>OZ024825.1:22882914-23569164 GCA_964016985.1 Anodontia alba
TTTCTGTAACATTACCAAAACACGCGTATTCAAATATATTGAAAATTTCAGCACCAAAAACAAAATTTTGAGAAAAAAATCTATTTTTCATATTTCTGCTCAAACATAGATTGTGGGTACTCGTTAGGTTCCAACAAGTACCCACAATCTGTCTTTGAGCAGATATAAGAAAAATAATGTGTAGCCCTATAAACACCAGTTTTACTATATAAAAGTGGGGGGAAAGTGGGGTGGGGTGGTGGTGGGGGGGGGGGGGGGGGGGGTCAAAATTATATAGGTATGTTTTCGTGATGCAATGAGCGTGAAAGCTGATGGTATATCACTGTGCAGATGTTGTGAAAAAACGACAACAGCAAAAACAAAACAAAAACAACAACAACAGCAAAACAGCAAACAAAAAAGATCGCCTTTGCAAAATGCTTAAGATGCCTTTTGATAGCTTTATATCTGGGCATCGGTAGCTTAATGGATAAGAGAGCTGACTTAATCCATTAGGTTTCTCACCGCTGTGATTCGAGCCTCGCTTCAGGTCACATGTAGGAAAGCCATCTGCTTACGGGTGGTCAGGTGTTTTTTTTTCCCCGGGTTTTCCGATTTTCGCCCACCTTTGATGAACGATCGGCTCGATATAAGTAAAATATTCTTGAAAGAGCCGTAAACCCTCCCCCCTCCCCCCACCCCCCCCCCCCCCCCCAAAAAAAAAAAAAAAGCTTTATGCATAATTTCCAATTATGAATTCAATTTCATTGATCTGTTCAACTTGCTTAGGAAATTGTCGATAACGTTGTTTTTGAATTCCTTATAACATTTGTTAGTTTGGTTTCAAAATCATAAAATACCTCCTAACTTTTCCGCCTGTGTGGCTTAGATGAGAGGTAAGATGGGATACCAAAACTATGGTGCGCCGAAACACTCGAAGGCACTCTACGCACCCACGACAACCGCATTTACTCCAAACTCTGCACTCAGAATAGATAAGGTAAAGTAAAAATAGTCTCGTTTGGAATTCAGAATAGTCCAGTTCCATAAAATATTTAATTAATTCGCGGCCCGTTTCATGTTTTAAGAAACAGACATAAGAGAGAAAAAGAAAAGAAAAAGAAACAGATGAAGGCGATGTTTCATTTCTTTGGTCAATTTTAAACCTTAAGAACATGCCCATGCAATATTTAATAATGCCAGAAGCTTTCTTAACTTATTGCCGTGCGGACTCCTCTATCATAACTCTTTAGACAGGTCCATTTCATATATAAGGGTGTCTGGTTGGTTTCTGTCGCACCTGCTTGTAGCTGGGTGCGATATAGGCGTCCGCTTTTCCGTCCGTCTGTCAACATTTATGTCGACGTTCGACATTTATGTCAAAGTTAGTATTCTAATCAACTACAAGACTAAACCATCAAACCTTGCATGAAACACCTCCCTGACCTCCTGACTTTGCGACATAGGTGCCCGCTTTTCCGTTCGTCTGTCCGTCCGTCGGTCCGTCCGTCTGTTAACAGTTCTGTTATGTCGACATTTATGTCAAAGTTAGTATTCTAATCAACTACAAGACTAAACAACAATCAAACACTGCATGAAACATCTCTCTGACCTCCTGACTTTGCGACATAGGCATCCGCTTTTCCATTCGTCTGTCCGTTTGTCCGTCTGTCAACATTTATGTCGAAGTTCGACATTTATGTCAAAGTTAGTATACGTATCAGTTTCAAGACTAAACAACCATCAAACCTTGCATGAAACATTTCCCTGACCTCCTGAATTTGCGACATAGGCGTCCGCCTTTCCGTTCGTCTGTCCGATCGTCTGTCAACATTTATGTCGAAGTTCTAAATTTATGTCAAAGTTAGTATTCTAATCAACTACAAGACTAAACAACCATCAAACCTTACATTAAACATCTCCCTGACCTCCTTACTTTGCGACATAGGCATCCACTTTTCCGTTCGTTCGTCCGTTTGTCCGTCCGTCCGTCTCAACATTTATCTCGAAGTTCGACATGTACGTCAAAGTTAGTATTCTAATCAACTACAATTCTACAACAACCATCATACCTTGCATGACACATCTCCCTGACCTCCTGACTTGGCAAGTACATTGACCCAGTGAACTTGACCTATATTTTGCGCTCCAGTGACTTTGACACAATTTACGTTGACGTTCCAGATCTTCTCCAAACCTTGCATAGTACCTCTCCTAGATGTACTGACTCGGCAGGTACCTTGACCCGGTGACCTTGACCTATATTTTGCGCTCCAGTGACTTTGACACATTTCTCGTCGACGTTCGATATCTCCTCAACTATAAGGCCTACAACCATCAAACCTTGCAAAGAGCTTCTTCTCAACGTACTGACTCGGCAGATACCTTGACTTGGTGATCTTGACCTATATTTTGGCTGCAGTGACTTTGACATAATTTACGTCAACGTTCCAGATCTCCTCAAGTGTAAGACCTCTAGCCACCAAACCTTACATAGTGCTTCTCCTAGATGTACTGACTCGGCAGGTATCTTGACCCGGTGACCTTGACCTATATTTTGTGCTCCAGTGCATTTTACACATTTTACGTCGACGTTCAATATCTCCTCAACTATAAGGCCTACAACCACCAAACCTTGCATAGTGCTTCTCCTCAATGTACGGACTCCGCAGGTACCTTGACTCGGTGACCTTGTCCTTTATTTCGCGCTCCACTGACTTTTAGACCTTTTACGTCGCCCTTCCATATGTCCTCAACTGTAAGGCCTTCAACCACCAAACCTTGTATAGTGCTTCTTCTCGATGTACTGACTCGGCAGGTACCTTGACTTGGTGACCTTGACCTATATTTTGCACTCCAGTAACTTCGACACATTTTACGTTGATGTTCGGTATCTCCTCAAATATAAGAAGTACAACCACTAAACCTTGCATAGTGCTTCACCTCATTGCACTGGCTTAGCAGGGACCTTGACCGGGTGACCTTGACCTATATTTGACACATTTTACATTGATGTTCGATAACTCCTCAGCTATAAGGCCTACAACCATTATATCTTGCATAGTGCTTCTCCTTGATGTACTGAGTTAGCAGGTACCTTGACCCGGTGACCTTGACCTATATTTCACGCTCCAGTGAATTTTACACATTTTACGCCGACGTACCATTATCATTGAGCTGTATAATACGAAAAGTCAGTGCTGAAGATATAGCCATTAGAGGGAATGGCACTGGCCTGGAATATATGTGCCCCACTAGGCACTTTGTCTACATTTTTTTCAACCCAGTTTTCAAACTAAGCACTGCTAAGAATGAAATAAACTTATTTAATAACCATGTTCTGATTATGGCTCCTGTGATCTTTGCCCCAGCAGGTGCGACGACGCCTTCCGCGGAATTCTTGTTATTATAACCATGTTTTGTAGAAATTTCTGAACTAAATGCAAAAAGTATAGACCCTAATCAGACGCCGCGTTCTGTGGTGCCTGATCTGGGTCTACACGGTTTGCTAATGTCCCTTTTATGGGAGGGTTAAAACAGTTACTTTAGAATGTTATAGAGAAATATACAGTCATGAAAATGATCAGCCCATTAAATGACACTCGACATGGCGAAAATTCAGTCTGTCACGCAAACAACGAAGGTCTAGACCAGTCGGCAATTCGGAGCAGTCTGATTGAGACTTCTCTGTTCCTCTATATACTGTGCACTAGAATTCTGTAAGTGAACAGCGAAGAACTTCATCAGACTGCACGGGTGCGCCGTCTGCTCTTAGCTTCACGTTCTGCATATGCCATAAGACCATTTTCCCGCACTACGCGTTGAAACGGCCTGCTCTGAAAGGAAAAAAAAAACTTATATTTTTCATATTCTGCTCAAAACAATGGCGAGGCGGTTCTAATGAGTGCCTACAATCTGTTTTGAGCAAAAATAAGAAAAATAATGCATACCCCTGTAAACCCCAGTTTTACTATATAAAAGTGGGGTTTAAGGGGGTCAAAATTATATAGGTATGTTTTGGGTCACATAATTAACTTGCAGAGTAGCATTCTTCGGGTAACCCATCTCCTTTTTCTGTTGGAGTGGCGAATTTGTTGTGTTGAGGTTTTACGGCCCAGTCAACCTAGTGGGGTCATGTCGAGCGCGGTCAGTTTACCTAACCACACGTTTACTGGGCAGGCTTAGTCCTCTAAGCGGTTAACCAGTATTGTGCACATTCTTTCGCCAGAAATTGACAACTGCCCTTCTTGAATCAGCGGAAGGGAGAGAATGACCGTAGAAAATATTTCATGGTCAATCTCCAAGAAAGAATGTTGCCGACCTCGGCGGGGGTTGAACGCGCGACTTGCTGGTCTCCAGTCGGACGGCGCATCCAACTGAGCCACCGAGGCCTTGGAGTGGTGAAGGCATAGTTTTCACTATACCTGTCTTCAACCTTACCACTCTCTGGGCAGAGTCAGCAGACGACAAATTGATGATTTTTTTCCTAAAAGCGGGCATTCTCCTAAGGGGGCAATTTCATGAAATCTCAGTCTGTTTTACGGATGGAAAAAAAAAAAAAAAAAAAAAAAAAAATCAAAATGACATCTGCTGAAAGTTTTACCCAGCATGCAAAGCGTCAATGTTTATGTCAGTGTACCACACAGCCACGTTATATGGTTAAAAAATCATAATATGACACCAAAACTTGTGCATCATCTAATGTCAACATTTATCAATGAGTTTTACTTTTTGAACGCTGATGTAAATTCTGCAGACGACATAACAGAAGGTAGTTTTCTTATTTTGCCAAAAATAGTGTTTGTTGCCGTGCAAATTGTTTCTTAATTTGCATGGACTGTCAAACCTTATATTCTCTGAAAACAACAACAACAAAACAACAACAAAAAAAACAAAAAAAAACAAAACAAAAAAAAAAAACAACAACAACAATAAAATAAAACAAACATTAAAACAAAATCAAAACAACCAACAAGTTGTTTACAAAGTATCGTCTCAGAATAACCCCGCAACACTCCCTGCAAACAAAGTGCATTTTTTGTAGCAGTACACCGACAAATGCTATGCTATATTTTCTTAACCCTTTCAATCCTGATTTTCTGAAGTGGACTCTTCCATCATTGAATATGGACATGTTCATCGATGCAAATAGAGGGTTCAGTCTATAATAATAATAATAATAAAACAGAATGGCAACTAGTGTAGATCCAGATGAGACGGCTCTTTATGAGCCGTCTCATCTGGATCTACACTGATTGCACAGGTATTTGTTTTGGTCTATTCGACTGAAAAGGTTAACAGACGTAGCGATATATCAGTGAGTACTCACACCAGGTTTTGCTTAAGAGATAAATAACAAATAATACCCTCAATATTATTAGCTCGCCTGGACTATGTCCCTGGAGAGCTTATGTTGTCACCCAGTCGTTAGCGTCGGTGTTTGTTGGCGTCGGCGTCAGCACAATGTTTAAAGTTTCAAAGGTGTACATAGTTTGTTTTTTTTTATATAATTATTTAATGTATTGCTTTCATATTTGGTCTACACCTATCTTAGGGTAAGACCTTTCAATAGCATACAACCCCTGCCCCCTCCCCAAGTTAGACCTTTAAGTTTTGAAAAGTGTACATAACTGATGAAGTATTCAAGACACCGCTTTAATATTTGGCCCACATCAACCTTAGAATAAGACCTTTCAATAACACACGCATGTTTCTCAGTTTTGTCTTCCGCCTAGCTCAAGGTCAGGCCATACTTTGTCATTTAAATCCATGTTGGAGTTATGCGTTTACGTTTTGAAAAGTGTTCGTAACTGCTGAAGTATTCAAGATTACGCTTTAATATTTGACCCACACCTACCTTAGGGTACGACTTTTCAATAGCACACAACCCTTTCCCAGTTTGACCTTCAGCCTACGTCAAGGTCAGGTCATACTTTGTCATTGAAACCCATGTTCGAGTTCCGCATTTAAATTTTGAAAAGTGTTCGTAACTGCTGAAGTATTCAAGATACCGCTTTAATATTTGACCCACACCTACCTTAGGGTAAGACCTTTCAATAGCACACACCCCTTCCTCAGTTTGACCTTCTGCCTAGGTCATGGTCAGGTCATTCTTTGTCATTTACAGCTGTGTTTAAGTTTAAAAAAGGGTACATGACTGCTGAAGTATGTAAGATATAGCGTTCATATTTCGTCCACACCAACCTAAGGGATTCAGCATGTAAGATAGCTTTACACCGACCTATGGGAAGACGTTACAATGGCATATACCCCATCCCTCAGTTGTCATTCTTCCGACATCAAAGTCAGTCATACTCTGTCATTTACAGCTATGTTTAAGTTTAAGTTCTGCATTTCATCTTTAAATATTTGAAGATTGCTTTCATATCCGATCACCCCTTCCCGGCGAGCTGCGTTGTTTTCTGACAACTCTTGTCTTATCTAGAACCCTGCAGTCAAGCAATTTATTATGTATATAAATATATTTAGTCATGTAAATGTTTTTTTAGGCAATGTGCTCAGTAACCGAAATCTGTTTATGAAATACCGGTATGTAACACGTCAAACGAAATTGTTCCTACCCAGCGGACACATGCCGTTCAGACACCGTCGCATCAACGTCGATGTCGACGTTGATACGACGTTGTGTCAACGTTATGCGCCCGCTGGGTATGGTCTTGCCGACCAGTGAAACCCAGCTTATTAGCGTTAATGTGGGTTTTAACCATTGAAGTGCCAAGCAAATATTGTAGCGGAAAACAATCTAATTTTCTGTTACGAAAACATGCCTATTCAAGTATACTGAAAATTTTAGCACCCAAAATTGAAAATTGTCAGAAAAAAAAATTCTGATATTTTCCATATTTCTGCTCAAAACATAGATTGTGGGTACTCGTTAGAACCGCCTCGACGAGGCGGTTCTAACGAGTACCCACAATCTATGTTTTCGAGCAGAAATAAGAAAAATAATGTATACAACTGTAAACCTCAGTTTTACTATATAAAAGTGGGGTTTGAGGGGGTCAAAATTATATAGGTATGTTTTCGTGATGCATTATTAGTTTTCAGAGAAAATAAGGTTTGATATTTCTGAAAGATAATAAAAAACATTTCGTAATGTCGTCTGCTGCAGTTGTTGTCATGTGTATGTGTAAACAATTCGTTACACCGCGTTGGTTTGTGATTCAGTATGTGGCCTTTTAACTTTTTGTCGGCGCTCTCTATAGGGCCACCCATGGCCTTGACACATTTATAAAACCGAAAATAATACAAAACAGATATCGGTACTTAAGACGTCAGTTGAAATTTTTATCTAGTTGATCAATACTATATTTACACTAAGAATTTGGAAAACAGACAGGCCAATAGCAAACAGTACAGTCCCAGATCAGACGGCGTCTAATCAGGGTCTACAATGTGTGTCACACATTCCGCTGTTTTAGACATGAACATGTAGTAAGATGGACTGGTTCAAAGTTTAGGACAAGTATGGTAGAAATTCAACCTTTACCGCTCTGTGGACAAATCCAGCAGACGACGAATTGTTGAAATTTTTCTTCCTTTTCTTCGAAAATAGGCTTTGACTTTTCATGCAAATTGCACAAAATATCAAATCCTATTTTCTAGGAAAAATAGGAAAAAAATATTTCATGCTGTCGTCTGCTGTATTTTTTACCTAGCATGCTAAGCGTTAAGGTATTCGAATAGTTAGGGTATATACGGTACTAATGATGATTATATCTCATCCAGATATATCTCATTTTATATTCTTGTATCATGCAAACCTTTTGATTTATTGATGAAAAACATATCAAAACCGGAAATATTGCTTGGCATGCAAGGAAAAAAAAAATCAGCAGACAACATTTTGAAATATTTTTCTTATTTTCTCAGAAAATAGGATTTGACGTTTCATGCAAACTGCCAGTTTGCATGAAATATCAAAGCCTAGGCAATTTGCATGAAATATCAAAGCCTATTTTTCTTGGAAAAATATGAAGAAAAAAAATGAAAATGTCGACTGCTGAATTTGCACAGAGAGTGGTAAAGGTTAATAAAAGACAGATTTGTTCCCAAGAAAAGACAAAAGAAACGCGAACGCAAGGTTATATTGTGATAAAGGGTTCAGAGTAAACAAATTAAAGGCGTCGTTGGACTGATTTGCTTCATTAATGAATAACATCTAAACCAAGTTTGGTTAATAACAACGTATTTAATTCGGTGAATAGACAAAAGATACGCTTTAAATAGGCACAAGGACATGCTACTGCGATAAAATGTTTGAGTTGGAGTCAACAAGATAAAGGCGTCGTCGAAATTATTTGTTTTCATTGATGAAAAATACCTAAACTGCAAATTCATCAAGTTTGGTTAACGGACTTATCCAGGGGAACGGACAAAATACCACAAGGACGTTACATTGCGAAAAAAGCTTTGAGAGTTAGTAAACAAAATAAAGGCGTCGTCGTAATGCAGAACTTTAGGTTCTCGCATTTGCAATCCTCCCATAATTTCGGGCTGGCAGATAACGATATCAAGCAAAAGGGGTAAAACTTGCATCCCAGCGGGCACACGATGTTTAAACAACGTCGTCTTTACGTTGATGCAACGTCATAACGTTGCATCGACGTTGAGACGACGTTGTGTAGACGCCATGTGTCTGCTGGGATGTAACAGACGCCTTACGAGGGCGTTAACTGTCAAATGTACCGTAGTTTCTTTGAAAGATTAGGACAGCTTTACTCATTGCCATGCATGTCCTAAAATTAAATTTATTCATTTGCCGACCTATTTGTGGCAAGCAGTGTAGCTCCTGATCAGACGTCGCGTTCTTGGTTAACACTGTTTATTCAGGACAATCTGTAAATAATCTGCAAGCGAATAGCGAATACTCTGATCAGACCAAGCGGATATATATATATTCGATATTAAATGCCTGATCTTTGCTTGATAAAAATATACTTGTCTTCTATATTTCAAAGGACCTGACCAGTTCATCCGTCGAACTGCAGGCAAGCGGATATGTGTGAAGTAGAAAAAAGTAATGTAATTCTTTTTTATGTTTTAATGACATATGAACGGGTCAGTCATTTCTTGGCTGTGATAAGGCAACTTCGTTTTCGTCAATCATTAGATGGCTTTACTCAGCAGTCATTTCTTGAATGTTATAAGGTGAATTCGGTGGTCAATCATTTCTTGACCATAAGAAGGTGACGCATTTCTAGCTATCAAAAGTGATTTTATTGGTCAATCATTTTTTTATTGTGATAAGATAAATCTGTTGGTCAATCATTTCTTGACTGTGATAAAGTGGATTTGATTGGTTAATGATTTCTAACTTTGATAGGGCGACAGTTGGTCCGTTATTTCTTGACTGTGATAAGGCGTCTTTGATTTTTGGTCAATCATTTCTTGACTGTGATAAGGTGGCTTTAACTGGTCAGTCATTTCTTTGAATGGTCAGCCATTTCTAATTGTGATAAGGTGACTTAGTTGTTCAGTCTTTTCTTGAATGTAATAAGATGGCTTTGACTGGTCAATCATTTCTTGACTGTGATAAGGCGGGTTTGATTGGCTAGTCATTTCTTGACTGCTAAGATGGCTTTTGTTGGTCAATTATTTCTTCACTGTGCAAAGGTGGCTTTGATTGGTCGGTCATTTTTAATTGTGATAAGGAGATTCAGTTGGTCAGTCATGCCTTGACTGTTAAAAGGTGACTTCGACTGGTCAATCATTTCTTGACTGTGATAGGGTAGATTTGATTGGTTAGTCATTTGTAACTGTGATAAGGTGACTTGGATTGGTCAATGATTTCTTGACTATTCTAAGATGGCTTTGACTGGTCAATAATTTCTAACTGTGATAAGGTGTCAAAGTTGGTCGGTCATGTCTTGACTGTGCTGAGGTGGCGTTGATTGGTCAGTCATTTCTTGACTGTGATAAGGTGGCTTTGATTGGTCAATAATTTCGTGGCTGTGATTAGGTGTCTTTGATTTTAAGTCAGTCATTTCTAGCTATGACAAAGTCATTTAGATGTGATAAGGTGGCTTCACTGCAGCTGCTGTTAAGTGCTGAGAGGTGGCCGTAAAAGTCTCCCCGTATTTAATCATAGCGGTTGCTTTGATTTGTCAATCATTTCTTGACTGTGATAAGGTTACTTTGATTGGTCAATAGTTTCTTGACTGTGATAAGGTGACTTTGTTTGACAATTATTTCTTGACTGTGATATGGTGGCTTTGTTGGTTAATTATTTCCTGACTGTGATAAGGAGGCTTCACTGCAGCTGGTGGTAAGTGCTGAATTGCGGCCGTAAAAGACTCACTGTACTTCATCATAGTGCAGTTTTTATCTTTTATTTTCCTTGGGGCATTTGGGCACATTATTATATCAAGGAAAATCGAGTTTCACTTAAGCAGGCGCTAGTGTGTATGTGTGTGTATGTGTGTGTGTGTGTGTGTGTGTGTGTGTGTGTGTGTGGTGGTGGTGGGTGGTATGCAACCCTCCAAACTACAAGCTGTCATATGAATGATCTCAATGAAGCTGAGGCTCCGATTCTCTTTATTTCATGTGTCTGTTGTTTCCAAGGACAAACTTTATACATTCTATACGACTTCACTGAAGCTGGGATTTGGTGCCGAGTGGCGGCAGTAAAAGGTCTCCCTGTACTTTCTCATAGTGCAGTTTTTATTTTGATTTTCCTTGGAACCATTGGGCACATGCTAGTATCTTTGAAGACTGAGTGGGGATGGGGTGGGGGAAATGTGTGTGTGTGTGTGTGTGTGTGTGTGTGTGTGTATGTGTGTGTGTGTGTGTGTGTGTGTGTGTGAGGGGGGTAGGGGGGTGGGGGAAGCGTGTGCAGCCCTTCAAACTACAGTGCTGTCATATGAAGAGGCTCGGTGAAATCGAGACTCCGATTTTAGTTCCTTTATGCGTCTGTGGTTTCCAAGTCGCTCTATCTCGACCATGATAAGGTGCCTTTTACTAGTCAATCATTTCTTGTCTATGATAAGATGAATTTTCGGTCAATCAATTCTTGATTTATATAAGGTGAAGTTGGTGGTCATTTCTTGAACATGTTAGGGTGATGCATTTCTAGCTGTGATATGGTGCCGTTGCTGGTTAGTCATTAACGGATTGAGGGTATGGTGACATTTGTTGATATATCATTTCTAGCTGAGAAAAGGTGATCTGTTTGTCAGTCTTGTTTTTAACTGTGATATGATGGCTTTGTTATTCAATTATTTTATGATTGTCATACGGTGAATTTGGTAGTCAATCATTTCTTGAATATGATAAAGTGATTTTTTGGTCAACCATTTCTTTATTGTTACGTCATCAATATTGTGAAATGCACATAGCTGCGACTGTATCTTTTGTTCTAATTTATGGCAAACTCACAAAGAGTGGTTGATGCAGTGAAAAATCACTAAGTGTACTAAACATGTCCATTTTACTACTAACTTTTGCCAAAATGCAAACTCCATACATATTCTAGTTACTGAAGGTACCTCGACCAGTTATGCTTAAATGATTCCTGGTACTGAATATTACCATGGTGTTGGAAGTGTCTGAATATCCGTTGCGTTTTATGTCGTTGTTTATCTCTGTATTCGTTTGATTTTTATGTTCTCGGAGATGTTACACTGATGAGTTAGAAAGCCTTCACGAGGACTAAACAAATGTCTTGCGTATACCACGGCAGAACTAAGGGCGAGAATTGTGGCCTCGTAAAATCGATTTAAGTCCCCCAGTAAGGTTTTTACTGACCGTTCCAAGGCGGTGCTTTTGCTGTGGTTTACTGTATTTCTGTATTAAGAGTAGCATCGGGACCCAGGATGGTTGGCTAGCTGTAAAAGTGGTTTAAACCCCCTGGTGGTTTATTCTACTGACTGTTCTAAGGCGGTGGTCCCGGTGTTAGTCTTACTCTTTGTTGCTTTGTGGTTTATTCTACGAGGCGATTCGTTTTATGTCTTACCTTGTGTTATTTTGTTCAAAGTGTGTTTTTCAGTCATTTTAGCATTGCGATTACCTCACTTGAGGAAGAGAGAGCTAATCTTAGTGCTTTTCGTACGTTTGTTCGATTTGCGCTTGTTTGGTTTTGTCTGCTTCCTCTTCCTCTTGGTGTCTGGGAAGGGCTGCGGTTTGTGGTTGTGGCACTCCCTGGACATGTTTCTCTTACCTTTTTTTCACTAGTTTTATCATTGTATGTCTTTGCATGTATGTCCTTGAGAAGTGTTTATTTTGGATAGCCGTTTGGCCAATTTATGGGAAAGAAACTGTCCTTAAGGCTTTCTGCTTGTAGTGTTTTGATTGTGGTGCCGTTGCTTTAAGTGAGCCCTACTTTCTCTTTGGTGTCTTGGACGGAAGGTGTTGGGTAATTGTATTGGTTCCTTATCATTGCCGTCCTTTCTATTTAGGTCCGATTTTTCGAAAGACAGACAGTACATATGACAGTAAATGTGTTGCACTAAATGAATATTCTGAATATCATAGAATTCTTGCTAGTTCTGCAACACACTGACGCAAATCCATGTCTTCATCATCGTTGTGACGCAGTTTGCAAGGGGGTATAAGGTCACTTTTGTGGCCAATCAATACTTAATTATGATAAGGTGACTTTGTTGGTCAGTCAGTTTTTGACTTGATTAGATTACTTTGAAGGTCAGTTATTTCTTAACTGCGATAAGGTGACTGTTTGTCAGTCATTTTCCGACTGTGGTAAGATGACCTCTTTGGTCAATCAATTTCTGACTGTGATATTGGTCAGCCATTCCTTGCCTGTGATAAGGAGACTTCGTTGGTCAATCATTTCTGACTATGGAATGGCGACTTTGTTGGTCAATCATTTGTTAATTGTCATCAGATGACTTTGGGGGTCAATTATTTCTTGATTGTTACAAGGTGACTTTTTTGGTCAGTCATTTCTTAACTATGTTAAGGTGACTTTGTTGGTAAATCATTCTTTGACCGTGACAAGGTGATTTTTTGCATGTAAACATCATGTACCCGCTTGGTACATTGTAATCAACTACAAACTAGCAGCCAGTGTTGAAACACCGGCACAGTGGCTCAATTGGTAGAGTGTCTGCTCTGAAACCGGAAGATTGTGGGGTTAATCCCGGCCAAGTCATTTAAAACACTTTAAAAATGGTACTAGCTGCTCTTTCACTTGGCGCACAGTATTAAGAAAGTAGGGCTAGGAATCAGTACTGGTCAGCATACAGCCAGTATAATATGACTGGCAGAATATCATGTCGATTATCCGAGGCGCGATATTTCAATGGGGCAGTACTCTGAAAGTGAGGATTGAGCGCCCTGCCACATCCAGACACTGTCGCGATATGACTGAAAGATTATTGAAAGTGACTTAAAAAGCGAATGAAACAAACAACAGTGTTGAAACAACATTGAATCGGCGCAGATGCCATCTCATAACGTGTTTCAACGTGGTTTCTTCGCTGGGTATGGGCAAGTGGAGAAATGACGATAGACTCCCAACAATCGCACAATGTTCTTTCGACATCTCCTCGACGGCATGACGTCGCGACTATATAGACACAATGTTCCCATGACATTGTGTGTTTACAGGGTTACATGCAGATGACGTTGAAGCAACACCGATGATTGTTCAACGCCATGTGCCAGTCTTGGGTATCGCCCAGGAGGCACACAGGATTGAAACGACGGGTTGAAACAACGTCGTTTCAACTTTGATCTAAGATCTAAGCTCTGCATGTTGGATCAGATTTTCAGAAGACGACATTTTGAAATATTTCTCTTATTATTTTTTTCCAAAAAAAAAAGTTTCGATATTTTCAGCAAATTGTCTCCTGCATGAATATCAAAGCTATTTTCTGACAGAAAAATATCATCAATTTGTTGTCTGCCGAATTCGCCCAGAAAGTGGTAAAGGTGGGCGTTTATTGTCTACCACAGGTATGGCATGCGACATCATGACCGCCTGAATTTATTAATGAATTGTCATATCTGTTTGTATACATATATGCGCATTACTGTTTATCTAACCCGGTCACGGATACCGTTGTAAGGACGGCCTTGGCCTCAAAGCTTCTTATCGAACAAGAATATTCTGGCAGACCAACGTTCAGACAACAATCGTTTGTACGACAATTTTGATGTTTTGTTTATGCAAGTTAAGTCGGTACCTGTGTTGATGATATATGAACCTTGTTAGGAATAGACAACAAAAGAACGTGCCAGAATGGGAATACGTAGGCTATTCTCAGAGATCATTATACCACAGGATGACACGAATGGTTATATCCCAGTCAGCATTCTACGTAAATGTATATCGGTCCGTTATCGGCCCGTCAGGGTAGCTGACGGGCCGATGACGGTCCGATGTAGATTTACGTAGAATGCTAGCTGGGATGATGCCTTTCTCATGATGATGATGATGATGATGATGAATTTTGTGTTTAATGTATCTTGAACAGCACAGTGCAACCTCTCTACAACAACACCCTCCTTGGAAATATATAAAGCTGGCTATTGAAGGGAGTTGGCTGTTGTTCAGAGGTGACCTTTGGTGAAGGTTCCACTGTATGATGATAATGAAAGGTTCTGTGCAATTAAGAGCCGACCCGTGATCCGAAGTTGAATGCGTAAACCACGTGGTCACGTGGACGCTTCCTTGTCTATTTTCTCAACTAGTCAGTGTATGCCAGTAATTAAAAACGCTTTACCGATGTTATTTATACTTACATACACGTGATGTAGCAACAAACAAGCTTACTACTTGATCATAGCCACCATGAGATAGCAAGTCACCTGAAAACCAGTGTTCAGGTTGACAAACCAAGGTTGGGTCGATTGTCTTTCAGTGTAGGCTGAGAAAATGGTCCTTAATGGGGACTTAACCCTTAAAGCGCCAACAAAAAATGCATCTGAAAATGTCGTCTGTTTATGTCGTCTGCTGAATATTCTTGCAGACTTTTCAAACCTATTTTTGCATACCGGCAAACAGTATGGACCCAGATCAACACTGTTTGCAAAAATGACTTTTAAAATCACAAGCAGATGACAAAGCAGACGACAATAGTTGTGACTGGCGCTTTAAGGGTTAAGCCCTTATATGTAATTTAAGCAAACAGTGCAGACCCTGATCAGACGCAGCGTTTTCCCGCGTCTGATCCTGTCAATGTCCCAGTCCAGGTTTATCAGATAGCCCGCTTTACACGGCACTCTGACGTCACAGCGACAAGACCAGCGCAGCAATAGATAACCGTTATCTGGATTTCGTCAATAATAATAACGTGTACAACAACCTTAAGGAAATTTCCGTGTATGTACACTATGGTTCAATTGTTATACTATGTCTTGATTGCAAACAGTCGACCTTTAAACAATCGACCCAAAAAAGAATTTCAAGAGATTGGCGCCAACTGTGGTTATTGCAAAAAGTATTTGGTTACTTGCTTTGATCGATCTCATAGTACGTTGTTTAACTTTTACCACTCTCTGGGCAAATTCAGCAGAGGACAAATGTCGTATGTCGTCTGCTGAAATTTTTACCCAGAGCGCTAGGCGTAAAGCACACTTCCCGTGGTTGGCTATTTGATCGGATAGGGTAAGACCAAAAAAACAACAACAACAACAGCAACAAGTGAAAATCAGAACATGGTGAGCTCTGACGGTAGTTTAGAGATCGGATAAACGAAGCACATCCCCTCCCATGTCGAAACAGCATACAACTAATGGATGAGATTTGTTTTCGAATGTCCTGACATACACTGTCGCTAAGTTTTTAATGCTGATGAAATGGTTTTAATTTGTTGTCATGGATCGCCATACTGCTCTGTCATTTGAGATAGCAGGTCATGGACCTGACATAGTGATGACAGATAATGTTGCGTTTTAATTCTGCTTCTGAAATCCAGTATTGTTTTACTACGGTTACACTGCCCCTAAGTACATTCATAACAAAATAGAATGATGTTGTTTACCTTTTTTTCAACCGTCTCTGACTAGGTGTAGGCTACTGGTGGGAACATTGTAAATAATATTGTTATCTGAGTAGGAATATCAGATGCGCCGCGCTCAAGCGAAAAAAAAAATACTTTCGAAATGCGCTAAATAGAGGATTCAGATCATCTTGCACATGCGCAAAGTATCATCCGTGCCTTTACTCTCCATTCATACATTCTGTAGTATTCAATATATCTGGCAGGGGTTAGCGAAGGCCCTTATCAGACCGCACATCCTCACAATCTGATCTGGGCCTTCGCTACCCGCATATGCCCGAAGATATGTTTTCGCATAGTGTGACCCATATAATATTGTTGTTAACAGACTCTGACTAGATATAGCTAGCTACTGGTGAGGCCATTGTAAGTAATATTGTTCTTTTTAGTAACAGTATCATATTGTAATTTAATGTTCTCTGTTATAGGGTCAATGTTATATTAATTAGTATTTGGGCATTTTAGATCCTTCATCTTTATGATACAATATACGGTATAAGTTTTCATATCGAATGTTTCTTTTTCTCATTTTTTTCTTTTGTTTTAAAGTTACGTTTTAAAGATTGACCCATTTATGCCGAGTAGACTCTTCTACCGCAACTCTTTGGACCGGTCTGTTTCCAATAGCAGGGTATCTGGTTAGGTTTTATTATTTCGCTTGATAATAGTGCAGAAGCGACCGGGTGGCAGAGTGGTTAGCGCTCCCTACCGAATTACGAGATCCCGGGTTCGAATCCCGCGGGAGATGACTGTACGGCGCTTCATTGAATACAGCCTTTCATTATCAACCCTCCATCGTCTCGATATGACTTAAATAATGTTGAAAGGGACATAAAACACTAAATTATCATCTGATCAGAATGTACAGGATGGTAGTGAATGGTCATGGGCACATCTTCATAATGGCTACCGTATTTATTCTAAGTATTTGAACATACAGGCCTGACAGTGTGGATCCAAATCAGGCGACACGGA
Source organism: Anodontia alba (assembly GCA_964016985.1). Taxonomy (NCBI): domain Eukaryota; kingdom Metazoa; phylum Mollusca; class Bivalvia; order Lucinida; family Lucinidae; genus Anodontia; species Anodontia alba. Next base: position 22,899,852 of record OZ024825.1, read on the forward strand.
CCGTGGCTTCTGACTAGCGGTTATGCTGTTTCGCAGTCATGCAGCAGTTTTAATCCTTGTTGACCCAACGCTGAGCTCTCTGGATAAATTTTTTAGTAGACGATATATATATATATATATATATATATATATATATATATATATATATATATATATATATATATATAATCAATTTGTCGTCTGCTGAATTTGCCCAGAGAGTCAGTAGAACAGCACCGACTTTTTTCTGACACTGCTCTTGGTCTGTTAAGGTGACGAGATGCACTCCGTACGAGTTGCACTCGGTACATTTCCGCCATTTTTACAATGGGCTTTCTGCACATCAATCCCCTAATGGAAAAGGGTCTGCTCTCAAAGGAAAGAACATAGAGAGCAAACAAACTTACATTTTAGAGTAGCCGTCTTCTCAATAGGGAGAATTAAACAATTTGGACATGTATCAAAGGTATCAATACCCCTTAAACAGTCTGAAATAGGTGGATGCGCATGTCGTTCTGGGTCTACGTTCGTTGCAAATACGATAATACGATAATGTGGAGTTTACTTTACTTTTCCGTTTGTCGCGTGTCAAGTGATGACGCTATATCCCCGCGGACACATGAAGTTTATACAACGTCGCCTTAACGTCGATGCAACGTCATGACGTTGCATCGACGTTAAGGCGACATTGTATATAAACGACGTCGCCTCAACGTCGATGCAACGTCATGACGTTGCATCGACGTTAAGGCGACGTTGTATAAATGTTATGTGCCCGCTGGGATGAGCCTATAGATGATGCATATGATGCATGCGTGACACAAGAGAAGGTCCGTTAAGCCATATGCGAATAGAGATGTATAAGCCAGTGCATCTGCGCAGTCTGATCAGGGCATTTTCTACTCATAAGTGCATGCGCAAAGTATAATCCGGGCATCTGCTCTTCATTTATACATTCTGTAATATCCAATGATTCTGTTAACGGACAGTGAAGGCCCTGATCATACTGCGCGGATGTTCTGGGCTTCCGCTCTCCACATTTGTCAGAAGACTTGTTGTCACAAGGCACGGCCCATTTATAAGTTCATTTATTCGCCATCTTCGCCACATAATGGAATTTATCAAACGAATATGTTTCTTGACCCATTTATGAAGAAACCATGAGAAAAGGGGTTTTCTCGGCTTATGCTAATACCAAAGGCCCAGAACTGCTTGTGCATTCCGATCGCCTCTGTAGCTCTTCAATACAATCTACAATATCTAATAGGTCCGTAACGGCTACCAGCGAAGTCCCTGATAAGACTGCGTGGATACGATTGATGCCTTCGCTCACCACTTATGAATATTATGCCCGTTTTCTCATTTTATGATAAAACTTAATATGTAGCGAATTTACGCTATAAGACGGGAAACTGACGCATTTTTTTTATTTGAAAGAATTTTATAAATTCTATCCTACTGATAGACTTTTGAAAAAAATATGCATATATAGAATGTTTATGTTGTAAATTGTATTTAACTGGATGGGTGCGGCTAGAATGTTGAGCCTGTCGGTTATTTGTCAGAAATGTCGCGCGCGCCAGACCGGTTTGAAACGTCAGGTTTTGGTATTTCAGCAACGGTGGGTCACGGTGTCCATATTTCGGGAAACATGATTTGGAATGATGAAATGCTCTCTTATATTGAAAGTTTCAAGGGCATGGACATATTGAAACCGAGACAAAGCGTCCAAGCGTGATACATTTAATCGTGGTACATTTTTGCAAAAAAATGTTCACAATGACCTACTTTTCAGCAGGGTGATGAGATACTTGCGCCGATAAAAATTCCAGAGTTTGGAGCCTGTTGAAGCCGAAATATATATTGACGAAGGAAACTTACCCGATAGTACTTACTTTAGCAAAATTGGTCGCGGTGAAATTTACCAATTCATGCATCATATCATTTCCAGGTCAAATGACCTGGAAATGATGTGATGCATGAACTGATAAGATCCAACAACCTGGGGCCTAGCCTCGTTCGCCAGGCGACTACTAAAATCGAGCTGCGCAAGGAACTGGACTACCTGGGACCTACAGAATCTAAGATACACAATCTACCCTGAAAACTCAACCTGCAGTGAAGTTCAAAACAAGTAGGTCACGGTAACTTACTGGATACGTAAAAAAGAGAGATAAATATGCAAATTTCAAGGGCCTGTTGACATGTGAAAACTGAGATACGAATCTATATAAATCCGGATTTTTTTCCGGTTTTACATTTTTGCAAAAGTAGGCCTCGGTACCATATTGCAATGGCAACTAACCTGGGGCGCTTATCATTCTATGGGCGCTGAGGAACAAATACTGTTCGATCTGTCTCCACACACGCACACACACGCACGCACACACGCACGCACGCACGCACGCACACACACACACACACACACACACACACAAACACACACACACACACACACACACACACACCAAACTGGCGACTATTACTCGTTTAGCACAAGCGGGCTGGATCATAGATATTTTGTCTCACTACGTCGCAACAACGTCATTTCAACGTCGTCGCAAAGTTGCTCTGGAAAAAGTGCAGGTTCTGACTAGATTATGACGATGCATTCGCTCTTAACATGTCTCCAAATAAGAAACATATCCAGATGATTATTTTTCTTATTCATTCACGAAAATGTAGGTTGTGGGTACTCATTAGAAGCGCATCGCCGATATGCCTCTAATGAGTACTGAAAGGATATGTTTTTGAGGAGAAATGATAAAAATATCTGCATTTTTGGTTTGAAATAAAAAAAAAAATTGGTGCTATGGTTTAGGTACTCTTGTTTTCTTTGGTACATTAAAAAAGCCAAACACTATCTAGCAGGCTGTACTAAGTTCTTAAATAGGACAGCATTACGAAAACACGCCTATTCAATTATATTGAAAATTGCACCACCATAAACTCGGCGAGGCGGTTCTAACGAGTACCCACAATCTATGTTTTGAGCTGAAATAAGAAAAATAATGTATACTCCAGAAAACTCCAGGTTTACTATATAAAAGTGGGGTTTAAATGGGTCAAAAATATATAGGTATGTTTTCGTGATGAGGAAAACAAATTTCTTTTTGAAGGCATTTTATAAATTGCCGTCATATTACGCCTTTGACACCAGGCCGTAACCTGACGTGTAACAATTGAACCGGCACACAAAAAAGAGACACTACTGTTTTCCGGTTTGTGATTCTTCAAATGCGTATGCGCAGTCCCCTACTGGGGCTACAGACATGCATTTTTGCCTAGAGCTTCCTCAAGGTCACTACTACAAGTCTGTGAACAGCAAAAGCTCTGGCAAGACTGCGCTTATACCTTTGCTGGTCGCCTATGTGAAAAGTACCCTTTTCTAATGTGCTGGCTCAATTATGTATGCGACTGTCCGAGTTTCTAATATAAACAACATATGGTTCGTAACGGTTTTGACAACTAAGGCATTCTTTTCTTTATGTGGGACGGTAAACAAAATACTATTGAAGTTCTGTAAACATGACCACCAAGGCCGTATATCTATAGCTCTAGACAAGACAGTTTTTATTCGCTCAGAGTAAAGAACATTTTGACAGAAAAAACAGACAACATGTGCGAAAATAGGGACAAAGAAGCTCATTTCTCATTTGCTGAATAAACAGTTGTTGTTGGCTGAAAGAGTAAAAAACACTGGCCAAAATATGCGTATAAATGTTAAATGATAGGACCTGATTTTGTATTTATCACTAAAATTAACGAACCAGTGTAGCGTTAGCCTGGTCTTCTACGAAGACAAACCAAGTCAAGCATCGTGGTCAACAATGTACAAACGTTGCTTGACTTCGTGAAGGAGCCAACCACTGTACCCGCAAGGCTGTAGAAGTTATATATGTATTTAATCCTTGCCTGGCGCTCCTTTTGTGGGACCTTGGCAAACAGTGCAGACCGAGATCAGACGCCGCATAATGCGGCGTCTGATCAGGGTCTTCACTGTTTGCTTACAGGATTTTCAATTACAAATAGAACAAAAATGAAAAAAATACACTTGATACCCCTTAAATGACAAATGAACTCACCCAATGTATAAAGATGGGAAAATCCATTCGGCTTATATGGGTTATTCCGTTACTTTTCTCCCCTCCGTTTCTTGACTGCCCCGAAGTTACCAAGAGTACTGATCCAGCAGACCTAGCCAGGAACCAATGTAACGCAACTAAGGAGACTTGGTACCTGCTACCGGGAATGGGAGGTGTCATCTCTCACCCCACTGTTGCCACCAAATGTAGCGTTTGTCGGGTCTTCTACGAAGTCAAGCCAAAGCAAGCACCATGACCACCCATCCAGCTACAACGACGACGACAACAGCAACAACAACCTACACCATTATCATCGCTATTAATAATAGCAACCAACCAACGAATACAACGAGAGATGGTTGCTTTACGATACGCGGTTATTCTGTTCTGTTCAGTTGCTAGCATTAAAGCTGAATTTCAAAAGAGGTAAATCTCGTCCGTGATGACCGCTTCCAATTATTTCTTCTTTTGGCCCCTAATTAATTTTCTTGTCATTTCATTCTGTCCCATAACAAGTCTAGTACATTTTGATAGTAACAAGAAAAAAGAATCGTGAACATAAATGTGTTTTTTTTTTTTTTTTGTTTTGATCGGTTATTATAATGATTGTATTCGTGATAAAAGTAATTGTAATAATTAAAACTAATAGTGCAAACTGCAATTTCTGGAAATAAAGTGGCAGCAATCTGATTTTACACTGGTCATAAATCGAAGGTTTGCTATATTCGTCGTTAACTTTAGATATCCGCTTTCCCTTTAACCTATTTACGCGGCGTCTGATCAGGGTCTTCACTGTTTGTTTTTAAGACAAAACTGTTTATATAACAATGGTAAAACTTAAACCAATACAGACAGCTCTAAAATGGAGAGGGGCATTTTCCCGAAAGATGAATGGCAGAGGTCATTAGCCATAAATGGGTCAACTACTGGTACAAAAAAGGCAGAGTCGTGCCAACTTTAAGTCAAGAAGTCAAAACAAGGTAGCATCTCCATCTCAAGGCAATCGTAATTAGGTCACCGGTCAAAAGTGTGTTATCGTAACGAGTTGAGATCTTATCTATAGACAGTATGTTGCAGTATCAAGGAAAAGGGTATTAGCAGCACACGGGGTTCTGTAAGTCCCAACAACTTCCCATTTCCAGCGGTTTGTTACTCATAACAGCCATCACAAAGTTTGCATCTTGGAGCTTAACCCTTAGAGCGACAATCACAGCTGCAGCAGTCGACACTTAAATATTTCATTATTATTACTTTCCATAGAAAATAAGTCTTGATATAGACGATTCACATGAAATGTCAAGACTATTTTTTTTGTATGAAAATAATAATAATCAAGACTAGAATGTCGTCTGCTACAAATTTTGCTTGGTGCTTTAAGTGTTACATTCTATGCCCATTCTTCTGAATTGGGCATTTCAGTGACCTTACGTAGGTATTACATAATATAAGACCATTGCTTCAGGCCTTTGAAACAAAAATTGATTAAATGTATCATTCAGTTTTGTCCCCGGCGTTATTAAGGGGATTGGATACACTTGGTAGACATTTCGCCATTTCCGCCTAGGGAGACAACTTTTGTGACTTGTTATGCAGCAAAATTTCAAACAAAAAAATAATAAAAATAAAATAATAAAAATAATATAGCCATGTTTATAAGTTGTTTATCATTTTTGGTACATCTTTGGATTTCTTTTGTATAGTTGTATTTTTGTGGGTTTGCTGACATATTGAATAATAGAAAGAATAATTTCATAAAAAAGTTCGTTATCGCATAAAAGATATTATGCAGATTTTTTCGCTAGAAGGCTAAAATTTCACACTTATGGCTTCATCCGCCGTCAGGTGCATACTTGTGCAATTGATATGTCTGCGGGGGTACTTTGGACGGCTTGCCTATCATAAGTTGAGCCTTTGTTAACACAAATAAATCCCTTATGTGATTATGATAAGTAGCCTTGGGGAATAACACTTAAGGTAATTGAAATGCAAACTAAAATTTTATGAATTTTCGAACTATTGAGACAAAAGTTAAAATATTAAAATATAAATTTGATTTTAATATGCTGTGAATCATAAACATTATTTTGATACCAAATATGCATGTAGCGTTAAGTGAAAGTAAAAACAGTTTTCCCGACTTTGAAATTTACCTGACCATGTGTTAAGATATTAGGCGGGAAATGCGAGATGTTAACATGTTGTTACAGGTATTTTCATTGGCTGATTGTAATAATGGTGTGCTATGGAGTGTTTGATTGGTCAGTTACGAAAGAGAGAGCAAGTGGGCGAAAAACAAAAAAGAGTTAAGTTTGAGATACGAGTGGTACACCCTCGTGAGAAATAATTTGGATTTCCGAATGGAAAATAATAGCGCGAACAATTAAATCTGGAAGGCCAGTTGAACAATTAGAATTATTATTTGTTATTGGAACTTGAACTCTGTGTTGTAATTGTTGTTTTTGTGCGAACATTGTTGTTTTGTTATTTGAATATATAATTTGTGGATTTCCATAAAGGAATTGAAATAGAAACTTGTACTGTACTTTTTTCTTATTAAAAAAATCGAAATTTACTTCTGCCCTAAATCTACGGCATAATAGACTTCCTTTTTATTTTTCTGCGACCGAAACCCTCTCTGAAAAGCGGTCGACTCTAAAAGAAAAGAATTTGCTCCCCGTCGGAGCAAATTCATTCCTTTTAGAGTAGAAACTTTTAAAAGGGAGGCAAACCATTTTGACAGAGTTACCTCCTCTGATAGTGTATTTGTTCTCCTGAAACAACAAGACGCAGAATGCTTCACGAACCTCCGCACCGTGAGAAAATTAAGTCTTGGAGACATGATGCTGACAGCGAAGCACGTTCTTCGCTGTCCGCTTATTAACCTTTTCCTCCCCACAGACCAGTACAGATACCCCTGCAAACAGTGCAGATCCAGATGAGACGGCTCGTAACGAGCCGTCTCATCTGGATCTACACTGTTTGCCTTTTTTTTTTTATTGATTTTTGACTGAAATCCCAATTTGCACCTATGGATGTGTCCAAATTCAGAGATGGAAGAGTCCATATCAGAAACTCGGGGGTGAAAGGGTTAAATCATTGGATACGGTAGAATATATCGATATTCGGCGTATAACAAAGACCTTATATGAATAAGCCTTTACTTTACATCATACGTTCAACTATCAGCTCTTACAATTTCCACTCCGTTTCAATTATCATTGTGCGGCTTTTATTCTTATTTTCCTTGGGATAACTGGGCGTATTCTGATCTTAAAAAATCGAGTTCCCCTCAACCCCTCAAGCTGGGGATGGAAGGGTGTGTGTGTATGGGGGGGGGGGGGGGGTGGGGAAGGGGGAAGTGGGGTGAAGCGTATGCAGCCATGTGATTTACAATGGTGCCATATGAAGTCTCAATGTAACGGTGACCGAGATTCCCAAATTTCACTCTTTTATGTGTTCGGTATTTCCAAGGTCAACCTTTATAGATGATAGTGGTGGTAGGGTGGGGACGGGGGCGGGGGGGGGGGGGTCGAGGCGGATCGGGGGTGTATGCAGTCATGTAAAATACAATGCTGCCAAACGAAGAGTCTCAATGAAACCGAGATTCCGATTTTCACTCTTATGTGTTCGGTGTTTCCAAGGGTAACCGTTATAACTTTTATTTATTGTTCACATACACTCAGAATGCTTTTTATTGTTTGCGTTCAGACAGTATCGCGATCTTTTAGACTGAATTGCACAACGCGCAGAAAAGTCGACGGATTCGAGTGAATGGTTGACTTTCAAAGAGTGTCCTATAATCACCTTGTGAGTCCGTCTGTCCGACCGTAGTGATTAGTGAAAATGGCCATAGCGCTTAAACCATTGGACTATTTTGATGATATTTGGCATACTGATAGATACCAACAAGATCTACTAATGAACTTGTCAAATGTGAGTTTTCATTGACAAAGGCTAAGCCAAGGCAAAAATGTAAAAATGGCCATTACCCTTGAACCGTGTGGGATATTTTGATATTGTTTCACGTATTGATTGATGCCGACAAAAACTAGCCAGTAGACTTGCCAAATGAATGATTTTATCAACCCAAGGCTGAGTTCTAAAGTTTGCCGTTTTTCATAACTTCCAGATGTACAGTGCTGCCGGACAGTTATAGCATATAAAAGGGATTTTAAACCATGAAGCGGCTGCTGAAAGGTTGTATCTCACCTATTCAAATACCATCTTGGGTGTCACGTGACCAAAAGCCCTGGACTTTCCTGCGCATCTGTACAGTCCAGTCATGGTCAGTATGTTCGTTACTGATATTCCAGTCCAGATTGTTTTCATGCGAGTGCTATATAGTCTGACGGCTCCCTATTCATGCGGAATGTGCAAAGCCTGATCAGAGTGCCCGGATGCCCAAGCTATATATATGCCCAAGATATGAATCTGCTCATTTCGCATTTAAATGTGTGATAAAGTACTTTTTTTATGCCCCCAACTTCGAAGTTGGAGGGGCAATTTTCGCTTGACGAGGGCCATATGGTTTATTATATTTATATCAATGACTGCTGTTTGGTGTCCACTCACTCGGTCTGAACGATCTGCTACAAACATCTCAGAGGGTGCATGGCGCTTTATACAACGTCGCCTCAGCGTCGATGCAACGTCATGACGTTGAGGCGACGCTGAATAAACGTCATGCGCCCGCTGGGATACATCTTATAAGGCCCTCCCAGGGGTTTAGGGGAATAGAGGACAGGAATATAGACATTTATATTACGAGGGTAGTGCAAAAAGTTCTGTCACTAATCGGCTTCCTTGATTTTATCCCAGGTATATTTTAAAATGCTTCACTCACTTAAATAGCTAACGATACCCGTTTATTTCGTGCAAATTGCTTTCCAACTGACCGAGTTATTTCAAATTGAAATAGAAGCAGTCATATACACTGACCAATGTACTTGCTACTGTAACAATAAGAAACGACCAAGCAAAGGACGGTCAGGAGTCCACCTTTTACATGACAACGCCTCCTCTCATAAGTGTGAGGTTGTTAAATCTTTTTTGGCTTTTGAAAAGGCGAAAGTTTTAAACCATCCATCTTATTCATCTGACCTGAGTCCCTGTGACTTTTTTTTTTTATTTCCAAGGCTTAAGAAAATGCTTTCTGGAAATAAGTATATGTCTAGAAGTTCTCTTGGCAGAGCTATTTATCAGTGTCTCCAACAGATACCAAAAGAAGACTATTTATCTGCTTTTCGCAACTGGGTAAAAAGGTTACAAAAATGTGTTTCAGTAAAGGGGGAATACTTTGAAGGTTTGTAATAAAAATATGTTTGATAAAACGTAGCACTGAAGTAATCCGAACCCAGTGACAAAACTTTTTGCAGGACCCTCGTAAGTGAACAAAGGAAACTGAGGTTCAAAAATAGGGGAACAAGTGAATAAAAGCAATTTTGAGGAGCAGGAAATAAAGATTTTGATTTTGGGGAACAGGGGAACAAACCAATTTATTACATGAGAACAGGGGAATAGGCACACCTTTGGGGCCTTTCTTATGAAAGGTTTGAGCTAAGACCCAGACTAACTTGTACAGCCGCGGTAATCAGAATGACGCAACTACTCGTTTTATCGTAGCCGCAGAGCAACGCCATGGCGTTGCGGTGATGGCTGAACGACGTAGCGGCATTGTGTTCGCTTGGGTCGCAGCTGTCATTGTGCTACTGATATTAAACGCTTGGCAAGCTGAGTAAAAAATCAGCAAACATTTTGAAATATTTTTTCTTATTTTTCCCAGAAAATAGGTCTTGAGATTTCATGCAAATTGTCCTTAGGAGATATTTGTATGAAATATCAAAGCCTTTTTTCCTAGGAAAATAAGAAAAAATGTATTTTTCCTAGAAAATAAGGTTTTAGATTTCATGCAAATTATCTCCTAATGAAACAATTTGCATGAAATCTTAAAGCCTGTTTTCTAGGAAAAATAAAAAAAAATATCAATTTATTGTCAGATGAATTTGCCCATAACTGCATTATGGGGAAGGCGAACTTAAACCAAAACATTTAACTATTTCACTGCCTGGAGCCTGGTATAATGGGTCAAAGGAACTGGCAAATGGCAGTACAGGTCCAGATTGAGCAGCTTGGTCTAGATGTACAGTATTTTCTCAGGTACGATCATCTCGTTACTGTATTTACCCCGAGAATTGGGACAGTAGGTCTAAGCAAACAGTGTAGACCTAGATCAGACGCCGCAGAATGTGGCGTCTGATCAGGGTCTACACTGTTTGCACTCATCCAGCACTTTCAGACAAATGAACGGGGGAGTGAAATGGAATTAAAATTTTAGGACAAGTACGGTAAGGAGTTTAGGTATCCTGATATATAGAGTAATTATGGTAGTTTTACCCGCTTGGAAAAAGATGTCACCCAGCTAGCATTCTTAATAAATCTATAGCGGGCCGTAATCTGCCCGTCAGCTACCCTGACCGGCCGATATCGGCCCGCTATAAATTTATAAAGGATGCTTACTGGTTATCGGCCCGCCAGCTACCCTGACGGGCCGATAACGGCCCGCTGTAGATTTATAAAGAATGCTTACTGGGCAAATGTTTGAGTTTGTTGTTTTTTTTTCTTTTGGCTGAATCAAGCATGCGGCTCGTAAGTGCTTGCCATTACAAAGCACGCTCTGGCCAGAATCGGCAGACGACAAATGGACGATATATACATATTTTTTTTTTATTTTTCCCAGAAAATAGGATCTGACATTTCATGCAAATTGTTTTCTATCCTATGGAGAAAATTTGCATGAAACGTCCTATCCTATTGTCTTGGAAAACTATGAAAAAAATTAAAATGTCGTCTGCTGAATTTTTTAACCAGCATATTAAGAGTTAGTGCAGGCTGTTGTCTAAGAAAACTAAATCAGCACATTGCACCGTGATTATTGATCAGAAGACAAATAAAATCACGGATCTAGCCTTACGTCTGGCCAAGGCATTATCTTGGCGGATCTAACCTTTGGCAGTAGGAGCTCGGGAGTAGGAGACCATTAGCATATAATGTCAAAGCCTGTTTTCTGGAAAAAATAAAACAAAAAATCAAAATGTCGTCTGCTGAAAGTTTTACCCAGGATGCTATGCGTCAATACGCATGCCTTTTTTGAGGTAGATTGTTTACAATCTAGCTATAGTAAACAAACGCCAAGATTTCCTTAAGGTACTTGTCCACGTGATTATCACTGACCAATGTAATCAAATCGCGCGTCAGACGCAATCCAGGCATTGGTTATTTATAGCCGAATGCAATGTAAAGAGGGTTATCCGTAAAATCTGGACCAGGACATTGGCAAACAGTGCAAATCCAGATCGGACGCCACAGAACGCGGCGTTTGATCTGGGTCTGCACTGTTTGTTCAAATTACAGGAAGTTAAGGGTGAAATGAAATAAGTCCGCGTTCAGGACCATTTTCCAAGCCTACACTCAGAGATGATCGACCCATCAGTGCTGTCAGTGCATTGATTAATGCATGGTTAACCTTTCTCATATTTTGACACATATTTACCCAGAGTGCACCAGTCTGTTACGTTATAGTTGCGACTTAACTTTTTAATGAAAAAACAAAACAGAAAAAACAAACAAAAACAAACAAACAAACAAACAAAACAAAACAACAACAACAACAACAACAACAACAACAACAACAACAACAACAACAACAACAACAACAACAACAACAAAAACAACAACAACAAAACAAAAACAACAACAACAAAAAAACAAAACAAAACAAAAAACAACAACAACAAAAAAAAAAAAACAAGGGTTTAAAAAGTGAGATAAAGAAAGGTTAGCATCGATGATGGTTCAGAAAATACATATCTTAGCCATAAAAATTTTAAATAAAGTTTTTAAACGTTTAGAAATCTGTTTAAAAATTCCGTCAGTTTTTCTTTGACAAAATCCCTGTTTGTGACATTGTAAACACACTTTATGAGCTTTTAGTCATTTCAATTTCCTTGGACAAAAAATAAACTGAACATCACGAAAACATGCCTATGTAATTTTGAGCCCCTGAAACCCAACTTTCCTTTATTGTTTTTATTTTTGCTCAAAAATAGATTGTGGGTACTTGTTAGAACCGCCTCACCGAGGCAGTTCTAACAACTACCCACAATCTATGTTTTGAGCAGAAATATGAAAATTTTCAGAACTTTTTGTCTGAAAATTTTCAGTTTTTGGAGGTGAAATTTTCTATAAATTTGAATAGGCATGTTTTCATAAGGAATTCATTGTCCCTTCCCCAGATTCTGTCAGATAACAATCTCTGTATGAGACCATTTATAATCAACATGTGGTTTTATTGATTTAGACCTTCCTAGAAACATATAAATTGAAATCAAAATAATCAAGATAAATTGCAATAAGCACGGTTGGTGAAGAATGTACCAAAAATGAAAGTTGTTGATATATCATGCATTTTGGTGCTAATTCGATCGAAATCGGATAACAACTAATGAAGTTAAAGAGTTCCTCACCACCGCCAGTTTGAATACTTAATGAGATTTAAATTTAACATTTCAAAATATTAAATTAACTCTTCTTTCTGACAGAACACAGACTGTAGTATTTTTCGATCTTAAGCAATAAAAGCCCAACAAAGAAACTGCATATACAAATTTAGAGGTTTAATATTGTCATAAAGTTTATTCATTTAGGTTTTAATATTTAAAAAAGGCCTCTGACGTCATGCAGTATCACTATAATTTAAAATGACGGTGCCAATAAGGGCAGTTATGAGAGCAGAAAACTTTGACAAATTTCTTAGTTTTCATCTGATTTTGATCAAATTTGCATCAAGTTACATATTTGGTCAAGTTCTTTCCTTTTTGATACTTCTCACCAGCTTTACTTTTCCCTTGAAATAAAATATTTACGTCTGATGTAAGCCTTTAGCTCCGAATATGATAGACAAATTTTAATCGGTTATAGATAAATTAAATAATACCGAGATGCAAATATCAGCAATATTGTTGCTGTTATTTGCATCTCGGTATTATTTAATGTACCCATCAGCAACATTGTTGCTGTTATTTGCATCTTGGTATTATTTAATATACCCATCAGCAACATTGTTGCTGTTATTTGCATCTTGGTATTATTTAATATACCTATCAGCAACATTGTTGCTGTTATTTGCATCTTGGTATTATTTAATATACCTATCAGCAACATTGTTGCTGTTATTTGCATCTTGGTATTATTTAATATACCCATCAGCAACATTGTTGCTGTTATTTGCATCTTGGTATTATTTAATATACCTATCAGCAACATTGTTGCTGTTATTTGCATCTTGGTATTATTTAATATATCGACATTGTTGCTGTTATTTGCATCTTGGTATTATTTAAAATTTGTCTTTGATATTAAATTTAAAACTTTAAAATTCCATTACGCAACAGTAACGTCATAGTTGCTTGGCAGTTAACAAGAGCAATTACAATTCAAGTTTCAACACTTTATATACACGTACCTCTGGAACTAATAAACATAATTGGATGTGGTTTTCAATTTTGTGCTGCTTACTTCAAATAATTTTATCTTCGCTAAGCATATACTGTGAGTGGCATAAGTACGCATACATAACAGTTACATGAGTGTCACATGTCGAGCTTAATAGGTGTGCAAACAATACGAAATCTTCACATCCTACAAATGCAAAGAAAACTTGATACAGTTGGATTGTGTAGACCGGACATGGCGACTGAGCAGGATATTCACTGCTTGTCACTCATTTTGTCCCATATCACTCTGTGGGATAAAGCCTGATCAGATGTTAGAGTATCAATATGACTGCTAATCTGGGTCTACACTGCTCTATTGTTACTAATGTTTTATTTCCATGACACGGCTCATATATGAGCGTTTGTACGCTTTAAGCAGTTGTCAGAACAAAAGATAATGTCGGTTAAAGTGTACCAGTAAAATTTACACCAAACATGGACACTGATCCTTAAATACTTAAGCTGCAATTCGCATGTGGGTCCTATTATATGCTTGCAAGGGGCGGATTCAGGATTTTTAGACAGGGGGTTCAAATTTGCTATGCAGGGTTCGATTTGACCATTTGCCAGCATTCTCTCAAATTCATCATAAAAATGAAACTATTGGTTCGGCTGTTCCCCCGAACCCCGTCTAAATCCGCCACTGCTTGCAAGGGGGTAAAAAGAACATTAACACACTTCAAAAATGATGTTTGCAACTAGAAGTTCGAATTATAGGCTATTAGTAACATAGACGTTTCCTACCTGGGAAACCATGCCTGTCAAGTGGTTGCAATATTTTTGCATACATACTTATTTTAAATATCTAACCATGCTTACTATAGATCTACAAACAAGAGGCCCACCCACGGGCCACGGCACGCTCACCTGAGTGACATAGCCACTGCAGATATGCAGATGGTCATGCAACATTTTTCCAATCAGAACGATTTTAGCTGGATTTCCGATTGGAGCGATGTTAGCTATTTTTGATGTACAAGTCACCCCGATGCTTCCTACTAAGTTTCGAGTCTATTGGCCTTTCGGTTCAGGAGAAGAAGCAAAATATAGATTTTCAAGATGGTCATCTTGGATTTCCGATCGGAACGATTTTAACTATTTTTGATGTACAAGTCACTCCAATGTTTCCTACCAAGTTTCGAGTCCACTGGCCCAGGGGTGTAGGAGGAGTAGGCTTTTAATGGTACAGTCACACGGCCACTTACGGTAGCTGCGGATGCTTACGGATAAATTTCCGTAAGCATCCGCAAGGATCCGTATCATCCGTAAGCATCCGTATCCATCCGTAACCCAATCCGCAGGATCCGCAGACATACGCAGTTCCGCAGCGGGAATTTTGAAAATCTCAAAATTTTGCTGCGGATGAAATATACGTAAGCATCCGCAGAATATACGTTATCCATACGTAAAATATGTAACTCATACGTAAGATACGTAAACTCATCCGCAGGATACGTAAAATACGTAACTGATCCGCACACTTTGATCCCCACCCCACAGTCCAACCCCAAAAAGTTTTTTTTAAAATTTATTGGATTATTTTACAATTTTAAGAGCCAACAAGCAAAGCTGAGAAAAGTTTAAATCTGTGGCACTCATTTAACTCCAAAAATCACCATTTTCAAATTGGCACTAAGTGGCACTAAAAAAAGTGGCACTAAAAAAAGATAAACGGCACTAAAAACGATAAAAGAAGAGATGTTTTTTTACCTCTACGCTTCCTCTTTTCCCTTGCCTTGCCCTTTTTTCCACGTCCCTTGCCACGGTCATCTTTGGGGTTGGGGGTACTGTCAGCTCTGCCAGGGATGGTTCCTCTTCTTCTACCTCTTGACTCTCTTCCTCTGCCTGGGGAGGCTGTTGTGGCTGCTCACACACTGGAGGATTCTTCCTGGTTGTTCTGCTACTTCTTCTGTCAGACATGATGCACACCAAAGTCCAAAAAGATGGAGTAGAAACTGTTGAAATAACTGGAACTAGCTCTCAGACGATGAAATGCGACTGAAGCAAGCTCCGATATATGCAGATGGTGCGGACGCCAGAGGAAGCCGACATGCGCAGACACGAGCGTAACTCATCCGTATCGTCCGTAAGTCATCTGTATCGTCTGTACGTCATCCGAAAAATCCGTAAGTCATCCGTAAGTCGTCCGTGACATGTGTCAGCGGATTGGCAGCGGATGGGCTCATCCGTAGGTTTTACCCGTAACATCCGCAATTCATACATAACATCCATAACTAATCCGTATCGTCCGCAGATTATAGGTAACTTTTGCTCAAATTTGCGTAATTTGGGGTAAAAATTACGCATTTTCATTATCCAAATATACGCAGGCATCCGCAGGTCCGTAACATGGCCGTGTGACTGTACCATAAAGCAATTGTTGACGCCGCACGACGGACGACGGACATTGACTGACCACAATAGCTCACCTTGAGCACTTCGTGCTCAGGTGAGCTAATAACAAACACAAACAATTAGAAGTATTTTATAATAATACACAAGTAGTATAGGCAGGCACTATGGGGAGAGTCCCCATAGTGCCTGCCTATACTACTTACACATTAAATATTACAGTGAACATAAAAGTTTGTTTACGTATATAGATGTCAAAACATTAGTTTTGTAAGAAGGGCTGTGTGTCAAATAAAAAAACCCCAAAAAACATATATACTAAGAAACAAATCGGCCACCGTAACCGTTCCAGAAATAGTAACCTCTACTTCATGTATTATGGACAGGCGTTATATATGTGTATGGTTCGTACATATCATACGAATGCTTCACACTAACTTGTCCACGTGTTACATATGCGTACAGTTGATTGTAAACCTAACACATTAACGTTGCCATGTGTTACATATGCGTACAGTGCGTACAGTTGTACGCATACATAACACATTTGTTACGTTTTCGCTTGTGTGACATATACGCACTCACAAAGCACCTTTATATTTGATCTTTAAGGAGCTTGATACACTTGTTTGATTTTCTGCCATTTGTACAAGAAAGACAAATATTGCGACTTCTTGTTTGCTCCCCTTCTGAAAATGGACCTACTCTTATAGAAAATAATTTGCCTCCCAAGGGATATACTATAAAGAAAAAGGAAGCAGATTGTTTTCCTTTAAAAGAATAGACTTCTTTGCTCCTAAGGAAGCAAATCCTTTCCTTTAATATATATTATAGACCCCTTTTCAGAAAGGGAGCAAACAGGTCTTTCAGGGTCGCCTTCCCCTGAAAATTTACCTGTTTCCTTTAAAGTGTCTGAATTAGGATAGTAACACAAAATATGTAGCTATTTATATATAAGGCGCATACATAGTTTCTAGGTTTTAGTCGATATAATCGAACTGACACAGCAACAGCCGGCTAACCTAGATCTAAATTAGAATAGAAGTCGTGTCAAGCAGGAAAGTGCATCAGCTAACCGTGTGCGAACAGCGAAGGCGGCAGTGACCTCGATGAGTCTGCGAGACGCACAGCAGCCTGATCAAGACCTTTGTTATGTTATACCGGTAAAGGTTCAGTATTTGACAAGCGGAATTCCTGATGTGGTATGGAAATACAATGTCCGGAGGATCTGGGCTCTCGCTTTTCCCAAATCAGCTGAGGACCTCAAACATGCGGCACAGCCGTGTCAGGACATTAAACTATATGAATCAGATCAGAGGTTCTGAAAGGGTACAATCCAAAGACATTTGTGGTAGGCGTACTCTAATGTCCTGCATTCAATACAAGCTTAGCTTTTAAAAAGCTGGGGTTGTACTTGCCTGTTGATGTGGATTGCAGAGGCGTTGACGGAACGGAATTATTTTTACGCACCCAGGAAAATAGGGACTACTCTTAAAAGAAAGAATTTGCTCCATGAGGGAGCAAATTCGTTCCTTTAAGAGCAGCCCTATGGTAAAGAAGCAAATTATTTTATGTTAACGTCTCTTTATTGCTAATGTGCGTAATGAGTTCTATGCCTATGCTACATGTTTACGTACTGGTTTTGATAATTTTAAGAAGTAAGCCTTTATTTGTGTCGGCCAGCTATTATCATGAACGTGACTAGAGGCACTGCAAATGAAACCGAAAGAAGAGATGAATAGCAAGTAGCCTATCTTTGCCCATATTACAACGAGATTTCTAGTTGGATACCCGCGGACTTATGAAATGTCCCTGCGGACATGAAGAGAAGCCATCACGAAAACATGCCTATATAATTTTGATCCCCTACAACCCCACTTTTATATAGTAAAACTGGGGTTTACAGGAGTATACATTGTTTTTCTTATTTCTGCTCAAAAACATAGATTGTGGGTACTCGTTAGAACCGCCTCTAACGAGTACCCACAATCCATGTTTTGAGCGGAAATATGAAAAATATCAGAATTTTTATCTAAATACATGTATTTTCAGTTTTTTGAAGGTGAAATTTTCTATATATTTGAATAGGTGTGTTTTCGTAATGCATTGTTCAATACCAGTTCAATATCATTTTAAAATGTTGACATCGTTCAATTTGCTTATGTAACTCGCTAACATCAGCGCTGAGGCCGGGCTACATATAAAACAGTCAATATCCCACCTGACTGCCGGCCTCGGTGGCTCAGTTGGATGCACCGTCCGACTGGAGACCAAGAGGTCGCGGGTTCAACCCCCGCCGAGGTCGGCAACATTCTTTCGTGGAGATTGATCATGAAATATTTTCTACGGTCATTCTCTCCCTTCCGCTGATTCAAGAAGGACAGTTGTCAGTTTCTGGCGAAAGAATGTGCACAATACTGGTTAATCGCTTAGAGGACCAAGCCTGCCTAGTAAACGTGTGGTTAGGTAAACTGACCGCGCTCGACATGACCCCATTGGGTTGACTGGGCCGTAAAATCTCAACACAAACAAACCAAACTGCAGATCCAGTGGGGGCGGGGTTGGGGTGGCATGTTTGAATTCCAGTTCTACCACATAAATTTCGTGGAAATTGATCATTAAATCATTTTCACCGTCATTCTATCCCGTCCGCTGAATCAAGAAGAGCAGTTGTCAGTTACTGAAGAAAGTGTGTGCACAAGAACTGGTGGTTGTCTTTGTTAGTCACTTAGAGGACTAAATCTGCCCAGGTAAAAAATCCCAGGCAAAAGCGTAAGGAGGTTAACTAACTGGCTTGACATGTCCTTAACAGCGTTGGCTCCAGTTCAAATAAACAAATATTACCATTGTCGTTCGAAGCTTGCTGAAAGGTTTGGATTACTCCTTTAGTTTCTCTGGCTTTCCCCGCTGCCCCACCCCCGTATATAGCCTGAAAGTGGCTGAAATATAATACGGCATGCTGAGCGTTAAACTGCATTAAAACCCACCTTTCTCACTTATTTTTTTGTTCCAGAAGTAAGCATACGTAAGTTAAAGAAAAAGAGTTTATGTTTTTGTCTTAGATTGCAGGTGTGCCCCCCAAAAATGCTTATTGTGTCGTTGCTCGATTTGCTCGATTTGCTCAATGTCCAAATGGAGTTTGAAACAAATCAATACATACCTGTATGCCGGCCTCGGTGGCTCAGTTGGATGCGCTGTCCGACTGGAGACCAGGAGGTCGCGGGTTCAACCCCTGCCGAGGTTGGTAACATTCTTTCGTGGAGATTGATCATGAAATATTTTCTACGATCATTCACTCCCTTCCGCTGCTTCAAGAAGGGCATTTGTCAGTTTCTGGCGAAAGAATGTGTACAATACTGGTTAACCTCTTATAGGACTAACCCTGCCCAGTAAACGTGTGGTTAGGTAAACTGACCGCGCTCGACATGACCCCATCGGGTTGACTGGGCCGTGAAACCTCAACACAAACAAATACATAACTGTACAGCGGTATCCAATACCTACACAACGATGTGTACATGTGTCCATAAATCTAGTTGAAAGACAAATAATTTGCCATTTGAATACATGTAGTCGTTGACTACTGTAGTAAAAATGGTTGGCAAAAGTGTTGCCAAGGAGGAAATATGGGCTTACATAAAAGCTCGCTCTAAGATAGGTTGTTCTTTGAAACAAATATTTGCTGAAATTTCTGTTGTTTACGAATCTACTCAACTAATGTGGCTAATGACATGGTTAGTAGAATGAAAAGGAAATTTGATTCTGGGTTAGTGTCGATCGAAAAATGCACCCAAATAAGGAAGGGCAAAGTCTGCGTCTTGTGACGAAATTTTATCAAGATTATAAGAAATTGTTGAAAGAGATGCTAGGTACGCGATATAGCATGACTAGTTAGCATCTAAGTATCAAGAGTTCATTACATTCTAAAGAAAATCTTGAATGTTAGGAACATTTCTGTCAGGTGGGTGCCTCATTTGTTGACTGGTGGTCAAAGGAAGAACAGAACAGAACAGAAATTTTATTGATTTAAACTGTACATAGTTTCTCATCAATACAAACATATATATAAACATCTTTATCAGAAGACATGCGCTAGGTATGAACTAATGTTCATAGCTAGCGCATGAACAAAAGAAGCAGAGAGTTAAAATAGCCAAACAGTTGCTCAAAATATTTCCAAAATATGATGAAAAGGAATTTAGCCACTGGCGATGAAACTTGGGTTCATTATTTTGTTTTTGAACCCGTTAGGAAGGTGAGCAATAAAGTATGGGCCACCAAAAAACAGCAAAAGATTAGTAATTAGATTAGTAATTGCTAAACGCACGCTAAGTGCAAAGAAGGTTTTGTATGCCATCTTCTTCTCTGGTGAAGGCGTTGTAATACAGGTACCCGTGAAAAAAGGGCAAACGCGTTACTGGAAAATACTACAAACATGTAGTATTGAAGGAATTGGAAAAAAAACTATCAGAAACGGCGCCCAGTCATGGGTTTCAAACATGTCCGACTTCTACATTATAAGGCCCCAGTCTATACGTCTGCCAATGTTACAAGTCTTTTTTTGCAAAAAAGAGAAGGTAACAGTTTTACCACATCCTCCTTATTCACAAGACCTTGCCCCTTGTGACTTCTTCCTATTTTCGAAATTGAAAACCTTCTTCACGGTCCAAGCAGGCGCTTGGATCTGCCGTATACCAGTACCTTACCAGTATACCTAAATCAGCGTACCGTGACGCATTCAGGAAGTGGATTTATCGACTGAAATTTTGCACTTCTAGTCATGGGGACTTCTTTGGGGGCATGAAATAAAGAAATTTGTGAATATACATTTAAAACGTTCCCGGTCAATATAAGCAATTCTTTTCGACATTACGAAAACACGCCTATTCAAATATATTGAAAAGTTTACAACCAAAAAAGGAAAATTTTCAGATAAAAAAATCTGATATTTTTCATATTTCTGCTCAAAACATAGATTGTAGGTACCCGTTAGAACCGCCTCGAAAAGGCGGTTCTAACAAGTACCTTTAATCTATGTTTTGAGCAGAAATGAGAAAAAAATAATGTACACCCATGTAAACCCCAGTTTTACTATATAAAATAGGGGTTTAAAGGGGTCAAAATCATATAGGCATGTGTTCGTGATGAACACCCCTCATATTTAACCCATTTATGCCTAGTGAACTCTTCTACCTCACTCGTTTGGGCAAGCCTGTTTCCAGTAAAAGGGGTGTCTGGTTACTTTGTTTAAACTCCTGCATTTAAAGCAGTCAGTATAGATCCTGATCAGACGCCGCGTTCTGTGGCGTCAGATCTGTATTTACACTGTTTTGTCGGTGTCCCTTTTGGGGTACGCTAGGCATGAATACAGTTTTCCAGCTTCCCTAAAAATCCTGGATTTTCCCATTTTTGCTGAAGGGAGCTCTAAATTCCTGAAACAATTCTGAAAACTCAGTATCTAAAAAACTTATTATTTTTTTCTCGAAATCCTATTTTGTTCCAAGTTTTTTTGACAGGGCCTTAACTTGGCACATTAGAATAAAACAAAGCTTTGGCTTCTGCGATATACACTCCTCGTCCAAATTATTATTATTATTATTATTATTATTATTATTATTTTGTACTGGACGGGCTTAGTCCTCTTAGCGGTTAACCAGCAGGTTTGTTTATCCGTCCACCGGCATTGCTGCCTCCGGTGAAGGTTTGCTTATCCGTCCACCTCCGCCATTGCTGCCTCCGGTGAACAGAGTCACATAGGGGCTCAGCGGACTGGACTCAGCTTCATCCCGTCCAAATTACCGCACCCAATTTAACAAACAAGATTATTATCGTATGATCATTTGAAACTGTTCGCCTTTTACTATTTACAAGAAATGAATCAGAGACTGCTATGAAATGCGAGAATTGAAGCTAGATAGTAACCACGAGATTATTTGTTATAATGGCCTCAAGCTTTGTTAAAAACGTCCCTATTTTTAAGGCCAAAAATTACCCAAATTTAGTCCAAATTTTAGTACTAATATTTTGTATAATACTGCTGGAAAGCACGTGAATATTAAACGCCAATGCACTGATTTCAACTCTGATGCATCGATTAACCTACATTACTCTCTGTTTTATTTCAGCAGACGATAAACTGATGAACAAATATTCCAGAAAATGTTTTGAGAATTCATGCAAATTGACAATTTGCATGAACTCTCAAAACTTATTTTCTGGAAAAAATGCGAAAAAAGAGAAATTAAAATGTCGTCTGCTGAAACTTTTACCCAGCAAGCTAAGTGTTAAATAAGTAGGTGATTTTATTGTAGAAATGTTTATTTTGCTAATAAAACCTCAAAAGAGATAAACAACCAATAAGTATCTATCAAGGTTTTGACAGCTGGTATGACGTGCCAGTTTTCATATGAGATTTGTGTCAATGTACTGTTGAACAAAGTAGGAATATTTAGTAACTTTGGACAATAAACAAAACAGCATCTCTCTCTCTCTCTCTCTCTCTCTCTCTCTCTCTCTCTCTCCCTCTCTTATTCATACTTTGTAATGTGTATAGACTCATTACCATTCGCTAAAACAATAAACATTAATGCCTTTCAGGAGAGAAGATTACAATAAGTTTCATTGCTTACTGTATTCATTTGTATATTGTCATTGAATAACTATTGTTTAAACCGAACAAAGCTGCTGATACTAAAATGAAAAAATGAACATTAAATATATACATGTACTTACTAAATATATTCATGAACAGTTTAACAACAAATTTGTCGTTTATTGCCTGATCTACATAAACTGTCAGTTTTGAGACACCAGTTTTGAGAAGGGCCAGGTTCCGTCGTAAAGATAATCGGTTATAATGTCAAGTCCTTTTAAAAGTTTATCAACCTATGACCCGACATGGCCTTGAATCGTATTCGCTAATGAGCCATAACTTGAAAGGTTTGCGTTTTTAGTATGATATAAGTAGCGCCCTGTGAAAAAGTATCTTCGGGGCATGTGTGGACAGAGAAGGCCCTGATCAGAATAAGGAGGTGCGTATTCTATCAGGGCCTTCGTTGTCCGCTGACAAATTCATTGAGGAATATCCCAGCAGGCACATGACGTCATGACGTTGCATCGACGTCGACGTTGAGGCGACGTTGTATACGAATAGCGAAGGGCCTTTGACTGCCCTCATGGTGAGCGGATGCACTTCTCTGAAAGAAAAAACAACAAAAAAAAAAAAAAAAAACAACAAAAAACGTTTGCCTTCCTTCTTAAAGGGGCCACAATTAAAGGAAAGCATTTGCTCCCTGAAATGCTTTCCTTTAAGAGTAGTCCCTCTTGAGAAAGGATTCATGTACAAGAGATTTTTTTTGCAACAAGTCATCTACCCTCTAAAAGTGGGGTCAACCTTTCAGCTAAGCGTACTCTCTTTGAGAAGCAACCGCTCACCTTAAATGACCGGATTCAAGTCCTAAGATAGTCACTCTGACCTAAAATCACCCCACTAAAGGTGAAGAAACTGACAAAACACAGCAACTATTACTGATGAGATCTGTCAGAATAGAGCGAAAACTACTTCAGGGATAAACATTTTGTTCATGCCTTTTCCATATGGTTGAAAAAAGGCCATAAGAGGGCACAAAAACAACTACATTGTGAGAAATGATGATGGCTTCATATGAAGAAATATGGCCCGCGACAAGCAACAAAACACCTTTTGGCCTATAAAGGAGAATGAATACCCTTTCAGGAGTAACTCCGTCAAAATTATTTTTGCCGTTCATCTGAAACAGGATCTACTCTTAAAGGAGGTGTACTCTAAAAGGAAAGAATTTGCTCCCTTTAGGAGCAAATTCTTTCCTTTTAGCGTAGAGCCTCTTATAGTAGGGCATTGGTGTACAGAAAAGCAAAACACGATAAAACAAAGAGTTGTCTCCAATGTAAATATCGCCGAAACAAAGCGAGGCCCCGTAGCCTAGTGGATAAGAGAGCTGACTCTTAAGCCATTAGGTTTCTCACCGGTATGGTTCGAGCCTCGTTCGGGTCACATGTGGGAAAGCCAAGTTCTGCTTACGGATGGTCAGGTGGTTTTTTCCCCGGGTTCTCCGGTTTGCACTGAACGCATGTACGTTTTAATCTTTCCACTCTCTAAGCTAATTCAGGAGATGACTAATTGGTGATAATTTTCTTATTTTGTCCAGAAAACAGGATTTGACATTTTATACAAATTGTATGCAATGGAGACAATTTTCATGAAATGTCAAATCCTGTTGTCTGGGGAAAATATTGGAGAGAATTTGCATGAAATGTCAAATCCTGTTTTCTGGGGAAAAATAAGAAAAAAAATTCAATATGCTGTCAGCTGAAAATTTCACCAGGGGTGCTAAGCGTTAAAAGAAATCTTTCTGCATGACGAAATTTACCGAATGAATTCGGTCACAGTTTTAAAGTATACGCACTAGATCTATGAACTGATATGAACAAAGAAACTCACGAGCATTTTATTATACATTACGGAAACACGCCTATTCAAATATACTGAAAATTTTACCACCAAAAAATGAAAATTTTCAGATGAAAAATTCTGATATTTTTCATATTTCTGCTCTAAACATAGATTGTGGGTACTCGTTAGAACCGCATCACCGAGGCGGTTCTAACGAGTACCCATAATCTATGTTTTTAGCAGAAATAAGAAAAATAATGTATACCCCTGAAAACCCCAGTTTTACTATATAAAAGTGGGGTTTAAGGGGGTCAAAATTATATAGGCATGTTTTCGTGATGGTACAAGTGC
Organism: Anodontia alba; assembly: GCA_964016985.1. Lineage (NCBI taxonomy): Eukaryota > Metazoa > Mollusca > Bivalvia > Lucinida > Lucinidae > Anodontia > Anodontia alba. The sequence goes on from OZ024825.1 coordinate 22,924,601, forward strand.
ACATGATAACCTACCCAGTGCAGCACAGTGCTAATAATTTAAAGAATTGATTTGTTTGTGTGTCAAATCGAGGATACGAAGCTACTTTGAACAAAAATATTTGTGGATATATGACATCATTTGCCATTTTTTGACATTTTCCTAAAACAAAAGCAATAATAATAATAATAATAATAATAATAATAATAATAATAATAATAATAATAATAATAATAAATAAATAAATAAATAAATAAAAAGAACAACTTTGTAATAAGACAACAACAATAACAACGACAGCGACGACGACGACAACAAGCAGACAAATAATACTAATAAATAAAAAAAGACCAAAGAAAAAAGACGCAATAAAAAAAAAAAAAAAAAGAAACGCAACAAAAACAACAACAAAAACAACAACAACAACACATAAACAAACAAATAACAACATCCACCAAAACAACAATGTTCAGCATAAAATGTAGATCTTTTTGCTTCATTCTCCAGACGTTGGAATGGGTAACAAGAAGTGTCATTAATAGGACGGTGTCGATAGTACCAGACCCTATTATTTTTCGGGAAAAAGATCTTTTTTTTTTTTTTAAACGTAAGTAGGTGGTAAGGCACGATTTAGACTAGCTACTAGACCTTGATGCCCTGTTTTATCACTCCTTACTATAAGCTGATTTAAATTTATGTATGGCAGCTTGTATAGCCAGTCATTAATAGTTGGTCTATGACATCAACGTTAGTTGCTGTTATCAAAGAGGTGAGGCAAGCAGTAAGTAGTAGATGACCTTAGTTCATTAAGTAAATTAATAATTATGATTGATTGATAGAAATAATATTGATATCCGACTAGTAGCTAGTCTAGGTACGATTCAGTACAGATTATGCGCTGGAATAGAGTAAATGGTACCAATTATATGATGGCTAGTATAATTGTAAATCGTAAAAAAAAATGTAGCCTGCCACGGGGATCGTATCCTTTACCTTCTACTTACAAGTGAACGTGCTAACCATTACGCCACCCCGTCCCCCACCCAATCCCTTGCCGAGCGCGCTTCAGCTGGAGATTGATAAACCACAATAACATGACATTCCATGCAAGTATCTCTTGGAATATTTCTGCTCACAACATTCCGGTTAATACAATACACATTTTCTTGTGCTTCTGAAGACATGTTTCACTTTCCATTTATCCTATTTTAACCCTTAAACTGCCAATCACAACAATTGTAGTCTGCTTTGTCATCTGATTGTGATTTTAAATGTCATTTTTGCAAACAGTGTGGACCCAGATCAGACTGCTCCTCCAGGAGCAGTCTGATCAGGCTCAACACTGTTTGCCCGTATGCAAAAATAGCAGACGACATAAACAGACGACATTTTCAGATGCAGGTTTTCTTGGCGTTTTAAGGGTTAACAAGAGGCTGACCAGCTCCTTTTTTTCTCCTATCAGCTGTCAAACTAAGCAGCTATCAGTTAATTACAGTTATGGCCCTTGTAGACGCACTATGTAATCAGAAGAAACTGGAACAAATAACATTTTGTTTTTCAAGATTTTCATATGTAGCTTATTCTGCGAGCAGTTTCTCAGCCAAACAGTCACCAAACTAAGAAGTTAACCATGAGACTATTTGTGCGAATATGACAACGAATCAAGGGAGCTAATTATAGTCTGATTCCATAAGGAAACCTTTGGTAAAGAAAAACAACAAATGAAAAAAAAAAAAAAAAAAAAATACACACACAAAAAAAAAATAACAAACAGACAAACAAAACAACAGCAAAAAGAAAAGAAAAAGGAAAAAAAAACAACAACAAAAAAAAAAAAAAACAAAAAAAAAACAACAAAAAACAAAAACAAAAAAAAAACAAAACAAAAAAAAAAAAAAAAAAAAAAAACAGCAACAACAACAAACAAACAAAACAAAACAAATAAAAAACAAACAAACAAACAAACAACAAACAAACAACAAAAACAAAATTAAAAATAAATAAATAAATAAATAAATAAATAAATAAATAAAATAAACAGCGAACGTGTATTGACCATTTAATAAAAAGATGAACTTATGTTTTCTGGGTTCTGATTCAACTCCTCGTTTAGAGCCTGTCTATAGAACTAGTTTAGTCATATAGCACCATTATGTTATGTATAACATTCATCAATCTCGAATTAACACTTAGCACTCTGGGTAAACATTTCAGCAGACGACAATTTGAAATCTTTTCTTACTTTCCCCAGAAAACAGTTTTAACATCCAATGAATATTGTCTCAAATGGAGACAATTTGCGTGAAATATCAAATCCTGTTTTCTGGAAAAAAAAATACGAAAAATGATATAATTTGTCGTCTGCTGATTTAGCCCAGAGAGTGGTAAAGGTTAATTTTGCAGGAATATTGCAAGAAAATATTTGGAAGCAGGGTTCTTCAAGCGTAAATGACAGGAATTATCTTTTTCAGCAAATTTTGTATATCGCAGTTCGTGCGAAAAAAACCTGAAGCATGCTTCGTAATAACGTTGCGGCCTGTAAGTGCGAATGCGGTTCGATCTCTTTTGAGGAAGCATTGCAGTCGTTTACATGATAATTGAGCTAGCGCACGACAAAACCTAAAATAAGACTTGTTCGACCAGCGAAGACTCAGATAAGCCTGCGCATCCGCGCAGTCTGATCAGAGTCTTCGCTTATCGCATGTGCCTTCTACAGTCTCCGGGCTATCCAAAGAGGGATAAACGAGAACACTTGCCGTACGGTGGATGTACAGGCTGATCTGAGTCTTTGCTGGTCACACAGGTCTTATTGTAAGTTTTGTCGTGCGCTGGCTCAATGATCTAATTTGTATATCTATTTAAGGCGTTTATACTACATTGTAAGTACAAATAGAACATTCGCTGTTCCCCTTAAAGGAATACGCCCACTAAATGCAATGTATGCCTGAAAATATTAAGCTTTACTAATCAAGAATTTTGAAGCAAATTTGATCAAAATCGGTCAAGAAATAAGAAAGATATTGTATTTTATATTTTATATTAATCTGAGCATGGGCGCCGCCATTAATTAGATATTCAACTTTTAAGACACAAATAAAAGTCGCCTGTTGATTTATACATTTTTTGCATATTTAATTGGGTGGTTATGACGTCACTCACAAAAAATGGCGGCTTTTATGACCGCATTTTCTAGAATTTTAATTTTAAAATCCAATAACTTTCTATATGTTCCAACCGATTTTCATAATTTTTTCACCAAATTACTCAGCCAATAATGCTATTTATTTTCGAACATGCTAATTAGTTTAGGTACGTATACCTTTAAAGAGTCATTGAATACGTAGAATGCATCGATGGATAGCAAAAGCCCTGATCAGATTGTGCGTCTTTGCAGGCTGACCGGATCTTTTCTGAGTGCGTATGCACCGAAGACATCTTTTTTCATATAGCGGCTCATTTACTCGTGTATCTCTTTGTCGAAATTTGCAAATTTTACCACAGATACTTGGGGTCAGTAGGGCAGTGCAGGCCCAAAAAATATCTTGTATATATTTTTTCTCTAGTTATTTTTGTATTTTAGTACAACAGAAACACTGTTGATAAAATATAATCATATTCTGTGACTTCTGAAAAGGTTCTAAAAAACATCACATTTCTCTCAAATGGTAATATATACAAGATATTTTTTTGGGCCTGCAATGCCCTACTGACCCAAGTATCTGTGAATTTTACGAGTCTATGTAAGTTTTAGGTACCTTGATACCTTGTATTAAACTGCACAATATTCTGAACTTTATTTAAAGCTTTATTACTATTCAGAGTATTAAACAAAATCAGAATGGGCCACGTCAGGATACGTCAGGCTTAAAAGAGTTTTCGAGTACACGCGTAAAAGCGTAGACCAGATCAGTCTACGCATCTCCTACCTTTCTACTAAATACATGTATGTGTAACTAAAAGAATAGAGTTCGATCACTAGTGAAGACCCTGTACTTGTAGATATAACTGCGGCCGTTCCCCATTCATGAGCTGCGTCAGTTCTTACGGAACCGCATAAGAAAGAATGTTTCTCAGGTGAGATATTTCGAAGCTGGCACGAAAATTGGAACAGAGCCACAGACATTTTCCTAATAGTTAATACAGCAGCTATATGATGTTCAAGTTGAGAAAATGTCCCTTATGCCAGAAGCGAATAGCGAATGCCCAGATCAGCCTGCGCATTCGCGGCGCAGTCTGATCAGGGCATTTTCTATCCCTTGATATATTCTGCAGTGTCCCATGATTCTAAAAGAGGGCACCGAAGACGCTGTCTGGACTGTGCGAATGCGCAGGCTGATCTGGGCCTTCTTTGTCAGCATATGGCATAAGGACCCCTTTTATTGCACAGCGCATCATATGATATTGGCCGTGCCAGATAAAAAGTGACATTTATTACGCGTATGCGAGCAGCTGAGTCTGCACAGTCGGATTAAGGTGAATGGATACACTTTCTGTGGAGAAGGGGTAGGGTGGGGTGAGGCTAGACAGCTCTGTCAATTTTGTGTTTGCTTCTGAAAATAGGTGTACTCTAAAAGGAAAGGAGCAAATTCTTGTACTCTAAAAGGAAAGAAAGGGAGCAAATTCTTTCCTTTTAGAGTACATCCGTTTTTTTTCGAAGGGGCTTGGTGTGCAGGAAACTATCAGGTAGTCACAAAAAGTGCGTACCCAACTCTTCCCCCACCCCTTGTCAATTGATTGGTTGTGTTGGGGTTTAACGACACGTCAACCCTTATGGGTCATTTTGTGTTGTCTCCAAGAAAAAGGGAGAAAAGAGACAGAAGAGATAGCAGAAGAGATGAAAGAGAGGGACAGGGAAGAAAGAGGAACAGGAATGAAAGTGAAGAAACAGAAGAAATAAAAACATCACCTCCCTACCCTTATCTGCTACAAGGATAGCAGGCCTTGCCCAACTGTAAGCCAATATCAGCTGGACGCCCCCTTGTCAAAAAATGGCGGATAATCTACCAAGTGTATCTAGTCCCCTTAGGGTTTTCTTTATTCACCAGGAAGAGATTTGAACTCTGCAGAATCTACACCGAAAGGCGAATACAGAGATGCGATAGGTTGCTCTGGGCTTCATTGCGCATATATACACCATAAGCATCATTTTCTGTGACTCAGCTCTGACACGGCTCAGCATTTGTGTGATGTGAAAAGGGGCATGAATGGAAGCATGAAAGGAAGTATACACGATGCTTCAAATTATGGTGTGGCTGATGATGATTTTTCGTCTGTTTCAACACTATTTCAATTAAATCGAGACGACAGCAGTGTGATGATGGAAAAAACTAGCCATGAGCTGAGTTTCGCCTCCAGCAGGATTCGAACAGAAACGTATGCGAGTTGTCATTCCATAAGTCACGGACTGCTAAAATTTACAGAGGACCGGTTGGTTCTGTGCGAATATAGTGCCATGATAATTACAGTCGAACCTCATTAGATCGAACACCGATGGGTCGTTTACCATGGCTAATTCGAACTCTTTTTTCAGTCCATATGAAATTCTTCTGACAGCTCAAGATAACAAATATTTAGGGAACGTGTCTTATATATCATGAAATTGTATGTTGTGCGTAGTCATTAGAATCGCCTCATTGAGGCGATTTTAATGAGTACGCTCACCATACAATGACTGTGTAGAAAATCTAAAATATTTCCCTAAATTATCGCTATTTCCCCGGTGGTGCAAAATACCCATATCTCGAACAAATTTTCATGGTCCCGAAGATGGTCGGGCCATTGAAATTCTGCTGTAGTTCTAAAAGTGTAGACTGTTTCTGAAGTATTTATTTGCATGAAATGATGCCATACTTGATTAAACTGTATAACTCAGGCAATCCTGTAGTAGATATTGGCAGAATTGTATAACTGGTGGCTGCTTTGAATATGACGGTAGAGAGTCATCTGGGGTATAAATTATCCTAACACTCGCCCTGTCCTCGCGTAAGATCTGTGCCAGTCAGTTCGAAGAGGCGGAAACGTAACCTACCGTTCCCTTTCTTGGTTTGAACATTACAAAAACATGCCTATTCTAATATACTGAAAATTTTACCACCAAAAATCGAAAACTTTCAGATAAAAATTTCTGATATTTTTCATATTTCTGCTCAAAACATACATTGTGGATATTCGTTAGACCAGCCTCGACGAGGTGGTTCTAACGAGTACCCACAATATATGTTTTTGAGCAGAAATAAGAAAAATAATGTATACCCCTGTAAGCCCCCGTTTTACTATATAAAAGTGGGGTTTAAGGGGTCAAAATTATATAGGTATATTTTGGTGATGATGTATTTTAGAGGGAATGCTGTCAGGCACGTATCAAATACTGACTATTTGAAAAACAACAACAACAACAGACTATGGGGCAGTAGAACCAGTGCAAAAATGTATAAAATATATGAGGCAAATCAATGGTAGTCTGTAGCCTTTATGCAAGATACCTACTTGAAGTCTACTTTTCTATCAATATCATCAAAATTATCCAGGGCCCAGTTATTCAAAGCATCGTTAGCTTAACTTGCTCGTTAATGACAAACTCGTTAACTATTGTAGCTAGAGTATTTTCAGATGCATTGATATTTTTGCTGCAAAAATGTGAATAGCTGTTGCAATGCAAAAGCTACTCACGTTTTTCAGCAAAAAGTATTTATGTATTTGCCATATTTCAAGATAGACATTTTAACGTCACGTTAGCTAACAACGTTAAGTTTTGAACAACTGGGCCCAGGAGTATAGGAGTTATGGAGCACAAATGGTGAACCTACTGATTTCAGAAGTCCTAATCAATTTCATCAGAGAAATGGAAAAAAAGAAACAACCATAGAATTTTTGCAGTGTACATCACCTAAGATCCAATTAACTTAAATAAGGTTAGAGTTGTTCACCAACAAATCTGCTAGCTAAAAATTGTGTACCATTCACCAGACACCATACCATCCCACCACCCCCAGACTGAACCACAATGGACATGTAAAATACATACACTGTATTAGGTTTAAATTGATGAAATGTTTTATATGGCTCATACATGTAACAAAACAACTGAACAAAATAGCGTATTTGTTAAAAAGGAGTACTTGATAGTATTTCTGGAGTATTTTTCTTATTACTCCATAAAACATATGTTGTGGGTACTCATCAGAAGCGCATCTGCTTCGAACTGGAAAATATATCACAGAATATCCTTATCAAGTCTTCTGAATATGCCACTTTGACATACTTTTCTACAAATAAACGGTCACTTTGACCTACTTTTCTACAAAGAAAGGGTCACCTACGGAGGGTCCAAACTTTGTGTTGAGCTTTGGTCACAGTTACAGGCCATGTTCATTTGATTCTCAGCGTAAAAAAGGTACCTTCGGACATGTATGACAAACGGAGACTTCGATCAGACTGCGCATCTTCGCTGGGCGGTCTTTGGGTAGCAAAAGAGGCGAGGTTTCTTCAGACGGACAGGGCATACTCTGCGCGGATGCGCAGATTTTTGATTCGTCTTTTCTTGGCATATAGGTCTGAATGTACATTTTCTCACATTGTAACTCATATCTTTGTACCCGAACAAGGTTGTAAGGTTCTTGCATGCACTTAAGCACCATCTTGTGAGTTCGAGTTTGTACAAAGGTACAATAATCGTATGTCAAACGACGTTCTTTATCCTTATTAGACCAAATCAACAATCTTGGCATGTACGTAAGTAATACTCATAAGTTTGAAAAAAAAAAAAAAAAAAAAAAAAAATAAATAATAATAATATATAAAAAAATAATAAAACTAAGTATGTCCAGACTCCGCTGAGAGAAGCCTGGAAGAAGGTGCCTTGTAAATACACTACATCGTTTTGACGTCTTCGCGACGTCATAGCAGGTTAGAACGTCATTAATAGTAGCTGAGCGCTACCCTGTGTTATCGTCGGCATTCGTGGAACGTAAAAGTATTAAGCAAAAACTAGGAACACACCTCCCCGGGCACATCATTACGAAAACACACCTATTCAAATATACAGAAAATTTCAACTCGAAAAACTGAAAATTTTCAGATAAAAAACTCTGATATTTTTTATATTTCTGCTCAAAACATAGATTGTGGGTATTCGTTAGAACCCCTGTAAACCCCAGTTTTACTATAAAAGTGGGGTTTAAGGGGGTCAAAATTATATAGGCATGTTTTCGTAATGTTTAAATTTTTTTTAAGTTCCAAGCGACATTCGATTAGTGCAACAGTTACTTTTCTTACACGAGGTCATGGGGATGGTCGGGTGTGGCGAAGGTGTCCTGTATCTTACGTCAATGGGGTGTCCAACTGATATTGGCTTACAGTTGGGCAAGGCCTGCTATCCTTGTAGCAGGTAAGAATATTGAGGGGGAATGTTTTTATTTCTTCTGTTTCTTCACTTTCATTCCTCTTTCTTCCTTGTCCCACTCTTTCATCTCATCTACTATCTCTTTTATCACTTTGTCTGGGATACGACCGGAAATGACCCACAAGGGTAGATCTGTCGTTAAACCCCAACACAATCAATCCATATACGAGGTAATATTCGTTTGTAAAACTTGTTCACTTTTCATCACGAAAACATGCCTATATAATTTTGACCCCTTAAACCCCACTTTTATATAGTGAAACTGGGGTTTACATGGGTATACATTATTTTTTTTTATTTCTGCTCAAAAGCATAGATTGTGGGTACTCGTTAGAACCGCCTCGGCGAGGCGGTTCTAACGAGTACCCACAAACTATGTTTTGAGCAGAAATATGAAAAATATCAGATTTTTTTTATATGAAAAGTTTCAGTTTTTGGAAGTTAAATTTTCTATATATTTGAATAGGCGTGTTTTCGTAATGTAGTTTGTTTGTGTTGAGGTTTTACGGCCCAGTCAACCCAATAGGGTCATGTCGAGCGCGGTCAGTTTACCTAACCACACGTTTACTGGGCAGGCTTAGTCCTCTAAGCGGTTAACCAGTATTGTGCACATTCTTTCGCCAGAAACTGACAACTGCCCTTCTTGGATCAGCGGAAGGGAGAGAATGACCGTAGAAAATATTTCATGATCAATCTCCACGAAAGAATGTTGCCGACCTCGGCGGGGGTTGAACCCGCGACCTCGTGGTCTCCAGTCGGACGGCACATCCAACTGAGCCACCGAGGCCGGCTTCGTAATGTAGTAAAAGCACTTTTTCACGCCGAGATATATCACGGTGTATACAGCTGCACACTTTACTTATATACTTATTGGTGAATTGTCACAATTGATCTTTGAGTAGAATGATGTTTACGTTTTACGAAGATACGAAGACACGAGGGAAACAGCATGTAGACACGAAAACAAGTTTACTTACATATGGGGCGTGGAACGGAGTATAGTGGCAATTAAGTTCTATATTTTGACGCGTTATAATATATAAACAACGGCATGTCAGTCATTTCGGGGCGAAAGTTCCATATTTTGACAGGTTTTCATATCCTACCAACGGCATTTCAGTCATTTCGGAGCGAAAGTTCCCTATTTTGCCAGGTTTTAACATCCCATTTACAGCATTTCAGTCATTATCGGGTTTTAACATCCACCAACGATCTTTCAATAATTTCGGGACGACAATATCTTCATGAACATAACGTGATAAATAGAAGCTAATATTTTCCATATGCAATCAACGATGATTCGCACACCCTGTGCATCCTCGTTGGCTGAGCCTTGTTCATTACGAAAACACGCCTATTCAAATATACTGAAAAGTTAATCACCGAAAAATTGAAAATTTTCAGACAAAAAATTCAAATATTTTTCATATTTCTGCTCAAAACATAGATTGTTGGTACTCGTTAGAACCGCCTAGCAGAGGCGGTTCTAACGAGTACCCACAATCTATGTTTTTGAGCAGAAATAATTAAAATAATGTATACACCTGTAAACCCCAGTTTTACTATATAAAAGTGAGGGTTCAGGGGGTCAAAATTAGACAGGCCTGTTTTCGTGATGTATGCCCTTCCCATACTCGACATATAGAGCATTTAGAATAGAGATAAGGTTTAATTCTTATTCTCCACAAAAACATATGCATTAGAATCACCCCGGTGAGGTGATGCTAATGTGTACCCACAACATACTATTTTGTGTATAATTATTAAAATAAAAGTAATGTCATGTAGGAAATATGAGGAATTATGTACTGGCGGAACATGCAGGTCAGGCTTATCTGTGTTGCACACATTTGGATAAATAATCGACACCAACAACGGGCCACAAATGTATGAGCTGTGCCCTAAGCAGAAGCTGTTGGGCAATATGCTGGTAGCGAAAGCCCAGATCAGCCTGCAAATCCAAACACCCTTATAAGGGTCTCCGGAGTTCGTGTGCAGAATCGTTGGATACATGACACATGTAGTTTACTTAAATATAATTATTAACAGTGCCGGAAATAAATAAAAATTGAGCGCTTTCGGCTGCTGCTTCCTTAGAGTTTCAATATTTTTACGTATAAAAAAAAATAAAGTGATAAAATAGATATACATGTACATGTATGAGAGAGAGAGAGAGAGAGAGAGAGAGAGAGAGAGAGAGAGAGAGAGAGAGAGAGAACAAATTAAAACCAGGATAAGCTCTTTAATAGGTACAGAAGGACACGCCTTTAAAGACAATGGATAGATCTGTAGAAGAGGTAATGCTGTCAAAATTTGAGCCACCTCACGACAAAACAAACGAAATGGATGTGCGCCCAGCGAGGACTCAGATCAGCCTGAACATCTGATCAGACTCTTCGCTGTTTGCTCATTGGGTAGCTAAGGACCCAAGCTTTCTTCATGCGGACAGCGAAGACTGATCAGACTGGGCGGATGCCCAGGCTGATTTGAGTCTTCGCTGGGCCCACATGCCATTTTGTTGGTTTTGCCATGAGGTGGCTCGAATGTTTTTGGAAAGGGTCTACATTAAATGGATCTTTGCTCCCCGTGTAATCAAAATCTTTCTTTTTAGAGTAGACCCCTTTTTAGAAGGAGACTGGCGCACAGGTAAGCAAACAGGAAGCCAGAAAAGTTGTGTGCCTTGTCGAAATAGGTGGGAAATCTACTAAGTGTACCCAGCACCCTGAAATAGACTAAAAAGTGCACATATTTTACCTGTTCTACCGTCTATGATACGGATAAATGGAGAATTCACTTAAAAATGATCAGAATTATATTTCAAGTAGGGAAGGATCATGTAAAACAGGTGGCGGATCCAGGATAACTTCTGAAGGGGTCCGATTTGATCAAATTACGGTATTTCCTCTCAGTATTCGGACATACGAGCCTGAGGAAACAGCGTAGACCCAGGTCAGACGCCGCATTCTGCGCCGTCTGATCAGGGTCTACACTATTTGCCACTCACCCAGCTATTTTACACACATTCTCAGGTAATAAAATGGACTTGTTAAAAAGAAGTATAAGGTAAATAGTAAGGGGTGTGAATATTTAGATTAATTACGGCATCCCAAATTTATCAGATTTATCCAAAATTTCCCACGAAAATGACATTTGGAGTCAAAGGGACCACCCGAATATCCCCTGAAGCTTCCCCTGCAAATTTTAAATGGAATCCAGTTTAGGGGGCATGGATACGCCTGAAAGGGAATACACTCTAAGCCTGAAAGTATGTTCCCCTTTTCAAAGCTGAGCATGAAATTTTCTCTGCTAATATATATGAAAATGTCAACAATAGTTGGCATTTCATATTTTTAGCAGAGAAATTTTCATGCTCATCTATATTTAGCAAGATGAAAAAAAAACAAAAAACAAAAAAACACGATAATTAGTAATTTGAGATTTATTAGCAGGAATAATTTCATGCTCAGCTGGGTTGAGCACACACACACACACACACACACACACACACACACACACACACACACACACACACACACACACACACACACACACACACACACACACACACACACACACACACAAAATATAACCTCAGGGCCAGACATCTTAAGGGGTATGGATACATTTTCAGGAGAGTGTCAAAATTATTTTGCCTCCCTTCTGAAAAGGGAGTAGATTCTTTCCTTTAAGCGCAGACCTCTTTTCGGAAGGGACTTGATGTGTAAGAAAAGCAAACGGGAAATAACAAAAGTTGTCTTCCTTGTAAAAATTGTGCAAAGCTACAACGTCTTTTCAGGTCCCTTAACTGTGTTTGCTTCATAAAAAATATACATAACCCTATTACTACAGTAACATGTCCTTACACTCTGCATCATGTCAAGTGGATTTTTCCAGATCACAGGATCACACGAGACGCTTGCGTCTAGTGTGATCCAGAGATCTGGAAACGTCCATGAGACGAGGCAGACCACGTTATTGTAATAATAATGTATTTATTAACATCTCCTCGTACTACACTATAGTGTAGTTTATATTTTCTGGTCCTTTACACGAGGGCCACTAATGAGGCCTGATTTGGCGAAGCTAGCTAGTCTAACTCAGAAAACTTGAACACTTCAGCTATTTTCATTTCTGTATGTGTTTTTTTTATTGTTTTCGGTGGTCAATCTTTTGAGAATCTTTTTATCATGATGACGTTTATTCAATGTCGCATTAACGTCGATGCAACGTATTGACGTTGCATCGACGTTTATCACAGTGTATAACCGTACAGTCACTAAATCGGAAGCGACAATGGACTGTACACCCTAAAATCATTAGTTCGAAGTAAACAAGTTGATAGGCAACACGGTCAAAAGCACGTAAGTCTATAACGAAATTTTTCTTTTAGATGCGGTTTTCGACATCGGGGAGAGAATCGGATGTACGTTACCTATAGCATTGTGAATTTGACATATTTCGACCCAATCTGCGTGTAAAAACCGACTCATTCTGCTCAATCACCAGTTTTGCTTTATTTTCTGCCGATCGACACGGACAATCAGGGCTAAAATAACCAGAATTATGGCATCATTTCTGTTAAAACCATCATAAAATCATCGCTACATCTTTATCCTGTGATGTCTAATAACTGAATCCACCGAGATATTACTTTAAACAAAGATATTGCCTCCTGAATCGCACATGTTCGTCTCATTTGACTGTCCGACTAGTGACAACTGTACCTAATCATTAGCGACATATCAAGAAATGAAAACTGTCCGACTAGTTGTGATTGTATTTGCACATTCATGACGATCATTTGCAACAAAAGTTAGTAAAAGGTTATAAAAATATCGTTTTGGATGCTTTCATTGGAATCATCATTTGCTGAGATGGATATCAATCATTTCTTTAAAAAAAATGGTGATCAGATGGCTAATTTTTCTCTGTCAACATTTCCATCAAAATTGTGACATAGCCACGTACCGCTTTCGTGGAGTGCTATGTATGGATTTTCAGAAATTCACATTTTTCCGTCTTCCGGTCGACAGTTAGTTCAAAGCAGTGAAACCAACACTAATGTGTAAAATTTGACGTCTGATAATCATTTTTCCGAGAGATTTTTTTTTCTCTTGAACGGGGGTGTGGGGGGATTGTTTCTTGTCAGCATCTTGAGCTAAATTTGTCCTAATAAGACCTGCAAAATTTTGAAAATCGGTCAACAGATAAAGTTTTAATGGCAAAAAAGAATTTTGAATAGGATGCATTAGCAAGGGAGATAATCCATGATCATAAATTTTCAATTAATGCAATACATTTTACTTGAATATGCTGACTTGATCTCAAACAAGTTTTTTTGCGGCATTTGATGATAATTTTGAGTGATCCTGATAAAAAAAAATAAATGTTTAAAATTTTTGCGGGAAAATAATTAATTCCCTTCCATGAATTTTTACTACAGGAAATCCCTATTCAAAATTATTTTTGGGCAGAACTTTTTTAATTGTCGACCGATTTTCAAAATTTTTACAGCACATTTTACGACAAACTAAGTGCTCAATTTTGCAAAGAAAATATTTTGTAAACATTTAAAAAATTAGAAAATATCTGCAAAATATCGTTATCAGACACTAGAAATCACACATTAGGTAAGTTCTCCCCCGACAGTAACTGACAACTATTGTTAGTTAAAACCGCACATGTCCACATATATTTCAGTGGGCATGTTAAGCTGTTTCCCCAGAAGATAGGGCATTAGAATAGGGTAGACGTGAAATAAAAACACACACACACACACACACACACACACACACACACACACACACACACACACACACACACACACACACACACACACACACACACACACACACACACTAAAAACAACCCACCACATTCCGCACCTGATGCAAGCACACGTCCTCGCCTTACATGGTAGTTTAAGGTAGGGTGAGTGAAGGGGGGTACAGTCTGTTAGTTTAGGGTATCAATACCTGACTTTTAAAGTGAAAAAAAAACACATTATATACAGACGGTGGGGTAAGAAAACATGTTGGCGCATGTCACCGGGTATAGGTATGTAAGACACTTGTACTGCCTTGCGGTACAAGCCGGCTTTTATAGCGACGTGGTAGAGTGTAAGACTTTGAGTCCAGCGGACCGGGTTCGACACCCGGTCGCGGCATAAGAATTTTTTTCACCTGTTACATTTGGCGCCCACCGTAAATAACCCACATGTGTGCATAAAACTCCTTGGGTCTCATTTCACGTGATTCTCGGACTCCTAGAAATTCAGGGACGAATTTCAATTTGGAGGGGGAGAATGTCACCGGGTATAGGTATGTAAGACACTTGTACTGCCTTGCGGTACAAGCCGGCTTTTATAGCGACGTGGTAGAGTGTGAGTCCAGCGGACCGGGTTCGATTCCCGGTCGGGGAAAATATTATTTCCATTTTACACGCATTTGTAGTTTTGTTGTATCAGATAATCTTACATGTAGGTGCCAATATTCTGCCATTTGTAAAAAATTGTTTTCATGTCTTATTTAAGCTGCTAGTCTGACTATTGTATTTAGTTTCGTCTGTTGGAAAATACATTCAAAGTACATTTTCTTTACATAGAAAAACTCAGAAACACTGCCAGTATTTTCAATTTATTCTGAATCTTACGAATAAATCCTTGAACCTGTCATGCTAATCTGCGCACATTTATGGTAGATATAAACAGCATACTGGACCTCTAAAAACAAACTCAAACCAGTAGAATTTCTTACCCTGCTCTGTCGTTTCATTTCGATAAGGAATATCCCAGAAATTAACGTTAATTAACAACTTTTCTGCTCATTAACACATACAACAAAATCGTCGCTATTCGTTCAACAACAAATTTTGTTTTTGTCACTAGTCGGACAGTCAAATGAGACGAACGTGTACGATTCAGGAGGCAATATCTTTGTTTAAAGTAATATCTCGATGGATTCAGTTATTAGACATCACAGGATAAAGATGTAGCGATGATTTTATGATGGTTTTAACAGAAATGATGCCATAATTCTGGTTATTTTAGCCCTGATTGTCCGTGTCGATCGGCAGAAAATAAAGCAAAACTGGTGATTGAGCAGAATGAGTCGGTTTTTACACGCAGATTGGGTCGAAATATGTCAAATTCACAATGCTACAGGTAACGTACATCCGATTTTCTCCCCGATGTCAAAAACCGCATCTAAAAGAAAAATTTCGTTATAGACTTACGTGCTTTTGACCGTGTTGCCTATCAACTTGTTTACTTCGAACTAATGATTTTAGGGTGTACAGTCCATTGTCGCTTCCGATTTAGTGACTGTACGGTTATACACTGTGTTTATGCGACGTTGTATACACGGCGTGTGCCCGCTGAGTTTTATTTATCAATTATACCACTTTCAAGCAGTGAAGTATTACCCAACGGGCACGCAATGTTGAGACAGCGTCGCAGCAACGTCGATTCAACATCATGAAGTTGCGTCGACGCTGATGTGACGTTGTATAAAGGTTATGTTCCCGCTGGATATATACCTTGAAAATTAACCCTTAAAGCATCTTTCATAACAACAGCAGATAACATTCAATTTTATTTTTCTTCGCGCACTCTGATCGGTCGTTAATGTTCGTTCTGTGTATTGCATATCATCCAAGGCTTATACAAGTGGACAGCGAATACTCAGATCAGACAGGGTGATCTGTGTCTTCGCTGAACGCACATGCCTAAAGCCATATTTACTCAAGACGTGACCCATATGATTTGACACACGGGAAAACCTGCACAATGCTAAAGGTCAAGGCCAACCTGAACTGTACAGGGTCAGAATTTGAAATTTTAGTCCATTAACCCATTTATGCCTAGCGTCCCATAAAAAGGGACACTAGCAAATAGTGTAGACCCAGATCAGACGCCGCAGAACGCGGCGTCTGATCAGGGTCTGCACTGTTTGCATTTAGGAATTTGATTTTTATAAATAAAAACATGGTAACAATAAAAAGTAACCAGTCACTCCTAATATTTAAATGGACCGGTCCAAGTAGTTAGGGTAGAAGAATCCACAATCATAAATGGATTAATCCAGTAATGCTTAGTGGATTGTTTATTTTGTATTTGTTTTTAAGTTAAACCGATCCATTTAGTATTTAAAGAGATTTTATAATCAAGCGGGCTTCTGTGAAGTTAAATAGTGCAAAACAGTGCAGATCCTCGTCAGATACTGCAGTCTGAGGCGACTGCGGCCTGTGATCCGTGTCTACACTGCGCGCCATATCTCACTTTGTAAGAAATTAGGCATAATGGATTTCCATATTTACCCTATGTATTCGGACGGACGGTTCTAAGCAAACAGTGTAGACAGCTCAGACGCTGCATGCAGCGTCTGTTCAGGGTCTATACTGTTTTGCAACTCACATTACGAAAACACATCTATTCAAATATATAGAAAATTTCACCTCCAAAAACTGAACAGTTTCAGATAAAAACTCTGATACTTTTCATATTTCTGATCAAAACATAGATTGTGGGTACTCGTTAGAACCGCCTCGACGAGGCGGTTCTAACGAGTACCGCAACCTATGTTTTTGAGCAGAAATAAGAAACAAATAATGTATACCCATGTAAACCCCAGTTTTACTATATAAAGATCGGGTTTTAGGGGGTCAAAATTATATAGGCGTGTTTTTTCATCTGCAGACTTTGCCTTGAGAGTGCTTAAGTTTAAGAAATACTTCTCCAGGACATGTTAGTGGATTTGGGTCAAGATACTCATTACGAAAACATGCCTATTGAAATATCCTGAAAATTTTACCACCAAAAAATGAAATCTTTTCATATTTCTGATCAAAACATAAATTGTGGGTACTCGTTAGAACCGCCTCGGCGAGGCGGTTCTAATGAGTACCACAGTCTATGTTTTTGAGCAGAAATAAGAAAAAATAATGTATACCCCATGTAAACCCCAGTTTTACTATATAAAGGTGGGGGTTTAGGGGGTCAAAATTATATAGGCTTGTTTTCGTGATGAGCAGTTTTCAGATACAGCAAGAGGAACTAAAAATGAATTTGTTCACATTTTAGAAGGATGGTAAGGAGCAAAGCTGTCCTACTACTTAGGGTAGATACGGTAACCTACAACTCGAACAGTGAATGTTCTGACCAGCCTGCTATTATTGACAAATTTACACAGATTTTACCCATATATAACCCTAAGTATTGGGGCTGAAAGGCCTTTGCAAACAGTGCAGACCAAGATCAGATGCCACAGAATGCAGCATCTGATCAAGGTCTACACTGTTTGCCATACATAAAGCAATATCTTAGACACATTAAGAGATAGTAGATTGGATTTCTTCAAAATTGAGGACAGCAGCGTGGATAAACATTCTCTCAAGCAGATTGGTCCGAGCATCCGCTCACATATGGTAGTCTGAACAAAGCCTTTTCTGATTGGTTGCAGACCATAATCCGACGCTTGGACTCGAGTCATATCATCACTAAAACACGTCTATATAGTTTTGACCCCACTTAAACCCCAATTTTATACAGTAAAACTGGGATTTACAGGGGAATACATTAACGTTCTTATTTCTGCTCTAAAACATAGATTGTGGGTACCCTTTAGAACCGACTCTCCGAGGCGGTTCTAAAGAGTACCCACAATCTATGTTTTGAGCAGATATATGAAAACTACCAGAATTTTTCATCTGAAAGTATTCATCTTTTTGATGATAAATTCTCAATATATTTGAATAGACGTGTTTTCGTAATGTCTGGGCCGCCACTGCATGCATTTCGTTGTGCCCATCAACTGCACGAAATTGAACCTATTATTTTCTGTACGTACTTTTGTCCACTATATGCTTGTGTTTTACCGGAAGGGGCTGTAGGTTTACCCCGCGTCCGTTATTCAGTCAGTCGGTCAGTCAGTCAGACAGCATGTGTGCGCGTTTGTATGTGTGCGTGCCTGCATGTGTGCGTGCTTGCGTACGTGTGTATGTGAGTGCGTGCATACATGTATCTATTCTCACAATTGAGATAATACAATTTGTCCAAAAAGTACTAATGGTAGATTCATGGAACTTGACAATCAACACGCTTGACATTTTTTCTTTATTTCAAAAATTGTTAGTCGGTCACGGAGAGGTAAAACTCATTTTTTTAACTTACTAGTTCGATTTTTAGCTTTTTTATATATAGATAGAAACATTCGTCAAAGTGTGTTTTGACAGGTGGCAAACATTTGCCCGACACGTGCTTTATTATCATTTTTTTTATTTTTAGAAAATTCGGTCCTTTTAGAGAGGTCACGATGTATACAAATGCATAACAAAGGCACAACAAATCTAGTGAAAATGGACATTATTTCATGCATAGCAATGGAGGAGTGAAACCCTACAGCTTCTCGGTAAGTTGTCTCTGTCATAAGGTGACTTGTACATATGAGAAACAAAAACGTTCCCGTACACGCACATTAGATGGGTCGCTTATTTTCAGCCAAAAATGTACACATTTTCTTCAAGTGACGATACGTATGGAACTGATTAATATCTGTAATGAACGAAACTTTCCCATACGTGTGCATTAGATCAAAGTTTGTTGTTTTTTTTTTTTTCAACCAAAACCCAGTAAGCATTCTACATAAATCTATAGCGAGCCTTTATCGGCCCGTCAGGGTAGCTGACGGGCCGATAACGGCCCGCTGTAGATTTATAAAGAATGCAAGCTGGGAACATACTGACATTTCTTTACTTCTCATTGAAAAGATATCTTGTAAATGGCGAATAAAGATCGCGACTAGACAATATATTCCAAAAGTCTGATTTTGATATTCACTGTTCAAAGAAAAAAAAAATCTTTTTCTATTACAACCATCAATACCAAATGCTGATTTAGGCTTTTTTTTTTAAACTCAGGCATTCATAATAAGTTGCCTTCTTTCCCCGAGTTTGCGCTCAAAGTCTCAAATTACAAAACATTCTTTTCACCGGTGACTCTTTAGTATTCATAAACAATCAATTTTAGAGTGTTTGAATGACACATATTTCACTTTGAAAAGAATAAAACCGGTACTATCAGTAAAATACATTGTTTACTTTATATCGAAAACAAAAACATTCGTACACAGAATTTCGCATGTAGGCAGCATAATTAAAATGTTTTCGTATGATAGCATGCCAGTAAAATAGGCCCGCCCATCGGACTGGCGAAACAGATGGGGTGCCTACCCAGTTAGCATTCTACATAAATCTATAGCGGACCGTTATCGGCCCGTCAGCTACCCTGACGGGCCGTTAACGGCCCGCTATATATTTATGTAGAATGCTTACTGGGTAGTGCCTCTATGGCATGGCTGGTCTGCATTCGTCTTTTTTTTTCTGCCATATACTCCATATACATAGACAGTCACACCTGACTTTATTTGTTTGTGTTGAGGTTTTACGGCCCAGTCAACCCAATGGGTCATGTCGAGCGCGGTCAGTTTACCTAACCACACGTTTACTGGGCAGGCTTAGTCCTCTAAGCGGTTAACCAGTATTGTGCACATTCTATCGCCAGAAACTGACAACTGCCCTTCTTGAATCAGCGGAAGGGAGAGAATGACTGTAGAAAATATTTCACGATCAATCTCCACGAAAGAACGGCGCACCCAACTGAGCCACCGAGGCCGGCACACACATCTGACTTTAAACTCGGAGGACAATTCAGTTATGAAAGAAAGCCCAGATAATTGCCAGTTTTATATGGACTAGGAAATACCTCTGTGATACCACTGCAACCGTTGGGAGGAGGGGTGAGTTGGGGGTGGGGGGGGGGGGGGGCCTGGTGCTCAACCTGACAAAGGTGTGCAGATGGTCGCGAGTGGGCACACAACGTTAAAACGACGTCAATTCATCGTCGATTCAACGTCTTGACGTTGAATCAACGTTCTTGCATAAAATCCTATGAACATAGCTGTTTAAAGCTATTCTTGAATCGATCAGAAGCCGTGTTCAAACAATAAAACCCATGTTCAAATCATGAACTTCACGTGCTGTTTGAACATGGATTTTGAACTTTTGATATCAGAAGATGGGCCTTGCTTTGTTTACGTTACGTTGAGCGAGCCGCCATGTTGGTTTGCGGTCGCATTTGAAGAGTTTATATGAAGCTTTGGGGTGTTTTCGTCACAATTTGCCGTTTGAATCTTGTTATTCAAGAAGAACGATCATCCATTGTTACTTCATTGCAATAACATTTACCGGGTCCATCGGAAGATACAGTCGACTCTTGTTATCTCGAACTCGCTTATCTCGAATGACCGCTTATCTCGAAGTGGAAATCTGGTCCCTGTTTTAACACAGAGATCTACCAAAAGGCAACGAAATATTGTGGAAAAGGAGCAATTTCTCCTCTTTCCCACAATATTTTCAATATATCTCTAACTTAGGAGTTTAATTACATATTCATTCTGTATAAGGTGGTTGTTCGATTAATTGATTTCCTCGGTTCCGTAAATCTGATATATCGAAGTACGGATATCTCGAAGTGTTTCATAGAGTCCCTTGGAGTTCGAGATAACGAGAGGACTGTATTTGAATACTCGGCCTAGCAGCCTCGTGCTCAAACAGCTTCCTCGGGACCCGGCAAATGTTAATGCATGAAAACCAATGGGTGATCCCTATATTGAATTGACGTTGTTTCAACGTTGTATGTCTGCTGGGAGCCATCCCGGCGGATCTCGTATCGAAGTTCCACAAATTCAGATGCAATTGCCACGACGTTGACTGAAAGGTGCTTTAGCAAATACATGTTTGTAGCAGATGGACTTCTAAAATGTATTTTGTTATTTTTCAGAGAACATAAAACTTCATATCATGTGAATTGTATACTAGGCAGAAAATTCATTTGAAATAACAGGTCTTTTCTCACAAAAATAAAAACATGTTTCAAAGTGACGTCTGCTGTAGTTGTGATTAGCTTTTAAAGGGTTAAACTTCAACTAAAACAAGTGATTAAGGGACGGACCATTTAATTTTCTGGTGTGTATGGGTGGGGTGGGGGTGGGGTGGGGGGAAAGGGGGGGGGGAGGAATGGGGATGGGGAGGGGGAAGAGTGGGGGAGGCTGTTTTTTCTTCTTCATTTTTTTTTCCACTGAACAAGAAAAAAACAATTCATTTTTACATGGTCAGAGACCCAATTAACCTTTTTTCTCACAAACTCAAAACCACATTGTTTAACATTTCAACTAACTATTAGACTTTTCTAACAGACTTTCAAGCTCAGCTTGACTTAAGTTTTTTTTTTTTTTTTTTTATAAAGAATTAGGATAATTTTCACTTAATATTAGATATAAATTTAGATGCTCACGTCTTAAAGCCAATATTTTGCATTCAAAATTATGCATCTCGCTTTCTAACACTTCCCTCAACAGTAAATGATAGAGTAATACTTTAAGTGAGTAGCTAAAAGAAATATGATTTCAAATGCATATGAATATTTGGCCAAAGGGTTGTTGGCGGGGAGTCGGGTGGGGGAGGAGGGCGGAGGGAGACTTGGTGCGAAGCACTCCAGATGCCAGAGGATTTCCAACAATTTTCTTCCTAAAATGTTACCAAACATGGATTTTTTTTTTATCAATGATCAAACGCCATTTTATTTTTCTCTCTTATCTTAAGCCAGAATACTTTTTTCTAGCATAATCAAAACTGTAAGTTTTATGAAAAACAAAACAAAAGTATAAATAAATAAATAAATAAATAAATAAATAAAACAGCCCCACCCCCTCAAAAAGTCAAATAGTCGGTTTCTAAGGGGACGATACACTTGGTAGATTTGTAGATTTTCCGCCATTTTGTTCAAGGGTCTTCCTGTTTGCTTTCCTGCGCACTAACCACTGTTGAAAAGGGGCCAACTCTAAGAGGAAATGTGATCCCTTTGGGAACAGCTTCTTTTCTTTCCAAGTAGACCCTGAGTGTCAAAAGTCTCTCCAGGCCTGCCGGCTGGGAGTCTTATTATCATTTTCATTCATGCTACCATACCCGGTCTTAGAGCAGCACTGTCCACTAATTGTCACAGAATGAAAAAACGTATAGCCACACCAGGGCTCGAACTCGGGACTCTCGGATTAGCGTTCCAATGCTCTGTCAACCGGGCTATCTGACCGCCATTATCACATTTTCCCCTCCTTTGTTCAAATCTTCCCGAACCTCAAAGACCGCTCTAGTCTGACCGAGAGATATTTCATGCTACCAGAAACAGTCCTGGGTCCACACTGGCCACCAAATATCAAAGAGTGAGAAACTACATAGCTGTGCCGGGGTTCGAACCCGTAACCCTTGGAATATTATTGCGATGCTCTACTGAGCGAGCTATGAGCTGCCACTGTCACATATACGACACTTGTCTTGCGGTACGAAACGACTTAGATATTGATTAGATAAGAGCGTTTGATTGTCACGCAAGCGGCTCGGGTTCAACTCCCAGTCGGGCCAAGCGTGAGAATTATTTCTTCGTCTGTTACTTTGGAAAAAATATCTTTTACCGCAAGGCAGTAGTCGTGTCGTTTATATTTATTTGTGTCATAGTGCGAAGGAAGGACAGACAGGATGTCAGAGTGACTAAAACTATGTGTGGTGCAGACTGTTGGACAGATCACAGGCTTGTTGTCAGCAAACTCAACCTGCGCATTCAGCCTGTACGACGACCACAAGGCAAGAAGGTGCCAAAGAAATTAGATGTCTCCAAGCTGAAACAAGACAGCAAGAGGCAAGCGTTCATCAACGATCTCATCAGCCGTTTAGATGCACTGGAACACGGTTCAGAAGATGTAGATGAGAGCTGGACAGTCTTCAGAGACACCGTTCACTCTTCAGCAATGGATTCCCTAGGACCAGTATCTCGCAAACACCAAGATTGGTTTGATGAGAATGACAAAGAAATTCAGGGACTCCTTGAAGAGAAACACCAAAACACAAGGCTTACCTCAGAAATACCAGCTCAGTATCTAGCAAGACTGCCTATTCAAACATATGCAAGACAGTTCAGACGAGGCTCAGAGACATGCAAGACTCCTAGCTGAGAAAAAAGGCTGATGAAATCCAGTCCTTTGCAGACAGGAAGGACATGAACAAGTTCTTTGATGCACTCAAGACAGTATATGGTCCCAAGAGCTCAGGAACCACCCCACTCCTTAGTGCAGATGGAACTAGTCTTCTGACTGATAAAGAAGCTATCTTGAAAAGATGGGTTGAACACTTTGATGGTGTCCTTAATCGGCCATCATCTATCAATGATGAAGCTATCAACAGACTACCACAGGTGGAATGTAATCAGCAGCTTGATGAGCTCCCAACCGTCTCTGAAACAGTGAAAGCAATAAAACTCCTGTCATCTGGCAAGGCTCCCGGATCAGATGCAATACCTGCAGAGATCTACAAAGCAGGAGGTCCTCCAGTTGCAGAGAAACTGACAGAGTTACCGGTATTTCACATTATGTGGAGAAAAGAAGCCATCCCTCAAGAATTCAAGGATGCAACAATTATCCACCTATTCAAAAGGAAAGGGAATCCTCAAGTCTGTGACAATCATCGAGGCATCTCTTTATTGTCAATTGCTGGGAAGAGTCTTGCTACGATCCTACTGAACCGACTGAATGAACACCTGGAACTGCCAGGGCTTCTACCAGAAAGCCAGTGTGCATTCAGGAAAACAGAGGAACAATAGACATGATCTGCACAGCACGACAGCTTCAAGAAAAATGCCAGGAACAGAATGTAGACCTCTACATGACCTTTGTCGACCTTACCAAAGTATTTGACACAGTCAGTCGTGAGGGACTTTGGAAAATAATGGCAAAGTTTGGTTGTCCTGCCAAATTCATAGCAATGGTGCGGCAGTTCCATGTTGGTATGCTTGCAA
This sequence comes from Anodontia alba, assembly GCA_964016985.1. NCBI lineage: Eukaryota > Metazoa > Mollusca > Bivalvia > Lucinida > Lucinidae > Anodontia > Anodontia alba. Next base: position 22,948,879 of record OZ024825.1, read on the forward strand.
GGGTCCAAAATAATGGTGAGTTTTCTGATCCATTTCGTGTGACAAATGGAGTTAAGCAAGGCTGTGTACTAGCTTCAACACTGTTCAGCATGATGTTTTCTGCCATGCTTACTGATGCTTTCCAGGATGGTGACAGTGGTATACCTATTAGGTATCGCTTTGATGGGAAACTTTTCAACCTAAGAAGGTTGCAAGCTAAATCTAAGGTGCAGACAGAGGTGCTAGACAGAAGAGAAAATGCAAAAAGGTGTGGATCAAGTATCTGATTCTTGTGACAGCTATGATCTCACAATCAGCATCAACAAGACTGAGGTAGTATATCAGCCAGCACCTAGAAAGCCTTACAAGGAGCCTACCATCACAGTGAAAGGTCAACGACTGCAAGCGGTAGACAAGTTCACCTACCTTGGAAGCACCTTGTCTAGAGTTGTGCACATTGATGATGAAGTCAGTGCTAGAATTGCCAAAGCTAGTGCAGCATTTGGCCGGCTATGTGGAAGTATTTGGGCCCGAAGTGGAATCAGACTCGACACAAAGCTGAAAGAATATAGATCAGTAGTACTGCCAACACTATTATACGCATGCGAAACTTGGACAGTTTACCAACGGCATGCCAAAAGACTGAACCACTTCCATACAAGCTGTCTTAGAAAACTTCTAAAGATCAAGTGGCAAGACAGGATTCCAGACACAGAAGTCCTGAAAAGGGCAGGGATGCGGAGTATACATACTCTTCTGAAATTGGCACAGTTAAGATGGACAGGCCATGTTACCAGAATGCCTGATGAACGTTTGCCAAAGAAAATCCTCTATGGAGAACTTCAAGTAGGAAAACGCTCCCTTGGTGGTCAGAAGAAGCGATACAAAGACACCCTCAAAGCCTCCCTTAAAGACTTCAACATACCAACAGAGTCATGGGAACAGATTGCACAAGATCGTACAAAGTGGCGAGGCCTCATAAAAAGGGGAGCTGGTGAATACGAAGCAAAAAAGAATCAGCGAAGCCGAGCAGAAACGTGCACAGCGGAAAGCCAGAGCTAAGGCATCACCAACAGCGCTTTCTTCCTCAGACCTCTCTTGTTCTATCTGCAACAGGCAGTTTAGAGCTAAGATTGGTCTCATCAGCCATCTTAGAACACACAAATAATAACACATCACACAGTTGATTAGGATTGGTCATTGTCAGTAATGACAGACGAACAAGAATTTATTTAACGCTTGGCGACAATTTGCATGAAATGTCAAATTCCGTTTTCTGGGAAAAACAAAACAAATATCACCAATTTGTCGTCTGCTGAATTAGTCAAGAGAGTGGTAAAGGTTAAACAAAGTCACTTTTTTTCTTATCGCCCCGAAGAGAGGCCCGAGAATAGGGGAAGTGAACGTTTAGCATGCTGGGAAAAATTTTTAGCATACGATATTTTGAAATAGTTTTCGTATTTCCCCCATAGAATACGCTTTGACAGTCATGCTAATTGTCTCCTTGTATGAAATATCAAAGCCTGTTTTCTGAAATAAATAAATAAATAAATAAATAAATGAATAAATAATGTGTCGTCTGCTGAATTAGTCCAGAGAGTGATAAAAGTGTATGCACTGGACCTAGGATAATTTTACATAGTACGGCAACCGGTTCATTCCAAACGTGTCTGCACTTCAGGAAGTTACCAACCCCATCTATCTTCTGTCCCAAGAGTAGCAAAGTCCGAAAAGTTAACGCAGGTCTATACCTAGACTGGCTCCAGTCTCCAATGACTATTTTTTTGTTCTTACAATTCTGTTTGATAATCCACCAAAATAAAACAAAAAATAATATTATGACTTATAAAGGCTGGTCACTAGTGACCAACTTTTATAGACATGATATTATTAACAGCAAATTAAACGTTTTGTGTCTGTTTACAGTAGATTGTAAATAGCCACACCGGTATGTTTATCTATATTTTATTTATTTATTGATAATACAGAGGTGTTAGTCGGAAATAACACAACCGCTACTTGTTTACGTCTTGATATTATTACTACACAGATAAGCGCATGTAGTCAACAGCTTTTGTGTGCAAATCTGCACTTTCTTCATTATTAAATGTGTCGCAACGATAGAAAATGTACCTTCAAGCATGTGCGTCCAGTGAAGACACAAGTCAGCCGGTACAGCTGATCAAAGGTTTGTCATAGGTTTGATGAACCCCTGGGTCCTAACCTATCCAAAGAGCAGGTAGAAAAGACTCTGATCAGATTATGACGATGCTGATCTAAGCATTCCCTAGACCCACGTAAATGAAGGTACATGTACATCGTCTTACGTCATCGTTCAAAATTTAGGCGCAACTTAAGAAAAGTACTTTTTGACATACGTACCCAACGAAGACTCAAAATAGCCTGCGCATTCATGCAATCTGAAAGGAGTCTTATTTGTCCGCACGAAGAGTCATTGCATCCGTGGCTGTTCAAAATGCGTCCAGAGAAGATTCTGATCAGACTGCGCGAATGCACAGGCTGATCTGACTCTTCGCTGGGCGCACTTGACCAAAGGTACGTTTTTTGACGTTGGGGCTCATTTAATGTTATGATTCGGATTCTCAGCGGTGACATTTATGTATTTATGTTTTGTCGATGAACATAAACAACGCAAATAGCTCGACTTAATTAGAACGATTACACTTTGAAGATAAAATTATTTTGTCCCCTTCTGAAAAAGGGGCTCTACTCTAAAAGGAAATAATTTGCTCCCTTTGGAAGCAAATCGTTTGCTTTTAGTGTAGACCCTTTCAGTCAGGGGATGGTATAAAGGAAAGCAAACAGGAAGTCACAAAACTTATATCCCTTGTGAAAGGCTCGAACATCTTTGGAATCATGGAAATTCGTTCGAGACATGGGTAGTTCGAGCCACTGAGAGTTAATCATAGCACCAGTTCAGGAAGCAAACAGCGATACTTTCGGGAAATCTTTTCGATTTTCTACACAATGATTGTATATTGAGTGTACTCATTAGAATTGCCTCGATGAGGCGATTCTAATAAGTACACACATCATACAATTCCATGATAAAATAAGAAAAAATCCCTAAATATATGTTTTCTTGAGCTATTGGAATAATTTTGTAGGGACTGAAAAAAAAGTTCGAATCATCCACGGTAAACGAGCCATCCGTGTTCGAGCCATTGATGGTATACTGTATACCAAGTGTGTACAATCCCTGAAATATTTTGCCGCCATTTTGCAAAGGGAGACAATGATAGCAGATAGAAGGTTCCCTCCCTTGTTTTGCAATAATGAAATATGGTGGTTGTTCTTAAAAATGTAAAGGAGGTAGGGTATTCAAGAATACTTCAAGTAAGAAGGGAGACAATCATTTCCATGTCAGTTATGTCCCTTGGAGGCGTATCCATATCTTTTAATCTGTTCTGCGGATAAAAATAAAATACATGTTGAGCGTCATTGAAAGAGAAATGTCTCTTGAACAAAGATAAGGATAGGTCAACGTTTTCGGAGACGAAATCAAACCAGATTTTAGCAGGCAAATCAGATATTCGTAATTGGGTGATGCTAGTCCCTCTTAAAACCTACAGATAAGAGGGTATATCCACAAAACATTTTTCTTATTTCCCCAGGAAAACATATGTTAAGGTATTTATTAGAAGCGCCTCATCGAGGCGCTTCTAATGAGCACCCATAACATATGTTTTCCTGGAGAAAAAAAAAATCAATGTTTTTCGGTTGAAAAAAAGTGCCCTATCTGTAGCTGTGGTCTTGTACCTTAAAGCGCTAAACAAATTTGTAGCCGACGGCAATGTATTATTTTTCAGAGGAAATAAGACTAGATATTTCCTGTGATACGTCTGCTAGCCAAATAATTCACATGAAATATCAAGTATTATTATCTTTGAATGATAGTAGTAGTAGTAGTAATAGTAGTAGTAGTAGTAGTAGTAGTAGTAGTAGTAGTAGTAATAATAATAATAATAATAATAATAATAAATAAATAATACATACTTAAATAAATAAATAAATAAATAAATAAATAAATAAATAAATAAGTAAATAAATAAATAAATAAATAAATGTCGTTAGTTACAATTTTGTTCAGCGCTTTAAGGATTACAGCATTTCAAATATAATGACAGCTCTACAGAATTCGATGTCTCAACAGACCACGCAGACGTACTGGTCTATGTCTTCGCTGGTCTTAAAAAGACTGAAGTTATACTATTTCCAACACCGTACAACTCGAAACATTGCTTTACATGTAAACTCTTAGCTCGCACTCTGGGTAAAATGTTTCAGCAGACGACATTATGAAATAAATTTCTCATTTTTTCCAGAAAACAGGTTTGACATTTCATAGAAATTGTCTTAAATGAAGACACTTTGCATGAAATGTCCAATTCTTTTTTCGGGGAAAAGCAAGAAAAATATGACCAATTTGTCGTCTGCTGAATTAGCCGGGAGGGTGGTAAAGGTTAAACTTTTTTTAAAAGGATAAATAACGGACGGAGTGTTAATTAAGGTGTTCACATAGTACCTTTCTTCTGGAGTCAAACCCTTTCACCCCTCGATTTCTCAATTGGAATCTTCCATATTTGATTTGGACATGTCCATGTTGCAAATAGAGATGTTAGACAAAAATAAAACAGAATGGCAAAGAGTATAAATCCAGATCAGACGACTAGAGACGATCCATCTGATCTTGCTCCACACACTTTTGTAGGGCTTAGTAAGTATGTTCCGTGTGACGCAATAAAAGGCCTTTGATCACATGGTAACAGTGAAAGCCCAGATCAGCGTACTGCTTATTGCTTATATGTCACGCATACTGAGGAGGAAGGGACGTAATGTCCCAGAAGATCACCACATCAAAAGCCTGCAAGTTATTTCCCTTGTTCAGGACATATCGTAGGGATTATTTAGGCGGGCAGGGGCGGGGCGATGAGTAGAGGAAAAGTGGATGTGCGCTCGTTCGTGCGTGCGTACATGCGTGCGGGCGGGCGGGCCGGGAATGGCTTGCAATTAATGAGAATAATGAACTTGATCTTTATTGCCTTCTAAAATGTTTTGATTTATATACTAATTGTCCCTAGATCTCCTAAACATTTTTATCTTGCCAGTATTGCTTTTCTTTTACTCGTCAGCATCTTGTTCCTTAACGCTCTGTATGCTGGGTAAAAATTTCAGCGGACATTTTGAAATATTTTCCTTATTATTTTTTTCCCAAGACGTCCTACTATAGACTAACGATGTGACCAGTGATGCGTGTGACCAAAAATGTGATGGTCCAACAAACGCTTGGGTGGTTCGGAGCTTATCCTGAAAAAAAAAAAAAACAAAACAAAAAAAAAAAAAAAAACAAAAAAACAAAACAAAAAAAAAAAAAACAAAAAAACAATAAGCGTTCCGTGATTTGGCAAAGACTGTTGACACAGCGACCGTGCCAATAATAGCAACAAAACAGCCAATAACACCAAGTATTCCAATTACAAGGGATTGAATCGCGAGACTTATGACGTCAGCCTACAAAATTTGCGATTGCGGCTATTTTGAATTTTGTCTCCACTTCGAATTTTATTTCTATCTATTCTCTGTCTATTTACAAGCTAAGCATGATTCATTTTGTGCATAAGGCACACTTTGATGTAGTCTTTTAGACACATAGACTTTACGGTCTTTTCACGTGATAATCTGAAAAACTCGACACAATAATGTGTTTGTTCGACCGGTTTGTAAATTGTTGTTATTTTATATGTTTTTTTATTTGCTTTTCATAATGTGTAGACTCGCAAAAAAAAAAAAAAAAAAAAAAAAAAAAAAAGAACCAAAAAGAAACAAAGACAAAAACGCACAAACGGTCAAAAATCTTTAGGAAAAATCCAGAAGCAGTACAATGGATTTCAGGTAATCGAACGAAGGTGTATTGTCGTTGTACCTGTCACCGGCATACACTAGTTTTCGGTATTCGGAAAGCATAGCCCGCGCCCATCGGGGCCCGCGAAATAGATTGGCTGCCTAAAACCTCCTTGGCACATGGCTGCTAGTAACTAAGCAGGACCCGAATTCATGTGATCGGGTTGGATAAAAGTCCCACAAATTTGGAGGCAATGTCTCTAAACTACCGAAATATTGTTAAGTTGGACGTTATATTGCAAATTCATGCAGTTGATTCAGAAGCCAAGCGTGGTCTGAAATCAAATTCAGTTAGATTTGGCCAACCCACTTATGAAGTTCGTGATGATAATTTGGACGCACGGATATAGGTAGCACCTATTAAATTTATATTATATTAATTCTCAATTTGTTTTTGTCATTAGAGAATCATGTAACAAGATTTACTATAAAATTGTGTACAGGGAAGTGAAAGTGAAGATACAGAAGAAATAAAAACACCCCCTCTACCCTTACCTGCTATAAGGATAGCAAACCTTGCCCAACTGTTAGCCAAAATCAGTTGGACGCCCCAGTGACGTAAGATGCACGACACCTTCGCCACACCCAACCATCCCCACACATACATTTGCTTGTCCCTTTAACCTCTAATATGTAAGTCTCCAATATCTATGTAGTATCTCCAAATCTCCACCGAACAAATATTTCTCTGGCTTGCCGTTCTGGCATAACAACTGATTGAAAAATATGAGCCGGGATATAGCATTTCCTACCAGATTACATGTCTGCCCACAGAGGATTCGGATAAACCTGCCGCGCATTCTGACCAGTCTCCGCTATCCGCCTGAAGACGCATTGGATACCTGATACCCCACACAATGCCCTGCGAAGATACTGATCAGACTGCGCGGATGCGCATCCGCGCAGGCTGATCTGATCCGCTGGATCTGATCGCCCATCCTAGGTCGGTGATCTGCTCCGCTGATCTGATTGCTGAAAAATTAGGGGTATCGACAATAATTTTGTTAAAATGAATGTTTATTGGAAATCTTACTTGTCATTTAGTGTTAAAATGTCGCAAAAGAACCTCTGAGGGCAATGAACACACTCACAAAACTAAAAACAGTTGACGTGTCAAGTTTTCTTGGCAAGCCTAGATAGTTTGGGCCAATTATATCTCACCAGTGACCGTCATAAAAATGTTCAAAACACCAGTTGTTTATGACAAGCAATGTTTCCCACAGAACTACATATGCCATACAGTCAATAGATTATAAAACTGTCTTGACCACACTGTAGTCAACATAAGGCCAAGATTAAATTGTTATAAAAATCCTTGTTCTTACTGACAAGCCATGTTGACCACAGAACTACCTATGTCATACAGTAGACTATTTTCCTAGATGACACTGCCGTCAACATAAGGCCAAGATTAAAATGTTACAAAATCCTTGTTCTTACTGACAAGCCATGTTGACCACAGAACTACCTATGTCATGCAGTAGACTATTTTCCTGGATGACATTGCAGTCAACATAAGCCCAAGATTAAAATGTTACAAAATCCTTGTTCTTACTGACAAGCCATGTTGACCACAGAACTACCTATGTCATACAGTAGACTATTTTCCTGGATGACACTGCAGTCAACATAAGCCCAAGATTAAAATGTTACAAAATCCTTGTTCTTACTGACAAGCCATGTTGACCACAGAACTACTTATGTCATACAGTAGACTATAAAATTACCTGGACGACACTGCAGTCAACATAAGGCCAAGATTAAAATGTTACAAAATCCTTGTTCTTACTGACAAGCCATATTGCCCACATAACTACCTATGTCATACAGTAGACTATTTTCCTGGATGACACTGCAGTCAACATAAGGCCAAGATTAAAATGTTACAAATTCCTTGTTTTTACTGACAAGCCATGTTGACCACAGAACTACTTATGCCATACAGTAGACTTTAAAATTACCTGGACGACACTGCAGTCAACATAAGGCCAAGATTAAAATGTTACAAAATCCTTGTTCTTACTGACAAGCCATGTTTACCACAGAACTACCTATGTCATACAGTTGACTATTTTCCTGGATGACACTGCAGTCAACATAAGGCCAAGATTAAAATGTTACAAAATCCTTGTTCTTACTGACAAGCCATGTTGACCACAGAACTACCTATGTCATACAGTAGACTATTTTCCTGGATGACATTGCAGTCAACATAAGGCCAAGATTAAAATATTACAAAATCCTTGTTCTTACTGACAAGCCATGTTGACCACAGAACTACCTATGTCATACAGTAGACTATTTTCCTGGATGACACTGCAGTCAACATAAGGCCAAAATTAAAATGTTACAAAATCCTTGTTCTTACTGACAAGCTATGTTGACCACAGAACTACCTATGTCATACAGTAGACTATTTTCCTGGATGACACTGCAGTCAACATAAGCCCAAGATTAAAATGTTACAAAATCCTTGTTCTTACTGACAAGCCATGTTGACCACAGAACTAACTATGTCATACAGTAGACTATTTTCCTGGATGACACTGCAGTCAACATAAGCCCAAGATTGAAATGTTACAAAATTCTTGTTCTTACTGACAAGCAATGTTGCCCACAGAACTACTTATGCCATACAGTAGACTTTAAAATTACCTGGACGACACTGCAGTCAACATAAGGCCAAGATTAAAATGTTACAAAATCCTTGTTCTTACTGACAAGCAATGTTGCCCACAGAACTACTTATGTCATACAGTAGATAATAAAATTACCTGGATAACACTGCAGTTACGTAACATAAGGCTAGGATTAAAATGCGTCAATTATTGCAGAATTAAACTTGACATCATTATAATGTGCGACAATCGTCATTACGAAAAACATGCCCATTTAAATATATTGAAAATTTCACCACCAAAAACTGAAACTTTTCAGATAAAAATTCTGATATTTTTCATATTTCGGCTCAAAACACAGATTGTAGGTACCCGTTAGAACGGCCTCGCCGAGGCGGTTCTAATAAGTACCCAAAATTTATGTTTATGAACAAAAATAAGAAAAAATATGTATACCCCTGTAAACCCCAGTTTTACTATATAAAAGTGGGGTTTACGGGGGTCAAAATTATATAGGTATGGTTTCGTGATGTACACAATGCTCTCACAGCTAGTTAAGTATAATGGTCAGAGGGTAAAGGCTGCGTATTACTGAGATTCGGTCTGTGTACAGGAGAGAAGTGTGGGAATGTGGCCCGGGAAGGTTTGGGTGGGGTGCGAGTGGAGGTGGTGGTCATGTTTTGAAATATTAAGGGAGACCGTTGAATGAAATGATCTAAAGACGAAATAGGAATAACTATATTTTTGAACAATTAAGGGGACTTGATACACTGAAGAAGACGAATCTCCGCCATTTATTACATGGGAAACAACTTTTGTGACTTCCTGTTGGTTTTACAACATACCAAGCCCCTTCTGAAAAGGGGTCTACTCTAAAAGGAAAGAATTTGCATTTCTTTTTTGCAGTGGGTATTGATAGGTTTGAGTCAAAGAAACATAGGTTTCGAAACATTCCGTGATGATATGATTCAAAATACTGTCTAAGGGACATAATAAAACTGGTCACAGGCTAACAGTGTCGACAATATATCGAAAGCCTGGTTAAATTAATGTGTATGACATACTGAACTTGAAACTTGATACTGAAGTGCCAAATCCAATTTGTGCTATTCTCAAACAGGAAAGTACATGTGTTACAGTGAAAACATTCACATTCAACAGCAGCAAGGAAAGGCTGATTATGGTCTGTTTGCAACTGCCACAGCTGTGGCACTCTGTTGTTGATTTGAACCAAATAAGCCATATGATGTAAATATGGCGTAAACAGGTTTTCTCATGATGTATTTCAGTTTTTTTATCTTTGGTACGGACAAGTTATAAATGCATACTATATTTATGTTTATGAACACCTCCTGAAAATTACAATTTACATAATATAAAAAATGAATAGCCTTTACAAAATTTATACACATACAAGAACTTTTGGTATTCTGAACACATTTTGGTGGCATATAGACACATTTCTGTGTGACATTTATTAGATAATATGCTATGTATAGAGTTTGAGGGATGTTGTATAGACATCATGTGCCCGCAGGGAAGGCATGGAGATAACAAAGACAAGATCAAACTGCGCGTATCATCCAGTAAATTACACTTTTGTCCTATAAGGTAGCAAAGATATGCAGGCTAATTTGTTATGTTTTACTCAAGGGTACAGGTAACCAGTTGTATCAGGACCACTCACTGGTGCAAAATAGTGCGTGAGTGCCAACCTATGATAATGAAAGATAAATACAGTCGAACCTCGATGGCTCGAACACCGATGGCTCGTTTACTATGGCTAATTCGAACGTTTTTGAGTCCCTACGAAATTCTTCCGATAGCTCAAGAAAACAAATATTTAAGGAAATTTTCTTATTTTATCGTGAAATTGTATGATGTGTGTACTCATTAGAATCGCCTCAACATACAATCACTGTGTAGAAAATCGAAAAGATTTCCCTAAATTATCGCTATTTGCTTCCTGAACTGGTGCCATGATTAACTTGCAGTGGCTCGAACTATCCATGTCTCGAACGAATATCCATGGTCCCAAAGATGTTTCAGCCATTGAGTTTCGACAGTATGGTTTAAAACTAATTGTTCTTATTTGAAGAATAAGGGGGGGGGGGGGGGTGGTGGGGGATGATTAGTTTCCTGTACCCAAAAGCGTTAACCATGTCAGTCAAAGGGAGACAATTTCGCCTGTCTTTACAGTCTTAAGTGGTGTCACATTCTTCCGGGTTGTAAAGTACTTCAAGGTGGGTGACTTTAGCTTATTTTTATTTATAAAGTATAAATTCTGATGTACATGAGATGTTTACATGACGGTTTTGAAAAAGGGATTAAACAATGGTCTCGGTAAACAGATGTCGAAAGAAAATAGGTGACAATAGAATTTTTTTTTTGTGGTTTCATTTTCCCAATGTCACCGTCAAGCGAATACTGGGAAAACCCTTACCTTTTTTTATCACTCTTTTGGCTAATTTAGCAGACGACAAATAGCTGACATTTTCCTTATTTTTCCCAGAAAACACCATTTGACATTTCATGCAAATTGACAACTTGCATGAAATACCAAAAACCTGTTTTTCCGGGAAAAATAAGAAAAAAATATTTCAAAATGTTGTCTGCTGGAATTTTTATCCAGAGTGCTAAACGTTAAAGCTTAATATTTTTTATCTGCAAAATATAAATTCTGATGCAAATATATGGCGTTTTAAAAAAAGGATTCAACAATGGTCGCGGTTAACAGAAGTCGAAAAAATAATGTGTTTCAGAAGAGCCTCAGTCTTTTTTTTGTTTTTGTTTTTGTTTTTTTGTACTTTCACTTTCATTTTCCCAATATCGCACGTCAAGCGACTTACTGGGAATAACCCATTACCTTTACCAATATCTAGGCGGTTCCGGGTCGTTTCGACTCTGGGTCGTTTCGGACGGGTCATTTCGGCCTGGGTCGTTTCGGCCAATTTTGGGGGTGGGTCGTTTCGGCCTTGGTAGGTGGGTCTTTTCGGACCTGGGTCGTTTCGGCCCCGAGTCATTTCGGCCCAATTTCAATATGATAGGGTATATAAGCATGGGTTAATATTTTTGGGGGGCAGGCAGGCAGGCAGGCAGGCAGGCAGACAGATAGCCAGACAGACAGGCAGATAGATAGATTCATAGGCGGGTAGCCAGCCAGACAGACATTTCATCCTTGATTTAATTAGTTAAAGTATTTATTAAAAGCCGCAATCATTCATTACGAAAACACGCCTATTTTAATACATAGAAAATTTCACCTCCAAAAACTAAAAATTTTCAGATAAAAAATCTGGTATTTTTTCATATTTGTGCTCAAAACATAGATTCTGGGTAGTCGTTAGAACCTCGGCGAGGCGGTTCGAACGAGTACCCACAATTTATGTTTTCGAGCAAAAATAAGGAAAATAATGTATACCCTGTAAACCCCAGTTTTAGTATACAGTAGTGGGGTTTAAGGGGGAGTAGGGGTTTAAATTATATAGCTATGTTTTCGTGATGATTGATTAACTGCCATATTTGTTTGTTTTATATTTGGTAATCGATTTATTAAGGTGGGAAATTTGGGTCAGTTATAGTTAGTCTTTAATCCTTTGCGATAATCCAGGTATTAATCGATTAACTGAAGTGTGAAAACTCGTGCGTTTTAATTAAATATGGTTTGTTTGACGTGTGACTTTGTCGACGAAAGACAGTCCTTTAAAGGTACAACAATTTTTATTGCACACAAGAATGTTATGGTCAGTTTTACTTTTGTTTAAAGAAACTCTTTTATATGCCGACAGCAGCGTATTTAAATTGAAGCTCACACAACTTCGAATCATTCATCTTTGTAACTTTCTGTGATTGCAAAAGGTTCATCTAAAATAATGTCTGAGTTGTGCATTGCTTGTAATTCTCCTGTTGAAGATTGTAAATATGCAGTGACCTGCGATGTCTGTAGCCAGCATACAGAATTGTTAGATACTGTAATCAAACTACAATCAGACTGTGTTGCGCATTTACTGGTGTAAAATGCTTATAAAGTTTGACATTTCATGTGAATCGTTTGCTAGACATCCGACTCACATGCAATGTTAAGCCTTATTTTCTCTTGAAAGATAATTTTAATGCTTGATAAATAACATAGGATATCCGAGACAAAACAGGCTTAACATTAAAAGGTTATACCCTATCAACCACGACCTATGATACCCACAGACTTTTCATCAAACAACCAAATGATTCTTCTATCTATCACCCCTAACTTGGAGGGACTTAAAAAAGAGGGCCTTTGAAATCACTAGACTCTTCATCAAACAACCAAATGATTGTTCTATTTATCACCCCTAACCTAGGTAGACTTAAAAAAAATCAGGCCGAAACGATCCACCAAAATTGGCCAAACGACCCTGGGCCGAAACGACCCAGGCCGAAACAACCCAGGGCCGAAACGACTCAGGGCCGAAACGACTGGGCCGAAACGACCCGGAACGTATCTAGGCTATTCAGCAGACGGCAAATTGATAACATTTTTATTATTTTTTTTTCCAGAAAACAGGATTTGACATTTCATGCAAATTGTCTCCAGACAATTTATATGAAATGTCAAAACCTGTTTATGGCAAAAAAAAAAAAAAAAAAAAAAAATCGAAATGTCGTCTGTTGAAATTTTACCCAAACATGTTACACGTGACGACTGTGAAGGTCATATAAGAGGGTTAAGAAGTTGCAGCAACATATAATAAAATAATCTAGCCTTAATGTAGTTTATTCCGATAACTTGGTAAAAGCTTGGTGTTTCGTTCTTTCTTTCTTTCTTTCTTTTTTCACGGTTACATGAAGCGGTTGTTTCTTTCAAATTAATGAATTACTTTTCAAACGATCGTTTTTTTTTATTTCGAAAATACAAGAAATGTCATTATCAGAAGTTTTCTGAGTAGCCACGATAAACAACTATTTAAAGGAACTGTATTAGGTGAAGACAGCTGTCCTGGTTAGTTTGTGTAGCAATTAATTAGTCCCAAACTCCCAATAAATATTATGTTGTAAAAAATGATTAAAAGCAGAAGTGCTGATCAGTTGAATGCCGAACTACTTCTATCATTTCTACTTGTACAGTCAAATTCGTCTATTAAGACCACTTTCTGAACTTCCGAAAAGTGGTCTTATTAGCGGAGTGGTCTTATTTATGGAATTGGTAAGCTGAATGAAAGTCTGTTCGCAACGTGTTTGAAAATCTACTCGAAGGGCCTGTGTCATCACAAAAACATGCCTATATAATTTTGACCTCCTTAAACCCCACTTTTATATATTAAAACTGGGTTTTACAGGTGTATATATTATTTTGCTTATTTCTGCTCAAAAAAAAAAAAAAAAAAAGGATTGTGGGTCGAGGCGGTTCTAACGAGTTCCCACAAGCTACGTTTTGAGCAGAAATATGACAAATATTAGAGTTTTTATCTGAAAATTTTCAGTTTTTGGAGGTGAGGTTTTATATATATTTGAAAATGCATATTTTCGTAATGTGTGCATTTTGCCCATAATTTCCATCAAGTAGCATAGCTTTATGCTTCAGATTGTACTTAATTTTACCAGTTCTAGCATCTCTGACTTCTATGACACTATTCCTGGGTTGAAATTAACCCTTTAAACGCCAAGAAAACCTGCATCTGGAAATGTCGTCTGTTTATGTCGTCTGCCAAATATTCTTCCAAATTTTTCGAACTATTTTTGCATACCGGCAAACAGTGTGGACCCTGATCAGACTGCTCCTAGAGGAGCAGTCTGATCTGGGTCCACACTGTTTGCAAAAATGACCTTTAGAATCACAAGCAGATGACAAAGCAGACGACAATTGTTATGATTGGCAGTTAAAGGGTTAAAATCTTTTTTCTTTTTTCTAGAGTAAGTTCTTTGCTTCTAGATTTCTCTGTGGCATAACAGAGAACAGTCCCTACGAAATTCTTCCGATAGCTCAAGAAAACAAATATTTAAGGAAATTTTCTTATTTTATCGTGAAATTGTATGATGTGTGTACTCATTAGAATCGCATACAATCAATCAATCAACATACATCACTGTGTAGAAAATCGAAAAGATTTCCCTAAATTATCGCTATTTGCTTCCTGAACTGGTGCCATGATTAACTTGCAGTGGCTCGAACTACCCATGTCTCGAACGAATTTCCATGGTCCCAAAGATGTTCGAGCCATTGAGGTTCGACAGTATGGTTTAAACTAATTGTTCTTATTTGAAGAAAACTATATAGTAATTTCATCATGCTTTGAAATATAAATAATTGTTTGCGTTTGATAGTCATAAGCAACGGTGGTGAAATGGCAATAATCCAGGTTTGGACCGGTTGCTAGATTAAGCCTTCAAACAAATTCGCAGAAAGTGCTTGTAATGGTGATTTTTTTCCTGATTCAAGATACATTGTTGTGCAAGGCATAGTCTTTCAATTAAAACAAAATTTGGAAGTTTAGCCAGATCCTGAAAAAAGTTCTTAACTTTCAAAGTGTTTGGAATTTCAGAAAAGAACGTTCCTTGTGATCTCTCCCTCGACCCTAATGAGCACCCACAATGCATAACCATAACTTTTTTGTACGAAAGAAAAAGGCAATGAACTAACTGACGGTGACAATTAGGGCACAGAAAACCAATTCATTCATGAAAAATCATGACACTTGGTTTATGTAAGGAGGCCTCTGACTGGATAATAATGGAACGGAATTGGTATTAATTTTTCCATTCAAGAATACAAGGTAATTTGTGTAATTTGTGTAATTTCGTACATCTTTCAGACACATATTTGCTCCTGTTTGTGATTATGAGAACCAAAAGATGAATTAGTAAACATGAAGAATTCCAGTTGTACTTTTCTGCCGAACTAAGGGCTGATACAACCAACTTCTACAAAAGTCCCAAAAAGTACTGGAGACCATGTTTTTTTTTTTTTTTTTTTTTTTTTTTTTTCATTTCTGATTAAGGCTAAGCTTAAAATTAAAATCAACTGAGAAGGTCCAGCCATACCCTGGCAACAACTGCACTTGGCTGAAATAAGGGTATTTATAATGGAGGCTTATGGGGGGAAATGATTAGTGTCCTGTACCCAAAAGCGTTAACCATATCAGTCAAAGGGAGACAACTTCGCCTGTCTTTACAGTCTTAAGTGGTGTCACATTCTTCCGGGTTGTAAAGTACTTCAAGGTGGGTGACTTTAGCTTATTTTTATTTATAAAGTATAAATTCTGATGTACATGCGATATTTACATGACGGTTTTGAAAAAGGGATTAAATAATGGTCTCGGTAAACAGATGTCGAAAGAAAATAGGTGACAATAGAATTTTTTTGTAGTTTCATTTTCCCAATGTCACCGTCAAGCGAATACTGGGAAAAACCCTTACCTGTTTTATCACTCTTTTGGCTATTTTAGCAGACGACAAATAGCGTACATTTTCCTTATTTTTCCCAGAAAACACCATTTGACATTTCATGCAAATTGACAACTTGCATGAAATACCAAAAACCTGTTTTTCCGGGAAAAATAAGAAAAAAATATTTCAAAATGTTGTCTGCTGAAATTTTTATCCAGAGTGCTAAACGTTAAAGCTTAATATTTTTATCTGCAAAATATAAATTCTGATGCAAATGTATGGCGTTTTAAGAAAAGGATTCAACAATGGTCGCGGTAAACAGAAGTCGAAAAAATAATGTGTTTCAGGAGAGCCTCAGTCTTTTTTTTTTTTTTTTTTGTACTTTCACTTTCATTTTCCCAATATCGCCCGTCAAGACTTACTGGGAATAACCCATTACCTTTACCAATATCTGGGCTATTCAGCAGACGGCTAATTGATAACATTTTCTTATTATTTTTTTTTCCAGAAAACAGGATTTGACATTTCATGCAAATTGTCTCCAGACAGTTTATATGAAATGTCAAAACCTGTTTCTGGGAAAAATAAGAAAAAAAAAAAATAATGGAAATGTCATCTGCTGAAATTTTACCCAAACATGTTACATGTGACGACTGTGAAGGTCATATAAGATGGGTTAAGAAGTTGCTGCAACCGATAATAAAATAATCTAGCCTTAATGTAGTTTATTCCGACAACTTGGTCATAGCTTGGTCTTTTTCTTTCTTTCTTTTTTCACGGTGCATGAAGCGGTTGTTTCTTTCAAATTAATGAATTACTTTTCAAACGATTGTTTTTGTAGTTTGTGTAGCAGTTAATTAGTCCCAAACTCCCAATAAATATTATGTTGTAAAAAATGATTAAAAGCAGAAGTGCTGATCAGTTGAATGCCGAACTACTTCTATCATTTCTACTTGTACAGTCAAATTCGTCTATTAAGACCACTTTCTGAACTTCCGAAAAGTGGTCTTATTAGCGGAATGGTCTTATTTATGGAATTGGTAAGCTGAATGAAAGTCTGTTCGCAACGTGTTTGAAAATCTACTCGAAGGGCCTGTGTCATCACAAAAACATGCCTATATAATTTTGACCTCCTTAAACCCCACTTTTATATATTAAAACTGGGTTTTACAGGTGTATATATTATTTTGCTTATTTCTGCTCAAAAAAAAAAAAAAAAAGATTGTGGGTACTCGTTGGAACCGCCTCGCCGAGGCGGTTCTAACGAGTTCCCACAAGCTACGTTTTGAGCAGAAATATGACAAATATTAGAGTTTTTATCTGAAAATTTTCAGTTTTTGGAGGTGAAGTTTTATATATATTTGAAAAGGCATATTTTCGTAATGTGTGCATTTTGCCCATAATTTCCATCAAGTAGCATAGCTTTATGCTTCAGATTGTACTTAATTTTACCAGTTCTAGCATCTCTGACTTCTATGACACTATTCCTGGGTTGAAATTAACCCTTTAAACGCCAAGAAAACCTGCATCTGGAAATGTCGTCTGTTTATGTCGTCTGCCAAATATTCTTCCAAATTTTTCGAACTATTTTTGCATACCGGCAAACAGTGTGGACCCTGATCAGACTGCTCCTAGAGGAGCAGTCTGATCTGGGTCCACACTGTTTGCAAAAATGACCTTTAGAATCACAAGCAGATGACAAAGCAGACGACAATTGTTATGATTGGCAGTTAAAGGGTTAAAATCTTTTTTCTTTTTTCTAGAGTAAGTTCTTTGCTTCTAGATTTCTCTGTGGCATAACAGAGAACAGTCCCTACGAAATTCTTCCGATAGCTCAAGAAAACAAATATTTAAGGAAATTTTCTTATTTTATCGTGAAATTGTATGATGTGTGTACTCATTAGAATCGCATACAATCAATCAATCAACATACATCACTGTGTAGAAAATCGAAAAGATTTCCCTAAATTATCGCTATTTGCTTCCTGAACTGGTGCCATGATTAACTTGCAGTGGCTCGAACTACCCATGTCTCGAACGAATTTCCATGGTCCCAAAGATGTTCGAGCCATTGAGGTTCGACAGTAGGGTTTAAAACTAATTGTTCTTATTTGAAGAAAACTATATAGTAATTTCATCATGCTTTGAAATATAAATAATTGTTTGCATTTGATAGTCATAAGCAACGGTGGTGAAATGGCAATAATCCAGGTTTGGACCGGTTGCTAGATTAAGCCTTCAAACAAATTCGCAGAAAGTGCTTGTAATGGTGATTTTTTTCCTGATTCAAGATACATTGTTGTGCAAGGCATAGTCTTTCAATTAAAACAAAATTTGGAAGTTTAGCCAGATCCTGAAAAAAGTTCTTAACTTTCAAAGTGTTTGGAATTTCAGAAAAGAACGTTCCTTGTGATCTCTCCCTCGACCCTAATGAGCACCCACAATGCATAACCATAACTTTTTTGTACGAAAGAAAAAGGCAATGAACTAACTGACGGTGACAATTAGGGCACAGAAAACCAATTCATTCATGAAAAATCATGACACTTGGTTTATGTAAGGAGGCCTCTGACTGGATAATAATGGAACGGAATTGGTATTAATTTTTCCATTCAAGAATACAAGGTAATTTGTGTAATTTCGTACATCTTTCAGACACATATTTGCTCCTGTTTGTGATTATGAGAACCAAAAGATGAATTAGTAAACATGAAGAATTCCAGTTGTACTTTTCTGCCGAACTAAGGGCTGATACAACCAACTTCTACAAAAGTCCCAAAAAGTACTGGAGACCATGTTTTTTTTTTTTTTTTTTTTTTTTTTTTTTTTTTTTTTTTTTCATTTCTGATTAAGGCTAAGCTTAAAATTAAAATCAACTGAGAAGGTCCAGCCATACCCTGGCAACAACTGCACTTGGCTGAAATAAGGGTATTTATAATGGAGGCTTATGGGGGGAAATGATTAGTGTCCTGTACCCAAAAGCGTTAACCATATCAGTCAAAGGGAGACAACTTCGCCTGTCTTTACAGTCTTAAGTGGTGTCACATTCTTCCGGGTTGTAAAGTACTTCAAGGTGGGTGACTTTAGCTTATTTTTATTTATAAAGTATAAATTCTGATGTACATGCGATATTTACATGACGGTTTTGAAAAAGGGATTAAATAATGGTCTCGGTAAACAGATGTCGAAAGAAAATAGGTGACAATAGAATTTTTTTGTAGTTTCATTTTCCCAATATCACCGTCAAGCGAATACTGGGAAAAACCCTTACCTGTTTTATCACTCTTTTGGCTATTTTAGCAGACGACAAATAGCGTACATTTTCCTTATTTTTCCCAGAAAACACCATTTGACATTTCATGCAAATTGACAACTTGCATGAAATACCAAAAACCTGTTTTTCCGGGAAAAATAAGAAAAAAATATTTCAAAATGTTGTCTGCTGGAATTTTTATCCAGAGTGCTAAACGTTAAAGCTTAATATTTTTATCTGCAAAATATAAATTCTGATGCAAATGTATGGCGTTTTAAGAAAAGGATTCAACAATGGTCGCGGTAAACAGAAGTCGAAAAAATAATGTGTTTCAGGAGAGCCTCAGTCTTTTTTTTTTTTTTTTGTACTTTCACTTTCATTTTCCCAATATCGCCCGTCAAGACTTACTGGGAATAACCCATTACCTTTACCAATATCTGGGCTATTCAGCAGACGGCTAATTGATAACATTTTCTTATTATTTTTATTTCCAGAAAACAGGATTTGACATTTCATGCAAATTGTCTCCAGACAGTTTATATGAAATGTCAAAACCTGTTTCTGGGAAAAATAAGAAAAAAAAATAATAATGGAAATGTCATCTGCTGAAATTTTACCCAAACATGTTACATGTGACGACTGTGAAGGTCATATAAGATGGGTTAAGAAGTTGCTGCAACCGATAATAAAATAATCTAGCCTTAATGTAGTTTATTCCGACAACTTGGTCATAGCTTGGTCTTTTTCTTTCTTTCTTTTTTCACGGTGCATGAAGCGGTTGTTTCTTTCAAATTAATGAATTACTTTTCAAACGATTGTTTTTGTAGTTTGTGTAGCAGTTAATTAGTCCCAAACTCCCAATAAATATTATGTTGTAAAAAATGATTAAAAGCAGAAGTGCTGATCAGTTGAATGCCGAACTACTTCTATCATTTCTACTTGTACAGTCAAATTCGTCTATTAAGACCACTTTCTGAACTTCCGAAAAGTGGTCTTATTAGCGGAATGGTCTTATTTATGGAATTGGTAAGCTGAATGAAAGTCTGTTCGCAACGTGTTTGAAAATCTACTCGAAGGGCCTGTGTCATCACAAAAACATGCCTATATAATTTTGACCTCCTTAAACCCCACTTTTATATATTAAAACTGGGTTTTACAGGTGTATATATTATTTTGCTTATTTCTGCTCAAAAAAAAAAAAAAAGATTGTGGGTACTCGTTGGAACCGCCTCGCCGAGGCGGTTCTAACGAGTTCCCACAAGCTACGTTTTGAGCAGAAATATGACAAATATTAGAGTTTTTATCTGAAAATTTTCAGTTTTTGGAGGTGAAGTTTTATATATATTTGAAAAGGCATATTTTCGTAATGTGTGCATTTTGCCCATAATTTCCATCAAGTAGCATAGCTTTATGCTTCAGATTGTACTTAATTTTACCAGTTCTAGCATCTCTGACTTCTATGACACTATTCCTGGGTTGAAATTAACCCTTTAAACGCCAAGAAAACCTGCATCTGGAAATGTCGTCTGTTTATGTCGTCTGCCAAATATTCTTCCAAATTTTTCGAACTATTTTTGCATACCGGCAAACAGTGTGGACCCTGATCAGACTGCTCCTAGAGGAGCAGTCTGATCTGGGTCCACACTGTTTGCAAAAATGACCTTTAGAATCACAAGCAGATGACAAAGCAGACGACAATTGTTATGATTGGCAGTTAAAGGGTTAAAATCTTTTTTCTTTTTTCTAGAGTAAGTTCTTTGCTTCTAGATTTCTCTGTGGCATAACAGAGAACAGTCCCTACGAAATTCTTCCGATAGCTCAAGAAAACAAATATTTAAGGAAATTTTCTTATTTTATCGTGAAATTGTATGATGTGTGTACTCATTAGAATCGCATACAATCAATCAATCAACATACATCACTGTGTAGAAAATCGAAAAGATTTCCCTAAATTATCGCTATTTGCTTCCTGAACTGGTGCCATGATTAACTTGCAGTGGCTCGAACTACCCATGTCTCGAACGAATTTCCATGGTCCCAAAGATGTTCGAGCCATTGAGGTTCGACAGTAGGGTTTAAAACTAATTGTTCTTATTTGAAGAAAACTATATAGTAATTTCATCATGCTTTGAAATATAAATAATTGTTTGCGTTTGATAGTCATAAGCAACGGTGGTGAAATGGCAATAATCCAGGTTTGGACCGGTTGCTAGATTAAGCCTTCAAACAAATTCGCAGAAAGTGCTTGTAATGGTGATTTTTTTCCTGATTCAAGATACATTGTTGTGCAAGGCATAGTCTTTCAATTAAAACAAAATTTGGAAGTTTAGCCAGATCCTGAAAAAAGTTCTTAACTTTCAAAGTGTTTGGAATTTCAGAAAAGAACGTTCCTTGTGATCTCTCCCTCGACCCTAATGAGCACCCACAATGCATAACCATAACTTTTTTGTACGAAAGAAAAAGGCAATGAACTAACTGACGGTGACAATTAGGGCACAGAAAACCAATTCATTCATGAAAAATCATGACACTTGGTTTAGGTAAGGAGGCCTCTGACTGGATAATAATGGAACGGAATTGGTATTAATTTTTCCATTCAAGAATACAAGGTAATTTGTGTAATTTGTGTAATTTCGTACATCTTTCAGACACATATTTGCTCCTGTTTGTGATTATGAGAACCAAAAGATGAATTAGTAAACATGAAGAATTCCAGTTGTACTTTTCTGCCGAACTAAGGGCTGATACAACCAACTTCTACAAAAGTCCCAAAAAGTACTGGAGACCATGTTTTTTTTTTTCATTTCTGATTAAGGCTAAGCTTAAAATTAAAATCAACTGAGAAGGTCCAGCCATACCCTGGCAACAACTGCACTTGGCTGAAATAAGGGGTATTTATAATGGAGGCTTATGGGGGGAAATGATTAGTGTCCTGTACCCAAAAGCGTTAACCATATCAGTCAAAGGGAGACAACTTCGCCTGTCTTTACAGTCTTAAGTGGTGTCACATTCTTCCGGGTTGTAAAGTACTTCAAGGTGGGTGACTTTAGCTTATTTTTATTTATAAAGTATAAATTCTGATGTACATGCGATATTTACATGACGGTTTTGAAAAAGGGATTAAATAATGGTCTCGGTAAACAGATGTCGAAAGAAAATAGGTGACAATAGAATTTTTTTTGTAGTTTCATTTTCCCAATATCACCGTCAAGCGAATACTGGGAAAAATCCTTACCTGTTTTATCACTCTTTTGGCTATTTTAGCAGACGACAAATAGCTGACATTTTCCTTATTTTTCCCAGAAAACACCATTTGACATTTCATGCAAATTGACAACTTGCATGAAATACCAAAAACCTGTTTTTCCGGGAAAAATAAGAAAAAAATATTTCAAAATGTTGTCTGCTGGAATTTTTATCCAGAGTGCTAAACGTTAAAGCTTAATATTTTTATCTGCAAAATATAAATTCTGATGCAAATGTATGGCGTTTTAAGAAAAGGATTCAACAATGGTCGCGGTAAACAGAAGTCGAAAAAATAATGTGTTTCAGGAGAGCCTCAGTCTTTTTTTTTTTTTTTTTGTACTTTCACTTTCATTTTCCCAATATCGCCCGTCAAGACTTACTGGGAATAACCCATTACCTTTACCAATATCTGGGCTATTCAGCAGACGGCTAATTGATAACATTTTCTTATTATTTTTTTTTCCAGAAAACAGGATTTGACATTTCATGCAAATTGTCTCCAGACAGTTTATATGAAATGTCAAAACCTGTTTCTGGGAAAAATAAGAAAAAAAAAAAAAAATAATGGAAATGTCATCTGCTGAAATTTTACCCAAACATGTTACATGTGACGACTGTGAAGGTCATATAAGATGGGTTAAGAAGTTGCTGCAACCGATAATAAAACAATCTAGCCTTAATGTAGTTTATTCCGACAACTTGGTCATAGCTTGGTCTTTTTCTTTCTTTCTTTTTTCACGGTGCATGAAGCGGTTGTTTCTTTCAAATTAATGAATTACTTTTCAAACGATTGTTTTTGTAGTTTGTGTAGCAGTTAATTAGTCCCAAACTCCCAATAAATATTATGTTGTAAAAAATGATTAAAAGCAGAAGTGCTGATCAGTTGAATGCCGAACTACTTCTATCATTTCTACTTGTACAGTCAAATTCGTCTATTAAGACCACTTTCTGAACTTCCGAAAAGTGGTCTTATTAGCGGAGTGGTCTTATTTATGGAATTGGTAAGCTGAATGAAAGTCTGTTCGCAACGTGTTTGAAAATCTACTCGAAGGGCCTGTGTCATCACAAAAACATGCCTATATAATTTTGACCTCCTTAAACCCCACTTTTATATATTAAAACTGGGTTTTACAGGTGTATATATTATTTTGCTTATTTCTGCTCAAAAAAAAAAAAAAAAAAAAGATTGTGGGTACTCGTTGGAACCGCCTCGCCGAGGCGGTTCTAACGAGTTCCCACAAGCTACGTTTTGAGCAGAAATATGACAAATATTAGAGTTTTTATCTGAAAATTTTCAGTTTTTGGAGGTGAAGTTTTATATATATTTGAAAAGGCATATTTTCGTAATGAGTGCATTTTGCCCATAATTTCCATCAAGTAGCATAGCTTTATGCTTCAGATTGTACTTAAGTTTACCAGTTCTAGCATCTCTGACTTCTATGACACTATTCCTGGGTTGAAATTAACCCTTTAAACGCCAAGAAAACCTGCATCTGGAAATGTCGTCTGTTTATGTCGTCTGCCAAATATTCTTCCAAATTTTTCGAACTATTTTTGCATACCGGCAAACAGTGTGGACCCTGATCAGACTGCTCCTAGAGGAGCAGTCTGATCTGGGTCCACACTGTTTGCAAAAATGACCTTTAGAATCACAAGCAGATGACAAAGCAGACGACAATTGTTATGATTGGCAGTTAAAGGGTTAAAATCTTTTTTCTTTTTTCTAGAGTAAGTTCTTTGCTTCTAGATTTCTCTGTGGCATAACAGAGAACAGTCCCTACGAAATTCTTCCGATAGCTCAAGAAAACAAATATTTAAGGAAATTTTCTTATTTTATCGTGAAATTGTATGATGTGTGTACTCATTAGAATCGCATACAATCAATCAATCAACATACATCACTGTGTAGAAAATCGAAAAGATTTCCCTAAATTATCGCTATTTGCTTCCTGAACTGGTGCCATGATTAACTTGCAGTGGCTTGAACTACCCATGTCTCGAACGAATTTCCATGGTCCCAAAGATGTTCGAGCCATTGAGGTTCGACAGTAGGGTTTAAAACTAATTGTTCTTATTTGAAGAAAACTATATAGTAATTTCATCATGCTTTGAAATATAAATAATTGTTTGCGTTTGATAGTCATAAGCAACGGTGGTGAAATGGCAATAATCCAGGTTTGGACCGGTTGCTAGATTAAGCCTTCAAACAAATTCGCAGAAAGTGCTTGTAATGGTGATTTTTTTCCTGATTCAAGATACATTGTTGTGCAAGGCATAGTCTTTCAATTAAAACAAAATTTGGAA
Source organism: Anodontia alba (assembly GCA_964016985.1). Lineage (NCBI taxonomy): Eukaryota > Metazoa > Mollusca > Bivalvia > Lucinida > Lucinidae > Anodontia > Anodontia alba. The sequence goes on from OZ024825.1 coordinate 22,973,563, forward strand.
GTTTAGCCAGATCCTGAAAAAAGTTCTTAACTTTCAAAGTGTTTGGAATTTCAGAAAAGAACGTTCCTTGTGATCTCTCCCTCGACCCTAATGAGCACCCACAATGCATAACCATAACTTTTTTGTACGAAAGAAAAAGGCAATGAACTAACTGACGGTGACAATTAGGGCACAGAAAACCAATTCATTCATGAAAAATCATGACACTTGGTTTATGTAAGGAGGCCTCTGACTGGATAATAATGGAACGGAATTGGTATTAATTTTTCCATTCAAGAATACAAGGTAATTTGTGTAATTTCGTACATCTTTCAGACACATATTTGCTCCTGTTTGTGATTATGAGAACCAAAAGATGAATTAGTAAACATGAAGAATTCCAGTTGTACTTTTCTGCCGAACTAAGGGCTGATACAACCAACTTCTACAAAAGTCCCAAAAAGTACTGGAGACCATGTTTTTTTTTTTTTTTTTTCTGATTAAGGCTAAGCTTAAAATTAAAATCAACTGAGAAGGTCCAGCCATACCCTGGCAACAACTACACTTGGCTGAAATAAGGGTATTTATAATGGAGGCTTATGGGGGGAAATGATTAGTGTCCTGTACCCAAAAGCGTTAACCATATCAGTCAAAGGGAGACAACTTCGCCTGTCTTTACAGTCTTAAGTGGTGTCACATTCTTCCGGGTTGTAAAGTACTTCAAGGTGGGTGACTTTAGCTTATTTTTATTTATAAAGTATAAATTCTGATGTACATGCGATATTTACATGACGGTTTTGAAAAAGGGATTAAATAATGGTCTCGGTAAACAGATGTCGAAAGAAAATAGGTGACAATAGAATTTTTTTGTAGTTTCATTTTCCCAATATCACCGTCAAGCGAATACTGGGAAAAACCCTTACCTGTTTTATCACTCTTTTGGCTATTTTAGCAGACGACAAATAGCGTACATTTTCCTTATTTTTCCCAGAAAACACCATTTGACATTTCATGCAAATTGACAACTTGCATGAAATACCAAAAACCTGTTTTTCCGGGAAAAATAAGAAAAAAATATTTCAAAATGTTTTCTGCTGAAATTTTTATCCAGAGTGCTAAACGTTAAAGCTTAATATTTTTATCTGCAAAATATAAATTCTGATGCAAATGTATGGCGTTTTAAGAAAAGGATTCAACAATGGTCGCGGTAAACAGAAGTCGAAAAAATAATGTGTTTCAGGAGAGCCTCAGTCTTTTTTTTTTTTTTTTTTGTACTTTCACTTTCATTTTCCCAATATCGCCCGTCAAGACTTACTGGGAATAACCCATTACCTTTACCAATATCTGGGCTATTCAGCAGACGGCTAATTCATAACATTTTCTTATTATTTTTTTTCCAGAAAACAGGATTTGACATTTCATGCAAATTGTCTCCAGACAGTTTATATGAAATGTCAAAACCTGTTTCTGGGAAAAATAAGAAAAAAAAAATAATGGAAATGTCATCTGCTGAAATTTTACCCAAACATGTTACATGTGACGACTGTGAAGGTCATATAAGATGGGTTAAGAAGTTGCTGCAACCGATAATAAAATAATCTAGCCTTAATGTAGTTTATTCCGACAACTTGGTCATAGCTTGGTCTTTTTCTTTCTTTCTTTTTTCACGGTGCATGAAGCGGTTGTTTCTTTCAAATTAATGAATTACTTTTCAAACGATTGTTTTTTTTTTTATTTTGAAAATACAAGAAATGTCATTATCAGAAGTTTTCTGAGTAGCCACGCTAAACAACTATTTAAAGGAACTGTATTAGGTGAAGTCAGCTGTCCTGGTTAGTTTGTGTAGCAGTTAATTAGTCCCAAACTCCCAATAAATATTATGTTGTAAAAAATGATTAAAAGCAGAAGTGCTGATCAGTTGAATGCCGAACTACTTCTATCATTTCTACTTGTACAGTCAAATTCGTCTATTAAGACCACTTTCTGAACTTCCGAAAAGTGGTCTTATTAGCGGAGTGGTCTTATTTATGGAATTGGTAAGCTGAATGAAAGTCTGTTCGCAACGTGTTTGAAAATCTACTCGAAGGGCTTGTGTGATCCCAAGAACATGCCTATATACTTTTTGACTCCCTTAAACCCCACTTTTATATAGTAAAACTGGGATTTACAGGGGTATACATTATTTTGCTTATTTCTGCTCAAAAAAAAAAAAAAAAAAAAGATTGTGGGTACTCGTTAGAACTGGTTCTAACGAGTACCAACAAGCTACGTTTTGAGCAGAAATATGACAAATATTAGAGTTTTTTATCTGAAAATTTTCAGTTTTTGGAGGTGAAGTTTTCTATATATTTGAAAAGGCATATTTTCGTAATGTGTGCATTTTGCCTATAATTTCCATCAAGTAGCTTAGCTTTATGCTTCAGATTGTACTTATTTTTACCATTTCCAGCATCTTTGATCTCTATGACACTATTCCTGGGTTGAACTTAACCCTTAAAACACCAAGAAAACCTGCATCTGAAAATGTTGTCTGGTTATATCGTCTGCCAAATATTCTTCCAAATTTTTCGAACTATTTTTGCATACCGGCAAACAGTGTGGACCCTGATCAGACTGCTCTAGGAGCAGTCTGATCTGGGTCCACACTGTTTGCAAAAATGACCTTTAAAATCACAAGCAGATGACAAAGCAGACGACAGTTGTTGTGATTGGCAGTTAAAGGGTTAAAATCTTTTTTCCTTTTTCTAGAGTGAGTTCTTTGCTTCTAGATTTCTCTGTAGCATAACCAATTGTGTCTGTATAGAACAATAATCAAAGTACTGAAAGTATTGAGATGCGGACAAGTCGCTCACAATGCCTTTTTCTTTGCAGTGCTTTTGCAAATGAGCAAACCTTTGAGACTTGGGCCCAGTTGTTCAAAGCGTCGTTAGCTTAACGAGCTCGTTAAGGGTCATTACGTTAACTGTTTTAGCGGATTCAATATACATTATTTTGATATTTTTTCAGCAAAAAATTTCAGCATATTTGCGTATCACTCAATTAAAATTTTAACGAATCGTTAACTAACGACATCGTTAGTTTTGAACAACTGGGCCCAGATTTCTTAACAAACAGGGTCCTGAAGGATGGCATTTGCTGCCAATAGCCCGGTACTTTTAGTTCTAGTAATTACTGCTGAATTCCTGAGTGGCCTTTTTTCTGCAATGCGTCGAATTTTACTGAGGGAACTAAACCACATGGAGAATGTCGGGACTTTGTCACAAAGAAGTAGTCTTCCTATTTTAGCTTGGGGATTATTACTTTTGTTTTTACCTCCCTGTAAATGTATTTAATTACCTTTGACTAATTTGATTGATGTTTTCAATCATCCATCGCAGAACATTGCACAATTTGTTTAACCATGAACTCTTTATCGCCCCATTTTGGATAATTGAATTTAAGCTATGTCTCATTGGTTTTGCAAAAGATAGCTTTCTAAGCAAGAATGTACCACACTTTGGCGATGTTGTATAAGTATAATAAACAACCACAGATCCATCTTAAATTCAAGGATTGTCAGAGTTATTTTATTTGTTGTAAGTTTTACACAAATTCCTGTAGATTAAGCAAACAGTGACAATCTTGATCAGACGCCGCACTCATTCTGCGACGTCGGATCTGAGTTTACACTGTTTTCCAATGTTCCCAAAGTGCCTGATTTCGACGCATCTATTTTGAATTTAAGTGATGTCATCCTTTTTTTTTTCTCTCTCCTTTTTGTACATGTACACAGGTGTTTACGCAATGTTTTTGCAAGTGTTGAACAATGTTCCGTTATCGAAGGTATAAGTCGGAAACCGGGGCCATTTTTAATTCGAATAAATCAAAAATAAGTTTTTGATTGAACTTCATTTGTTTCACTGAGTATACTTGAGTATATTATTCATTTTTTAGGTACTTGTATTTTTGAGTTGTTGTCCTTTTGAGTGGAGGACTACTGATAGGAATGTCTCTGATGTATCATGATTGTAGGCAGGCAGGCTTACGCCCGCCTAAAATCATATTAATATGGACAGACTCTAAAACCTTATGCTGCCTTGTATCACATGAAATTGCTCTAAGAATAAATTCCATAAATAGTTGTCAGAAATTCACCTACAAATTACCAGAATTATGATACATTTTATAAATTTAAGTTTATTTTACTTATCAGTAGCTATGGCGGTAACACTTGCCGGCCTCGATGGCTCAGTTGGCTGCGCCGTCCGACTGGAGACAGGAGGTCGCGGGTTCAACCCCCGCCGAGGTCGGCACATTCTTTCGTGGAGATTGATCATGAAATATTTTCTACGGTCATTCTCTCTCTTCCGCTGATTCAAGAAGGGCAGTTGTCAGTTTCTGGCGAAAGAATGCGCACAATACTGGTTAACCGCTTAGAGGACTAAGCCTGCCGAGTAAACGTGTACTTAGGTAATCTGACCGCACTTGACATGATCCAGTTGGGTTGACTGGGCTGTAAAACCTCAACACAAACAAACAAACACTTTACAACCTTCATCAATAAAACATGCCTATCTAATTTTGACCCCCTTAAACCCTACTTTTATATAGTAACACTGGGGTTTACAGAGGTATACATTAGTCTCCTTATTTATGCTAAAAACACTTAGATTGTGGGTACTAGTTAGAATCGCGTCGAGGCGGTTCTAACGAATACCCACAATCTATGTTTTGAGCAGAAATATGAAAAATATCAGAATTTTTTATCTGAAAATTTTCATTGTTTGGTAGTAAAACTTTCAGTATATTTGAATAAGCAAAGAGGCATGTTTTCGTAATGAACATCCTGTTGAAACAACACGCAGATTAATTTACATTTTATAAACTGGTTTGTTGCTATGGCCTGAAACCATGTGATAATTATCAGTCTAGCAAATTTCAAACCTGACCGGTCTGAATATCGAACAGTAATTAGTAGACAAATGGTAGATTGGGTCTTTCAAAGGTGGTCTTAGTACTGAATAGCAGGGTGGTTTTTTTATAAAAATAAATGGTAATTAATTATATAGGTAGTAATATCGGGGTGGTCGCAAAGCGATATTTTACTGTATATTTCTTGGTAGAAAAGCTTACTAGGAAGGAATGCAACAAGGGAACATGTAACTTCATATTGTGATTATTTGATATGTTTGATTTCCGTTCTTCTCAAGATGCTTTATCCATTTCATCCCTGAGATTCTGAAGTGGACTCTACCATCCTTGAATTCGGACACGTCCACTGATACAAAAAGGGGTTTCAGTCTAACGTAAAAAAAACAACAACAAAAAAAAAAAAAAAAAAAAAAAAAAAAAAAAAGAAACAGAATGGCAAACAGTCTTGATCCTCGTTGCGAGCCGTCTTAGCTGGATCTACACTGTTTGCACAGGTATCTGTTTTGGTCTGCCGGGCTGAAAAGGTTAATACTTGCTTTTGTATGTTTGTAAACCAAAAGATACTACAGAAGAAAGACCAATGACCTGGGCTATAGAGAAAGTGTGCATTCGGAGCATGTAGACAGCGAGAGTTTTAAAAGTTTATCCAAGCCAAATTTCACATGGAGCCTCAATGGGTATGGGAAACGAAAGTTTGTTCGCCGCATCTGGGTCACATGACCACGCCTATATATGGTAAAAACTTATAATGTATAATTAAAGTAGGTAAACTTTTAAGTTACAATCAAATGTTTGTCCCCTGTGGGTATTTGCCATTGTCCCTGGGCTATATACATGTATAAAATTGTATTATTTTTTTACTGGCCTCTTCTCTGAAATTGCTTGAGCAATTTCACTAGATTTCACATGGGTCCTTCTATCGAAAGGGTATTGACAATTTGTTCAAATGGTTCCGCGCCATTGAACAAGATGGCTGCCATGCCCGTATATGGTAAAAACACTTAAAGTCTTCTGCTCAAGAACCAAGAAAGCTTTGAGGCTGAATTTTGGTATATAACATTGGGGACTCAAGTTCTACCAAGTTTATTCAAATGATGACCGTAGGTTGACCTTTGATCTTTTTACGGCAAGGTCAAATTTGCGTCCCTGTACATTTGTATGCGGAAAATGTTAAAAGGTCGTTGAAAAGTCAGTTTCTCAAAATGTGTTAAAGACTAAGGCTAAAACTTACAATGTGTGATTAAAGAAGTGTTTGGTTTCAATCAAAATTTTGTCCCCTGGGAGTTATCTGCCCTTGCCCTGGGCTTTAAAACATGTATAAATTTGTGTAATATTTAAATGCCTTCTTCTCTGAAACCGCTTAAGCAATTTTACCAGATTACACATGGGGCCTTCTGTCGAAAGGGAATTGACAATTCGTTTGAATGGTTCCGCGCCATTGAACAAGATGGCCATATATGGTAAAACACTTAAAATCTTCTTCTCAAGAACCAAGAAAGCTTTAAGACAGAATCTTTGTATATAGCATCGGAGACTCAAGGTCTGTCAACTTTGTTCAAATGATGGTCGTGGGTTGATCTTTGACCTTTTCTACGGCAAAGTCAAATTTGCGCCCTCATCATTTGTATGGGGAAAATGTTGAAAAATCATTTCCTCAGTATTAATTGAAGACTAATGGCTGAAACTTAATATGTACAATTAAAGAAGTAAAACTGTTTAGATACCGTCAAAATTTTGGGGTTATCTGCCTTTGCCCCTGGTCTATATACATGTATAAAATCGTAAAATATGTATAAAGTATTCTGCTTGAAACCTTTTGAACAATTTTATATTGGATTTCTCATGGGGCCTTCTTTCGAGAGGATGCTGACAATTTGGACAAATGGTTCCTCGCCATTGAACAAGATGACTGCCATGCTCATATATAGTAAAACACTTCTTCTCCAGAACTAAGAAAGCTTTGAGACTGAATCTTGGTATACAGCATTGGGCACTAAAGGTCTACTAATTTTGTTCAAATGATGAAACTAGGATGACCGTTGACCTTTTTATACGGTATGTCAGATTTGTGTCCTAATTGCTGTGGCAATATTGGAAGGTTGCATGGTATTTGCAGAAATGTTAAAAGTTTTTATCAGGCGAGGGAAATTGTTGAGGCCCATAGGCCTCTTGTTTAATGGAAAGGTCAAATTATTTTACATAGACTCCTATAGGCCAAACTTTTAAAAATCTTCTTGTCTGAAACTAGAAGGACGAGGCCTTTTATATTTGGTATGCGGCTTCATCTTGTACACTTCTTTCAAGAGTTTTCAAATTATAGCCCTGGAGTCAAATTGTTTTTCATAGACTCACATAGGGAAAACGCTTCAAACGTCCGCCTCAGAAATCACATGGCCAATCAAAGCCAAATTTCACATGAAGCCTCAATGGGTTGGGGGAGCAAAAGTTTGTTCACCAGATCTGGGACACATGACCAAGATGGCCACCACACTCAGTTATGGTAAAAAAGAGAGAAAAAAAACAAAAAAACTTTAAAAATCTTATTTCTGGAACCAAAGGACCAATTGACCTGTTGCTTGGTATGCAGCATTGGGGACATGGGCGCAATAAAGTTTGAAAAAATGGTAACCTTGGGTTCACGTTGACCTTTTTACATAGACTCCTGTAGGAAAAACATTTCAAAATCTTCTTGTCTGAATCTAGAAGTCTCAGGCCTTTGATATTTGGTATGTAGCTTCATCAAAGCCATATTTTATGTGAAGTGTCTGTTTCACCGAATTGATTACAGCTTAACCTTTGTCCTGCTGAATAAATTAAGAAGCCATGCCCACTTCTAATTTTCAGCCAATCAGATTACTAGATTCAGATTATTGCTATATATCCACATACTTAATGGCAAACAAAGCAGATCCAGATCAGTTGGCTTCTTCAGAAGCCAACTGATCTGGACCTACACTATTTACAAAGGCAGGAGATATCCGGGTTCAGCAGGACAAGGGTAAATTCCATACCAAGTTACTGTAGGATACAGGGACCAAAGGCTTTTCAACTTTTGCCGGCTACCATACCCATATGTTTCAGTACTTAAATTGTTACCATAAACTTGCTCAGAACAAATAGTCTAAGGTGAGCTACATGACTATTGGTCCGCTGTTTTAAACCTTTCCGCCGCGCCAAGGCATTGTTGTGTAGGATAAAATGGTTCCAGTCCATGAAAAAAAAAAAACAAAACAAACAAACAAACAAGAAAAAAAAAAAAAAAAAAAAAAAAACCGGCTATCGAAGACCTTCATGTTCTTTTCTGCTTCTAAATATGCCTTAACAGAAAACGTTCAGACCCACAGTTGGAGGAGGGCGTAACTTCAATTATTTATATGTCAGTAATATGCCTTCAGGGCTCTGAAAATGTACTTACAAACAATATAAAAAAATCTTCGAAAATACATACTCAAAATAATACTAAATTTGTGAACTTGTGAAAGTGCACCGAATCAGGCCGAGTCAAAGATCTGGTTGCATCAACAAAACGTTCTGTTTTTTTTTTCTTTGAAAAGTAAGAAAAAGGAGGTTGTGTATCATTTACAAAAACAAACTTCTACATTTTCTCAAAAACGATACCTCAATCATTCACCAGTCGCCAAATATCTCCTAAAGATACATCTTTGCCCCTACAGTCTCGATTTGAACATTATCTCAGAGCAATACCCCTATCTCCAATCTGTCGCCATATTGCATGACTCCAGATAAAACAATTGTTTCAACCAAGAAGTACTGCTCGTGTTTTTATTTCCACGAAAACACAGGTTGTGTACTCATTAGAAGCGGCTCCATCACGAAAGCACACCTAATCGTAATTTTGACCCCCTTAAACCCTACTTTTATATAGTAAAACTGGGGTTAATAGAGTTTTGATCAAAAACATAGATTGTGGGTATGCGTTAGAACCGCCTCGGTGAGGCGGTTCTAACGAGTACCCACAATCTATGTTTTGAGCAGAAATATGAAAAAAAAAATATCAGAATTTTTATCTGAAATATTTCAATTATTGATGATGAAATTTTCAGTATATTTGAATAGGCGTGTTTTCGTAATGTCGGCGAGGCGCTTAAAATCAGTACCCACAACCTATGGTTTCATGGAGAAATAAGAAAAATGTTATGTGAATATCCCTCTGATCTGGAGCTATGCATTGTGTCTCCTAAAGATACACCTGTGGTAATTACAATCTTGAACATAATAATCTCCATATAGTTCCCAAGATAACTCATTATGACAGGCACGTCTCCCTGAAGCCTCGTTTGTATTTCCTAGTGATACCATAACCCGTTCGTAGTCATGATTTTATCGACTAGAGATGTCTACATCTCCCACTAGTCCGTATTTGATTCTTAGTACCGCAATGTATTCCCGCAATGCCAGTGGTATCTCGTAGTGACACCTATCTCACTCTCTAAAGTTACCATGGTATCTCCTAGGGATATCTTTGTCTCACCAAAGTCATTTGATATCTTATAGAGATACTCTTGCTTTTCTACTGTCACCATTGTATCCTCTAGTGATGCGACAACCCCCTGTTTTCTCTGTAGTATCTCTCAGTCAAAACTGTTGTCAAAAAGTTCAAACACTATCTCCATATTGGTATCCCTAATTTACCTAGAGTCCGCATGATATCTCCTGGTGATATGCCTAAATCTTTATAGTCCCGTGGTACCGCCTACTGATATCTTTTGTGTATCTCTACAGCCCCATAGTGTCTCTGTGTGATATTCATCTCCCTTCATGCAGTCCCCATGGTTTCTAATATTCATATCTCTCTACAGCCGTCATTAAAATTTCATAGTTATTTCCCTGAATCTTCAAGCGATAACTCTGTCTTCCTACAGTTATCATGGAATATCGCAGTGATATACCTCTTTCCCATGATGCTAATATCTCCCTAAAACGCCACGGTGTATCGATTGCGTCCCGCTGATATCTCCCATTGGTACCGTTGTCTCATACAGTCACCATGATATCAGCTAGTGCTACCACTGGCTTCTTTCAGTTCCCGTGGTATCTCCTAGTAATATGATTGTGAGCCTATCATACCCATGATATCTCTTATTTATACGACTGTCTGCCAGAAGTCCACCTAGTATATTCAGGTGATACAACAGTCCCTACATTCCCCGTGAAATCGTCTAATGACGAAATGCCTTCCAGTGATAAGACTTACTGTTCATTTACAGCCCCTAGACATCTAGTTATACTGCGTCCCTACAGCCTCCATGACATTTAGTGATGCACTACCTCCTATAGTCCACATGCTATTTCCTAGGGAAACAACTCTTCCCATCATCTTCGCGATATCTCCTGGTGATATCGATGTCACCATGCAGTCCAAAATGATATCTTTTGGATATATACCCTACTACTGTCCGTTCCAAGATAGATATTTGAATTCTGGTAATCTTTATTGTTATTTTAGCTTTGTGGTCACTATATGCTTGAAAGTTTTCATCTTTTTTCAAAGCGAGACCTCCTCATCACAAATCATGCTACTGCTGCTGCTACTACTACTACTACTGCTGTTGCTGCTAAATCTTAATTTTAGCGCTTAGCATGCTAGAAAAAATTCAGTAGTAGACATTTTGAAATATCTTTTCTCATTCTTCCCAGAAAACAGGGTTTGACATTCCATGAAAATTGTCTCCGAACAATTTGCGCGAAATGTCAAACCTTTTTTTTCTGGAAAAAAAGAAAGAAAAATAACTTGAATTTTTCATCTGCAGACTTTGCCTCGAGAGTGCGTAAGTTTAAGAAATACTTCTCCAGGACATGTTAGTGGATTTGGGTCGTGATACTAATTACGAAAACATGCCTATTCAAATATCCTGAAAATTTTACCACCCAAAAATGAAAAGTTTCGGATAAAAAACTCTGATATTTTTTCATATTTTTGCTCAAAACATAGATCGACGAGACGGTTCTAATGAGTACCTACAATCTATGTTTTGGGACAGAAACAAGAAAAATAATGTATACCCCTGTAAACTCTGTTTTACTATATAAAAGTGGGTTTTAAGGGGTCAAAATTATATAGGCATGCTTTCGTGATGCTTTTCTGTTTTTGGGACTGTTTACTAATCGACCCAAGCTTACGAAAAAACCTGAGCTGTACCGTGTACGTGACTATCGCTGACCAGTAAAGTTAATCCACGCAAATAACGTTTGTACGAGGCCCTGGGCTACGTTCAGTCAACTGAGACGTTCGCGGTTAAGTATTCGCAAAAGAAAAGCAAATTTTCCGTTCATCTGCGACAGTATTCAGCAGACATTGTCAATGTACTGGTTGCCCGTGGGATTGCCTTGTCTGGTGACCAGATCCAGCTTGAAATCGTGTGAGAGGTATCCCCACACCAAGACTGAGCTTTTCCCTGTACGGAACGGCCTGAAGGATGTCCCTGGGTGTATACGTCGTGTTTCTGTGCCTCCACACCCTGTCGTCCGTCCGTGACATGGAGCAGCAACCTACTTTCATCCCAGCAATGGATGCTGCGCCATGACCTCAGATTCAAGTTCTATCCGGCTATTAAAAAAACAGAGCAGACGTAGTCTCTGATGGCGGTCTGTCAGACAAGGGCGTTTCTGGAGGGCAAGTGCTGCTTTCAGTCGGTTTCTCGAAGTCTGTGGAAAAATGACGATTGGGTAACCATTTCGTTTTGAGATGGGAACTCGATGCAAAGGGATGAAGCCGTATTGGACGAATCAACGCCCTGTATTCGCGTTTTGACGTCACTGTAGTTCACCCCAAACGTTTTCGGTCTTTTACGTCATTGGTTTCCCTGTGCTTCCGATCAGACGGCTTATAACTGTGTGATGGAATCCAAGTTGACGACTAATACAATAGCTTTGAAGGACATTCCTGTCGAAAGCATTCCAATTATCTGCCATCTCTGCGCTTCTCACAATCTCCTTCGCGCCATGTTCGCAAACAACATTCGATATCGCAAGAAACTGGATTTAACCCATTGTAGTCGAGAGACCCGTAAACAGGTAATGGCAAACAGTGCAGACCCAGATCAGAAGCCGCAGATTCAGGGTCTTCACTGTTTGCAAATAGTTTAGCCATTTTTCTCCAGGAAAATGTGAATCTCATAGCCGGACGTGCCTTAAATTGAAATTGAACTCTTCCAATATATAGTGTGGTAGATTCTATTCAGTATACAATGGGTTATAAATAATCCATATGAACCACTTTTATCTACGTGCACAAATTGAATTTTGAAAAACAGCGAGGGAGGCATGATGCATGCACCAGATGTTGTGGTGATGAGCAGTGCAGTCATGCTTGGAGTAACACATCGTTTGGAAGACCATTTTTGTTTAAACCTCTGTTGACATTAACTTCGAAAGTAACTGAAAACATATGATTCGTTTTTATCAGGGGTGCTCAGCTTTTTCCCACGTATTTAGTCTATTCGATATAACATCAGGTTTCGTCAATTAGAATAACGGGTACGCTCTAATTGGAGGTCAGAGAATGAGATGGATTTAAAATAATCGTTCAGATCATGTAAAATACATCACGAAAACATGCCTATATAATAAATATCAGAGGTTTTTTATCGGAAATTTTTCAGTTTTTGGAGATGACATTTTCTATATATTTGAAAAGGCGTGTTTTCGTAATGAATTTTTGAAAAAAAAAAAAAAAGACTTGCTAGTATTTCGCTTTACTGTACGCACCTGGGCTGCATTCAGTTAACAGAAATGTTCGGGGTTGCTCGCAAAAACAAAAGCAAACTTTCCGTTCAGTTCTGACAGTTTTCGGCGGAGGGGTGTGAACAACTCACACTAATCTCAAGCTGCCTTTTGCCACACATTACGAAAACACGCCTATTCAAATATATTGAAAATTCCTTCACCGAAAACTTAAATTTTTTTAGATAAAAATTCTGAAATTCTTCATATTATTGCTCAAAACATAGATTGTGGGTACTCACAATTTATGTTTTTGAGCAGAAATAAGAAAAATAATGTATACCCCTGTAAACTCCAGTTTTATTGTACAAAAGTGGGGTTTCAAGGGGTCAGAATTATATAGGCATGTTTTCGTGATAACCAAGATGGCTATGCTAATGAAATTTTATGTATGCATATTTGTAACCAAATGGCGGCTTGTGCGAATAAAGTTTATGTATGCGTGTTTTTAACCAAATATTTGTGAATGTTTACTGCGATATTATTTATTTGATACTATATATTATATATTCAATATAACATCAAGTGTCGTCTACGAGAATAACAGCTACTTACTAATCGGAGGTCACATGAGACTGATTTACAAAAAAAAAAAAAAAAAAAAAAAAAAAAAAAAACATTCAGAAGAAAGTATTTTAAAAAAGAAAAGAAGAAAAAAAAAAAAAAAAAAACTCCAGCGAATGATTTTACTTTACTGAATACAGCCTTGATAACGGCTATTTTTGCCGCGCTATTCTTGTCTCCGTGACGTAAGAGTGCTGTGTAAAGGGGGCTGTCTGTAAAATCTGGACTGGACTTTGTGCTTGGACATTGACAAACAGTCAAGACCCAGATTAGACGCCACAGAACGCGGCGTCTGATCAGGATCTACACTGTTTGCTTAATTTACAGTAAGTTAGTAGTAAATGAAACAGTCTTAAGTCCCCGTTCAGGACCATTTTCCCAGCGTATACTCAGAGACATTCAACTACTGATTTTTCAGGATCCCAATATGTCTTTGACGAAAACGAACAACGACACTATTAATGTTGCTCGATGTATACAAACGGGTTTATCGAAACTTCGACGCGATGATATTTGCACCGACTTTGAAGTCGTCATAGGGGACAAATGCTTCCGTTGCCATAAAGTAGTGCTAGCAGCTGTGTCGGACTACTTCCAGGCCATGTTTTCTTCCGGAATGGAGGAAACGGTTCAGAACAAAGCGTTTATTAAAGATATGCTACCAGAAGTATTTGAGTCGACTCTGGATCTCATTTATGACGAAAGCGGCGAAGAGGTTCGCGCTTTGTATCGGAAAGGTGTCGAAGAAATTGAAGAATATTTGCGGGTGGCTGGAATGTTACAGATGTCATTTTTGAAAGAAATTTGCCTAAAATATTACAAAGACAAGTTGCAAGTACAAAACTGCGTCGAAATTTGGAAAATAGGGAGAACTTTGCAAATACACGAGCTTCAAACATTTTCATGGATATTCATGCTGTCTCATTTTACCTGTTTATCTAAGGTGGGTTTGTTACCAACTCTTGACTTTGATGACTTTAAAACATTGATAGGAGATGAAAACCTTCTAGTTCAGAAGGAAGAGACAGTTTGTGATGCAATTCTGTCATGGGTCAACTTTGACAAAGCAAGAGAAGATAAAATAGTGTCATTGCTAAAATGTTGTTCTCTAAGCCAAATAGACATGGAATACCTTGTTGAGACACTATCTTTCCATCCACTCTGCAGGAAGTTTGAGGAAACACTAGAAATAATAAAGCAGGCTATCAAGTACAAGTTCCACAAAGATCAACATGGAAATATAAGTTTGTCACTTCGATCATGCACAGGCATGGAGCAAATCCCAATATTACTCAGCGGAAGAACACAAAAATCCCAAAGTGCTTTGGCTAGGTTGAAAGCTGAGAACGCATGTGCCGACATTGTAGGATACAGTAGACGTCAGGGTAGGTGGGTAAGGCTGCAGCGACCAGAGCGTGGTATAGGTGAAGAATTTGCTTGGTGTGTTTTTGGGACTAGTTTTTATATAACAGGAGGGAAACCAGTAGAAACTTTGACCTTGAGGTATGCCGGTGACAGCAACACGTGGGTGGAGAAAGCAGCAATGATTGTACCTTTGCGGAAGCATACAATGACTGCTCATGGCGATTGTCTGTACATCTTCGGTGGATGCTCTCTCAGCGATGTAAATAGTCAAATTCTAGCATATAACATAACTGAGAACTCTTGGGACATTGTTGGAGAACTAATAGCGCCTGTACACAGCGCTTCCTCAGCCAGACTCGACAGTAAAATTTACATAGTAGGCGGGGTGTTGAATAACTGTACCACAGACGACGCTGAAGTACATGTGGTAGACAGCGTACAAGTATTTTATACAAAGACGAAAGTATGCACACTCTTTTGTCATATGCCGAATCCTTGTAGTTTCTCCAGAGCTGTTTGTGACGCTAGCAGCATCTTTATTGTCACCGGATCCGGCGACGTGGTCGTGATAAAGGAAGATCGCACGGAAGCGGAGATTGTTGCTCAGATTCCGGACTTTAATCGTACCAACTTTGGGTCTGTTCTGCATAAAAATTTGCTGTCAGTGTATGGTGGCGTTTCACAAGAGAATAATCCAAAGCTGTGTGAAAGTGTTTTTACTATCGACATCTCAACTGGTTCCGTATCAGCTGCTAAGCCACTCCCTGCGCCATTAGAGGTGCACGGGTCACTGCAGTTGGTAGTCAGTTCCAAAAATTATACGATGGAATAATCCAAAACTTAATCAGACTGAAAAGAAAGTGGAATATCTAGGGAGCTTTGATGCTTTTGTTATACATATGAAGGAAGTAGGCTTATTCTGTCTACATAAAATTAGTTTTTACTTGTACGTTTGAGGGCGCGTAAAGACCACGTAAAAACCTGGGTGAAATATTTGAATGTTCCGTAATCTACACCAGATATTCGAACAACTTCATCGCTGGATATACTAGGGAGATTTTCCACCGTTCGTACAAGGGAGACATCTTTTGATGTCCTGTTTGCTCATATAAACATAGCGCCCCTTCTGAAAAGTGGTCTACTCTAAAAGGAAAGAATTTACGCCCCCCTCCCCTTGAGAGCAAACTCTTTCCTTTCTGAGTAGACCCCCTTTTATAAAGGGGAGGTAAATCAATCTGGGTAGTTTTCTCCCTTGAAAGTGTATCAGTTCCCGTGATTCTCGTTGCCTCAGATTTGCATCACGAAAACATGCCTATATATAATTTTGATCCCCTTAAACCCCACTTTTATATAGTAAAACTGGGGTTTACAGGGGTATACATAATTTTTCTAATTTTTGCTTAAAACATAGATTGTGGGTACTCGTTAGAACCGCCTCGTCGAGGCGGTTCTAACGAATCTATGTTTTGAGAAGAAATATAAAAAAAAAATATCAGAACTTTTTTTTTTTTATCTGAAAATTTTCAGTTTTTGGAGATAAAATTTTCTATATATTTGAATAGGCGCGTCTTTGTAATGGGATACCGTATACACCTAAAGTTTTAGGACTCTTCAACTTCTTACTTTAATTGTTCTATCTGACTACTTGATGAGGTGTCTAAATATTATGAAAAAATGACAAACTGCAAACATCTTAGACCAAGATCAAACTGCTCCTTTAGGAGCACTTTAATCTGGGTCTATACTGCTTGCTCAGATCAGTCTGTCAAAATAAATACGAGAGGCATTTGAAATGTGGTGGCAACGGTCCAATTTCTGCAATAGAAAAACCAGGGCTGCGTTCAATTAACCGAAACGTTCGCGGTTACTTGCAAAAACAAAAGCAAACTTTCCGTTCAGTTGTGAATTTTTTGCGGAGGGTAGCGAACATTCCCAAACTATTCTCAAGCTGTCTTTCGGCACAGCCAAGATGGCGGCCTATGCGAATACAATTTATATAGCTTGTTGGAACCAAACAGATGAGAGTGTTTACTGCGTTGATATTATTTATTTGATTCTATATTAAATTAATAATTATTGATATAATTCTTTCGATCTAACTTCATGTCCCATATACGAGAATAACGGCTATCTCTAGTTCGGGGTCACATGAGACGGCTTTACAATAATCGTACAGGAGATGCAAAATAGTATATGAAAATCACTGGCCAGTATTTCGCTTTACTGAACACGGCCTGTTTGTAGATATATTGTACCGAGGCGGTTCTAACGAGTACACACAATCTATGTTTTGAGCAGAAATATAAAAAAATATCAGAATTTTTATTAGAAAATTTTTATTTTTGGTGGTAAAATTTTCAGTATATTCGAATAGGCGTATTTTTAGTAATACAGTAAAACAGTTTATCCCCACACTGGTAGTTTTTCATTACTAACCGTTTAAAGGCGATGGTTTTCGCGTTGGTTATTCTTTATGGCCTTGTGGCTGCCCGCTGCGGAGCTTATAGTCAAATTCTGTCCTATTCGCTAATTGTTGTGTTTAGTGGATCCTGTCTAACATTGTGGCCACCTCGGGAAAGAGGGGGCTGGTTGCTTTGCTTTCCTTTGGTCTGTGGCTTGTGTACTGTCCGTCATGCTTTGTTTGCTCTTCCTCTTCGTGTCATTTGTAGACTATGATCTGTCATTACGAAAACATGCCTATTCAAATATATAGAAATTTGTACCGCCAAAAACAGAACATTTTCAGATAAAAAAACTCAGATATTTTTCATATTTCTGCTCAAAACATAGATTGTGGGTACTCGTTAGAACCGCCTCGGCGAGGCGGTTCTAACGAGTACCCACAATCTATGTTTTTGAGCAGAAATAAGAAAAATAATGTATACCCCTGTAAACCCCAGTTTTACTATATAAAAGTGGGGTTTAAGGGGGTCAAAATTATATAGGTATGTTTTCGTGATGTGATCGTGTCTATTCCAGGGCCCAGTTGTTCAAAACTAACGATGCCGTTGGTTAACGTATCGTTAAAACTTTGATCATTAAATATGGCATATACGCTAATATTTTTGCTGAAAAAATATGTGAGTAGCGTTTGCATTTGCAAAAGCTACTCACATTTTTTCAGCAAAAATACCTGTGAATTAGATACTGTACTTACTAGAACAGTTCACAGTTTCACCACTAACGAGCTCGTTAAGCTAACGACGCTTTGAACAACTGGGCCTTGGACAATTTCTATACATTTTTGTACTGTTTTTATTGCTCTCAACGGTCATTCCGTTTATAATATATATTCCTCTGTTGAATGTTTTTTTGTTTGTTTGTGTTTAGGTTTTACGGCCCAGTCAACCCAGTGGGGTCATGTCGAGCGCGGTCAGTTTTACCTAACCACACGTTTACTGGGCAGGCTTAGTCCTCTAAGCGGTTAACCAGTATTGTGCACATTCTTTTGCCAGAAACTGACAACTGCCCTTCTTGAATCAGCGGAAGGGAGAGAATGACCGTAGAAAATGTTTCATGATCAATCTCCTGTTGAATGGTGTAAGTATTGCAAGTGTTGCATATGTATGCGTACGTATAAATGATGCTCAGAAGCGACCCGGATATTTACAGTTGTCAGAAAAGGCTACAAATAATTATGACAATGTAATTTAAATTATGACAATGCTGATTGAAATCAAATTTCATATAGAGCATTAATGGGGTTGGGAAATCAAAGTTTGTTCTTAGGATCTGGATTACATGACCAAGATGACCGTCATGTTCAACTATGGTTAAAAGGATTTGAAATTCTTCATATCAGGAACTGAAAGGCCTATGACCTTGAAACTTGATATGCAGCACTTGGGCACTCTGGCTGTGCCTACTATATTCAAATGATGACCTTGGTTGACTTCGGCATATTTTACAACAAGGTGAATTTAGGGCTGTAAGACGTTTGTATGGCAAAAAGGCAAAATAGCGCATATTTTTAGCTCACCCATTACGAAAACATGCCTATTCAAATATACTGAAAATTTTACCACCAAAAAATGAAAATTTTCACATAAAAACTCTGATATTTTTCATATTTCTGCTCAAAACATAGATTGTGGATACTCGTTAGAACCGCCTCGCCGAGGCAGTTCTAACGAGTACCCACAATCTATGTTTTTGAGCAGAAATAAGAAAAATAATGTACACCCCTGTAAACCCCAGTTTTACTATATAAAAGTGGGGTTTAAGGGGGTCAAAATTATATAGGTATGTTTTCGCGATGCCAGAGCTGTAAGGCTCCAGGGAAGCTTATAGGATAGTCAATGGTGCATTGTCCGTGTTTGTTGGTGTCGTCATCATTGACATGTGCTCTGCTAACCGTAGTTGCCCATGGGCTTCTTGTTGTACTACAGACAGTTCTAATACGGTGGTTCTTTTGTTGTTTATTTCTTACGTGGCATTGTGGCTGCTCGCCGCAGGACTTGTTACCTCACCTGAGCGTTACTCAGGATGAGCTATACAGGATGAGCTATAGTGTTCACTGTCCGGAGTCCGTCCGTCCGCCCGTCCGTTAACATTTTCAAACGACTTCTGCTCTGAAGCTGCTGAGCCAATTTTTCTCAAATTACATATGGAGCCTCCTTAGACTAGGGGAAGGAAAGATTGCTAAACTGCTCATGGTCCATTGACCAAGATGGCCGCCATGGCCATATGTAGTAAAAACTTTTAAAAATCTTTTTATCTAGAACCGAAGATGCCTTGGGGCTGAATCTATGCACAAATCATCGGGGACGGGAGGCTTACCAAAGTTGCTAAAATTAACCGTCTTTCGTTGACGTTTGACATTTAGGCAAGGTCAAGTTTGCCTTCCTATGCATTTGTATGGGCCCCATACATTTGTATGGGAAAATGTTGAGAATTTCAAACAGCTTTTGTGAATTTGCTGGGCCATACGCTCAACTATCAGCGCTTACAATTTCCACTCCGTTTCATTTGTATACGAAAAAATTGAGTAAGCAAATCTCTGTGCAAGAGAGTGGCTGGGCCAATGTTCATAAAACTTCATGTGAAATCTCCTTGTGATGGGGGAACGAAAGCTTGCTAAAATGGTCGCGGTCCTTTGACCGAAATGGCGCCATGCCCATATATGGTAAAAACGTTTAAAAATTTCTTCTCCAGAACCGGAGATGCCTTGGGTCTGAATCTTCTCGTAAATCATCGGGGACGGGAGGTCTACCAAATTTGATGAAATGATGGTCGTATTTTACACTTGGCCTTTTCACGACAAGGTCAAGTTTGTATGGGCCCATGCATTTATATGGAAAGAAAATGTTGAGAATTTCAAATAACTTCTCCTCTGAAGCCGCTGGGCCAATGTGGCTCGAATTTCATGTGGAGCCTCTTTAGGGTGGTGGTCCATTGATCAAGATGGCTGCCATGCCAGTATATGGTAAAAACCTTTAAAACTCTTCGTCTCCAGAACCAAGTTAGCCTTAGGGCCTTATCTTTGCCCAAATCATCGGGAACATCATCTGCCAAAATTGCAAAGAAAGTGGTTCTACGTTGACATTTGACATTTTTGCGGCAAGGTCAAATTTACTTCCCTATGCATTTGTATAGGTCCTATACATTTATATCGGAAAATGTTGAGAATTCAATTGGACATCTCCTCTAAAGATTATCATACAATCGAGTTGAAACTTGACGAGGAGCGCCGGGGCGGCTTGTAGACACAACATAGCTAAGACTGAACCGATTGAAAATCCAAGATGATCGCCACAGCCGCTATCTTGAAAATCAATTTTCGACATCTCTACCTAAATCTTTGGTTGATTTGAGCCGAAACTTGCTCTGTAGCAACAGGATTTGAGCCGAAACTTGCTCTATAGCAACAGGGCGAATTCAGGATGGAAAAAGCTAAAATCCTGAGGATAGGAAATCCAAGATGGCTGCCACAGCTGCAATCTTGAAAATCTGTTTTCAACATTTTCTCGCAAATCACAAGGCAACATGACAAGTTTTTCTCTTAGAAAAAAGTGGCAAAAAATTCATGCTCAACTGATAATTCAACCAGACGTTTTATGGCTACTGCCCTCAACTCTCCTTCTCTTATGAGTCTGTTCACAACAGGTGGTATTACCAGATTTACCTGGGGAACTACTTTTCTCTGATAACACTGGTTCCCTGCACTGCAAAATATAGTCGTAAAATCTTTTTTTTTTAACATAGGAAACCATTTAAAATTTGTAATTTGATTAATTTTTGATGCAGATGTAGATTTTGGTATCGGTTTTGAGCTTCTTCTTTGTGTTTTATATTTATGAATTTTGTGTGCAGGTTTCTAGTTAACTGTCTTATCAATATTACTTAACTAACTGCATAACAGAGCATCATTTTATTGGCAACTGGGCAGAGTTTTATGGTCTCAGTCATCAGAAACATACGAGAAAGCAATACCCCACAAACCCGACTTTGATATAGTAATAGTCAGGTTAGTGGGGGTCAAATTCTCTAAGAGAAAAACATGGCATGTTAAGTTGATACTTAGAATGAATCAACAGATTGACGTGTAGATGAAAAATAGCTATTTCCATGCCGAGTTGAAATCCAAAATGGCTGCCATAGCCGCCATCTTGAAAACCAAATTTTGACTTACCCTCTTAAATCATAGGGCGGTTTGAGTTGAAACTCACAATATACTCGTAGCAATAGGATGACCTTTAGATCCAAAATAGCTAAAATTGTGCCAATTGGAAATCCAAAATGGCTGCCACAGCGGCCTTCTTAAAAATCTATCGTCAATTTCTCCTCGCAAACCACTCTGCAAATTAAGTCAAAACTTAGGCTGGAACAAGAGGCCGATCAGTAGATATGAAAATAGCTAAAATCGTATTGATACAAAATCCAAAATGGCCACCACAGCCTTCAATTTGAAGATTGATGTTTGACTTATCCTCCTTAATCATTGGTCGATTTGAATTGAACTTTCACTGTAGCAATACAATGATCTGTAGATCGAAAATAGCTAAGGTTTTGTGCCAATCAGAAATCCGATATGGCCACCTTAGCTTCCATCTTGTTTCAGATTTCTTCTTATATGAAACCGTTTTTAGCAGTTTTCACCAGATTTTACATGGGGCTTTCTGATGAAAGGGTATTGAAAATTTGTTCGAATGGTTTTATGCCATTGAACAAGATGGCCGCCAAGTAAAACACTTAAATACCTTCTCCAGAACCAAGAAAGCTTTGAGGCTGAATCTTGGTATATAGCACTTGGGACTCAGGGGCTACCAATTTTGTTCAAATGATGTTCAAAGGTTGACCTTTGACCTATTTACTGCATGGTCGAATTTGCGCGCCCACACATTTGTTTGGGGAAAATGTTGAAAAATTATTTTCCCAACTGATAATAAAATCTAGTGGTTGAAACATACAACGTGTGATTAAAATAGTAAAACCGTTTATCTACAGTCGTAAATTTTGGGGATATTTGCCCTTGCCCTTGCCCTTGGGCTTTACGTATGCATGTATAAAATTGTGAAATCTTAAAATGTCTTCTTCTCTAAAACAACTTGAACAGTGGGGCCTTCTGTTGACAATTTGTTCAAATGGTTCTTCATCATTGAACAAGATGGCTGCCAAAAACACTGGTAAAATCTTCTCAAGAAATAAGAAAGCTCTGAGGCTGAATCTTGTTATACAGCATCAGGGACTCAATATCTACTGAATTTGTTGAAATGATGCTACTAGTATGACCTTTGACCTTTTTATGGTACGGCCAAATTTGTGTCTTAGTTGCTGTGGCAATACTAGAAGTTGCATTGCATTTGCAGATATGAAATAGCTGTTTTTATCAGGTGAGCGAATCGTGGCCCATAGGCCTCTTGTTTTATGTTTTGTCCTGATTGTTGTCTTATTGTTATAGCCCGTGCAAACTTTGTTTGTGGTGGGGTTTACTGTCTTCACGTTGTCCGTCCGTCCATTCGTCTGTCTGTGACACTTTGTTTTTTGTTTTCCTTAACATCTTGAATACGCAGTAATGGTTATTTATTTATTTATGCAGACACATTTATATCAGTAAGGTGTACCTACAAAAGAAAAGTAAGGACAAGGGGGCAATTTGTCAAACTTGGTTCTCATTATGCTACTTGGGTGAACTACAAATCTTAAAAATCAGTCATCCATTTCGAACAATAAGTTGGCTTATGCCAGTTTTCTTGCCGGTCATTACTTTGCGGGGGTATCTGATAAGTATCGCTTATTGATATTTTTCATTGTGTTTAGTGGATCCCGTCTAGCATTATGGTCACCTTGTTGGGGGAAGAGAAAGCTGGTTGCTTTGCTTTTCTTTGGTTTGTGGCTTGTATACTGTCTGTCTTGCTTTGTTTGCTCTTCCTATAGATGTCATTGGTAGGCTAATTTGGCTATTAGGCCATTTTAGCTATTACTGGATCCGAAATAATCACTCGTAAGTGAAAAGGAATACGATTGAAGGCTGAGTACCAAAGAGCCGAATCGAGTGAGCTTTTACTCTCTACATGGATATCAACATTTGCTCTCCACTGAAACATTCTATAGTATCCAGGCCGATCTGAATATTCGCTGTCCGCATATGCCCGAAGACACGTTTTCGCATGGCGCATCCCATAGATCAAGTGATGATATCGTGCTATACTTTATAACGA
The DNA here is from genome assembly GCA_964016985.1 of Anodontia alba. Classification (NCBI taxonomy): domain Eukaryota; kingdom Metazoa; phylum Mollusca; class Bivalvia; order Lucinida; family Lucinidae; genus Anodontia; species Anodontia alba. The sequence continues at coordinate 22,996,785 of OZ024825.1, forward strand.
AGAAAATCGAAAATATAAACATATAAGCTGTTCACTAAAATTTTTGTCCCGTGATTGACAGCAGTTTAATGACAAGAATTAAATGATGAACCCGATATTTATGTTTTAAATGTGCCAATTTGTTTATTTATCCAGATGAAAGTATGCCACATGCACTGATATACCATTGAAGAATACCTGGCATAAGAATCTGTTAATCTGTATGATAGCTTCATTTTAATGATAAAAATAATATATGCATTTTTGAATACCCTGTCAGTATTGCTCAGCGTATGTTATTGTATACGATTTGCATACTTTGCAGATAAAAGTTTACTTTTATTGTCAGATACCATAGTCAGGAAGAAAAATGTTTAGTAAATGTAAAATGCTGTTCAAACACTAGCCAGTGAATTAAAGGTTGAAGACTGCATTTGCCCTCCTTAACTGAGAATGAGTGTAAAACACGCTGTCTGAGGAAGTGGACATGTGCACGCGATAAGATGATGTGTTCTGATGGATGTAGTGTGAAATGTTGGAGAATGAGCTTAGACATATCACACGATGATGATGACGATGTTGCATTACGAAAACACGTCTATTCAAATACATGTACATGTATATTGAAAATTTCACCACCAAAAACGGAAAATTTTCAGATAAAAATTCTAATATTTTTTCATTTTTTTTCTGCTAAAAACATAGATTGTGGGTACTCGTTAGAACCGCCTCGACGAGAAAAACATAGATTGTGGGTACTCGTTAGAACCGCCTCGTATTTTAGCAGAAAAAAATAATGCATACCCCTGTAAACCCCAGTTTTACAATATAAAAGTGGGGTTTAAGGGGGTCAAAATTATATAGTTATGTTTTCGTGATGATTATAGTGATAAATGTATATAACTGAGTACGACCTAGAAAACTGTTTGTCAGAGGTGTAAGTTTGCATTCACTATGCCAACAGTGTTTATATAAGCATGATCCTAATGAATGCATACGGAATCGGCTTTAGAACTGGTACATACTCGTATATGTTAGTTTGACAAGATTTAACCTTTTTAGCCCGGCAGACCAAAACGAATATCTGTGCAAACATTGTAGATCCAGATGAGTAAAGTGTCGTCTCATCAGGCTCTACACTGTTTGCCATTCCAAATTCAAAATAAAAGAGCCCACTTTAGAAACTCAGGGATGAAAGAGTTAAACAAATCACACCTATGAACAGGATATGGAGCATACTACTGTCATATTAGGATATAAAATGGCAGACACTGATTCGAAGATTCAGTGGGATTACTTGCTCGTGATTCAGTTTGGAATTTTTCATATACACACCCTTTCAACCCTGAGTTTCTGAAGTAGACTCTTCCATTATTAAATTTATCATATTGAATTATGCTTCATCAGGTTCTACACTGTTTTTACAGGTATTTGTTTTGGTCTTTTTTCCAGGCTGAAAGGGTTAAAGGTAGATAAGTAATCATACATCCCATTGTTATAACTGTGATATTGATTTGCTTTTTTACAAATAAATATTGCATTTTTGATGACAATTATATCTACTTTGCATAGTTTTACTTATTTTTTGCATAGTTTCACTTATTTTGACAATATATATCATGCTGTACTGGGAAAAGCCTTTCATGCATCGTGAGTAGTATAGGGTGTCGCGACACCCTATACTACTGTCGTGGATGCGTCGTATATGACACACTTTTAATGTGGGCCACATCATGACAAAACATAATTAATATACCCAGGAAATGCAACAATCACAAAGCACAGCCTTCATGAGCACCAAAAGAAGGAAATATGAGGAACAATGTCAAAACAAACATCACACATTAACCCACCGACTCAATAAACAGACTTGCAACAAAAGAATTTAGTAGAAAACCTACTGGGGACTTAAACTTAGTTTAACTCGCGCGCAATCTTAATTTTGTCAGTCGGGGTCCATTTATGTTTCTTTATACCTGGTATATTTTTACTCTGGTACATTATATTTAGAATGAGATATGCACAGACTCCTCTATAGTGTACATAGCAGTATCTTTGTATATACACTAACTCTGGAAAATGCCGGCCTCGGTGGCTCAGTTGGATGCGCCGTCCGACTGGAGACCAGGAGGTCGCGGGTTCAACCCCCGCCGAGGTCGGCAACATTCTTTCGTGGAGATTGATCATGAAATATTTTCTACGGTCATTCTCTCCCTTCCGCTGATTCAGTTTCTGGCGAAAGAATGTGCACAATACTGGTTAATCGCTTAGAGGACTAAGCCTGCCCAGTAAACGTGTGGTTAGGTAAACTGACCGCGCTCGACATGACCCCATTGGGTTGACTGGGCCGTAAAACCTCAAACTCTGGAAAATAGTGAAGTGTTAGAATAGTCATTTAAGACTGGTTTTTATACGCCCGTTTGAAAAACGGGACGTATTATGTTACGGGGTATGGCGTCCGTCCGTCCATAAACGTTTTCGTTTCCGGCTAACTCCTCCTACAGTTTACATCCGATCAAGCTGAAACTTGGTATATAGTTAGACCATGATGTATCGCAGCGCATGTTATTTCGGGGTTACAGTCCACCAAACGTTTGTAGAGTTATGTCCCTTAGAAAATTCCTGTAAACTTTTCATTTCCGATTAACTCTTCTCACATTTTACATCCGATCAAGCTGAAACTTCATATATAGTTAGACCATGGTGTGGAGCAGCGCATATTATTTCGAGGTTACAGTCCACCAAATATTAACAGAGTTATGCCCCTTTGAAAATTTCAGTGGACTTTTCGTTTCCGGCTAAATCCTCCTACAGTTTACATCCGATCAAGCTGAAACTTAATTTATAGTTAGACCATGATGTGGAGCAGCAAATAGTTTTTCAAGGTTATAGTACACTAAATATTAGCAGAGGTATACCCCTTTGAAAACTTTTATTAATTTTTCGTTTCTGGCTAAATCCTCCTACAGTTTACATCCAATCAAGCTGAAACTTCATGTACAGTTAGACCATGATGTGGAGCAGCGCATATTGTTTCGAGGTTACAGTCCAACAAATATTAGCAGAGTTATGCCCCTTTGTAAATTCAGTAAACTTTTAGTTTCCGGCTAAATCCTCTTACAGTTTACATCCTATCAAGCTGAAACTTTATTTGTAGTTAGACCATGATGTGGAGCAGTGCAGTATTGTTTCAAGATTACAGTCCACCAAATATTAGCAGAGTTAAACCCCTTTGAAATTTTCTATTAATTTTTTGTTTCCGGCTAAATCCTCCTACAGTTTACATCAGATCAAGCTGAAACTTCATAAATAGTTACACGATGATGTGGAGCAGCACATATTATTTCGAGGTTACAGTGCACCAAATATTTACAGATTTATGCCCCTTTGAAAGTTTTTGTAAACTTTTCGCAGCATATTGTTTAGAGGTAATAGTGTGCAAATTTTGTTTTATAATAGGTATATTTTTTGCAAACAACTAAAGTTTTGGTCATATGGGCAAGATATTTTTTAACATCTTCTTTTTTTAGATTTGCAAGGAAAGGTTGCATTATTAAATCTTTATAAATACATAATTCTTTTTGGATTTTTTTTTTGTTTTGTTTTTAATACTCTTCTGAATTGGCTCCCTTGAAGAACAAAAATAAAATCAGTATTAAACAAGTTAAAGGTTTATAAAAGAAATTCTTCCAGCAGCATTTTATTATTTTTTTTTATTTTATTTTTTTATTTTATTGGTTGTTTATTTTTGTTTTGTTATTGTTTGGTCGATATTGAAGTATAGAAAAAAACAAATCAGCCAAATGCTCATATGAGCTTATAATATAGCCATGCTTCTGTGGTGTGTCCTTCGTCAGAAAGCACTTCTTCCTAGAAGCAGCAAACTTCTCCCTATTTTCCCAGGAGGGAGAAATTACTTCTCCCTTGATTTCTGGGCCAGCTTGGACCCTTAGGTTACAGTTCACCAAATATCAGCAGGTATGCCCAATGATTTTTTTTTCTTTTTGTAATTCCACTTACAGTTTATGTCCGGAGCACTGAATTATACAGGAGCCAGTTTATGTGCTACATCTTATTACTTGCCACGGGCGTATAATGCCCCGTTTGGCGGAGCTCTTGTTATATTCTTTTAAATTGTTTTCGTGATAGAATATATTATAATGTTATCTGGTGCTAGTTAGGTGTTTTGCTTGAGGTTAAGAATTTTATTTAAGCCTTCTGCATTTTTGTTCCTTAGCACACAACAGTTTATTGGATCTCTTGCATTTTGTTTTTTTGTAAGATACCCTATACATGAAAAGTATTGTAATAGAAGGTTATCATAAGGCTGACGTCCTTAATTTCTTACTTTCAGACCTCACACTGGCACATGGTTACAACACATTTCAATCATTGTCAGTTCATCTTCTGTTTATTTGTATAATTGTGTAAATATGTAAATAGTGAGGGCCTTATGGAAGATTAGCTATTGCATGTTGTTATGTATGTACTGAATGTTGTAACCCTCAATACTTACTTACTTACTTAAAGAAGAACGCTAGAATAAAAAAAAAAAAAAAAAAAATAATAATAATAATAACAATAATAATATATATATACATAATATTATATATATATATAGTTAAATTAAAAACAAAATTTATTCAGATAAATTTGCATTTGTAAGTAATTTGAGATTTATTAGCAGGAGAATTTCGTGCTCAGCTGATTTGCGTAAGAAGAAAGTTTTATAAACTCTGGCTTTTAACATTAGGAAAACAACAACAACAAAAAAAAAAAAAAAAAAAAAAAAAAAAAAACAACAACAAAAAACATCTTTACACACAGTAACCAAATATAAAACAGTATAACACAGTTTAAGATTGTAATACTGGTCGGGGTTCTTGCCAATAAATTTTCAAAACAGGAGTCGCAAGCTATTTTTCATGTAAAAACGTGTGGGACTCCAGCAATGAACTTTAGTATGAACAAAAAGGAGTGCTAACCGCAGCTATACTGTGAGTCCTGGGCTCCATATTTGGAATTAATGATGAAACAAAAATAAAAAAAAAATCATTTATGTATTTGCAGAGGTATGGCCTCAGAATCAGAATCTGATGTGGTAAATAGAAATAGGTTTGATGTTGCCAGTTACATACAAACCGGGCTGTCGAAGCTGCGACGGGATGGCATTGGGACCGACTTCGAAGTCATTGTTGGAGCCCGGAGCTTCAGCTGCCATAAAATGCTATTAGCGGCAGTGTCGGACTTTTTTTCAGTCATGTTGACATCCGGAATGAGAGAAACGGCTGAAAACAAAGCAGTTATACATAATATTCTACCGGAGGTGTTCGAGTCCACTCTAGATTTCGTTTATGATGAAAGTGGTAAAATGTGTAGCGCATTATCTCAGAAAAGCGTCGAAGAAATGGGAGAATATTTGCGGATGGCATGTATGTTACAAATGGCATTTCTGAAAGATTTTTGTATTGAATACTTCAACAACAACATGGATGTACATAACTGCATTCAAATTTGGCAACTAGGGAGAGAGTTGCAAATGGAAGAACTTAAGAGCAGTGCCTGGGAATACATGCTGTCACATTTTCTTGATCTAACAAAAAATGAAACTTTAATGGACCTAAACTTAGATGATTTTATGACATTTATCAGAAACAAAAACCTTGCAGTTCAGAAAGAGGAATTAGTTTGTGATACGATTCTGTCCTGGGTTACCTTTGAGAAAACAAGAGAAGATAAACTAAGCATGTTGCTGAAATGTTCTTCCTTAACTCAAGTGGACAATCAATATCTGCTTGAAGTATTGTCACTTCATCCACTATGCAGGAAGGACGACGAAGTCACAGAAACAATAAAAGAAGCTGCTAAATATAAGTTCCATAAAGACCAGCATGGAAATATCACGGTGAAGTTAAGAGAATCCACAAAACTTGAACAAATACCAGTTTTACTTATGTCAAAACTTACAGGCTATGTTATGATGGGAAGAAGAAATCAACATGAGTTTGCACGTTTGCGAAAACCAGATGATAAGCTAGGCGAACTTTATGCTTGCTGTGTGTATGGAAGTTCATTTTATTTGACAGGAGGAACGCCATTGCCACAGAAACATTTACGGTACAATGGTGAAACTGGTATATGGGGAACTAAGAAGAAAATGTTAATACCCTTGAAACAGCATACGATGACCGCTCAAGATGAGTACCTGTATGTTTTCGGGGGCTGCCATGGTGCAAATATAAATGGTAAAATCATTGCTTATAGTATAGAAACCAACTCGTGGAATTTTGTTGGAGAACTTACAGTTCCTGTTTTCAGAGCATCTTCTGCCAGTCTCGACGGTAAAATATACATACTAGGTGGGATGACAAGTACTGGAAATGTTGGCAATCCTACAGCAAGTGATAGCGTACAAGTATTTGACGCAATGACAAAACTGTGCACCCTTTTTTGTCATTTGCCGGATCCATGTAGTTTTTCCAGGGCTGTTTGTGACACTAACAATATTTTCTTGGTCACCACTACAGGGGCCATTGTGAAATTGAAGAGCAGTAATACAGAACCGGAGATTATAGCTCGAATTACGGATTTCAATCGTTGTAATTTTGGGGCTGTTCTGCATGACAGTGTGATATCAATTTATGGTGGTGTCTTAGTAGATGATAATTCTCAAAGGTGTAAAGAGATTTACAATGTGGACACCAAATGCCTTAATGTTTCACATGACTCTTCGTTTCGTGAACCACGTGAAATTTACGAATCATTACACTTGGTTGTAAATAACTGTGCGTTCATCGTTTCGCCAGATCGGCGGTGAACTTTGCTGAAGAGGGAAAGCTGTATATAGTATAGAAGCATACAAAAATGGTCTGCGTACGCGTGTCTAGCAGGCGTTTAAACCATCCCATACCATTTCTTGGACCTTAAAATGCGGCGTCTGACCTGGGCCTACACCTGGTCGATATGAGTCGATCGATGTTTGCTGAGGCATATCTATTCGAATATTTAGGGTTAATACGGCATTATATCTTCATATATTCCAGTATCTAATTTTACTGTAAGCGGACAGCAAGGATCCTTATACGATTTTTCATTGATTATATTGATGGAGAATCACGTGACGTACCTGTATGATATGGTATGATATTGTTAAAGCACTGCCCGTGAGCAGATTGTTCCTATATAATAGTTTTGCTTCCAATAAAGTACCAATATCACACCATGGCTCCAATTAAGATGCCGGTAAGGCTATTGTGGGTGAGGGAGAGAGAAGATATATACATTCCGTTTTTCATTTTAATCAACGAAGAGGTGCTTCTAATGAGAACCTTCGACATATATTTGCTTGGCGAAATTGGAGAAAAAAATATCAACACTTTTCTGTTGAAAACAAGCTTTATCTGGAACTATGTCACGCTTAAAGTCAAATATATTTGCTGTTCTGTCTCATTTTGGGGCAAAAGTACCATTTCGGTGACCAGCATATGTTAGTCGAGATGACTGTTTAAAATCAAAGCCGTGCCATTGTCTTACAGTTGGAAAGTATGGCAAACTTAATCTATTATATGGGTGCACGACCCCGCCACTTGTCAACATTAATGTGTATACAAACTTTTATCAAAATATCTCGTACGCTTTACAACCCACGGCGATTTCGATGTTTTCACATTTTTTCGCATTGGCGTTGCCTGCTTTAGCTAAATCTTGTCTATTAATTCAGACACAATTTTTTTCAAAATATTCCATAATGTTAAAGATCTTTGGTGATTTCCATGTATTTTGTTTTTACCTTAGTGTTGCCTTGATCAATGATAAGTTGCATTTGATAAGTTCATTAACTGGGTCTTGTCAGTATGAATCTGTGTACGAAAACTATAAACGTATTCCTAACGGTGCAAGAATTATGCCATTGTCGCTAACTGATCACGGACGGACTCACAAGGTACACTCCGAAAGTCGATATGAGTCGATCGGTCGAGGGGGCCCATATTTCTGTGTTGAAAAGAAGACCGATGTATAAGCCAGATTAACATATTTAACCTTTGTATTTTAACAAACCTGAACAAACAAAGTAAACATGCACTGTCAAAACAGTTTATGGACACATCAACCTGAAGTAAGATGTACTTGTTCAAATGTTAGGACATGTATGGTAAGAAGTTAAGGTGGAGGGGTGCACTTGGTTCCGCCATTTATAACATTTGTGTACAGAAAAATAAACAGGAAGCTACAGAAGTTGTTTCAACTTCTTTAACTTCCTGTATACTTTCCTGTACACAAAGCCCCTTCTGAAAAGGGGTACACTCGAAAAGGAAAGAATTAGCTCCTAACGAGCTAATTCTTTCCTTGTGGAGTAGAACCTTTTTCGGAAGGGAGGCAAAAACAATTCTAACAGATTTGTCTCCATTTTAAGCGAATTATTTTCCCTGAAAGTGTCCGTATATGTAGGTTACCCAGCGGACACACAATGTGAAACAAAGCCGATTCATCGTTGAAAGACGTTGAGTCAACGTTAAATCGACGTTGTTTAACGTCGCATGCCTTCGTGATAATATGGTAAAAAAACATACCTTAAAGTATTCTTCTCCGGAACCGAGAAAGCTTTGGGGCTGAATTTTGGTACAAAGCATTGAGGACTCAAGGTCTACCAAGTTTGAACAAATGATGATCGTAGGTTGACTTTACTTTTACGGCAAGGTCAAATTTGCGGAATTATACATTTGTTCGGGGAAAACGTTGAAAAGCCATTATTTCAAAATTTATTAAAGACCAATGGCTGAAACTTACAATGTATGCTTAAAGTAGTTAAAGGTTTTAGTTTCAGTCTAAATGTTGTCCCCTGGGGGTTATCTGCCCTTGCGCCTGGACTTTATACATGTATAAAACTGTGTAATTTTTAAGTGTCTTCATCTCTGAAACCGCTTGACCAATTTTCACCAGATTTCACCTGGAGCCTTCTGTCGAAAGATTGTTGATAATTTATTCAAATGGATCCGCGCCATTGAACAAGATGGACGCTATGGCCATATATGGTAGAACACTTAAAAATCTTTTTTCAGAACCAAGCTGAATCGTGGAGTATAACTTCGGAGACTCAAGATCTTGATTGTGTTGGGATTTAACAACACTTCAGCCCTTGTGGATTATTTTGTGTCGTCTCCCAGAGAAAGGGAGAAAAGAGATAGAAGAGTTAGTAGAGGAGTTGAAAGAGAGGAATACAGGAGAAAGAGGGAAATGAAAGAAAGTGAAAGTCTACCCTTACCTGCTATAAGGACAGCAGGCCTTGCCTAACTGTAAGCTAGTATCAGTTCGGCACCCTGGTGACAAAAGCTACAAGACACCTTCGCCTCACCCAGCCACCCCTAAACTCAAGGTCTACCAAGTTTGTTCAAATGATGACCGTAGTTTTTACGGCAAGGTCAAATTTGCGTACCCATGCATTTGTATGGGGAAAATATTGAAAAGTCACTTTTTCGAAATGTATTGAAGACTAATAGCTGAAACAATATCTGATTAAAGTAGTAAAGCCTTTTAGTTACAATCAAAATTTTGTCACCATGGGGTTATCTGCCCGTGCCCCTAGGCTATATACATGTATAAAATGTGTAATTTTTAAATGTCTTCTTCTCTGAGCCCACTAAATTTCAACAGATTTCACATGGGGCCTTCTTTCGAAAAGGATAATGACAATTTGTTTAAATGGTTCTGCGTCACTGAACATGATGGCCGTCATGCCCATATATGGTAAAAACTCTTAAAAATCTTCTCAAACACCAAGAAAGTTTTGAGGCTGAATCTCGGTATATAAAATTGGGGACTCGGGTCTACCAAGTTTGTTCAAATGATGACCGTAGGTTGACCTTTGACTTTTTACGGCCAGGTCAAATTTGCAACCCCATGCATTTCTATGGGGAAAATGTTGAAAAGTGGCTTTCTCAAATGTATTAAAGACTACTAATAGCGGAAACTTACAATGTATGATTAAAGTAGTAAATCGTTTTTGTTACAATCAAAAGTTTGTCCCCAGGGGGATATCTGCCCGTGCCCCTGGGCTATATACATGTATATAATTGTGAAAATTTTAAATTTCTTCTCTGAAACCACTTGAGAAATTTTCACCAGATTTCACTTGGGGCCTTCTGTTGAAAAGGTATTGGCAATTTGTTCAAATGGTTCTGCGTCATTGAACAAGTTGGTCGTCATGCCTATATATGTCAAAACACTTAAAATCTTCTTCAGAACCAAGAAAGCTTTGAGGATGAATCTTGGTATATAATATCGGGGTCTCAGGTCTACCAAGTTTTTTTTTTAAAATGATGACCGTAGGGTTGACCTTTGACTTTTTTACGCCAAGGTCAAATTTGCAACCCCACGCATTTCTATGGGGAAAATATTGAAAAGTGGCTTTCTCATATGTATTAAAGTCTACTAATGGTGGAAACTTACAATGTATGATTAAAGTAATAAATCGTTTTTTGTTACAATCCAAAGTTTGTCCCCAGGGGATATCTGCCCGTGCCCCTGGCTATATACATATATAAAATTGTGAAATTTTTAAATGTCTTCTTCTCTGAAACCACTTGAGAAATTTTCACCAGATTTCACATGGGGCCTTCTGTTGAAAGGGTATTGGCAATTTGTTCAAATGGTTCTGCGTCATTGAACAAGTTGGCCGTCATGCCTATATATGTCAAAACACTTAAAATCTTCGTCAGAACCAAGAAAGCTTTGAGGCTGAATCTTGGTATATAACATCGGGGTCTCAAGGTCTACCAAGTTTTTTTAAAATGATGACCGTAGGTTGACCTTTGACTTTTTTTACGCCAAGGTCAAATTTGCGCCCCCATACATTTGTGATGAAAAATTATTATTTCAACATGTGTTAAAGACTAATGGCTGAAACATACAATGTATGATTGAAGTAGTAAAACTTTTAGTTACAATCAAAGTTTTGCTCCCACCCTACCCCCACCCACCTGGAGGTTATCTGCCCTTGCTCATGGGCGATACACAGGTATAAAATCGTGTGATCTTTAATAAAGGTCTTCTTCTCTGAAACCGTTTGACCAATTTTCACCAGATTTCAGATGACGCCTTGTATTGAAAAGATATTGATCAAACGGTTTTGCACCATTGAACTAGATGGCCGCCATGCCCATATATGGTAAAACACACTTAAAAATCTACTCCAGAACCAAGAAAGCTTATGGCCGAATCTTGGTGTATAGCATAGAGGACTCAAAGTCTACCAAGTTTGTTCAAGTGATGATCCTAGGATAACCTTTGATCTTTTAAGGCAAGGTCAAAAATGCGTCCCAATACATTTATATTGAAAAAAAGTTAAAAAATCATTTTCTCAAAATATATGAAAGACTAATGGCTGAAACTTACAATGTTTGATTAAAGTAATAAAACTGTTAAGTTACCATCAATGTTTTTGGGTTAACTGTCCTTGCCCGTGGGCTATAAACATGTTTAAAATCGCGTGAAATCTTTAAAGGTTTTCTTCCTGGTGTCTGCGGCAATACGGGAAGAATGTTGCAGGGCATTTACAGATATGCAATAGCTGTTTTTATCAGATGAGCGAATCATGGTCCATGGGAATCTTGTTATTTATCCCAGAAAACAGGCTTTGATAGTTCATTCAAACTGTCTTTTTAGGAGATAACTGCGTGAGCTGACAAAGTATATTTTATGAGAAAATAAGAACAACATGTCAAAATGGTGTCTGCTCAGAAATTAACCCAGCATGTTAAGCGTTAATGTTTTGAACTGTTTGTGTCTGCTTTCCCATGATTCATGTTTTACCATCACGAAAACACATCTATATAATTTTGACCATTTTGAACCCCACTTTTATATAGTAAAATTGGGGTTCACAGGGGTATACATTACTTTTCTTATTTCTGCTCAAACACATAGATTGTGGGTACTTGTTAGAACCGCCTCGTCGAAGCGGTTCTAAGGGTAACCACAATCTATGCTTTTACTTGAAAATTTACAGTTTTTGGAGGTGAAATTTTCTTATATATTTGAATAGGCGTGTTTTCGTAATGCCTAAAACCTAACTGCGCTTCTGATAATGTATTTCACTTGCAGAATAGTGGGCGCTATTTTAGAATCCGGTGGTAAACAGCAAGGGCACGGATGTATGTGCATAAATGCGTGGCTTTTGGCTCATTTTTCAAAAGAAATTCAAAAGGAGAATCTGCTTCCCTGCTATATAAATATCTTGTCAAAGGATGCTACTGACTCTGTAGAAGGAATGAATTTGCTCCTTCCGTGAGAAGAAATGCAAATATATTCAGGTCAGTTACCTCCATTGCAGGGGTATCCTTTTACTTTAACACGTAGCACACTATTGGGCAAATTAAAATCGTAACGTTTCAATTAAAGTTTAACGCTTGGTATCCTTAGAAAAATTTATAACAGCCGATATTTTGAAGTATTTATTTTATTTTCCCAGAAAGTAGACTGATATTTCATGCGAATGGTCAAGGTCTATTTTCTAGGAAATAAAAATAATATCACTATGTCGTCTGCTGAATTTGCCAGAATGGTAAAGGTTAACATTTTATTTGATGATATTATATCCCATATCAACCCGAAACACCCATATCAGCCCGAGGGCCGAAGGCAAAAAAAGCCGTATCACCCACGTGACCTAGTGACATGTTTTGTTTATTTTTGTTTTTGTTTTTTGTTTATTTTTTGCACGGGCAAAAAAAGCCGTAACACCCACGTGACCCATTATCACACTTTTTGCGCTCCACAAGAGTGATATATGCTTGAAAGCCATATTAATATCACATATGCAAAATGAACATATTTTCTAGTAAATGTATGATAAATATTTTTTATTATAAAGCTATAAATATTGTATGATTAAAAATGAGCGATAAAATCCGAGGAGCAAGAGTACATATATCACTCGATATTGACACGCATGTTATTGCACGCTTTCTCGGATGGCTCCCAATGTTACCGTTACATGATGTTGGTTTTGATCACGTCGTAGGGCAATAACATCGCGCCAAATTTGTCACGCATTTGTGCAGGCTCTGAATTTAATATGTTAAAAATGCTTTTTTTGGAGGCTATAAACAACTGAAAATGACACAAAATATTAAAAGCTATATATATATATATATATATATATATATATATATATATATATATATATATATATATATATATATATATATATATATATATATATATATATTATTGCACTGATATTGGTGAATGTTGCCTCCCGTTATGATATTGAAGGCCGCTCTCAAGGTCGCGTCAATTGATATCTCAGTGCCGTGCAATATTCACCAATATCAATGCAACTAGCTTATAATACCTACTCTGTGTGGCATACTCCCCAACCATCGCTGTTTACACTTTTTGTCATAATCACTTTCACAGTCTGAATTAACAATGTTTAATGTGTATAAATAAAATATAAATTGTTTAGCATTTTATGTATTATTTAGTTATTATACAGTATACCCATATCATTTGTGTGTGTGTGTGTGTGTGTGTGTGTGTGTGTGTGTGTGTGTAAAAGCAGATAGATTTCGCCCTAAAGATAGGTTGAAAATGGCTAAAAAGTATCGCTTCTAATACGTATTACATTTACCATAAACATCCAAACACCTTCACCCCTTTTCAGAAGTGAGCCGAAACAGTTTTTACAAAGTTATATCCGCTGAATGAAGACTAGTCCCTTCAACGTCCACTGGAAACTCGTTGATGATTCTCAGCTTTCAAATGACCATTCTGAGTTTAAGGGGACACCTAGTACTGTTGTCACTATTTTGTGTGGGAGAGATAATTTTGTTGCTTCCTACTTGCTTTCCTGTTCACCGGGCTCTTTCTAAAAAAAGATCTACTCCAAAGGAAAGAATTTGCTCCCATGGAGACAGCTTTTTAAACCCCGCCTGTTTGTCTTTCAGCGCTTGGTTTCCTTTCTCTAACTTGAGTACTTTTAGATGGATTTTATTCAAATTTTGCGTACACATGTTTATCAGCTGTGAGTGGTTTGGGGCTGTTATGGGCAAATTTTGTCAATTTTGGACGGATCACACGTCCGTATTAACGTTTCCGGACGATAACTTAAGTGAATGTCAGTGGATTGTCACAAAACTTGGTTTGTGCATTGATATTATGGAGATCTGGGTTGAGATTGTTAATAGGCAAATTTCGTCAATGTTGACATATATCTGCCCGCCACACGATAGTGATGGGATATTATCGTTTCATGTTTTAATTTCCTTAAAATAATAAATTTTAGAAGGGAGCAAAAAACAATTTTAGCTGAGTTATCTCCCCTGAAAGTGTATCAATTCACTTTAAAGTGCTGTATGTAAAGGTATGGCAGTTATATAAGCGTTTTGGGGTACAAAATGTGATAAGTGATCCGTGTTATCGATATATTTGAATCCTGGGCCCAATTGTGAATAAATAAATAAATAAACAAGTTGTTAGTAACATAAAGTTAAAATTTCTATCTTGAAATATGACAAATACATTGATATTTTTGCTGAAAAATGTGAGTATTGCAAAGGCTGTTCACATTTTTGCAGCAAAAATATCAAAGTGTTTGAAAATACCTTAGCTGACTATGCTTTAAAGAACTGGGCCCTGATTTTGTTCCAAGGAATTGTCATCCGTTGTTAACAGCCACACGTTTTGGAACTAGGAACGAGGACCTTGAGACTACCTGCAAAGTTGAAGACGGTTGCTAATATATACATACAGTCGATTCTCGTTGTTTCAAACTTCAAGGGACCAGTACGTTTGGTTTGAGATAAACAGCAGTTTAAGATAAGAGGAGTTTAAATATAAAGAACATGTAGCAAACTAAACCAATATTGTACTTTATTTAGTTTGACTTAACAGTGTTTGATATAAAGAGACTCAATTGTACTTCAAAAGTATGTGAAAATATCAAGGAAATGCTATAATCACGAAGCACATCCTTCCCGATGCATGAAAGGAAGTAAAAAATGAGGAATGATGTCAAAACAAACGCCCATATGAAACTATCGACGCTCAAACAAAGAACTGCAACAGAGGAGCCGCCTTGAAACGGTCAGTAGGAAAACTGTATATGCATTACGAAAACATGCCTATTCAAATATACTGAAAATTTTCCCACCAAAAAATGAAAATTTTCAGATAAAAATTATTGATATTTTTCATATTTCTGCTCAAAATATAGATTGTGGGTACTCGTTAGAACCGCCTCGACGAGGCGGTTCTAACGAGTACCCACAATCTATGTTTCTGAGCAGAAATAAGAAAAATAATGTATACCCATGTAAACCCCAGTTTTACTATATAAAAATGGGGTTTAAGGGGGTCAAAACTATATAGGCGTGTTTTCGTGATGGTGTATGTGTGTGTAGGGGGAGTGAGGGAGATGGTTAAGCCATTTTTGTTCGAGTAAAACCTCACCCTTAGTTCTGATGCAGCTCCATATTACGAACATATGATCGGTCCGAAAAGGGGTCTTCTATCTCATCTGTGAATCATCACAGTGAAACACATATAATCACAAACACTGTAATGAATTAAGGCAGAGCTCAATGGCGATCTGAGACCAGAACACAGGTAAACCACAAACAGTACCACAATGGGCTCGACCACAAATATTGATAGCCAGGCGTCAGCTGTTTGAAACAGATAGGGGAGGGAGCCGTCATTTAGTCTGAGGACCCACCCACCGCTGTGTAATTTAAGAGGGAAACAAAGTTCTATAAACAGGAATCTAGCGTATTTATCCTATGCACAGTAAAATTCGCTATTAAGACCACTTTTGGGACTGTCTAAAAGTGGTCTTTTATTAACCCATGTCATGCTGAATAAATTAAAGTTACCACACCCTTTTCTAATTTTCAGCCAATCAGATGACTTGATCCAGATTTTTGATATAAATTCACATACTGAATGGCAAACAGTGTAGATTCAGATCAGCTGGCTTCTTCAGAAGCCAACTGATCTGGATCTACACTGTTTGCTAAGACAAGGCATGTCGTGTTTAGCAATAGAAGGGTTAATGGGGTGGTGTTAATATTCAATAAAGAAATTGGTAAATGTCCTAAAATTTCGAACACTGCATTCGATACTTTTTTTTTTTTGCTTTTTGTATACTTAGTGGGATGGCAAGGAGCAGTCCGATCTGGGTGTACACTGTTTGTATATGCCGTTTTGTCAGAAACTGTGGTGACTATTTTAGGACATTTACTGTAATAAGAAAGAAAACATTTGTGACTGACAAAAGCTAGTCGTCTTAATTTCGAGTCGTCTTAACCCTTGTCCTGCTGAATAAATTAAGAAGCCATGCCCACTTCTAATTTTCAGCCAATCAGGTTACTTGATCCAGATTGTTGTTATTAATTTGCATACTTGATGGCAAACAGTGCAGATCCAGATCAGTTGGCTTCTTCAGAAGCCAACTGATTTGGATCTACACTGTTTGAAAAAAAAAAAGGTTTATCCGGGTTCAGCAGGACAAGGGTTTATAGCGGAATTCTACCCTGTAAAAGTCCAATTTACTACTTGTTGAAGTCTAAAAACTGCTGAATATTATTTATATAAAGTGGCAAACAGTGTAAATCAGACGCCGCGTTCTGCGCGTCTGATCTACACTGTTTGCCACTTAAATATGTTTGTTCAGGACTGTCTGTCCCAATTTTATAGTAAATCATGACGAACGTTTGCAAGCTTACTTTTTTGTGTACAGAGCGAAGCAAGAAAAAAAATCTGAAAAATGTCGAAAGCACAGTAGTCGATCCATTTATGGGTTTTCCCTTTAATGCCAATTGCACATTGTTAGCACTTTAAAAGTTCATGTGGTGGGGTTTCAGAAGACTTTTCAAAATCCAGTATGAATGTTTCAATCAGGCCACCAATGTCCAAACATTCAGTCTGGGAAAAATAAAAATATCGTTAATTTGTCGTCTGCTAAATTAGCCAAGAGATAGGAGCCGCTGCTTATCCAAATGACTCATAATATGAGCCGGGGCACAGAATTTCCATGACAATACAGTCTTCTTAAACATTGGTACGATCGCATTCTCCGATGCTATTTTCTTGGAAAAATAAGAAAAAATATTTCAGGATGTCGTTTGCTAAAATATTTACCCAGCATGCAAAGTGTTAAACATCGATTCAGATTAGGAGATTTTCGCTTTCTCAGAGTAACAGACCCTTGAAATAGTCTTACACATGAAGTAATACATCTTCCATGTCAGTGAACCAGTTCAAATCAAGATTAAATGAAATTGGGAAACAAAAAGATATAAATAAAACTTAGTCCTGACTGCTACCCAGCTAGCATTCTACGTAAATCTACATCGGGCCGTCATCGGCCCGTCAGCTACCCTGACGGGCCGATGACGGCCCGATATAGATTTACGTAGAATGCTGACTGCTACACAGTCTCACAGTTATCGGCGAAGACACGACACGGAGTTACGATACGAACCAGACTGGCATCACGAAAACATACCTATAATATTTTGACCCCCCCTCAAACCCCACTTTTATATAGTAAAACTGGGGTTTACAGGGGTATGCATTATTTTTCTTATTTCTGCTCCAAAACATAGATTGTGGGTACTCGTTAGAACCGCCTCGTCGAGGCGGTTCTAACGAGTACCCACAATCTATGTTTTGAGCAGAAATATGAAAAAATATCAGAATTTTTTATCTGAAAATTTTCATTTTTTGGTGCTAAAATTTTCAGTATATTTGAATAGGCGTGTTTTCGTAATGGGGACGTTAAGGTGCAGACCTATAACCGTCTTCGTATACAGTAAGTTACAGTGACTGCATGTGCATCCGCGCAGTTTGATCAGTCATTACAGGGCAATCTGTGGGTAGCCAAAGATCCAAAGCGTTTTCAGACGCGGAACGCAGTCGGATCGGAGTCTTCGGTGGGCGCACATGCAATCTTAGAGGAAATACCATGTCCCGGCTCATATTCGAGCAACGTGTGCTTCAAGGGACGATTGTTAGAGACACGGGCCTATGGGCTCTATCACCATTATCAAAGAACTAGGATATGTTTGCTAAGACCCACTCTAGGAGAAGAATTCACATAAGCTATAATTAGCTTGTTATCTGATCCTTCATGTCATTTATGTATATTTATGTGAGGTATATATTATGTTCAATAAACAATTGTTTAAACCAAGAACCACTCTTTGGGAATTTTATCAGAATCAAGGCACAGATGGCAAAGA
This sequence comes from Anodontia alba, assembly GCA_964016985.1. Lineage (NCBI taxonomy): Eukaryota > Metazoa > Mollusca > Bivalvia > Lucinida > Lucinidae > Anodontia > Anodontia alba. The sequence continues at coordinate 23,015,006 of OZ024825.1, forward strand.
CGGGCAAATATTGAATCACAATCTTGTATTTCTTCATAAACGGTGCCAAATCAAGTTTTGTCCCTATCTTGTCTATGTTACCAAAGGGCACGGTTCTAGGCCCACAGTTGTTCTTACGATATCGCCAAGTGATCCGTTTGTTTGCTGACGACTGTGTTTGCTACAGGCAAATCACAAACAGTCTAGGATGTCCGTAAGCTTCAAAACGACATTGATTGGCAAGCTTGGCACATGGTGAAAGTGAGTAAAGAATTTCCAGTGCATAAAGTGCAATATAAAGCAGTATACAAAGGGAAGCTGATCAAACGGATCCATCTCGCGGGGTTGTAAAACGTCAGTTGCCAGCACTAATAGAGTAACTACTACAAGTGACTCAAGGTGGAATACACACATTGGTTATATTTGCACGAGGGCAAAAAGAATCTTGGATTAACTGAACTGAGGCCAAAGAAAGACATAACGAAAGCATGCCTACTCAAATATATTGAAAATTTCACCACCATAAACTGAAAGGTTTTAGATGAAATTTCTGATATTTTCATATTTCTGCTCAAAAACATAGATTGTGGGTACTCGTTAGAACCGCCTCGCCGATGCGTTTCTAATGAGTACCCACAATCTATGTTTTGAGAAGAAATAAGAAAAATAATTTATACCCCTGTAAACCCCAGTTTTACTATATAAAAGTGGGGTTGGGGGGGGGGGGGTCAAAATTATATAGGTATGTTTTCGTGATGGCAACCAAGTATGGCAAGTTTGGCAAGTCCTAGAGTGCTTAATACTATGATCTGTCGAAATGCATAACTGTCTTTCAAATAAAAGCTTCTGCGCATTCAAATGATTCATGATATAAGCCGGGCACAGTATTTCCTACAAAACTACAAGTGCACCCAGCGAAGACTCAGATCAGACTGCGCATCCGATCAGAGTTTTCACAGGGCACTTTATGGGTAGCCAAGAATTCAGTGTCTTCAGATTGACAGCGAAGACTGATCAGACTGCGCGGATGCACAGGCTGATCTGAATCATCGATGGGCGCACATGCTTGTTTAGTCTGTAACCTTCGTAGAATAATTCTCCAAGAAGAGGTATAAAAGATACAAATTAGGACTGCAAGTTATATGCGTCATTTCTATAGTTACGTGCTTGTCTACTGCCCCTGTTGTTAGATTTTCATCTTTAGGCAGGGACCAGATTTTCACTTCGAGATAAGCGGTTATTCGAGATAAGCGAGGTCGAGATAACGAGAGTCAACTGTATTACAGATGATCTGACACAGAACACCCATACGAGTAGTAACCAAATCACTACAAAAAGTAAGAGCACTTTTAAATTCATTATACGGACTGAAAACAGAAGACTGGAGCAGTCAGCCTACAAAACCTACGTCAGACCCCTTAGCAGAATATTCGTCTTCTGTTTGGGACCCTTGGCAGCAAAAGCTCATTTAACAGATAGAAATGGTTCAGCATCGTGCTGTCAAACATATTCTTAAAAATCATGATGATGATGATGATGATGATGATTTAAACATGGATCTCTACTTAAAACAGAGCTTTTGACACAGATTACAGAGAATTTCACAGATTTTTTGTTTTGCATTATCTTTACAGTGAATTTTAATTTGGCGATCACAGATGAGTGTTATGACTTATTTTCTGCTTTTGTACAAGTTTAAATTTAAAACATCCAGTTACAGACATGCCACTGAAAAACATTCTTGCCTTCACCACTTCCTGATCCTTTTTTTTTCAATTTGTCTTAGAAATAAAGATGAAAATCTCAAACATTGTTTTAAATGGCGCTGGTCCGGGCGAGTCTGTGGGCCTTGCACTTACACTCAACCCCTGCCTAGATGCATATTATACATTTTATAGTTCTCTACAGCTCTCTAGACTTAGCTGGTTATGGATGGTGTTACGTTTTTGTGAACTGAGGATGAAATTCATGTATACCCTTTTCAAGTGTATGGGAGCTATCGGGGTAGGGGTGGGTAGTCGGAGACTTGTTTCAACTCAGGATTATGTATTATGTCTTGTCAAGCGGGGTTCAGATTTCTTCCTTTGGAAAAGTTTGAATTTCTAGAATGCGGAAGCCATCAAACAAAATATTATTATATCTTTATATTCTTATTTCTCTTTAATAAAATCAGTTTTCTCTATCTTTTCAGCTATTCTTTAAACTTTTCAGATGATTCTTCAAATTTTAAGCTTCATTTTTCTCTGATCAGTAATTGTGTCGCTAACTTTTCTCTAATCCGTGTAACTGGAGCAAGTCGATGGCGCGCCATCGCATATCCCCGCGCCAGCGCCATCGCATATCTCCTCGCACATCGAAATTCCAAATGCTTTTCTCCAGTCCTCATCCATAGGGCTATTACCTGTGACAGTTTCAAGGCTCTAGCTCGAAAAGCCTGGGAGGAATTGTGTGACAATAAAAAAAGGACCCCAAATCCTACTTTTGGGCCTCTAGTAACCCCCAGCCATGCAGCCGGGGCAATATTTTTTGCACCATTGTATTCTACTCTTCATTACCTTTGATTTGATATGCAACATGACTGTGTTCGTACAAAATGGAATTTGGAACCTTCGCCTCCCCCACCCCCCCCCCCCATTGCCCTGCCCATATATTCCTGCAGCATTCATCCATAGGGCTATTTCCTGTGAAAGTTTCGAGATTCTAGCTGAAATGGTCTAGGGGCAATGGTCTGACATTACAGATGGCCGTATGGACGGACGGACGGGACGGGGGTATTACAATATCCAAACTTTTTCTTCGAAAAGCGTGGGGATAAAAACGGCCACTCTTCTCTAGTTAATAAACCCCGTCCACACCCTCTTGTACGAGAATCTCTCCCGTAGTGGGAGCACCTTTGTTACTTTGAATTCTACTTTTTCTCAGTTTCTCCTATTCTGATTTCCCTTCAACTCACCGCCCCCCCCCCCCTCCCCCACCCCACCATCACACACACACATCCCAAACTATCACCACCACGAACAAAAAAAATCAATATCCTTGAAATTATTCACAGTATCCCATATTCCGGAGGTAAAACAACTAAATATATCCCACATTACTGGAAATAGAAATACGGTGCAAAACCATACCGGACTCTATCTGTGAAAAATGAACTCTGTCCATACCTACCGACCAAATTTTTCAGCATGTTAGCAGAAACACAGCTATTTTTTTTACGCCTAACGGGCTTTTCCGATGACTAGAAGGAAACGTACAAAAAAGGTAAGAGAAAAGTCCAGGGAGTGCCACAATCACAAACCACAGCCCTTCCCAGACACCAAGAGGAAGAGGAAACCGACAAATCCAAACATGCATAAATTGAAGAAACGTACGAAAAACACTAAGATTAGCTCTCTCTCCCTCAAGCGAGGTAAGTGTCTGAGCAAGCAATATCACTACGTAATGCCTAAAATGAACTGGTTTCGCAAGGAAGTGTCTCCAGGTACGGTACCATATCTGGAGACCAAGGGTCTCCGGGTACGGTACCGTATCTGGAAACAATCCATGCAGACTGTCTCCGGATAAGGCAGTACATAGACAGAGTGGACAGGTATGTCGAGGATACGGGGATAAGGGGGGCGGGGGTAAAGGGGGCGGGGCCGGAGATAAAGGGGGCGAGGACGGGAATAAAGGGGGCGGGGACAGGATAAAGGGTGGGGCGTGGGAAGAGGGGGCTTGTCACGTGATCAATATGGTGGAAAGTTGTTGTTTATCGCTAGTGGTCAATACAAATCGAAAATGAACTGATTTTGTGTCTTTTTGGGGGATATTAGGATCCAAAATGTAATACAGGATTACTAGTATTATCATTATAAACATTAGCATCAGGTGAAATTCTTTTCATATATCTGCAACATTCTCATAATTCAACATTCTTCAGTTCAGGCAATGCAATAATTGGACCCAGAAAATGTCTTAGATTATAAAGAATGTGAGTAGATCTCAGCAGACGACCCACGTTAAATAAGTTTTTGGCTATACTGTCCAACGAAAGAAACGACTGCTGTTATGAACACCACGTCAACATCTCTCCAGTCGAATAGTAAGAAGCGTGTACTAAGTTCACCTGAAGACGTTGGTGAAGTAAAAAAGAACAAGAGAACCATGATGGTCCTATATCGCTCACCTGAGCAAACAGGTTTGCATACTTTATGTTGAAGTTTCAGCCAAGTTCACTGCTCTAAAATTTTATGTATGAATTTTATAACCTTGACGAATCATGAGAGCTTGAACAAACTTGGTAGATGGTAATCAAAGGAACATTCCTGCCAAGTTAAACTGAAATCGGGTCAGTGGTTTCTGTCAAGAAGATTTTTAAAGTTTTCTATTTAGATATAGAGGGAAAATAAGCCCCACCCACTAGCAGGCATGTTTTTTGACAAATCAGGATTGCTTGAACATTCTTGGTGGAGGGTCACCAAAGCATTATTGAAATTGGTCAGGAGGTATTTGACAAGAAGCATTTTAAAGTTTTCTATACAGATATATACCGAAAATAAGCCCCGCCCCCTGGAGGCCATGTTTTTTGACATATCATGAAGGCTTGAACCATCCTGGTAGAGGGTCATAAAAGCAATATTCTTGCCAAGCTACATTGAGCTTGGTCCAACGGTTTCTTACGAGAAGATTTTTAAAGTTTTTTTTATAGATATATAGAGAAAAAATAGGCCCTGCCCCGTAGCGGCCATGTTTTTGACGATCATGACAGCTTGAACAACCTTGGTAGAGGGTCACCAAAGAAACATTCCTGCCAAGTTATATTGAAATCGGTCCATTGGTTTCTGACAAGAAGTTTTTTTAGTTTTCTATATAAATATATAGGGAAGATAAGCCCCACCCACTAGCAGCCATGTTTTTTGACAAATCATGATTACTTGAACAATCTTGGTAGAGGGTCACCAAGGAAACATTTTCGCCAAGTTGTAATGAAATTTGACCTGTGGTTTCTGAAAAGAAGACTTTTAAACTTTTTCTATATAGATATATAGGGAAAATAAGCCCCGCCCCCTGGCGGCCCTGTTTCTTGATGAATCATGACCGCCTGAACAACCTTGATAGAGGGTTACATAAGAAACATTTCTGCAATGTTAAATTGAAATCAGTCCAGTGGTTTCTGACAAGAAGATCATTAATTTTCTATGTAGATATACGGGGAAAATAAGCCCCGCCCCCTACCAGCCATGTTTTTTGACAAATCATGATAGCTTGAACAATCTTAGTAAAGGGTCACCATGGAAACATATCTGCCAAGTTATATTGAAATCGATCCAGTGGTTTCTGACAAGAAAATTTTTTCAAGTTTTCTATATAGATATTTATATAGGGAAAATAAGCCCCGCCCCCTGGCGGCCATGTTTTTTTGACAAATCATGACGGCTTGAACAATCTTGGTAAAGGGTCACCAAGGAAACATCTCTGCCAAGGTATATTGAAATCGGTCCAGTGGTTTCTGACAAGAACTTTTCAAGTTTTCTATATAGATATTATAGGGAAAATAAGCTCCACCCCTAGCGGCCATGTTTTTTGACAAATCATGATTACTTGAGCAATCTTGGTAGAAGGTCACCAAGGAAACATTTTTGCCAAATTAAAATGAAATCGGTTCAGTGGTTTCTGATAAGAAGATTTTTCAAGTTTTTCTATATAGATATATAGGGAAAATAAGCCCCGCCCCCTGGCGGCCATGTTTTTTGACGAATCCAAATGACTTGAACAATCTTGGTACAGGATCACCAAAGAAACATTTCTGCCACATTACATGCAACCGTTCAAGTGGTTTCTGATAAGAAGATTTTTTAAATTTTTCTATATAGATATATAGGGAAAATACCACCCCCCCCTCCCCCCACCACACACACACACACACCTGGCTGCCATGTTTTTTGACGAATCCAAATGGCTTGAACAATCTTGGAAGAGGATCACTAAAGGAACATTTCTGCAAAATTATACTGAAATCGGTCGAGTGGTTTCTAACAAGAAGATTTTTAAAGTTTTCTATATAGATATATAGGAAAAATAAGCCCCGCCCCCTGGCGGCCATGTTTTTTGACAAATCCAAATGGCTTGAACAATCTTGCAAGAGGATCACCAAAGGAACATTTCTGCAAAATTATATGGAAATCGGTCCAGTGGTTTCTGACAAGAAGATTTTTAAAGTTTTCTATACAGATATATAGGGAAAATAAGCCTCGCCCCCTGGCGGCCATGTTTTTTGACGAATCCAAATGGCTTGAACAATCTTGCAAGAGAATCACCAAAGAAACATTTCTGCAAAATTATATGGAAATCGGTCCAGTGGTTTCTAACAAGAAGATTTTTAAAGTTTTCTACACAGATATATAGTAAAAATAAGCCCCGCCCCCTGGCGGCCATGTTTTTTGACGAATCCAAATGGCTTAAACAATCTTGGTACAGGATCACCAAAGGAACATTTCTGCAAAATTATATGGAAATGGGTCCAATGGTTTCTGACAAGAACATTTTTAAAGTTTTCTATATTGATATATGGGGAAAATAAGCCCCGCCCCCCTGGCGGCCATGTTTTTTGACGAATCCAAATGGCTTGAACAATCTTTGTAGAGGATCACCAAAGCAACATTTCTGCAAAGTTATATCGAAATCTGTCGAGTAGTTTCGGACAAGAAGATTTTTAAAGTTTTCTATACAGATATATAGGGAAAATAAGCGCCGCCCCCTGGCGACCATGTTTTTTGACGAATCCAAATGGCTTGAACAATCTTGGTAGAGGACCACCAAAGGAACATTTTTGCAAAATTAAATTGAAATCTGTCGAGTAGTTTCGGACAAGAAGATTTTTTAAGTTTTTAATTAAAAATCTATTTTTAGCTCCTGTGACCTAGATATGCAATGAACCGGAACCATTTGAACAACTTTGAAAGAGGACCAACCAAGGATCATTCCTGTGAAGTTTGGTCAAATTCCCACCAGTAGTTTAGGAGGATATGTTGTTTAAAGATTGTGGACAGACGGACATCCTGACGACGACGACGACGACAACGACGACGACGACGACGGACGGTGAGTGATCACAATAGCTCACCATGAGCCTTCGGCTCAGGTGAACTAATAAATCAGACGGATCACAGGAAAACCAGGATAGTGCCCAGCTCTCAGGTTCTTATCTTGACCAGCCAGAACACTCCGATACTTCTGAGATAACTGATTTATCAGTGATGGCTAGCATAACATCTGAAGGTGGGAGTACGCCAGCTACTGCCAATGTTACTCTGGGGGAGAGCGATCTGAAAACAATCGCAAATGTTCTTAAGGAAGCTTTTGATCCAAAACTTACAGAGATGGTTAATTCAGTTGTGACTGGTGTGACCGAAGGTCTTCAATAACAAGTTAAAAAGTTACAAAAAGAAAACAAGGACCTTCTTGAAAGAAGCTTGAAGTCAGAGCTGATGTTGCCGAGCAATACAGTCGCCGAAATTGTCTCAGAATAGCTGGAGTCCCAGAGAATGAAGCTGAGGATACGGATGCCTACATGATAGATCTGTCCAAGGCAGTTGGTCCCGATGTAACTCTCGAAGATATAGAGCGAAGTCACCGCGTGGGGAAGCCACCTATAACAACTTCATTTAGAGAAAGAGTGAACCGTCCAAGAGACATTATCGTGAAATTCGCGTCTTACCGCATACGGAGGGAGGTGTATGGCGCTCGTACTAACACGAAGACGTCAGGTTATAACGGTGTATATATCAATGAGGACCTTACAAAGCCACGAAATAAACTTCTTCTTAAAGCGAGGAAGATGGCCAAGGCTAACCGCCTTAAAAGTGCATGGTCAAGTGACGGTAACATATTAGTGCGCCATCTTGGAGAAACGAAACACAGAATATTATCTGAATGTGATCTTGCTGTGTTTGTACCAGTCCCTAGGCTCAGGGGTGAAACAGAATCCTCTCGTGAAGCCCTGGATGGCACTGGCGAAGTGCCAGCTCCAATGGATTAATTATTTAAATGTGCTGGCTCAAGCAAATCTTTAATTGAACAGTGTTTCGGAATTTTCGACGTTCAGTAAAGATATTTCAAAAAGACTGTCCAACCGTTATCCGTACTACCTTACACAATGTAGTTTGTAGGGAAAACCTTATGCATGCAATGTCGAGCCTTATCGTGACTGATTCATTTACTCTTTGGGTACGTGAGTCTTGAACAATTGGGGCCTGCGGACCTAGCTCTTTGGTTTTGGGCATTTTTGTGACCAGCTGCATGTGCGTGCGGGTGGCGGAGGCGCAGATACCGCCTGAGCATTAATTGTTTGCTATGCATTTTGTGACGTTTTTGCTAGGCACGGCCCGCATACAACATTGATCAACTGACCCAGTCGGATACACAATGTAACTTGTACAGAAAACCTTATGCGTGCAATGTCGAGAGTAGTCATGTCTTCGATTCGTTTGCTATTTTTTCTGGTACGTGAGTCTTGAATGGTTGGGATCTGCGGACCTTGCTCATTGGTTTTGGGCCTTTTTGTGATCGGCAGCATGTGCGTGCGGGTAGCGAAGGCGTAGATCCTGCGGGAGCCTTGATTGCTATGCATTTTGTGATGTTTTCGCTCGGCAAAGCCCGCATATAACATATCTGACAAAGTCGTTTACAGATCCATATATCTGAATATTAATACTTTTAATAATTTAGAGAATTCTTTTTATGAAACTGTCAATTTGCCCCCTCTTTAATTGTCGACAAGTGATGTAACGAATTCTTGACTAACCCAATTTTATCCAGCCTTAATAACTTTGAATTGTATCTGGTTCGAAGAAAACAGTTGAACCAGACCAGATTCAACGTTGTTTAAACGCTGTGAAGATGCGGAAACAATATTTCCTGTGTTTTATAAAACTGTTAACGTTCTCATCTGTTATCTTTTATTTATACTATATAATAATTCTAATGACAAATCTGATAATGATGATCCATACTCCCGAGGATCCATACTTCGTGTACTTGCATTTGACTTACATACTAATGGGTTAGCTAATTGACAACTTTACAAGGGTTGAAGTATTGATGGCAGAAAAATAATTGAGCCTTGACGCGGAAAAGGTTCAGTCTGTGACATCGATTGTTCAGCGCGTGGCTCGGTCCCTTGGCGGGTCTGTTGCTTTGACTTTTGCCAGGGGGTTACTTTGACATGCATGTTGCGTTTGCAAGCGGCGAAGGTTCGGGCGAGTCTGCGCGGATGCACAGGCTCTCTCAGACTTTTGCGATTCGCGTTTGTAATCCCGGCTGCTTTCCCGCGATGAGACTCGTATGACAACTACAGTGTACATACACCTTCATGTACTTTGTACTGCAACTGTTGTCTACCGGTTACAACGTTGAAATGAATACCCTTCTTTCTGCAGTGGAATTTCAATATTTACCGTTGTAGGTCATCATTATTATGTCCCAAAACAATGTGACAAATATATATATATACCTATATTATTTTACTCGCGCGGATAACACACCTTATGAACTTTTGTACAGTTTACTTATAGTTTACACTTTTTTATTGTCTGTTTCCTAGATATTTTTAAGTGCATAAACGACTTATAATCATCAACTTATTAATGTTGAGTTGTTATGTTTCAGTTTATAATGCTGTGAATATCACGGAATTGTAACACACACACACACATACACACACACACACACACACACACACACACACACACAACTGAAAATAGTCGAGTTGTTGAGGTTTTCACACACACACACACACACACACACACACACACACACACACACACACACACACACACAACTGAAAATAGCCGAGGTGTTGAGGTTTTCAGGACCAGGCCAGCTAAAGGGCTTAAGACATAGGAACGATTTTATTTGATTTTTTTGTTCCATGTGATGAACAATATTGTGAGAGGAACCATTTTATTTATGTAGCTTATGTGCTTGGGTATCAAACATATTTACCGTAAAAGTAAATCCACCGTCGAAATTGGTCTGATCTATGAAATGTCTACAGTAAACTGATAATTTGGGAATTTTTCATTAGAGCATGATATGCTTTTTAGAACTGATTTTAATAACGGATGTTTCATAACATTGCGAAAAATTCCGACATTTTGCATAAGACGAACTTAATGAAAGCTTGCCTCCTATGTACCTACTCTATCGATTTTTTGCATAATTTGCACCCCATTGTCACTATGGAAAATATTCGTATTTTAACCACTGAATAGAGTAAAACTGTTGGTGCATACTTTTATTATTATTAGTTAGTTACGAGTAACTTTCCAACAGATCATAATAATACTTTGCCAATTTTTACACTTTTTGAGTAAAGTGCCAGCAATAATGACCTTCCTAAAGGTATCGAAAGCGGAGTAGTTTTGGCTAATTAGGCCTCATCAGTGACCCTCATATAACTTTGAAAAATCCTGGGCCCAGTTGTTCAAAGCTAACGATGTCGTTAGTTAACGATTCGTTAAAATTTAAATCAAGTGATACACAAATATGCTGAAATTTTTTGCTGAAAAAATGTGAGTAGCTTTTGCACTGCAAAAGCTACTCACATTTTTTCAGCAAAAAAAATCAGAATATTGTGTATTGAATCCGCTAAAACAGTTAACGAAATGACCCTTAACGAGCTCGTTAAGCTAACGACACTTTGAACAACTGGGCCTTGGAATAGGCATGCAAATTCAAAGCTAAATGACGTCCCGAGTTTAAGATATTTGATACACCTAGGCCCAGTTGTTCAAAGCGTCGTTAGCTTAACGAGCTCGTTAAGGGTCATTTCGTTACCTGTTTTAGCGGATTCAATATACAATACTCTGATATTTTTGCTGAAAAAAAAAATGTGAAAAGCTACTCACATTTTTTCAGCAAAAAATTTCAGCATATTTGCGTATCACTTGATGTAAATTTTAACGAATCGTTAACTAACGACGTCGTTAGCTTTGAACAACTGGGACCTGGTATATTTTTGGCCATTTGTTAAAAATAAGACAATTTTTTTTTTTTGCTTCTTTTTTCCTATACACCAGTACCATTCCGTGTCAATAACGTATGTTCCAATTCTGAGCGATTTATAAAGTTTGCAGTGTTAGTTGACTGCATAAAATTGGGGAACAAAATGTTTTGAACTATCACCAGAACTGCGTTCAGTAAAGCAAAGCAAATGCGGACATTCGAATTTTGTATGCCTGTTTATTACAGAAAATATGGAAATGTTTACTGCGTTGATATTATTTATTCGATACTATATAAAACATCACGAAAACATACCTATATAATTTTGACCCCCTTAAACCCCACTTTTATATAGTAAAACTGGAGTTTACGGGGGTATACATTATTTTTCTTATTTCTGCTCAAAAACATAGATTGTACGAATACCCACAATCTATGTTTTGAGCTTGTGGGTACTCGTTAGAAACGCCTCGCAGAGGCGTTCCTAACGAGTAGCCACAAACTATGTTTTGAGCAGAAATATGAAAAATATCAGAGGTTTTTTTTTTATCTGAAAATTATCAGTGTTTGGAGGTGAAATTTTCTGTATATTTGAAAAGGCGTGTTTTCGTAATGGATATAAATTATTCAGTCTAACATGATTTATTTGCGAAAATCATTCGCCAGTGTTTTGCTTTACAGAACATAGCCCTGTTCACATTTCATCAGGTGCAAGATGCAAATATTTTAATGGTGTACTCGTCTTTACCTTTGGCAAAGAGTGCATCTGATATAAAAGATCTTGACAAACCACGCATTTTGATGTACATTTCATCAAAATCTATTAAAAGCTAAGAAAGTAAAGGACGTTTAAAGATTTCGATTAAAATCTAAAAGGTTGCCTTCGGAAACAAAGAACACACAAAAGAATGAAACTCGGAGACTTTCTTCGCTAAAAAATCTTTTTCCTTCAGATGTAGAATGAAAGAGAACGACAAAAACATATATATTGTGATAGTTAAAACCTATTTTTAATAATGCAGCTGGATTGAGCCTCAAGTTCTCAAAACATTAATTACGGCCCTTCCCATGCAACATGGACATCATCATTTGCAGGCTTATTTCATATGGCGATGTTAGTGATAAATGTATTTGTAGGTTTGATATCCTGTCGAGCAGCTCTGAACAAAAGTATGTTTTCTTCCTCTGAGAAGTTTGGATCACCAAATAAACGTTTCTCTAATTTCAGCGGATAGAAGTTTCTAGTTGTTTGAAAAAATATAAATCTTTGGTTTGTGTAATTACCACATTGAAAGAAGTGATTGTCAACATCTTCAATACCATTTTGAAAGAGACATGAAGGATAATCTCGTATGTGATTAGCGAATATATCATTGTTTAAGCTGCTACGTACTGTAAGGTACCTGTGCCCCGTGAAATAATAAGAAGGTACTATGTGAGTGTATGATGAATTCTTGATGTTGATTGTAAAACCTTTAACTAAATCAATAGTTCTTGAGCTTTCTTCCAGAGAATTCTATAACGCTATAGATGAGAGAATGCAAGACCTATGCGAAATCTCTGTTCTTGTAAAGGGAATAGTGATATTGTTTCTGTTTCTCAGATTGTAGTTTCTTACCTTTCCTGTCAAAGGTGATATGAGCTCTGCTATATAAGTCAACACTAAACCATTAACTGACTTTTACATGAATATCATTTTTTTGTTACTTACGCCTTTTGGAAAGTGAAATCCAACTGCATTCCTTTTATAAGTTTTCCAGGGAAACTGATCGTGTAAGTCTTGTAACAATTCTTGCTACTTCGTGTTGTAATTTTTCGAGAGAATTTGTGTCATGTTGCGTACAGGCGTCTCTTTTAATTTATAGATTCTTTGAACAGGAAGGCTTACATTATAGGCGCAGACAGGATTTTGAAACTAGAGGCGTCGAATATATATGGATTGAAACGCAGACCACTTACAATCCTTTCATGCTAGAATTAATCTATATTACCGGTCCCTTCTACCTTCTGTTGTACGGGAATGGAACAACCTGTCCGAGGAAGTAAAACATTCCAGTTCAGTCCCCTCTTTTAAAAATTATTTAAACCGTGAATGTATGTTCCAAAATATTTCTATACAGATAAAAGGGAAACCCAAATTTTGCATACATTTCCGAAAAAAAATGTAGCAGTCTTAACAATGATTTCACTTAAAATATATCACTGATTCTCCGGTTTGCCGCTGCGGACTAGTAGAACATTCACACCATTACTTACTTTATTGTTCGTTTTATACCGCGCAGAGAAACGAACTCTTTATCGCTGTATCACAACACCAAACAATATTCCTTAATCTTCTATTATTAAGAGATGCGTCATTACCTTACACAACAAATGTTCTAATATTTGAAAAAAAAAAATAGTCCAAAAGTACATAAACGACACAAGACGATTTTAACTGTTGAAACTATTTGGAATAAAATATTCTGTACATGCAACTCTCTCTAATCAAAAGCTGACTGACCGTGGGATATTTGCCCGGGATGAGCTGTCCTTGTCCCTTTATCTGTTATTACTAAAACCAATTAAGTCTTAAGCTAGTATTAAAGTGTCTTCTATGACTGATACTACCAGACCTAGTACTGGCATTAGTATTGATCCTGTTGTCAGCCGTAGGACTTACATTAATACTTGAACATATCGTATATTTCCAGTATTTTTTTATTTTCATTGCCCTTTATGTAGTTGATATGTTTGATTGTCTTTTTTAATTCTGTATTGAAAATTCAAATTTACAAAATAAAATCCGTGTTGTTTAGCATATTTCCGTCACTTTAGTACAACTGCTATTGGTATGCAGAAGAACTAAATAAATAGTCATACTTTCGCTCTGATCCTATTTCTTATGTGCTACAATGTGTATTGTTATAGAATATATGGAAATAAAATATGTTTAAAACCAAAGGATCAGAATTTGAAGTTTTATGTTTGTAGCGGTTTAGACAGAATGCACGGAATGCATGCAGAAAATTGTTGGAAGTAGGTACATATGAGCTTAAAAAAAGGGCAACAACTAGACAGGTACATATGGGCCGCACCATGCGTAAACGTGTCTTCGGGCATATGTGGACAGCGAAGAGGCAGATCAGCAGGCGCATCCGCGCAGTCTGATCAGGACCTACATGGTTCGCAAACAGAATCATTGGACACTATAGGATATATGAATAAATAGCAAATGCTCGGATGTGGCTTTGCGCATGCGTGGGATGAATATGAATATGTGCATTTTGCGCATGCTCGAAGACATTTTTTCGCTTGGCTCGGCCTATACATATTTACCATCCGAAGTTGAATGTTTTCTCTTGCGCATTCCTTGACCCACCAAGCTTTTAAAACGCATGCTGTCGCATAGGCTCATTATGCACATCACGCATGTATGTGGCATGCGTAAGAAAAATATTTATAACAAAGTGGAATTAACATAAAATGTTTTGCTTCTTTACCATAGGGGCTGCTCTTAAAGGAAAGAATTTGCGAGCAAATTCTTTCCTTTAAGGGTAGCCCCTATTTTGGAAGCGATTCTAGGCATAGTTTTCAAGATTTTTCCTGGGTGTGCGTCAAAATAATCTCGCTCTGACTACGCAACTGCTGCCGTACACAACCAACTTCTTTTTACTCTAGCGATCAGCGTCGTCATGTAATGTTGAATTTGGAGCATTCTTGCTTATACCTGATATACCTGTGTCGACATCTAAACAGGCCCATTGGCCTCTACTGTAGTCTGGCCCCAGACTCTTTCTTTCTTTCTTTATTTATTTATTTTTTTTTTTGAGGGGACACAACACTTGTATAGCTTGTAGAATTTTTGTTTACTTCAGTCCCTTGGCGAGAAAGAAAGTTTTTGTTCAGCGATAGGTAACTTGAAGTTGGATTAAAGAGGATCATGATAAAAAAAATAATGTAGAGACAGAGAGAAACAGATATAAAACAAAAACGACTGGAGCCAGTCTACCTCTACTGATGCATTCAGGTAGATAACAAATACGCCGCCGCTGATATATAGAACAAACAGAACAACGAACGATAGGTATTTCCTCTCATTTATATAGTGCAAACACAATGTTCAAGGAACAATGGATATTTTGTCTCCTTTATATAGCGAAAACACAATGTTCAATGGGAGATGGATATTACGCCTCATTTATACAGTGCAAACACAACAATATGCAGTTGTTTTTGAGTATTCTAGGGCTGCGTTCAGTAAAGCCAGACGTTCGCAGTTACTACCAAACTATTGCAAACTTTTCGTTCACTTGTGACAGTTTTCGATGGACGTAAGCGAATATCCGCAATCTATTCACAAGCTGTCTATGCGAATATTTTTGTATGCGTTTTCGTAACAAAAAAGATGGAAATGTTTACTGGGTTCATATTATACATTCGGTCCTTTATAAAATATCATTATTGATATTGATATAATTTATTCGATCTAACATGAAGTTTCGTCAACGAAAATAACGGACACTCTCTAATTTGAGGTCACATAAACCGAGTTTATAATAACCGTTCAGAAGATGTAAAATAGTTTGGAAAACATTTGCTTTATTGAACGCAGCCCTGCTTACATAATAACAAATATGAGCCGTAACGTGAGAAAAGGTACCTTCTGACATATGCACCCAAAGCAGACAGATCAGCTCTGCTTAGAAAAACAGATATGGGCCTCAACGTGAAGGAAACGTACCTTCAGACATTTGCATCTAACAAAGACTAAACTTAGTCTGCGCTTCCGCACAGTCTGACCAGTCTTCACTGTCCATATGAAGAAACTTCGCATCCTTGGCTATCCAAACTGCGTCCAGTGAAGATTCAGATCAGCCTGCGCGAATGCGCAGGCTGATCTGAATCTTCGCTGGGCGCATATCTCCATAGGCATGTAACGGTTCATATGTTACAGTTATATAGAGCAAACAGAACAATAAAGGATGTATATTTCATCTCATTCATCCGATTCAGCTGTCCTACACCGTTGAATGTAGACATAATTGATAGGTAGGCGTCCCAGCAAACTGAGAAGGAATAATTGTTTTGATCGTTTCCTAGCGTGGTGAGTTCTTTCATAATTTCTCCAGGCAAAGCTTTGAATTCTGGGTCGTTCAGGTGTACCTTTGGACAATATGTGTTACTTTGTAGTCTAAATACGATCCTATTTGTTCCACCCCTAAACATAGATTTTGATTCGTAGTAGATTAATTTCACATCATTTGTAATTATATCCGAATGTACTTCGATACTCACGTGTAAAGTTATATACGACGTTTTATTGAGATATACCTTTATTTCATTACCTACGGGTCCATTAGCTTTTGTTAGTATCGTTTGAAATTGACATTCTGGTGTTGTGAACACAGTCAGGGAAATGTAATAGTGAGCCTCCGTAATCTCCGTATGTCGTTTCTTACGCACCACTAAACGACGAATACGACAGTTTGCTCTCGTCAAACCAAGTCTGCTAAGGATTCTTTTGGAAAGAGATTCTCCGAACTCTCTAGTACTCAGCACTTCGGGCTTGCTGGATAATACATTCAGATTACTGTGCACTTCTTTAAGACGATAGGTTATCTCAACTGCCATGTTGTTCACTGACTTTGCCAGTCTGACGCATTCACCATAAAATGGTGCCGTTACCAAAGGACATGACAGCTTGCGGCATCGATTCTAGAATATAATATAATGAAACATGACGTTTTTACAACGTCGCATTAGCGTCGCTTTAACGTCATGACGTTGCATCGACAATGATTTGTCTCAACGTTGCGTGCCCGCTGGAAGAAAGAAGTAGAATAATATTTTAGACAGCTTAAATCGAAAATATGCATATGTGGACAGAAAAGTCCTAGCTCAACTTGCGCATTCAGACAGTTTGATAAATGCCTTCACTTTCTGTTTACAGAATCACTATCCAGTGGGCACATAGGGTTTATAAAAATCATAAGGCTGCATCGACGTTAATGCGACGTGTATGTGTTGATTTCGCTTCTAAAATGGATATTTTTATTGTCAAATTTTCAGATCACATTGTGAAGAAGGCATTCTTCTAACGTTATCATAGTAAGGCGCGAAATTGCTGATTCTGGTTCGGTCATGGATCATTCTTGCTTTGTGACGAAACCGGAAGGACGAATTCTCCATAATTAGCTGATAAAATCCAAAAAATCTATTACTCAATATAAAATTATCACACAAATGATAAAATGCATTTAAAGTGAATAAGGGTCGACAACAGAAAACTCTCGCAAAAGTTTGCCAATGCTTTTACTCCATTTATTTGCTGTAACACCGGTTTCTGCGATGAAGCACATCACGAAAAAACGCCTATATAAGTTTGACCCCCTTGAACCCCACTTTTATATAGTAAAACTGGGGTTTACATGGGTATACATTAGTTTTCTTATTTCTGCTCAAAACATAGATTGTGGGTATTTGTTAGAACCGCCTCGCCGAGGCGGTTCTAACGAGTACCCACAATCTATGTTTTGAGCAGAAATATGAAAAATATCAGAGTTTTTTACCTGAAAATTTTCCGTTTTTGGAGGTGAAATTTTCTTTATATTTGAATAGTCGTGTTTTCGTAATGAGAAAATGCCGGTGTAGATAGACCGCAGTGGTAATTGCAGACGCTCAGACGAGACAAGGCAGGTTTAACAGAGCGTGCGCAGCTCGCCCAGACTTTATTTAGACCTTGCAGATTTACAGAAGCGAACTGACCATATACAGAAGATATTGAGTATGAATAGTTCATACAAAGCCGGAGACATTTTGTTTGAAAGCGATTCTTTTTCCAGACAGCAAACATGCTACCATCCCAGCGGGCACACAACGTTGAAACAATGTCGATTCAACGTTTGATGGACGTTGTTTCAACATTGTGTGCCTGCTGGGATTCTTCTCGAAAGCCAAATAAAAATATGTTTATTTAGGGTGACATGTTAGACAAAAATAAGTGGGGTAGGTAAGGATTCTTTTTTTATTTACATTTTTATGTACAATTTTACCATAATTACCAATTACCAAATATATTTGGACCGCAAATAATTCACATAAAATCTTGGTCGAGTAGTTAGCATAAATATTTAATCCCAGTACTACCTATACTTTTTTTTTTTTTTTTTTTTTTTTTTTTGGGTGGGGGGGGGGGGGGGTTGGGGGGGGAATGGGGGGTGGAGAACATGAAAAAATGTGTTAGGTTTCACCAGGAAAATTAGGTAAAGTAGGGTTACTCTAAATACACATATATTTTATTTGGCTTAAGTATTCGGACAGATCAGTCGTCATTACGAAAACACGCCTATTCAAATAAATAGAAAATTTCACCTTCAAAAGCTGAAAATATTTACATAAACAAAACTCTAATATTTTCCATATTTCTGCTCAAAACATAGGTTGTGAGTACTCGTTAGAACCACCTCGATGAGGCAGTTCTAACGAGTACCCACAATCTATTTTTTGAGCAGAAATAAGAACAATAATGTATACCCCTGTAAACCCCAGTTTTACTATATAAAAGTGGGATTTAAGGGGGTCAACATTTTATAGGCGTGTTTTCGTGATGTTTAAGGCAAGTATGATAAAGAGTACAAATACTTTTGGTAATATTTTGGATAAATTACGGAACTTACCATAAATGTGTCATGTACTTCGTCTATATTACATATAGCTGTAGATGTATCAGTGTTTTTGAGGGTCTGGACGACATCGAAGTCAATGAGAACGGTAAATGATTCAAACTGGTTCCTGGACTCAATTTCTTGAACAGGACAGAGTGTAACAGTGTCCGCAGTGTTTGCCTCATTACATACGAAACAAAACACATTTTTATAGATTGGGACATATACGCTTGCCGTTTTAAAGAAAAAGAAGTTTGAAGTATACATGCCGCAAGCAATTTCAATCTGCATGTCATAATGTTGCCACAATCCTGTCTTATTACAGGTCGAAAAATGCGATAAGAAACACCTGAACCGTTCAACAGTGTCTTTAACGCTGTCAGGAACCACATTGATTATAGAACATGCATCTGGAAAGAATGAAGCGTCATTTATTAATGACAGATTTTGGAATATTATCTGGCTACAGTCGGTTAGGAATTGCCAGGTAACAATGTCTTTGATTCTGTTACATTCTGCACAGAATCGATTTTGAAATGTCAGCCCAGTTTTATTTTCCGACACCCATAAGTATTCTTCCAAACTAGATTGATTTTCGCCACTGCATTTACTTGCTAGTTCTGAGTCACTGTTCTCTTCAGGGCAGTAATCAACCACTCTATATCTGTCGATTTCTCCATTATCACGAAAAGTAGAAATAGTTTTACTTTTCCCCTCTTTGGTTACTGTCGGCTTGCACTTTAAGGCAGGTCCTTTGGGTTCCACCTTGTCCTTATCTGGGCAGCAATTATCCAGGAGCCAGCAATCGTCCTCACATGAACACGGTAGGCAGCATGGTGTATGTGTTTGATTATCAATACCCTAAACATTGGGACACCTTAACTCCTTATTATTGCATAGAAAGCATTATCGCACGTTATTAACAGCCGTGCATTAACCGGCGAAAAGCCATGTATTAACAAGGCAATTCACGCGCTGTTAATGCACGGCTACGCAATTTTCAATATGATCGTACCGGGGCCATAGATTTGCTGGCGTTACGAGATGTGTACTGCCCGGCCCCAGAACGAGCATAGTCCGTGGAAATTGCGTTCGCGAGACATCGGTGAAAAGCCGAAACAAAATTGTGCAAGAAATAACGCGAAATATAGCAAATGTTTTCAGTTTTTATGCAATAATAGCGATCGGACATGGTTTTTCAATGCATTAACATTCGCCAGGTCCCTTGGGAGGTGTTGAAAACCTTCGGCCGCGGTTTTCAACACCTCCCACGGGACCTGGTGAATGTTAATGAATGAAAAACCATGTTTGATCCCTTTAACTTGTTTCACATAAACTTTCCATAAGCTCATTTTACTACCTGTTTGTGTGTATGAAAAGCCGCTGGACGAGTGGCAAACAGTGTAGACCCTGCCACGAGGTTATACACCTTTTTTTCGTGCTCAGCTGAGCATGAAAATTTCTCTGCTAATAAAAGCTGCGGCATAATCGGAGTCTAAACTGTTTGCTGAGGACTGTCGGTCCCAATACTTAGGGTTATTACATTATCCGCTCTTGCACTTTTATGGCAATAATTTGTAAATGGACACAATTCTGATCCAACAGTTCGAATGACGTAGTCCCCATCAAATTGTACATTTTGACAGTCTATTGACATCAAGCACAGAAAAATGACTATTTTATCCCGTCTCATATTATCATTAGATTTAATGTAGCAGTAAAAAGTACTAAGCCTTTGTTTGAACCTTTACCACTCTCTGGGCTAATTCAACTGACGACAAATATAATGATAATGTTTTTCCTATTTTTCCCAGAAAACAGGTTTAGACATTTCATGCAAAATTGTCTCCATTGCAGACAATTTGCATGAAACGTCAAATACAAGTCTTAAACCTGCTTTCTGTAAAATATAAGAAAAAATAAATTTAAAATGTCATCAGCTGAAAGTTTTATCCAGAGTGCTGTGCGTCAATTCTGAGCATGAAATCGAGCGAGCCGTAGATCTCTTCCCTTCATCTCTATGTCTGCCTGTTTAACCATCTGCTCATTAGTATTTGAGCCGTAGGCCTGAAATACAATGCAGAAAGGTATCAGATAACCTTAATTCTGTGATAATTTTTATTTTTCATAAAATCTTATGTTGTGGGTACTCACTAGAAGCGCCTCTCCGAGGCGCTTCTAATGAGTACCCGCAACATATGTTTGTTTTGGCGAAATTGAAAAAATTATCCCAAAATTATCATGAAACACTCTTTCTTAAACAAGTGCTCTGGGGACTATACATATGGACTTTCACTCTTTGCCTTATTGCATGAGGAGGTTCTTATATATTAATACAAAACAGTATGGATTGACAGTGTCACATTCCGTTGTAGCCACGCCCACTAGAAATCCGAGTACGCCGTAAGGATACCTTTTAAATAACAATTGGAGTTAGCAACAATGTTTAATTTAGCCACACCCATTATTCATGGTAGGAATGTCTATATAAACCTGTATATGAATAAAACATAATAATGATTTATATTATGGCTGGTGCTTGTAAAACAATCGTTCAAAGCTTACAATGCCGGCTGGAGCGACGTGTAAGGCGACCAGGACAATAAACTGCTGTTTTTTCACAACGTTTATAGAGACGCTCCTCATATATTCATTTGATATGAAATCCAGGAATGTGTTTAGAAAAAGCAGAACACTAGCTGCCTAGTGTGTCTTCTGAGCGGTTGATACATAGAATACATTTTCGTTCGTTTAGATGATTAGAAATGATGGTAAACTAATCAAATATGTAATTGAAGAGAGAGAGAGAGAGAGAGAGAGAGAGAGAGAGAGAGAGAGAGAGAGAGCATTTCCATAAAATTGCACATATAGAAGGATACAATATATTTTTTATAACTTAGAACTTACATGTATTTAAGAACTTACAATTCTGTTCTATCTGATGGTTGCCATACTAACTAAATGTAATGGGTAATGCAGATGTATTCTTGATAGTCATTATTTCAACTTTATCTAAATCACTGTGTATAATAATAAAATAAATATAATGCATTTATGGAGATGTAGAGTTTGACCGATTCCAAAGAAGTGCATAGAATCTCCACGTGTCTAAATCATGAAAGTGACTGTATTTGATTTCAGACACGGATTTACAAATGAGCTGTATGTTTGGGCCCAGGTGTTCAATAGCGTGCATGTTAAATCAGGTGAACCATCCTGATTTAAGTATAAAATCTTAAAAACAAAATAAACGTTATATTCTCGTTTACGAGACTCGATCTTGTATCGAATAAATTAGATGTTTATAAATATCTACTAGTTACAGTCGAACTTCAATGGCTCGAACACCTTTGGGACCATGGAAAATTGTTTGAGCCATGGGTAGTTCGAGCCAATGAAGGTTAATCATGGCGCCGGGTCGGGAAGCAAATATCGCTAATTCTGGAAAATCTATCGATCTTCTACACAATAATTGTATGTTGAGCGTACTCATTAGAATCGCCTCGAAGAGGCGATTCTAATGAGTACACCGAACATACAATTTCACGATAAAATAAGAAAATTTCCTTAAATAATTGTTTTCTTGAGCTATCGGAAGAATTTCGTAGGGACTCAAAAACGAGTTCGAATTAGCCATGATGAACGAGCCATCGGTGATCGAGCTATTGAGATTCGAATGTATGTACAACATCGAATAAATGATATCAACGCAGTAAAACGTTTGCTTTTTGTTAGAAGCAAGCATGCATATTTTTATTTGTCTTAGTAGCCAATATGGTTGCGCCAAAAGACAAGTGAAAGTGTACTTCGCAGACATTCGCAGACGGTCTGCCGTAAACTGGCACAACTGAACAGAAACTTTGCAAACCTTCAGGCATATCAACAAAATTGTTTTAAGAATTTGAAATTTAGAATTAATATAATTTACATCTATATAATAAAGTGAAGAAATTGGGATATAATTGATTTTTTATTTATCAAGTAATGTTATTAGCCTCTCGTTAATTCCTCAGTTAGCAGGGCATTACATGAGTGAACATCCCTCATGAGACATTATACACATTAACTCCTTGCCATCACGAAAACATGCCTATATAATTTTGACTCCCTTATATAGTAAAACTGGGGTTTACAGGGGTGTACATTATTTTCCTTATTTCTGCTTAAAAACATAGATTGTCGAGGCGGTTCTAACGAGTACCCACAATCTATGTTTTGAGCAGAAATATGGAACATATTAGAGTTTTTCATGTAAAAATTTTCAGTTGTTGGAGGTGAAATTTTCTATTTATTTGAATAGGCGTGTTTTCGTAATGACGACTGATGACCTGATGTTTCTGAACGGCTGCCGAATGAGTGCCAAACAGACGCCGCCTAATCTGGGTCTACACTGTTTGCTCAAACCTGGGTGTGCCAATACTTATTGTGTGTTATTACTGCAAGAACATCCATACCAATTTTTTTAAGCAAAAACTTTTCTGAGATAATAAGACGTGATTTTTCATGTGAATCGTCTGCCATGAAAAAACACGTATTATTATCTCTGTAAAAAAATAAAAAGAAATAAAGTGTCGTCGGCTACAATTTTGCTTAACGCTTTTTAATAGTTAACCCATTTAAATCTGGCGTCCCATAAAAGGGACATAAACAAACAGTGTAGACCCAGATCAGACCGCAAAACGCGGCGTCTGATCTGGGTCTAAACTTTTAGCATTTAGACCGGATTTTCTCTAACAGATGATAGTTAAAAGCAACCCAGACACCTCTTAAATTGGACATGAATCTGCCCAAAGAGAGAGGTAGAAGAATCCCTTAGGCCTGCGGGGTTGCTTATACATAGTTTGGACCTTTGGGGTTCACATATACCGTACACGATGTAATTACCGCACATTGCGGTTAGGCTGCGCTGTGCAGCCGGGTTTATCAAAATTAATGGGAAAATGTTTGCCTTAAAAAGGATAGCTTTTAAACTAAACTTTTAATAGTTATTTTGAATGCATGCAACTTTTGAAACAATAAGAATTTTTACATGCGGTTTTCAACATTATTGACGTCATAACAATATTTTAATTTGAAATACTCTGAAATTAGGGAATGCGTCATCTTTAAGGTAAATGGACACACTTGGTAGATATTTCACTTTTTATTACAGGGGAAGCATCTTTTGTGACCCCTTGTTTGCTTTCCTGCATACCGGGTCACTTTTGAAAAGAGGTCTACTATGGGGAGCAAATTCTTTCCTTTTACAGTAGACCCTTTTTAGGGAGGCAAAATAATTTTGACAAAGCTGCATTTCCTAAAGATTTATCAATTCCCCTTAAAAGAAGCAAAACAAACAAATAAACAAAACAAATGAATAAATTAATGATAAAAAAAAAAAAAAAAAAAAAAAAAAAAAAAAAAATTCGCCGGTATTAAAAAATATGACTTTTTAGCTCACCTGAGCCGAAGGCTCAAGGTGAGTTATTGTGATCACTCACCGTCCGTCGTCGTCTGTCTGTCCGTCCGTCCGTCCGTCCACAATCTTTAAACAACATTTCCTCCTAAACCACTGAGCCAATTTTAACCGAATTTCACAGGATTGGTCCTTGAGTAATACTGACCGAAAATTATTCAAAGATTTGGAATCCATGCAGAATTCTGGTTGCCATGGCATCCAAAATAAAAACCTTTAAAAATCTTCTTGTCAGAAACCACTGGACCGATTTCAATATAATTGTACAGAAAGGTTCCTTTGATATTCCTCCACCAAGATTGTTCAAGCCATCGTGATTCGTCAAAAAAAAAACAATAAATAAAAATAAATAAATAAATAAATAAAATTAAATAAATAAATAAAAAAAAAATAAATAAATAAAAAAAAAAATAAAATAAAATGGCCGCCAGGGGGCGGGGCTTATTTTCCCTATGTATCTATGTAGGAAACTTTAAAAATCTTCTAGTCAGAAACCACCGGACTGATTTCAATATAACTTGGCAGAAATGTTCCCTTGGTTACCCTCTACAAAGATTGTTCAAGCCGTCATGATTCATCAAAAAACACGACCGCTAGGGGGCGGGGCTTATTTTCCCTGTATATCTATATAGAAAACTTTAAAAATCTTCTTGTCAGAAACCACTTGATCGATTTCAATAGAACACGGCAGGATTGATCTTTTGTAACCCTCTACCAAGATTGTTCAAGCCGTCATGATTCGTCAAAAAAAAACAACAAAAAAACAAACAAACAAAAAAAACAAAAACATGTCTGTTAGGGGGCGGGGTTATTTTCCCTATATATCTATATAGAAAACTAAAAATCTTCTTGTCAGAAACCTTGGTGACCCTCTACCAAGCTTGTTCAAGCAATCGTGATTCGTCAAAAAACATGGCCGCTAGGGGGCGAGGCTTATTTCCCCTATATATCTATATAGAAAACTTTAAAAAAAACTTCTTGTCAGAAACCAATGGACTGATTTCAATATAACTTGGCAGGAATGTTTCTTTGGTGACCCTCTACCAAGTTTGTTCAAGCCGTCATCGCTCATCAAAAGCATGGCTGCTAGGGGGCGGATCTTTTCCCTATATATCTATATAGAAAACTTTAAAAATCTTCTTGTAAGATACCACTGGACCGATTTCAATATAACTTGGCAGAAATGTTCCTTTGGGAGCCCTCTACCAAGATTATTCAAGCCATCGTGATTTGTCAAAAACATAGCCGCCAGGGGCCAGGGCTTATTTTGCCTGTATATCTCGATAGAAAACTTTAAAAATCTTCTTGTCAAAAACCACTGGAGCGCTTTCAAAAGAACTTGGCAGAAATGTTGCCTTGGTGACCCTCTACCAAGTTTGTTCAAGCCGTCATAATACGTCAAAAACATGGCCGCTAGGGGTGGAACATATTTTCCCTATATATCTATATAGAAAACTTTAAAAATCTTCTCGTCATAAACCACTGGACCGATTTCAGTATAACTTGGCAGGAAATTTTCTTTAGTGACCCTCTACCAAGATTGTTCAAGTAGTCATGATTTGTCAAAATCATGGCCGCTAGGGGGCGGAGCTAATTTCCCTATATATCTATTTAGAAAACTTTAAAAATCTTCTCGTCATAAACCGTTGGACTGATTTCTATATACCTTGGCAGGAATGTTTCTTTGGTGACCCTCTACCAAGTTTATTCAAGCCATCATGATTCGTCAAAAGACATGGCTGCTAGGGTGTAGGGGTGGGGCGGGCTTATTATTTTCTATATATTTATATAGAAAACTTTAAAAATCTTCCCGTAAGAAACCACAGGACCGATTTCAATATAAGTTTCGTTGGTAAACCTCTACCAAGACTGTTCAAGATGTTGTGATTCGTCAAAAAACAGGACAGGCAGGGTGCAGGGCTTATTTTGCCTTTATATCTTTAGAGAAACATTTAAAAATCTTCTTGTCAGAAACCACTAGACCGATTTCAGTATAACTTCGGAGATCCTCTACCAAGAATGTTCAAGCCGTCATGATACGTCAAAAACATGGTCACTAGGGGCGGAGCTTATATTTCCTATAAGTCTATATAGAAAACTTTAAAAAATCTTATCCACATAAACCAATGGCCCGATTTCAATATAACTTGGCAGGAATGTTTCTTTGGTTACCCTCTACCAAGATTGTTCAAGCCGTTATGATTCGTCAAAAGCATGACTGCTAGAGGGCGAGGCTTATTTTACCCTATAATATATATATATACATACATGTATATATATATATATATATATATATATATATATATATATATATATATATATATATATATATAGAGAGAGAGAGAGAGAGAGAGAGAGAGAGAGAGAGAGAGGGAAAACGTCAAAAGTATTCTTGTCATAAACCACTGGACCGATTTCAATATAACTTGGCTGAACTGTTTCTTTGATGACCCTCTACCAAGATTGTTCAAGCCGTCATGATAAGTCAAGAAACATAGCCGCAGTGGGACAGAGCTTATTTTCCCTAAATATCTATATAGTAAATTTTAAAAATCTTCTTGTCAGATACCACTTGACCGATTTCAATATCACTTGGCAGGAAATTTCCTTTGGTGACCCTCTACCAAGATTGTTCAAGCAATCATGAATCGTCAAAAAGCATGGCTGCTAGGGGTGGGGCTTATTTTCCCTATATATCTATATAGAAAACTTTAAAAATCTTCTTGTCAGAAACCACTGGACCAATTTCAATATAACTTGGCAAGAATGTTCCTTTGGTGACCCTCTACCAAGTTTGTTCAAGCTGTCGTGATTAATCAAAAAACATGGCCGCTAGGGACGGGGCTTATTTTCCCTATATATCTATATAAAACAGTTTAAAAATCTTCTTGTCAGAAACCACTGGACCGATTTCAATATAACTATGCAATAATGATCCTTTGGTGACCCTCTATCAAGATTCAGTTCAAGCTGTCATGATGCATTAAAAACCATGGCCACTAGGGGGCAGGGCTATGACATTTATGCAAAAATCTTACAGCAATGAACTTGGCTGAAACTTCAATAGTAAGTATGCGAATCAGTTTGCTCAGGTGAGCGATATAGGACCAATATGGTCCTCTTGTTTCTGATTTCTTAAGAAGAAAATAAAACACACCTGTAACATTGTTACGGATATACCGAATCGCCTCAATGATCGACGCGACCCTAATGCATACCTTCCACGTGTTTTTTTTTTTTTTTATTTACTTATTGAAAATCACAGGGGCCCTAATCTGAAGACAGAGAAACATTAATGATTTAGGAAAATGAATACATTTACGCACCGTGTGGAGGTAGCTCTCATAACTATTCCATCTCTCATCTGAAAAAAGGGGTCTACTATAAAAGGAAGTATTTGCTCCCTTACCTTTTAAATGGGACCCCTTTACAGAAGAGACTTGATTTGCAGGAGAGAAAACTAGAAGTCACAAAAGAGTTTGTTAGGTCTAATAAGGTACGTTGCCAGGGCCCAGCTGTTCAAAGCGTCGTTAGCTTTACGAGCTCGTTAGTGGTCAAAATATTAACTGTTCTAGTAAGTACAATATCTATTTCACAGGTATTTTTGCTGAAAAAATGCGAGTAGCTTTTGCAAAAGCTACTCACATTTTTCAGCAAAAATATTAGCGTATATGCCATATTTGATGATCAAAACTTTAACGATACGGTAACTAACGACATCATTAGTTTTGAACATCTGGGCCCAGGTTTGCAAATCATTAGGACGTTGAAAATCGAAAGACTTCTTTTGATTGATGATGGAGTCTTGAACAATTCTACGAAGACAATGCCAGCTTTTTACGGTTAAACGACGTAATATATGTATGTTATAGCTTATTAGTGAACTGTATGACACGATGAAAATAAACCTTTTAAAAGCTGGGCAAAATGAGTACGAATAATAGTTAAAAGTCTGGTCTAATAATATACGTAGGTTGTAAATTTCATGCCGCGTCATGAAAAACGTGTTTTATGTGTTTTTTTTTTTATATTAGAAAATAGGCCAACACGTCTGAAAATGTATCTTCCGACATGTGTCATTACGAAAACATGCCTATATATATAGAAAATTTCGCCTCCAAAAACTGAAAATCTTCAGATAAAAAACTCTGATATTTTCATATTTCTGCTCAAAACATAGATCGTGGGTACTTGTTAGAACCGCCTCGACGAGGCGGTTCTAACGAGTACCCACAATCTATGTTTATAAGCAGAAATAAGAAAATAATGTATACCCCTGTAAATCCCAGTTTTACTAAATAAAAGTGGGGTTTAAGGAGGTCAACATTACATTGGCATGTTTTCGTGATGCGTCAAGCGAAGATTCAGATAAGCCAGCGGATTCGCGCAATCTGATCAGACTCTTCACTGAGCGTATTTTAAACATTCAAAGGTGCATAAGGGCAACAAGGACTGATCATAGTGCGCGGATGCGCAGACTGATCGGAGTCTTTGTCAGTGCATTTGTCAGAAGGTAAGTTTTCCCCCGTTGAGGCTCAAATGATTTGTGTCTGAAAGTCCAGAGATACAACCAGTACGTTTACGAACATCAAAAAGTTGTGTCTGAAAGCCCAGAGCTGCAATCAGTACGTTTATGTACATCAAAAATAGGGGTCATGACTACAATCAGCAGACATTATCATTTGCCATTTTGTGACTTTGCAGTTCTAGTGTATTTCTAGTGAAATAATGTTATTATTATCAACTTTTTTGAAAACTATTCTGAACATTACCTCAAAGAAATAAAGCTCACGAAATATACACGAGATACAAGATAAAGAAAAACGCGGTATCAAATACAGTTGATGGTTATGACCCTTTCAGTAATGAAGCTGTCACTAATTAAAGAGAGCATAAATTCTCAAAAGCTAAGATTTTCGTTGACGTTAATGGTGACGTCGCCGAAAAATGGGCATTGAAATTTTACTTTAATTTCCAAACAATGCTGAATAACAAGTAAAATGCCTACAGACCTCTTGAAATTATTCCAATTGCTTTTATCGATTTGCATTCTTTGGGTATAGGTTTAATATTTGTATCCTAAAATTTCAGCGTAGGAATTTTAACAAATTTATAAATAAATAAAAAGAAAAAAAAGAAAATAAATAAATAAGATAACATAAAAAATAAAATAAAAAATATGGAAATTCATTTATTCAAATGACGAAGTCACAAAATGAAAACTGATTATATCCACTGACTATTAGTATTAACCCTTCTCTTGCTGAACACGACATGCCCTGTCTTAGCAAACAGTGTAGATCCAGATCAGTTGGCTTATGAAGACTGATCGGAGTCTGAAGAAGCCAACTGATCTGGATCTGCACTGTTTGTCATTAAATATGTGAATTTCTATCAAAACCCGGATCAAGTAATCTAACTGGCTGGAAATTAGAAGTGGGTGTGGCATCTTAATTTATTCAGCAAGGCAAGGGTTAATTGGGCCGCGCCATGCGAAAACGTGTATTTGGGCTTATGCGGACATCGAAGGCCCAGGTCAGCCTGGGCATCCGCGCAATCTAATCAGGTCCTTCAGAGTCAGCTAACAGAATCATTGGATACTACAGAATGTATAAATGGAGACCAAAACCCGGATGATACTTTGTGCATGCGCAGGATAATCCGAATCTGTGCATTTTGCGCATGTTCGAAGGTACACTTTCACTTGACGTGGCTCAATTTATCTTGGTCTAATTGAGTTTTACGTTGTCTGTGGTAGTCATGATATATGACAGCAGTAAATTGTTCGTAGAATTCTTATATATATATAACAAAGATGTTGCTGTCATATTAACAAAGAAATATGACTTTTTAGCTCACCTGAGCCGAAGGCTCATGGTGAGTTATTGTGATCACTCACCGTCCGTCGTCGTCTGTCTGTCCGTCCGTCCGTCCGTCCGTCCACAATCTTTAAACAACATTTCCTCCTAAACCACTGAGCCAATTTTAACCGAATTTCACAGGATTGGTCCTTGGGTAATACTGACCGATAATTATTCAAAGATTTGGAATCCATGCAGAATTCTGGTTGCCATGGCATTCAAAATAAAAACCTTTAAAAATCTTTTTGTCAGAAACCACTGGACCGATTTCAATATAGTTGTACAGAAAGGTTCCTTTGATATTAAGATTGTTCAAGCCATCGTGATTCGTCAAAAAAAAAAAAAAAATAAAAATAAAAATAAAAAAATAAAAATAAAACAAATAAAATTAAAAATAAATAAATAAAAGAAAATAGATAAATAAATAAGAAAATAATAAAAAATAAAATAAAATGGCCGCCAGGGGGCGGGGCTTATTTTCCCTATGTATCTATGTAGGAAACTTTAAAAATCTTCTAGTCAGAAACCACCGGACTGATTTCAATATAACTTGGCAGAAATGTTCCCTTGGTTACCCTCTACCAAGATTGTTCAAGCCGTCATGATTCATCAAAAAACACGACCGCTAGGGGGCGGGGCTTATTTTCCCTGTATATCTATATAGAAAACTTTAAAAATCTTCCTGTCAGAAACCACTTGATCGATTTCAATATAACACGGCAGGATTGATCTTTGTAACCCTCTACCAAGATTGTTCAAGCCGTCATGATTCGTCAAAAAAAAAAAAAAAAAAAAAAAAAAAACATGTCTGCTAGGGGGCGGGGTTATTTTCCCTTTATATCTATACAGAAAACTTTAAAAATCTTCTAGTCAGAAACCATGGGACCGATTACAATATAACAAAGATGTTGCTGTCATATTAACAAAGAATTAGTTTAGAAAAACAAAATAATAATACGGTCTAGCATACATTTGTTGAACTGGTTTTTCAGTACCGGTATTCATAAAAAAAGAACACACACACACACACACACACACACACACACACACACACACACACAACACACACACACACACACACACACACACACACACACACACACACACACTATTTAAGAAAACAACTTTAACAACAATCATACAAACAAGCACATTCAGCATTTATTTTTGTCTCCGCGTTTAAAAGATCCATAAAAATGACCAAGTAAATAACAAAATCAAATAAAAAAAAAGTAAAAAAAAAAAAAAAAAAAAGACGTCTGATAAAAATACCAGTCACCTGCATATCATCAGACTATGTCCAAAGCCTCTGCAAAATTTCCAACCAATCAGTGAAGGACTCTTGGAGAAGTTGTGCACAAATATTTGTTACGACCCAGAACAAGCTGACTAAGTTTAATACCTATTAGAGGTAGGGTCCATTTTCTACATTGGGACTATTTGTTATTAACAGTTATTAATAGTGGCGTGATATATAAGTTACGCAACTTTAATAAAGCTAAACTGGTTGCGAAACGCAGAAAGCGAGAAAATCGCTGAATGTTTGCAAAATCCCGCACATAGCATGCAATTGATGCTTGGCAAGAGTATAGCCTTTCTATATATAAACTCACCGATACAGTCCAATTCGAAGGACAACTAGACAGCGCAAAATATCCGTTTAAACGATTGTGGGACAATTCGGCACATAGCAAACTCGGCACATAACCAACCAAGCAACTATAATCTATGATTTTGAGCTGAAATAAAATATACTCCTGGAAACCACCTGTTTTACTTTTTTGGCTTCGTCGCTTGGAAACCTGTCTTCGGGGGTTCCGATCGATCAGGTTAGACAAAAACTGGCCTGCTCAGTCTCAAAACCCACGAGTTTTTGGCATACAGCAACCTAAGTAATCATACTTTCCAAGTAGCGAACAACAAAAGCGTTGATCAGACTGCGCGGTTGATCTGCACCTTTATTGTTAGCACATGCAGTTTGCAGGTGGCCCCGGGGGTTTTCGACGACGGGGCTCAAATACTAAGGTGGGGTACATAGTTCACTCAGACTATCTTACAGAGTTGAAATATGAAAAAATATAGTATGAGCCACGACGGAGAAAAGGGATCATTCGGACAGCCCGTACGGTCAAACTTTCAGTGTGCATGCTCAGCACCTTAGAAGGTCAAGAACTTTGGTTCTTTGGCTGAATGTTTCTCATGACCTACAGCTTAGGTGAGCAAACAGCGAAGGTTTTGGCGAGACTGCGTGGATGCGCTGGGCCACTTGAACCTTTGCTGTTCGCACATGCAATACATGGTAATGGGGATCAATAGTCTACCTTTCAGGCTTTTTAGAGCAGAAATAAGAAGAAAAAAAGTATATCCCCTTTTATCACTAGGTTATATCTGTTGTAGATCTTTATTAACTCAAAAGGACGGCTGATAGAAGTTTGGCGATTCCAGGAATCTCGTTTCACCATATTCACATTTACAGTTTCGAAATCAATTCCGACTTCCTGAATTCGCTTTGTTCATCTAGATTTTATTGTTAAACAATGAACAAAACAAAGATTTATTAATAATTTTACTAAAAGATAAAAAGAGCAGACAAATAGAATTTCTAAGCAACCTCAATCCAATTCATACCAATTAGCACTTTAATCTGAGAATATTTAGCCTCGACGGGGCGGTTCTAACGAGTACCCACAATGTATTTTTTTAGCAGAAATAAGAAAAATAATGTTTAACCCTGTAAACCCAAGTTCACTACATAAAAGTGGGTTTTAGGGGGTGGGGGGGGGGGGGGTGGGGGAGTTAAAATTATACAGGCGTAAAAATGGGCCATAAAAAAATTAAAAGGAAATTTTCAGATGAAAATCTCTGATATTTTTCTTATCTCTGCTGAAAAACATATATTTTGATTTCTAACTTGAAGTATACATAGTCTATGTTTTAGAATAGAAATAAGAAAAACTGGTATACATCCCTGTATACTTAAGTAATCTATTAGAGTAGCAATTATACAATTTCATGGCCTACTGGATGGTTAAAGATCTAATCTGAAGAAAAAGAATAAAGAAATAAATTTATCTTTCCTAACTTTTCCTTTTTATAATTATCTATAAAAAGTGTAAACTACATCTAAAAATAGACGCATAAATGTACAGATATATAAGCTATCAAAAGGATAGCGTTTTTTATCGAGTATCAGCCCTTTGGTAGCCCTCCAGGTTCCCTGTCTGGGGCCTCTTTTTTGGTTATGCTCTAACCCAGTCCTGATTGGCTATCGGCTTACCCCTTTGTTGCTGATTTTATAGCGTGATCTTTTCTTTCAAACAACGTGGCTAAACAGTTCAGACGCCATAGTTTTGTCAAGCTTCAAATTTTAAACCTTGGCTATTTGGAGGAGAGAATATATCACTAAACCGCGTAAGTAATGGCGTTTTCTCTGCCTAATGTGCTTTTATTGGGCCACAATTTTTTCAGACGGTTGCAGCAAGCGTTGTACTTCTCGCAACATCCATATTGCGTTTCGAATTTTGGTTTGCAGCAATGCAATGTGATATTTTTTTACTGTTTCGGGATGGACAGTCGGGGATAAAGCAAAACAGATTGAGCCTTTGCAGAAAAGGGTGCGATCGGTATTTCAAATGGGACATTTTGAAGCTGTAGTGATACAGCTGGGGGACAAGACTGCTGCAATCTTGGGCTGTTCAGCTGTTTGGGGTTGGCATCATTGTTGGATGATTTTGGGCAGTGGTTAATAAGAGAATGTGGGGTAAAGATAGTATACATCTGTCAATTGTTTACACGGCCGCAGCCTAGAAATGTGTCGCCTGCAATTTATGAGCAGCGGCGGTCAAAGGTGAACGAGTACTTGGAGGTCCTCCGAGAAGATTCGGACTCCATTAAGGTTTGGAAACACCGAAGAATAGTTGAAAGCCCGCACAACGTATTTGATGAAGATGGATGCCATCTCAATGAAATTGGAATGAAGAAATTTTATAAATCTATAAGACAGGCCGTCATATTGGCAGTTGAAAGTGTAAATTGAGGCCATCTGCACCATTATGTACTTGTTTTTGTAATATCGGGGTGCTTGCGTTTGCTGGCACCTTAGATTGGTCAGCTTTAGCGGGGTGTTGTAACAGACTTAGTGAGATAGAGTCTTGCGGGTCCATATGGCCATGTGTTATACTGACGTGACTTTTTTTCTCTCTCTCGTATGGCCGACGCGCATGGCTTGGGTGCAGTGCAGTTTTGACATTGATAAACCATGATAACTTTAATACAGTGCTGTCTATTTAATAACATATCATGAAGTTAATTCGGTGTTGTACCCGCGTCATGGGCCTGATTTGACTTTAATGCCACATTGGATTGGTGGCGTTTAATTAATAGTCACTGCTGATGTGGCAAGACATATGGTTCTGCAAGAGTCTGTTGTTTTGGGTGTTACAACATTTATCCCGGTTCTTTGGATGTACAGCGGCAGTTTTAATTCACCCCACATTGTGGTTAGGGCTACCGTATTCGTTCCACTAAATGCCTCCGTGAGAAGCTCGGTTCATGCTTTTCTTTACTGAATGACATGCATCAGTGTGTGACATCCTTTTTGTGGGGATGTGAAGACGGTTTGATAAATGACACATCTTCAGGAGGCATTTATTTATTTTTTTTGAATTTCTGGCTATTTTAGTAATTTTATAAAGGCAGAGGGATAGAATTTTGTGGATCTGGGTAATCATCTTTAGAGTTTAAGAGATAAATTCTTGTGATATGCTCATTCCTCTGCTCCAATTTGCTCAAAGCAGTCTTGCCGCTAGCCATGTAATAACTTTTGGGATCTGGGTAATCATCTTTAGAGTTTAAGAGATAAATTCTTGTGGTATGCTCATTCCTCTGCTCCATTTGCTCATAGCAGTCATGCCGCTAGCCATGTAATAACTTTAGTTTCACTCTTGTGCTGGGCACTGCTGCAGCACTTTTGATTTGAAGGGAGGTAATTCTGGCGGTCATTATTATGGGATTTTAGGGAATAATCTCCCTTAGCTCCTGAAAAAACATAGTTATTTGAGTTCAAGGAGCACAGGAGTGTGTATGTAACCTTGTATGTAACCTTGAGCCATGCAAGTAGCACAGAAATGTGTTAAACATGGCCAGGCTTGAAACAAATGTTCCATGATTGGTAGCAGGTTCTAGTCGGCTAGGGAATTCAAACTTAGTTTTATTTTGCAGAATGGAGTGGGGTTGTTCAAGTCCCAGGACAAACCGGATACAACGCGGAGGCTGGCAGCTTCTGTTTCCCAAATGAGGAGTGGAGGTCGAAGGGCTCGAAATACAGTGTTAAGGGGTCATAACAACCTAAAGGGTCAGTCAGATAAACAAACTACATGTAACAATGTGACTGATCTTAGCAAGGGGACTTTGGCGGTGGATGTGTCTAAGTTAGCTTCAGCCCGTGGTCAAGCTTTGGCCCCAGTGATCGCGGCTACAATGAGTCAGATGGGTTTCTCTTGTACTAGCGAAGGACAAGGCAGAAACAGTTCTGAGATTTCTGCTGGCAATGTGCATAGCCAGCAGAATGGCGAACAGAGCAATGAACATTTGGACTCAAATAGTGAACTTGATGATCAAGAACAGCACAAAAAGACTCAACAGCAGTCCAACAATGAACAGGGACATGATCGGACACAAATACTTCCTAACAATATTGATGATCTGCAATTATCTAATTTGGCAACTGGGGGCCAAGCAAATTCAGGTGTGCAGGGTGCAGACCAGATATCCTCCTCCAGTTGGGTTGACGGGCCGACATTTGTTCCGTCAAGACTGCCATTGTATGCAATGGTTCCTGTGTAGAAAAGAGAGCAGATTTGGCGGGGCGAATTTGTCGAGTTGTCCACCTTGCAGGTGGAGGAACCAGATGGTGTTTTATTCAATATAAAAACTGGCAAAATTTCACCTGCATCTTCTGAGAAACAATTTCTTACTACTGAGCAATATACAGATGCCTTTTCAATTTATGCGTCAGTTTACCGCATTAAATATCCACAGGAGGGGGAAGCTTTGGCATCTTATATGAGTTTGGTAAGACGTATTGCAAGTGAGCGTGGTGCATGGTTCAATTACGATAGGCAGTTTCGGAGGCTAAAGGCCAATTCTACTTCTTTAAAGTATAAATGGGATCAAAGGGAGGATGCATTTTTTTCTTAGCCTTGAACAAGCGTCAGCTTTTCCGTCCTGAAAGGGGAATTTTCCAAGAAAAAAAAAATACAAAATTGTATCATGCTTTAAGTACAATAGGGGAAGCAACTGTCCTGGGTGCTCGTACCCCCACAAGGGCGGCGAATGTGGTGGACAACACCCCTTTTTCCGGTGTTGGTATAGAAATAAAAAATACCCATCAGACATCAGACCGAGGGGGGAGGGGGATAATGCCCTAGGCACCAGTGGAGGACATAAGGGCCAGGGGGGGCCATAGTCAGCCAAGTAGGGGAGGGGGTAAACCAAGATCAAACAATTAGGGAAAAACTACCTACTCCCGTTATTGCTGAGAGGCTAGCGGAACTTTTGGTTGGTTACCCTAAAGATAGATAGTACATCATTGATGGGTTTACAAATGGGTTTCGCATTGGTTTTGAGGATATTCGCTCACCGCAGTCATGTAGCAATTTGAGGTCTGTCAATCAGCATCCAGAGATTGTGACTGCTAAGCTTGAAAAGGAGTTAGCAGAAGGCCACATTGAGGGGCCGTTTGAGGAAGTTCCCTTTGAGAACTTAAATTGATCTCCTTTGGGTCTCGTTGAAAAGAAAACTCCCGGGGAATACAGGTTGATACATCATTTATCATATCCACGGGGGTCGGGTATATCTTTAAATGCAAATATACCTAGTGAATGTTCAGCAGTATCATATGCTGGCACTGATGACGCCATATCTTTAGTAAAGAAGTTTGGACGTGGCTGTTTCATAGCCAAAACCGACTTGTGAAACGCCTTCAGATTGGTCCCTGTACATCCCTTGGACTATGAACTACTAGGGTTTAATTGGCAGGGTAAATTTTACTTTGACCGATGCCTGAGTATAGGTGGAAGTTCCAGTTGCAAGATCTTTTTCCCGCGAACTTCAATGGATTTTCTTGGTATAACGTTAGATTCCTGTCTTATGGAATCCAGACTGCCCAAGGAGAAAATTCAGAAATGCCTGCAGATGCTTATTATGTTTATGGATAAGAAATCATATAAACTGCGTGAACTACAGTCACTTTTAGGCTATCTCAATTTTTGCAGCCTGATTGCGATGAGCGGTAGAGCCTTTTTGAGACGCTTATATAATCTGACCATGAGCGTAGAGCAGCCATACTATTATATCTGACTGGATAAGGAGGCTAAAAAGGACCTCCAAACTTGGTACAAATTTGTGCAGCAGTTTAATGGCAAATCCATGTTTATTTCCATCATGAAAACATCCCCATATAATATTGACCCCCTTAAACCCCACTTTTATATAGTAAAACTGGGGTTTACAGAGGTATACATTATGTTTTTTTTTATTTCTGCTCAAAACATAGATTATGGGTCTCGTCAGAACCGCCTCGACGAGGCGGTTCTAACGAATACCCACAATCTATGTTTTAAGCAGAAATATGAAAAATATCAGAGTTTTTTTATCTGAAACTTTTGAGTTTTTAGAGGTGAAATTTTCTATATATTTGAATAGGCGTGTTTACGTATTGTAGATAGACTAGTTTCCAGCGTAGCCCTTCATTTGTATACCGATACAAAGTCTTTAGGATATGGTGCTATATATGGATCCTCATGGTTGTATGGGCTTTTTCCGCGTGAATGGCAGAGTTTGAACATAACTTTTTTTGAGCTTTACCCAATAGTCCTTGCAGCCCATATATGGGGGCACCTTTGGAAGAACCATAGCATAATATTTCGCACAGATAATGAGGGGTTGGTTTCCATTCTCAATTCAAAAACTTCTCGAGATACAGACATAATGTGTTTGGTTAGGGCATTGGTTTTACAGTGCATGAAACACAATATTCTGTTTCGCTCCATGTTTGTCAGGGAGTCTGATAATACTTTGGCTGACTGTCTCTCTCATCAACAGGTGCAGAATTTCAAGGCATTGAGTCTCAACAGCAACCCACAACCGACGGCAGTGTCACCCAGTTTGGAGCCAGTGGAATTTTGGCGAGTTTTAACATCCTGCTGAATGCATCTTTAGCACCTTCTACAAATAAGATATATGCAGATGCAATCACAGCTTTCGAAACTTTTATTAGACATACAATGCAAGCAAGATGCATACTGCCTTGTTTAGTGACACAGGTTGCATTATTTGTGGCAAATTTGCATCATCAGATTATGGCTCCCAAGACTATTTCCACATATTTATCCGCAGTATCATATGTGCATAAAATAAGAGGATTGAATGATCCTACTCAGGCCTTTCTAGTGCGCAAACTAACTACTGGGGCATATAGACTTGCCCATTAGACTTGCCCATAAGATTGCCCATTACCATTCCATTTCTCAATAGATTAATTCTATCTTTGCAATATACCACAACTAGTAGATATGACCATGTTTTATTCCGTGCAATGTATCTATTTGCATTTGAAACATTTGCCCGCATAGGCGAAATCACATCAAATCACCCAAGAGCTCATTTCGTCGTTCAGTTCTCCGGCGTGTCTATGTTTGCGGAACAGGGAAGGCAGCAGGTAGAAGTAACTTTTCATCAGTTCAAGCATAATTTAATGAAAAGACCACATAGGATCATTTTTGGGAGGGGGTCTGCCTGTTATTCCGCTGTAGCAGCAATATCTGAGTATCTACAGTTGAGGGGTTCGACTGAGGGACCATTTGTTTGTTCTGTTGTTGGGAAACCTATTCCAAGGTCTATTTTTTATCAGCAATTACACAGATCTCTTAATTTTTGTCAGTTAGATAATGCTCGATACAAGGGTCATAGTTTTCGTATAGGAGCAGCTTCTCACAAGGCTGAGTTAGGCTATTCTGATGTGCTTATACGGTCACGGGCGTTGGAACAGCAATGCATATAAAAAGTACCTGAGAATGCATTCGACATGATTTATAATTTCTTGAACAAGCATGGGTTCAGGGATCTAACTTTAAGCAGGAAGAAACTGGGGCCTGCGTTTGCTAGCACCCAGTTATATTACGTATATGTAAATGTGTTTAAGGTAGTTCTAGTAAGGTGTATTGGCCAAGTCTGCTTGCGTTTGCTGGCAGCCTCAGTCTGATTATTTTAACATTTTAATGTATAGGACCAATTCATCTTGCAGAAGGGGCTA
This sequence comes from Anodontia alba, assembly GCA_964016985.1. Taxonomy (NCBI): domain Eukaryota; kingdom Metazoa; phylum Mollusca; class Bivalvia; order Lucinida; family Lucinidae; genus Anodontia; species Anodontia alba. Next base: position 23,054,243 of record OZ024825.1, read on the forward strand.
ATTGCAGGCCTTATTACTTCTATGGTTGTTTGCGTTTGCCGACTGCCTAGGAAAACAATTTATACCCATTAAGCTTGTTAGTTGTGTTAATAGTTCCATGCATTCATGTCGGTACTGCGATTTTACAAACTTGTCTTCTCGAGCAAAATACTATATTAACATTGCCTGGTCCCTCTTGTAATCGTATAGACTGAGATTTCAGGGGTGTTAACGCAGTCCGCGTTGGCCGGCTGCTGCTGGGATCTATGCATATCATCATTTCACATACTTCGATTTTTCATCACTTTATATATATATATGTATGGTAGTTCTGTCAAGCAAATAAAACTTATCATTTGAGGCAAATAGCAGTCTGCTGCTGCTGTTTTTTTTATTTTATTTTATTTTTTTTTTTTTATTTTTTTTTTTTTTTTTAGATTTTTTTATGGGGCAAACCATGTCGCATATTTGCCGAAAATGGAAAGGAAATGGAGAAGTTGAGATGTTCGGCATATAAGCGCCATGGTTGTATGGCAGTAGTATTGCCCCATCTGCTTTCTAGATGAGGTCATAAGATTTATTTTAATTTGTGGGAAGTTTATCATCACTCCATGCTATATGGAAATTTACCGTTTTCAGAACTCAAAATTTTTGTGAATCTTTTGGAAAATAAAACTCATAGATACACACAATTGTACCTACAGCAGCAGCACGGTGTTGGTTATTTTATGTTCAGTTACAGATCAAAGGACAGTATTTGCAAACAAAGGGGTCAGTTTCCCCTTCTATACCATCAGGCCATGGCCTGTTTTTCGCCAGTTTGTTAGGCCGACGTTGGCTTTGCCATGGTTCAGTACTGGGTCATCTGCCTTTTTCAATCCCTTATGAAGGCAGTTCTCTTTGTATGGAAACGCTGCTTTGGTAGAAAAATGTCGAATCAGATATCACAAGCAGTGGGGATGTTATTCCCCTTTGCTAGACTGGATGTCACAAGCTGAGGAGATGTTTTTCTCCTCTGTTGGGTTATCCACGTATATGGTTGGCGGAGGCTAGATAAATATAACTATATTTATGTGCCGAGTTTACTATGTGCCGAGATGGTAAATGCATAACAACAATGACATGCAAGTTGTTTACAATCTCAAATCGTGCTTATCATGTAAGGGAATTTAAAATTACAATTTTATTATTCCAGCTGATGTTTATTGCACGTGTTTAGTAAACCTGTTAATTCCTGTTTGCACAATACACAGACTATCATCAAGGGAAACATTCATCAAGAAATATAATTACTTTCTAAGCTATTGAAGCGATTCAATGATACCTTTAATGTTATTAACTTTTATCCTTCTCTGGGCTTATTCAGCAGGCTGCTGGTAGACATCTTTTATTCAGGAAATAGGCTTTGACGCTTCATGCAAATTATCTCCGTAGGATAGATTTTGCGTAAACTATCATAACTTATTTGCATGATATGCCAAAGACCATTTAAAAATATAAACAAAATGTTTCAAAATGTCGTCTGCTGAAATGTTTAACCAGCACGCATAGCAGTAAAAAGTGTATCAAAACAGTTGATACAAAAACCGACAGTGTGCTGTTGCGAACAAGGCCTGCAGGGGTCTACAATGTTTGTCACTCTGCGTTTGGTTGATGGCTGACTCCTCCTGTTTGTAGCCATGGGCATGTCCAAATTCAAAGATAGAAGAGTCCACTTCTGATAAAGATTAAATTACAGCTTTACGAGTAAGTATAATAGTTCTGCTGTTACTCGTAACATACATCTGTTGTGATGGTTCGTCACGTCACGTCTAGATCCAGACCGTTTGTAAATTGGCTTATTTTGTATGCAGGAGTGACAGGATTAAACTGGATAAAACCCGGTAACTACAAAAAAGTATTTAACTCAAGTTAAGTCGAGTGGACTTCTAACTCATCGACTTGGACAGTGTCATTTCATGCAGAATTATTCTGGCTAGTTTTTAGCTCTGCTGAACCGAAGGCTCAGGGGGAGCTTATAGGATGGCAGCCTCCGTCGTCCGTCGTCGTCCACACTTTCGAACTGGAATATCATTGCAGCTTACTATCAGATCTCAACCAAATTTTATCTGTGGCATGTCTTTGGTAAGGGATTGCTTGCATTTGCATTATAGGAAAATTGCTTCAGAATTTTGGTTGCTATGGCAACTGATATGTCCCATAGGCTTACCATAGGAAAATGGTTTGTACAGAGTAGCTTCTTCATTTTTTGTTGGATCTTTATGAAACTTGCAAATTACAATGACATGCATAAAATCTCGGATGAGTTCGAAAATGGGTCAGATCAAACTAACAATGCAGAGTTACGTCCCCTTGATTGTCAAAAATTGGCCACTATCGACCTTTTGAACAGCGTAACTTCTTCAGTTGTTATAGGATTTTCATGAAACATGCAGATAACAATGGCATAAATAAAATCTGGAAAGAATTTGAAAATGGGTCAGATCGGACCAACAATGGCAGAGTTATGTTCTCTTGATTGTCAAAAATGGTCATTATCGACCTTGTGAACAGCATAGCTTCTTCATTGTTTTGTTGGATATTCATGAAACTTGCAGATAATAATGATATGCATAAAATCTCAGACGAGTTTAAAAATGGGTCAGATCGGACCAACGATGACAGAGTTATGTCCCCTTGATTGTCAAGATTGCTTATGAACACTTGAGAGGCCACAATTTCAACCTATACAACTTTAGACTTCCTCAGAGTGATGTCCTTGACATAATGTCGGTCAAGTTCGAAACTCGGTCATGTGTGGTCAAAAATAGTCTCTAGGTCAAATAATAGCGTCGTGCGTTGTGCGCCGTCAACGATTAGCTTTAAAAGCCTACTCCTCCTACATCCCTAGGCCAATTGACTCAAAACGGCAGGAAGCATTGGGGTGACTTGTAGATAAAAAAATAGCTAAAACCGTTTCGATTGCAAATCCAAGATGGCCGCCATGGACGCCGTCATCCAAATCTATTTTTCGATTTTTCTGCTGAACCGAAAGGCCAACTAGGTATGAAGCATCAGGGTGTTTTGTAGATCAAAAATAGCTAAAACGGTTTCGATCGGAATTCAAGATGGCCGCCGTGGCTACTATCTTGAAAATATATTTTTCGCTTCTTCTCCTGAACCGAAAGGTCAGTTGACTTGAAACTTGGTCGGAAGCATTGGGGTGATTTGTAGATCCAAAATAGCTAAAATCGTTCCGATCGGAAATCGACGATAGACGCCATCAATCTTGAAAATCTATTTTTCGCTTCTTCTCCTGAAACGAAAGGCCAGTTGAACTAAAACTTGGTAGGAAGTATTAGGATGACTTGTAGATAAAAAAAAAAACAACAACAACAAAAAAAAAAACACTAAAACTGTCCGATCGGAAATCCAAGACGGCCGCCATAGCTGCTGTCTTGAAAACCTAATTCGCTTCTTGTTTTGAACCAAAAGGCCAACTGACTTGAAACTTGGTAGGAAGCATTGGGTGTCTTGTAGAGTAAAAATAGCTAAAATCGTTCGGATCTGCAATGCAAGATGGCCGCCATGTCCCCATCTTGAAAATCTATTTTTCTCTTTTTCTGAACCGAAAGGCCAATTGACTTGAAACTTGGTAGAAAGCATCAGGGTGACTTGTAGATCAAAATTGCTAAAATTGTTCCGGTCAGAAATCCAAGATGGCCGCCTTCTTGAAAATATATTTTTCGCTGCTTCTCCTGAACCAAAACGCCAATTGACTTGAAACTTGGTAGGAAGCATTGAGATGACTTGTACATCAAACATAGCTAAAATTGTTTTGATCGGAAATACAAGATGGTCTCCATGGCCGCCATCTTTAATAGTTATTTTTGGCTTCTTCTACTTAACTGGAAGGCAAATTGACTTGAAAGTTGATAGCAAGCATCGGGGCGACTTGTATATAAAAAATAACTAGAATAGTTTCGCTCGAAAATCCCAGATGGCCGCCATGGCTGCTATCTTGAAAATCTAATTCACTTCTTCTCCTGAACCGAAAGGCCATCTGACTTGAAACTTGGTAGAAAGCATCAGGGTGTCTCGTAGAGCCAAAACAGCTGAAATCGTTCCGTTCCGCAATCCAAGATGGTCGTCATGGCCACCATCTTCATAATCTATTTTTCCCTTCTTCTCCTGAAACGAAAGGCCAATTGACTTAAAACTTGGAAGAATGAATTGGGGTGACTTGCAGATAAAAAAAATAGTTAAAATTGTTCTGATGGGAAATCCAAGATGGCCGACATAGCCGCCATCTTGAAAATCTTATTTTCGTTTCTTTTCCTGAAACGAAAGGCCCATTGTCTTTAAACTTGACAAAATGCATCGGGGTGACTAGTAGATCAAAATAGCGCTAAAATCATTTTGATCGGAAATCCAAGATTGCCGCCATCTTGAAAATCTATTTTTCGCTTCTTCTCCTGAGCCGACAGGTAGGTAGGAAGCACCAGGGTGACATATAGATAAAAAGGAGCTAAAATCGTTCCGATGAGAAATCTAAGATGGCCGCCATGGCCGCTATCTTGAAGATCTATTTTGCGCTTCTTCTCATGATCCGAAAGGCTAGTTGACTCGAAACTTGGTAGAAAGCATCAGGGTGATGTGTAGATCAAAATTAGCTAAAATACTTTCGGACATCCAAGATAGCCGCCATGGCCACTATCTTAGAAATCTATTTTGTACTTCTTCTCCTGAACCGAAAAGCCAATTTACTCGAAACTTGGTAGAAAGTATCTGGGTGGCTTGTAGATCAAAAATAGCTAAATAGCAGAAATTCAAGATGGCCGCCATCTTGAAAATCTATTTTGAACTTCTTTTGAACAGAAAGGCTAGTTGACTGGAATATTGATAGGAAGTATCAGGGTGACTTGTAGATCAAAACTATACAGCTAAAATATTTTCTGATCGGAAATACAAGATGATTGCACTAGAGCCATGTTGAAAATCTATTTTTAACTTTTTTATCCTGAACCAAAAGGCCAATTGACTCGAAACTTCACTGGAAGTATCGAGCTGACTTGCAGATTAAAATATAGCTAAATCATTTTGATTGGAAATCCAAGATGACCGCCATCTTGAAAATCTATATTTAAGTTCTTCTTTTGAACCGAAACGTTAATTGACTCGAAACTTGTCTGGTAATCCGGTGAGCGATACAGGGTCATCTTGACCCTCTTGTTTGTTTTATTATGAACATCTTTTACAGAATATCCTGTTTTAATGCAAATAATGTAGACCTTGATCAGACGCCGCATACAGTTTTCCAACGTCCCTTGGTTTGGAACACTAGTCATAAATGGGTTAAAACGGCAATAGGGAAGTGAATGCCTCACAAGTTTGACCTCAGCAATTCAAATTTTTGGTAACTAAAACAAAAATGACTGGCTACATGGATGAAAACTTAACGCGAGTAAAGTCGTTTCAACCAACACCCTGTCCGCCAATCCACCCACTGCCCCTACCGCCAGCAGTATTTACCTCTGAACGTTCTAAGCTGGTACTTCTGATGTTGTTCGGTCTTTTTTGGGATCTTGTCATTATTCGCTGCAGGCATTTTTAGTTTTGTTTTGTCCTGTTTTATCTTATTGTTGTGTTTGATGGGTTCTGTTTGGCGTCGTGAGATCACCTCGTTGGGAAAGAGGGAGATAATGGCTTTGCTCGCTGCAGGCATTTTTCGTTTTGTTTTGTTCTGTTTTATCTTATTGTTGTGTTTGATGGGTTCTGTTTGGCGCCGTGAGATCACCTCGTTGGGAAAGAGGGAGATAATGGCTTTGCCTTTTGTTGGTTTTTTTAATAACAAAAGACATCCCAGAATCAGGTTAATTATTTTGATATGTATAAATGTTTTTAATTTATGTAAGCCAGTCACTTATATTTTAACCACCACATTCTTTATTTCGTTACTGAGCTATCGTGTTATCGAACATACAACTTTAATAAGCAGTATGCCCTTATTTATAACTTCGACGTGAGCTTTGTAGCAATAGGTTTAGTTTTTCTGATTTTTTTTTTTTAATTTAAAGAAAAGTTCTGATTCATACTCGCCCAAACCAACGTAATCGGATGTAATGTAGTTGTGGTCATGGTACCCAAGCCATAATGCAAACTCATAAATCCATAAACGAATGACGAATCAGAATGTTCAGACCAACAGACATGGACCCAAGAATAAAGGGTGTAATTAGGCGTCCAAGGATAGAAAGCATTACTTGGTAAGCAAGCTGCGCCCACCATGCCCATATGCCTGAACGAATGAAATGTAGGTAGAAGCATATGTCCAGAATTTTGGAAGTCTACTTATGGCTCTTCAATGGCAAAAAACATCAGACACAATTCTGGAAACTGCCACCGACTCAACAACTTTGTCAACTTTGTAGTGAGCACTTTCCCACGCTCCATGAAGTCCTGATAATTTGAACAGGCTCTGGCATAACGGATTAACTATGATACGTAAACACCGTATGCTGGTGCAGACGGGATATTACTGCTCAGGAATGGAAAGCTTTCCATTGTCAATGTAGAGATAACAATCCAAGTATAAGGAGGGGGCTGCAGTCTCCGTTGTTTCCTTTATTTCAAGTTCACATGGATAGATGAATTTCAAATACTCTGCAAATTTTGTGTGTTTTTTCCAGAGATAGTATATCATCTATACATCTGTAGGTACACTGAATTGTTGTGCAAAGTGTTTCTTGCCTGCTTTGAGGAGACTTTGTACAAACTCCGCCTCATACGAGTATAAAAAAAGTCGGCAAGCAACGGTGCACAGTAAGTACCCATCGGTATACCGACTGTTTGCTGAAAAAAAAATTCGGCCGCCGAACTGCACAAAAATATTGTCGATTAGATATTCCAGCATCTTTATGACATCTGCATCTGAGTATTTTTGTGGTGCATCAGAGTGATCCCGAACAGAATATGTGTCTTTGTAGCCAATGACAATATACTGAAAGCGACGGTTACAATTCTTATGGAAGAAACACTGGTTGATAATTTCCTTTAATTTAGATTTCAATTTATCATGTGGAATAGTTGTGTAAAGAGTAGAGAAAGATTTTAATACTGTTGACGGAATGAAGAGATTGTGCCTTTAGGTTTTCTAAAAGCTCTTTGGAGTTTTTCAAGATCCACATCTGATTAACACCACTCCTGGCATATGCAGTGTCACAACACTTCTGAAGGCATTCTTTAACTGCGGTTAGGATCCATTGTTAGAATCTGAGAAAGAGGCTTCGTTGAGCACTTAGCCGAACCCCGCAATATATCTCTGCTGGTACGGATTCTTGTGAAGTTTAGGAATCCAGTGCAATTTGGGAAGGTCAATATCTTCCTCTGGGAGAGAAATTCCGAATGTCAGCATCACCGAATGGCGGTTTTGTAGAATTTCGTCCTAGGACATAGCAGTAAGATTATATGTACGGTTTCCAGTCATGGTACTCATACCAAGCTCTTCCATTAAGCAGTTTATATAGTGTATTTTGCAAACAAACACTCCTTGTCGGCTGGAACAACGACAAACTTTTCATGTACTTCCGCTAACTCAGCAGAACATCTGGATCAACAAACACCCTTTCATGTCAGCGAGACATGGTTCTGCTGAGTAATGAGACACGTCTGTTTACCATGGACGTTGCCGATTTAATCCATTCAGACAGGGTATCAACTTCCACGTCCTCTTTCTTCCAAAATTAATTTGGAATTCTGTTTCCAAGTAAAAGACCTGGGTTCCCTATATTTAGGACCTTTGGAAAGAATGTCCCTGAGTTTGCTAATCCTGACTATATTGAGGTCTCCTTTTATGATGTGACCGGCTCGATTAGAGCAGAACTCTGAGGTTTTACAGGAACACGCTGAGGGGTTTTAGTAATGTTCTCGGTATTTAGCCCTTGCAGCACGTTTTTGAAATTGAAAATTGTAGGTGCAATGGGAGGCGAATTACTGTAGGAGATGATGGGTGGGCTCTGATTTTTTAAGTAAGCTGGTAAGGTTGAAGTCACTTTCTTATGATTCAGGATATTGCTAATGTTAACGGCGTCAAGACCTTTGCTTCTGAAGCCAAGTTTCAGAAAAGCACGAGGGGGAGTCTCTTCTGGAGAAACTGTTTGAACAGGCTTGTACAACCTAAACTTAGCAACATCCAAAATGATAGCAACCAGCTTATATTCAGGAGAATTTGGAAGGTATGTTTTTTGTATCCACAACTTCCTTCTGCAAAGAGCGACGTTTAGTTACCGGCAGCTGATACAGTTTGGTGCGAATATGATGAAGTCCAAATGGCTGCTGTACATTTCGAAGGAGAGTGTCAAATGCGACATCAGCATGAAAATGAAGACAATTGTAGTACCGATGTCCATGACTTCTCTTTCGTCTTTGAGAGCTGCCAAAGAGCCTCATCACATTAACCGAGCTGCATCTTGGTCTGGTAAGATTTCCTACAGAATCTATTTTGTCATGCAGCCGTATGGTGCTGCAGTGCATAATTCTCTGATCCAGATTTCCTCACGCTGTCTAGTAGGGCGGTATATATTTTCTAGTATTCGTCCTTTGAAGGACAAAATAGAATGATCTGGTAGATTGAAATGTCAATAAAGCAACTGGTTGCTCCCATGATTTATCTCATATCTATGACCAGAAATTCTATTACGTAGGTATCCTTTCATCTCACCTACGTATATCAATCCACAGAGCGAATACTCCACACCAGACAACATTTGAGGACTAACAATTGAGATCGTCCCAGCTTCGTGTATGGTATGTTTTATTAGTGAGTCCACTCGTAAACTGAGTTTCTTTGATAAAACAATTTGCAGGTTTTACAATTTTTCGAATTGTATGATGATATACTGCAGTGTGGCTCACTGTCATCAAATTCCAAAATATTACGTAATTTAACAATACAGTTTTTGATCTGTTTAAAAACATCACCGTCTCGGTACCATAGGGATTTGTCATCAGATTGCAAGTATGTAATTTCATGTACATCTTTCAAAAGTATTCTAGGGGCACCTGTTTGAGCTGCAAATCCCGTGCCCTTGGAACCTGCAGGAATTGTATGCACAGGTTGATTTGTCGCGGAAGAAACCTGTGTTTATCGGGACCTTTTTATAGTGGGCGACGTCCCAGCCACATCTGAGTATATACGTGCAACCATGTTAATAATACTAGGTTGACGGTACCCTCGGGGACGGACCGACCGTCCACCAAGCAGAGACATCAGCCTAGTGGTAAAAAGTAGTTGCGGTCATGGTACCGAGGCCATAATCCAAACTCATAAATCCATAAACGAATGACGAATCAGAAGTAATCGGATATTTTCGACAGCAAGTGATCGTAAATGTTACTGCAAGACACGCCCAGACAAAACACTGTTTTTACTTTCCGGTCATGTGACTTAACAAGCGGTGACCTTTTTTAAAGTTGTATGTTCGATAACACGATAGCTCAGTAACGAAATAAAGAATGTGGTGGTTAAAATATAAGTGACTGGCTTACATAAATTAAAAACATTTATACATATCAAAATAATTAACCTGATTCTGGGATGTCTTTTGTTATTAAAAAAAAAAAAAAACAAAAAAAAAAACAACAACAACAACAACAACAAAAAAAACAAAACAAAACAAAAAAAAACAAACAAAAAAACAAGAGGTCAGTGGGCCACAATTCGCTCACATGAGTAAAAACAGCATCGCATATCTGCAGATGCCATGCAACATTCTTCCAGTATTGCCACAGCAACTAGGACAGAAATTTGACAGTGCCGTAAAAAGATCAAAGGCCATTCTAGGATCATCATTTGAACAAACTTTGTAGACCTTGCATCGGGGATGCTATATACCAAGATTCAGCCCCAAAACTTTCTTGGTTCTGGAGAAGAAGACCTTAAAGTGTTTGTACCATATATGAGCATGATTTTCATCTTGTTCAGTAGTGCAAAAACATTTGAACAAATTATTTTTTTCCACTTTGACACAAGGTCCCATGTGAAATTTGTGAAAATTGGCATACGGTTTCAGGGAAGATGACAGTTAAAGACTTATACGATTTTATACATTAACAAAGCCCAAGGCAAGGGCAATTGCACCGAGGGGATAAAATTTTTATTCTAACAAATAAAATTATTTGAACAAACTTAGTAGACCTCGAGTCCCCATTGCTATATACCAAAATTCAACCTTAGAGCTTTCTTGGTTCTGGAGAAGAAGATGTTTTAAGTGTTTTTACCATATATGGGCATGACGGCCATTTTGTTTGATGATACAGAACCGTTTGTATAAACTGATAATACCCCTTCCACAAAAGGCTGAGTGTAAAATCTGGTGAAAATTAGTCACGATGTTTCAGAGAAAAAGACATTTAAAGACTACGAGATTTTATACATGTATATAGCCCAGGGGCAAAAACAGATAATTCCGGGGACAAAATTTTGATTGTAACTAAAAGGGTGTGCTACTTTGCTCATACATTGTAAGTTACAGCCATTAGTCTTTAATACATTTTGAGAAACTGAATTTTCACTATTTTCCCCATACAAAGTCATAAGGACGCAAATTTGAACTTGCAGTAAAAAGGTCAAATAACAACCTAGTGTCATCAGTTGAACAAACTTGGTAGACCCTGAGTCTCAGATGCTATATATAAAGATTCAGCCTTGTAAAGTTTCCTTTCTTGGATGGTGATGTTCCTCGTGCGGCGTCCTACGGTGTTTATATTTCACAATTAATTCGATTTGCCAGAGTGTCTAGTCATGTAACTGACTTCAACACTCGTAATAAATTGCTAACTGCTAAACTTCTTAATCAGGGTTATCGGTATCATAAACTACATAAAGCCTTTTCTAAGTTTTATAGACGTCATTCCGATTTAGTTTCTAAATTCAGTGTTGGACTTAAATCTCTTCTGCAACAAGGCCTATCGGAACCCGAATTTTAAGGTGACTTAGTATATAAATTCAGAAAAATATATGCTTGCAATGACTTCAGTACCCAATTTCGTAAAATCATTCTTCGATATAAAAAGATTGGGTATAACATAAATGTTATACGACAGACTGCATGCATGGTTGTTAACCTATCACGGTTAATAACTTTGCTTCCCTCTTTAATTGCACGCCGGCGGGTTAGGCCCCAGATTCTATGATGGTTCCAGCGTAAAGGCTTACTTGAAATTTAATTTTGGGTAATGTTGTGTGGTAATTGATGCTCTATCTTTGGTCAGGCCCACCGGAGTCTTACTGTTGGTTTTCTTTTGCTCTAGCATTTCAGTTGTTTCGTGTTGTCGAGTCCTCATCATTGTTTTATCTCTGTAATTTGTTGATTGTTTGTGTTCTCGGAGATGTAACACTGATGAGTTAGGAAGCCTTAATGTGGACTGAACAAATTATGTGTCTAAACCGCGGCAGAAGTAAGGGCGAGGATTGTGGCCACGTAAAATCGATTTAAGCCCCCATCCCCCCCCCCCCCCCCACGCCACCCCCAGTGAAATACTTTTCACTGACCGATCCAATGCGGTTCTTCTGTCATGGTTTATTTTTGTTATAGTTCGTCTTTGAATGTGTGTGTCGCTTACATCTTTTTGTTTTGGATAGCCATTTGGCCACTTTGTGGGAAAGTAACTGTCCGTTTGGCTTTCTGCTAGTGATGTTTCTATTAGGATCCAGTTATTTCGTGTTTGTGTTTCTTTCCCTTTGATGTCTCTGGTGCGAGGTGTAGGATAATTGTACCGATTCCTGATCATTGCCTTCCTTTCTATTTTGAACCTTTCTTGGTTCTGGAGAAGAAGGTTTTTAAGTGTTATTTTTTATATATGGGCATGACGCCATCTTGTTTAATGATGCATAACCGTTTGAACAAATTGATAACACCCCGTTGACAGAAGGTCCAGTGTAAAATCTGGTGAAAATTGGTCAAGCTGTTTCAGTGGAGAAGACATTTAAAGATTATTATACATGTATATAGCCAAGGGGTAAGGGCAGATAACCCCAGGGAACAAAATTTTGATCGTAACTAAAAGTGTTTGCTACTTTGATCATTCATTGTAAGTTTCAGCCATTAGTCTTAAATACATCTTAAGAAACTGACTTTATAATATATTTTCCCCATACAAATGCATGGGGACGCAAATTTCACCTTGCCGTATATAAAAGGTCAAATGTCAATCTAGGATCATCATTTGAACAACCTTGGTAGATCTTGAGTCCCAGATGTTATATACCAAGATTCAGCCTTGAAGCTTTCTTGGTTCTGGAGATTTTTAAGTGTTTTTACCTTATATGGGCATGGCGGTCATCTTGATTAACAGACCGTAACCATTTGTAAAACTTTTCAACCCCCCATCCCCCATTAACAGAAGGCCCCACATGAAATTTGAAGAAAAATGACTCAGGGGTTTCAGAGGAGAAGGCGTATAAATGTGTGGACGGACGGACGACGGACGGGGAGTGATCACAATAGCTCATCTTGAGCCTTTGGCTCAGATGAGCTAGAAAATAAGCATTATTTTTTCAACCGCAGACACGATATCCGGTATGTCGCTTTCTAGTTTCATTTTCAAGCAAGAAAGGCTCTTCATTTTTCGATCGTTTTTTGACCGTTGAACGGGGGAGGGGTTGGGAGAGGGAATTTGGCACTAAAGCTTTCACGAATGTTCCAGCTCTAAATAGTAACTGAATCGTTCTCGAATTTCCACCTATAAATAGATCACGTATAAACAGATCACAGCTTAGCTGAGCACTGTTGTGATATCTCGGATAGAAGCGCGGCCACAGCTTAACGTTACTGGCCTTCACTGAACACGGACATTTCAAAGCCCCAGCTGCGTCATAGTTAGTAAACATTCATCGGTTTATGAATCATACATTGCTGCAATGCAGACGGTGAGCAGAATTTGTTTTCTGATGTCTGTAAACGACGAAGTTGTGAACCGAAAGAAAGATGCATACAAAACTTAATGGAACAAAAGAAATTAAGAATGTTTTTTTTTTCTGTTATTTAGGGGTGTTTGGGGGGGGGGGGGGGTATTGGGGGTGTGGTGGGGGAATTTACTTAGTTCATTTGTTAATACTGTCCTCTGTGGTGCAGTGGTTAAGTACTTCGACTCGCACACGAACGGACCCGGTTTCGAATTTCATAAATCACTTTTTGTTTAATTTAAAAAAAAAATATTATTTTGTTCATATTTCTTTGTTTTTCTTTTTCTTTATTTCGATATTTAACCTGCCAGCAAAAGCAGTACTTCAGCATGCCCCAGACCATCACAGTAAACCCAGCAGCACATGACGTTATTACAACGTCCATTACTACAACGTCGCCTCAACGTCGATACAACGTTATGACGTTGCATCGACGTTGAGCCGACGTTGTGCAAACGTCATGTGCCTCCTGGGAAACAAGCAAAAACAACATATTCTTATGGGCCATGGCGTAAAATATGGGTTTTTTCGTCTTTGTTATTGGATAAATGCATGCTTTTTGTTGACAGTGCAACACAAAGCTAAGTAGTGTGAATGCTGCTTTTCACGCACAGTCTGATACTTGATGGGTATCACATAAAACCAGTCAAATGATAAACACTTTACCTTTCATGGTTTTACTCAGCACACATCGCATATCATTTCGATAAAGGAAACAGTTTTGTTTCCATGGCAACATAATATTTTCTTTAGTGATATTTTTTTCGAGATTTTCAGCCCGTTCTGGAAAATCAGAATGATGAAAAATTAGAATTGCTTTGTAAGCAGAATACGTATATAAAATAATACTGTGTGCTTTTATGGGATAAATTCGACATATTTGTTGCCATGGCAAAGTCAGTTTCTGTGTAATGCTGATTTTGTTGATACCGATGTTAATATGACTCTACCCTTGTAGCCCAGTCTTTTTATTGTTTTTTATTCGCTCGATTATATGGTAAAAACCGTCTTAAATCAGCAGACTGATTACCTTCGAACCTACTAGCGCAGTGGCTCAGTTGGTAGAGGTCCACTTCACATTCGGGAGGTTGTAGGTCCGATCTCATACCAAAGACGTTAAAATAGTATTAGCTGCTCAGCATCGAGAAGGCGGAACTGATCGGCCTGATATCAGTATAATGTGACTGGGTGGAATGTCACGTCATGTGTCTAGACGTAATATTTCAGTGAGGCAGCACCCTAAAAGTGAGCATTTAGCTCCCTGTCAAATCCAGACACGGTCGCAAAGTGACTGAAAGATTGTTGAAAGCGACGTTAAACCAAAATAAAAATATAAACATCGGAACTTTCTTTTTCAGGTTTAAATCTGTCTAAATAAATTAAAAATTAAATGCTATTCCCGCGCTTGCGCGGGATATTAAAACTCCCGGAACTTTTTTTCTGAAGCACTGAAAAGTTATCTCGAGGAAGAACGACGACTGAGTGCTATAGACGCACTCTGCTGCTTTAACCCTTAAACTGTCAATCACAACAATTGTCGTCTGCTTTGTCATCTGCTTGTGGTTTAAAAGTCAGTTATGCAAACAGTGTGGACGCAGATTAGACTGCAGTCTGATCTGGATCCACACTGTTTGCCTGTATGCAAAAATAGGTTTGAAAAGTTTGCAAGAATATTCAGCTGACGACATAAACAGACGACATTTTCAGATGTAGGTTTTCTTGGCGTTTTAAAGGTTTACTGATTGCCTGTTGATTGCAGTGTCCTTAACGTTAAGCACTTTGGGTAAAATTTTCAGCAGATGATATTTTAAATTGTTTTTTTTCCCTTATTTTTACCAGAAAACAGATTTTGACATGTCATGCAAATCGTCTCCTTAGAGACAATTTGCATGAAATATCAAATGTGTTCTGGAAAAAGTATGAAAAACATCATCAATTTGTCGTTTGCTGAATAAACCCAGAGAGTGGTAAAGGTTTAATCGATCGCATATGACTGACAGACACGGGTATATATTTTAGAAAGCTATTTGAAACAAAGGCAGTGGCCTTTGGGCTGGTATATTGGATGACACAACCCAGAGGTGCAATGGCAAAGAAAGGATGCTTATGGATAAGTATATGGACCCTGTTTCTGTGCAATAGTAAGTTATTGTAATTAGACAGATACACATGTGTTACAGTTACAATTTTGCCATTTCAGCGGGTATAGAGATTGAGTTGGCTCTCTCTGTACTACAGCTCGGATGCGTATACATGTTCGGATTGTCCGAATTTTTTTTCTTCCTTTTTTGTTTTGTGTGTGTGCGTGTTTTTTTATTTCATGACTCTCTATACTGATTGCTGGCGATGATACCTATATATGAGCAAAGGAGTTTTAAATTTAAAAATACATGTTCGAATAAAACTATTAAATGAAACATTCTTGAAATGTCACAAGAGAGAGAGAGAGAGAGAGAGAGAGAGAGAGAGATAGAGAGAGAGAGAGAGAGAGAGAGAGAGAGAGAGATTGGAATCTTGCGCGTGCTATTTTTTTAAAGCAACCTACAATCAATCAGACAGATTTTTAACGTAGCCGGGCAACTGAGTCACAAAGGGCTACGCCAATATGGCCATCTTAACGCGCGTCACTTCGTTATTAACGGCAGTAGAATTTATATTTTCTGGTCGTTGAACCCATTTCGGAATTTTTGAAAAACTTTTATGGTCACTGATGAAGCTAGCTACTCTGGCTTAGAAAACATGGACTCTTAAGGAATTGTCAGTTCTCTGTGTGTGATCATTGCTCTCAAGGGCCATTCCTTTTAGAATATTTTTTGTCAGTATCTCTAATGACGCGTTTTCCTCAATTCAAAAATCTGGTTTTGAAATTTGAAATAACATAGCAATGTCATATTCTATAAGCGACTTGCATATTTATTGATAAAAAAACATTGAGGGTAAAGAAATAGAGGATATTTACTCTTTTGTGTCAATACCATTAATATTTTCATCGAGTGTAATGAAAACATTAGTATTCCACGAGTGCAAAGCACGAGTGAAAATTTGAATGTTTTCATTACACGAGATGAAAATTTTTATGGTATTCACTAAAAAAGATGTAAATTTTCTTTTTATTGTTAACACGCCAGTGCGCGCTTCTGACGTCATAACTACGCCACCAAACAAAACATGGCGTCGACGTTCAGGGCCCAGTTGTTCAAAGCGTCGTTAGATTAACGAGCTCGTTAAAGGTCATTTCGTGAACTGTTTTAGCGGATTCAATATACAATATGCTGATATTTTTTGCTGAAAAATATGAGTAGCTTTTGCACTGTAAAAGCTACTCACATTTTTTCAGCAAAAAATTTCAGCATATTTACGTATCACCCGATGTAAATTTTAACGAATCGTTAACTAACGACGTCTTTAGCTTTGAACAACTGGGCCCTGAGCTTTTAAACATGTGAAGCGCTGCAGCGTCAAAAACAAAAAAATTCGGCAAATTAAAATAATCTTGTTACCAAAATGTTCCTTACATTCCAACTAAGAAAATGCATACCAACCCTTTATAGTTTTGTTCAGAAACAGAGAAGTTAGAGGAGTTCAAATAATCGAAGCGAGATCGGCATCTGTCAGTGAAACAATGAAGACAGCAGAAGTAATCCAAAACGAAGAGTGAAAATAATATCGACTTGTTATTTTTCACTAGTGAAAATATATTCTTTCACATGTGAAAATATCATTTTTGTTCATTTCGAATATAAATTGATTTCACAGCATGCAAAAAAATAAAACCTGTTTTTATTTTGTTACGTTTATCTAAAAAAAAAAAAAAAAAGCAACATTTGCACATTTTCAAGAGGAACTAATACGCTTTCAGGGGCAGACAGCTCTGTGTAAGTTGTTTTGCCCCCTTTTTAAAAGGTGTCTAATTCTTAAAGGTTTGAATTTGAGACCAGGGTGAATTATTTCCGTAAGAGCGGACCCATTTTCAGGAGGGGCCTGATGTGCAATAAAGCAAACATGAAGTCAGAAAAAGTTATCTCCTTTTGCGGGTACTCTACATAAAATCACATACTTAGTAAAAACAGTGCAGATCCAGATCAGTTAGCTTCTTCAGAAGTCAGCTGACCTCGATCTACACTGTTTTTCAAAGGCAGGACATATCCGGGTTCAGCAGGGCTAGAGTTAAAAACATTTACCTCATAAAGCGCAACGTGTGAGAAAACGTACCTTCAAATGTGTACGCTCAGCGAAGATTCAGACCAGCCTGTGCATTCGCACAGTGTGATCAGACTTTTTCCTGAGCGCATTTTGGATAGCCATGGATACAAAGTTTCTTCATGTGAACAAAGAAGAATCTGATCAGACTGCGCGAATGCAGGCTGATTTGTGTCTTCCTTTGGCGCACAGGAACGGAGGTCTGATGATTTATGCGACGAGTACATGCCGTGATCAACTTTCTGATCCGCGCAGTCTAATCAAAGTATGCACTGTCTTTCGATATATTCTTCAGTATCCACCGATTCTACAAGCGGGCAACGAAAGCCCTGATCAGACTGCGCATTTGCGCAGTCTAATCTCGGCCTTCGCTGCCCGCAAATGACATATTGCAATGTTGTCTTGCTTTGCGCATTAAATGATCTGTTTTTAGGTCTAGCAGTGGAAACAAAATGGCCACTCGAAGAGTACGCACTCCCAATATGTCAGTGTATGGATGCCCTGATCCAGAAACCACAGAATGGAAATACGGCTATATGAATATAAGCTTCAAACAACATACAGATTTATATGAAACTAAACTGGGGAAAGTACACCGGAACAGGTCTGATTTAGATTTGCTCGGTTCTTATGGACCCTGTAGCTTTCAGCTGAACTTTTGCTATAAAGCCAATAGTGCGACGAACGATTCTGAACCGGACATGAGGGCGTGGCCAAGCGGTCAGTATTACATCTATGGTACGGACAACGGATGTCCACAAGGTAAAGTTACTCTTATTATCGAAATGCTTGGAATGCTGGGTAAATCATCGGCTTTTCGTCTGCACAACTGGCCCACTGAATTGTTACGGTAAAACATATTGCTTCACGTATCGTATATGAACTATTATTATCAAAACACACACTTTTTCAATATATCAGTTTATTTATCACATAGTTTTTTATCTATATTTTAAAGTCATAAAAGTAGTCCGGGATCCAAACTGTTTCGAAGTAGGGGTTCTTTGCAAATCAAAATCAGAACAAAGCAGACACGGTTCTAATGAGTCTGTTTATGAGGAATATGAAAAAGGCAACATCCCTTATGCCCGTTAGCAACTTAGAGCTAAAGCATTTTTACATATTATGTACGATTACAATACCGTATTCGACCTTATTACCGACCACGCTCCTATAAGCGCTCAGTAAAGCAATAAAGTAGCCTTTAGATTACAGTTAGTGTACTTTTATCTGCTTCATTATAAAACATATGTTATGGGAACTCATTTGAATTGCCTCGAAAAGTCGACGCAATTCAAACGAGTACCCATAACATATGTTTTTATCTTGTCGAGGCAATTCAAACGAGTACCCACAACATATGTTTTTTATAAAGAAAATCAGAAAATAATATTGCAAAAGCATCATTTAATACGCTCCTCATTAAGGTATCTGCTGATCTTTCTTTAAAAAGTGCCCTTATTAGGTTGTTATTTTACTACAAGTTTGTTCAGTAATTTGAAAAATCTAAGCGCAAAGTGCGGTAATTAGGTCGAATACGGTAGTTCAAAAGGACCTGAAAATGTAACAATATTAGCAATATATCGAAATACGGGGTGACGCTGCTGCAATCACTAGATATTCAGAAGTATGTATCATTGGGAAATACGGAACAAATCAAATCCAGAAAGTAGCAAACTAGATTTGGCTGGTTCCGTTAAGAGGAAAAATGAAAAATGCAACATCCATCACGCCCACTATAGCTTGGATTTCTATTTACAAGCGATACAGAAACTGGGTTCGTAGTACCCACAGTGTAAAACTTACTTGTCTGTTACAGCTATGAATGGCGCTTTAACCTTTGCCACTCTCTAAGCATATTCAGCAGACGACAAATGATGATATGTTTGTTATTTTTCTCAGAAAATAGGCTTTGAAAGTTCATGGCAGTCTTGTTTTTGGTGTGTGTGTGTGTGGGGTGGGGGGGGGGGGGGGGGGGGGGAACATGTGAGTCACCTCATGACAAAACCAACCAAATGGATGTGCGCCCAGCGAAGACTCAGATCAGCCTGGGCATCCGCCCAGTCTGATCAGAGTCTTCGCTGTCCGCCTGAAGAAACCTTGGGTCCTTATCTACCCATTGAGCTCACAGCAAAAACTCTGATCAGACCAGACGAGGCGGATGCCCAGGCTGATCTGAGTCTTCGCTCCATTTTGTTGATTTTGTCATGAAGGGGCTTAAATATATTTTCGTACAATTAGACTGTTACATGTAATTATACTCTCGCTCAATTAGACGTTTCTATCTTGTTGAATGCCGTCAATGAAAATAATTTGGAGCCGCGCCATGGGAAAATATACCTTCGGGTCATATGAGGGCACAGAAGGTTCAGATCAGCCTGCCCATCCCTGCAGTCTGATCAGGACCTTCGCTGCGTGCTAACAGAATTGTTGGATGCTATAGAACATATCGATGTACAGTCAAACCGCAATGGCTCGAACATCTTTTGGAACATGGAAATTTGTTGGAGATATGGATAGTTCGAGCCACTGAGGGTTATTTATGGCGCCAGGTCTGGGGCAAATGGCGATGATTTAGGAACATCTTTTCGATCTTCTATACAATAATGGTATGTTGAGTGTACACATTAGAATCGCCTCGATGAGGCGATTCTAATGAGTACACACAACATTCAATTTTATGATAAAATTTTCCTAAATATCTGCTTTCTTGAACTATCGGAAGAATTTCGTAGGAACTCAAAAACGAATTAACCATGGTAAACGAGCCTTTGGTGTTCGAGCTATTTAGGTTCGACTATATATCAATAAACCATATCGGATTGTGCGGGCCTCGCAGGCTGATCTGGGTTGTTACTGTTTGAATAAGGCCCTGAAGACACATTTTCTCATGATGCGGCACATTTAATTCTGATGCAAATCAAAGAAGACATGTAATGTTTGGCAAGCTTGGTACAAAACTTAGCAGACGACATTTTCAAATATTTTTTTCACAGAAAAGAGGTCTTTAAGCAGACGATTTGCAGGTAACGTCTAGGTCTATTTTCTAAACAAAACAAGAAACAAAAGAAAACAAAACGAAACGAAACAAAAGGAAAAATAACAAACAAAAATTACAACAACAACAAAAAAAAGCATACACACAAAAAACAATGTCATCAAATAGTCTTATAGTCTAAGTGACAATTCAGTTGCATCATTAACAAACCAAAATGCTCCAATTGGTTGTTTGATTATACCGATAAAACGCTTGACAATAAAAATTGACCTAATATTGCCTTGTACGAACAATTTAGTGATTTAGTGATTGATTTATAGTCGTCTACGTGCACGAAGTCATTCATCACGAAAACACGCCTATATAATTTTGACCCCCATCAACCCCACTTTTATATAGTAAAACTGGGGTTTACAGGGGTATACATTATTTTTCTTATTTCTGCTCAAAACATAGATTGTGGGTATTCGTTAGAGGCGGTTCTAACGAATACCCACAATCTATGTTTTGAGCAGAAATATGAAAAATATTTGAATTTTTTGTCTGAAAATTTTCAATTTTTCGGTGATTAACTTTTCAGTATATTTGAATAGGCAGGTTTTCGTAATGTCATCTTTTGGTTTTGAGGTAACATTTTCTGTTCTTACAACACACAACCCAAAATGCATCTGAGCCCGGCCGCAGCGAAAGTAACTTCCGTATTTAGATGTACTCTAAGTATTTAGATTAATCACATTTTATTGCACATTAAACAAAGGGATTGGACACACGCTAAATGAACATTAGAAGGTCATCTCCCTGAAACATGAATTGCAATCAGTTACAGATACAGTGGTAGAAACGAACGTTTTACATAAACAAACTTAAAAAAAAAAAAAAAAAAAAAAAAAACTTAGTAAAGGAGTTTGTGTCCGCACCCCTGCATATTTTATGGTATGCAGGTGGTATCATAAGCGAAAACAAAAAAAAATGTTTGAAAATTACTGTTAGTCAAACCTAATGTGTGAAAAAGGGAAATATATTATTTAGAAAAAAAGGTTTGTGGCCCGCACCACTGCAAATTTTACGATATGCTGG
Organism: Anodontia alba; assembly: GCA_964016985.1. Classification (NCBI taxonomy): domain Eukaryota; kingdom Metazoa; phylum Mollusca; class Bivalvia; order Lucinida; family Lucinidae; genus Anodontia; species Anodontia alba. The sequence continues at coordinate 23,075,440 of OZ024825.1, forward strand.
TAATAGCATACGCGAGAACAAAAACGAAATGTTTGAAAAATACTGTAAGTCAAACAAATAGATGTCCTTAATGAATCTTTAAACTGCTACTATAAATATTTTATATGTTTTAAAGTTTTATATAGAAAAAGAATGTTAAGAACTCGGAATTTATATTAGAAATGTTTTAAAGGTTCCATATTCCTCAAAAATAGATATTTTTTTTATCCAAGAAAGGTTTAATAGATTGATATATGATATTAATACAATCATAAAACGTGGTACCTGACAGCCTGTAAAATTTCAATAAGTCTCTTGTTTTTGAAATGAAATGATTTTTTATCGCATCTCTGAATTAATGCGAACATTAATTCAGATATACAATAAAAAAAAATCATCTCACTTTTGATCCAGTTAAACAAGGAGAGACTTATTGAAAATTTACGGGATGTCAGATGCCACAATTTATGATCGTATTAATACTAAATATCAATTTATTAAACCTTTCTTGGATAAAAAAAAAATCTCACACTATTTTTGAGGAATATGAAGCCTTTAGTTTTGATGTATTGTTTGCAATTGTCTTCGTCTTTGGGTGTCGTAAAAATTGCATTTAACAGTGCTTTCTAGCAGAACACCATGATTGCAATTCAAATATTGAAGTGTTGTTTTGTCGTTCAAAATATCTGCATTTGAACTGCTAGAGATATTAACTTAATATTGTATTTTCTTCCATCAAACGACAAATTCTTGCCGATTTTGAACGGTTCGTTTGAATTGTGACAATTTGGGGATGCTACGAGTTCAATGTTACCACTTTCAACCCGGCAGACCAAAACTAATACTTATGCAAATAGTGTAGATCCAGATGAGATGGCTCGAACGAGCCATCTCATCAGGATCTTCACTGTTTACTATTTGGTTCTAGATTTTTGACTAATAGCCCTGTTTGTAACATTGAAAGTGTCCAACTTCAAAGACGGAAGAATCCAATGCAAAATGTCAGGGATGGAAGAGTTGAAAAAAGGTGGGTGGAAATAATGTCACTTCCAAGAAACATAACCTGCAAAAGAGATATTATAATTGGCAGTCATTCTAAGATTACAATTGCTTACGTTATTCATTCATCTTGGAAACAGGCTTTTAATGTAATTGGGAGTATTCGAAAAGACAAACCAGAGAAAGCAGTGTTACCCAGATTGGACGTACAGAAACAAACAAACAAAACACAATGGTACTAAGCTACTTTCTGTTTAAATGCAGCTTGTTGGTTACGTTCTTATAAATCCGCAATGTAAATTCTGTTACCAGTTTGACTCCGAAATGGTCAGTTACTAACACAGGCACCTGACTCTTGGACAGTGTTTTTCATTGACTGTTTATGTGTTTGGGGCTATCAAGTAGGCCCTTACAGAGATTTATGCCCTAAATTTCAATTTTAAACAAAATATATAAAATGGCCCCGTCCACTAATGCCTACATTTCGTAAAGGTATGAAAGCGTTCCGTCACAAGTGAAGAGGGTGCCAATTTAACATGCAAATAAAAACACATTTTCTGCAAATATTGTCATAAAACTTATATGGATTGATTCATTACACGTTGATCGTTCGATTCATTCAATACAATCACGCCAGATTTCGCTTAATTCTGCTATACATTACGACAATCATCCAACGACCGCAAAAATTTACTGTATTAAAAGGCGTTGGCCGCCAGTTGCTAGTGTTTACCGTAAAATCTTCGGGGTTTTTTTTACAGTGGAATATGCATTTCTGAATTATCATTATAATCGGCATGTACTGCAGTAAAAATTACATCACGCGAACTTTCTTACAAATTCTGACCCGCTCCTGACCCCCCCCCCCCACACACCCCCCACTTTTACTATAGAAAGTGATAAAATTGTGTGTGTGTGTGTGTGTGGGCGGGGGGCGGTGGACGGGGGGCGGGGGGTGACGGTGGATAGATCTCAAGTAAGTGTACTTCCTCAAACGGGCACCTCTCAACAACAGCCACTTCCCTATAACAACCACTTTTCGGCTTTCTCAGGCATGTATATTTTAAACCTCTCCACAGCAACCACCTCTCTACACAACAGCTGTCGTAGAGAGGTTGGATTGTATCTTTTTGTATGAGGGATTTGCCTCAAGTCTGAATAACTGAGCATTACGAAAACGCGCCTATTCAAATATATAGAAAATTACGCCTCTAAAAACTGAAAATTTTCAGATAAAAAACTCTCTTTGTTATATTTCTGCTCAAAACGTAGATTGCGTGTATTCGTTAGAACCGCCTCGCCGTTTTTAACGAGTACCCACACTATGTTTTTGAACAGAACTAAGAAAATGATGTATACCCCTATAAACCCCAGTTTTGCTATATAAAAGTGGGGTTTAAGGGGGTCAATATTATATAGGCATGTTTTCGTGATGGTGATTTCTTTTTATGACTGTAAAAGCTACGAAATGATTTAGGAACCTTTCCGGTTTATCAAACCACCCTTTAAAAATGGGTGGACTCCAACTTTGCTCAAGAATATTAGAGCGGTTCCGCTTAAAGCTTAAATTCTTATTTGCTGACTGTAACTGAAAGCAGGCATGTTAAAACATTTTTCTTTTTTAAACAGAACAATAAGACTTGGCATTTCAAAACTGATACTCTCTCTGTCTCTCTCTGTCTCTCTCTCTCTCTATCTCTCTCACATATAATAAAACTTAGGGCTTTGATTTTTAAAGTGGATAAGCTATAAAGCACTTATCACAACTACAGCAGACACCACTTTGATTTTTTTTTGTTTCAGAAAAAAAGAGACAACATTTTATGTGAATCATCTGCTAGGCAGCTTTTCACATGAAGCGTTTTATTTTATTTTCTGTGAACAATAACAAAATCAATTTTAGAATGTCATCCGTTACAAATTGCTTAGTTATTTGTTTCCCAAGTAATGATAATTCTTGCTCTTTATATCACAAACAGATTAGAATACAAAGCCATAGACAAATGAGATTAATTTTGGATTGATCATAAATGCTTCATTAAAGACCCTTGCCCGTAACTTTTCAGCGCCCAGGACAAGCTTTTGGGGTGCAAACCGTCAAAATGCAAGTCAGGAAAAACTCTTGTTTGAAACGGAACTCGTAATGAGTACGGAACTTATGTTTCGCTCTACATGCTAGATAAAACTTTCAGCTGACAGCATCTTGAAATATTTTTTCTTATTTCCCAGCAAATTGCCTTTGTCATTTTATGCCCATTGTCTCCCAGGGAGACAGATAATGAAATGTTAAGGCCTATTTTCTGGAGAAAATAAGCCAGCGGGCACGCAACGATTGGATTCATATTTTATTCATGGTTAAATAATTATAAAATATAGGTCAAGTTCAAATTAATCCTAGTTCTGCTGAACCCGGATATGTCCTGCTTTTGCAAACAGTGTAGATCCAGATCAGCTGGCTACTGAAGCAGCCAACTGATCTGGATCTGCACTGTTTGCCATTTAATGTGTGAATTATATACATGTATAAAAAAATCTGGAGCAAGTAATCTGACTGGCTGAAAATTAGAAATAGGCACAGCATCTTAATTTATTCAGCAGGACAAAGGTTAAGGTAAAATCCGATTATTTTGGTAGCCAAGGCCCATTTTCAACATTGAAAAATAGTTTCTGTTTGATATTTATTGAAAACGTTTGTGTACTGGATTCATATTTAATACATAGGTATATTATCATAAAATAGATATCAAATTGATTTAGGGTAAAATCCACCCATTATTATGGAAGTTTTGGCCCTTTTTCATCTGTGATACTTTTTGAAAAAGATTGGTGTATTGGATTCATATTTTATACACAGCAATATAATCATAAAATACAGGTCAAGTTCGATTTAGGGTAAAATCTGCCAATTATGAGAGTTATGGCCCTTTTTCAACTTTGTTTTGCCAAATGCCTGTGGGGGGTGAGGATGGCCCCTGGGCGGGGGCATCTGTGTAATATTGACACATTTCTAGTTGAATTCAATGACTAAACAATTTATCCCGGTGTTAGTCTTTCTCTTTGTTGCTTTGTGGTTTGTTCTTCGAGGCAATTTGTTTTATGTCTTACCTTGTGTTATTTTGTTCTTGTGTTTTTCAGTCCTTTTAGCATTGCAATTACCTGGCTTGGGGAAGAGAGAGCTAATCTTAGTGCATTTTGTACGTTTGTTTGATTTGCACAGTTTGTTTGGTTTTGTCTGTTTCCTCTTCCTCTTGGTGTCTTGGAAGGGCTGCGGTTTGTGATTGTGGCAGTCCCTGGACTTTTCTCTTACCTTTTTTTTCAGATCTGGATAATGGTGAAATCAACAATGTGGACAATGGTGAAACCAACTATTGAGGACCATGGTGAATAGGACGATGAGGACACTGGTGAAACGAACAATGACAATGGTGAAATCAGCATTGAGGTCAATGGTGAAACCAACAAATAAGACATTGGTGAAACCAATAATGAGGACACTGCTGAAACCAGTGTGAAAGGACCAACACTACTGAAACTGAGAAAACCATCAGGTGAACATTTAAATTTTTCGCTGACAATGTTGATAATTTCACTATTGGTAGAAAATGGAATTGACTGATGTTGGCGATGCAAACATTACGTTGTCATTGCATCATTATCTGTGCTGATGTTACACACATTTTAAGCACTCATGCTAGAGGCTAACTTTCTTTGCCAAGAGTCCAAAAAGTAATTATTAATATGCCTTAGTGATTTTTTTAAGGTACAATTCCTCTTTTCATACAATATTGTAACCCACTGGCACTACCACAACTGATGTGAAAAAAGCAAGAAGAAAGATGCAACTGCATTTGGAAGGTTGAAACTTCAGTGTCAACGAAAACAGCAGGAAAGTAGTATTCAGTCTGGGCCGCAACATTTTGGCGTATAATATCATGCAGTCAGGCATAATAGAAGTTAAGGCAATGATCAGGAATCGATACAATTACCTTACATCTCCCATCCAAGACACCAAAGGGAATGAAGCACCAACATAAAACAACTTCAACGAAATTAACCCTTAACCCGCTGCACACAACAACCCCTATCTTGGCAAACAGTGTAGATCCAGATGAGATGGCTTCTGAATCTACATGTATAAAGTCTAGTACAAGTTCTAGTGAAATAAGGCCAGAGAAAATAAGTTATTAGATTCTCAACCAGAATTTAGAAAAAAATTGGAGTGGGTGGGTGGATTTTATTTTTTTAGCTCACCTGAGCTATGCTCAGGATGAGCTATTGTGATCACTTTTCGTCCGTCGTCTGTCCGTGTGTCCGTCTGTCTGTCCGTTCGTTAACATTTTCAAACGACTTCTCCTCTGAAGCCGCTGAGCCAATTTTGCTCAAATTTCATATGGAGCCTCCTTAGCGGAGGAGAACGAAAGATTGCTAAAATGATCGCGGTCCGTTGACCAAGATGGCCGCCATGCCCATATATGGTAAAAACCTTTAAAAATCTTCTTCTCCAGAACCGAGGATTCCTTGGGGCTGAATCTTTGCGTGAATCATTGGGAATGGAAGGTCTACCAAAGGTGCTAAAAGAATTGTCGTACGTTGACGTTTGACCTTTTTATGGCAAGGTCAAGTTCGCTTCCCTATGCATTTGTATGGGCTCTATACATTTGAATGGGAAAATTGTTGAGAATTTTAAACGACTTCTTCTCTGAAGCCTCTGAGCCAATTTTGCTCAAATTTTATGTGGAGCCACCTTAGGGTGGGAAAACAAAAGAGTGCTAAAATTGTCGCGGTCCTTTGACCAAGATGGCCGTCATGCCCATATATGGTAAAAACCTTTAAAAATCTTCTTCTCCAAAACCGAGAATGCCTTGGCGCTGAATCTTTGCACAAGTCATCGGGGACAAGAGATCTACCAAATTTGCTAATAAGATTCTTGTACGTTGACATTTGACCTTTTTAGGGCAAGGTCAAGTCTGCTTCCCTATGCATTTGTATGAGCCCCATTTGTTTGGGAAAATTGTTTACAATTTCAGACGACTTCTCCTCTGAAGCCACTGAGTAAAATTTACTCAAATTTTTAGCTCACCTGAGCACGAAGTGCTCATGGTGAGCTATTGTGGTCAGTCAATGTCCGTCGCCCGTTGTGCATCGTCTGTCGTGCGGCGGCAACAATTGCTTTAAAAGCCTACTCCTTCTACACCCCTGGGCCAATTGACTCAATACTTGGTAGGAAGCATCGGGGTGACATGTACATAAAAAATAGCTAAAATCGTTCCGATCGGAAATCCAAGATGGCTGCCATAGCCGCCATCTTGAAAATCTATTTTTCACTTCATCTCCTGAACCTAAAGGCCAATTGACGCCAAACTTGCAAGGAAGCATCAGGGTGACTTGTCGATCAAAAATAGCTAAAATCGTGGCGATCGGAAATCCAAGATGGCTGCCATGGCAGCCATCTTGAAAATCTGTTTTTCGCTTCTTCTCCTGAACCGAAAGGCCAATTGACTCCAAACTGGCTAGGAAGCATCAGGATGACTTGTACATCAAAAATAGCTCAAATCGTGCTGATCTGAAATCCAAGATGGCCCCCATGGCAGCCATCTTGAAAATCTATTTTTCGCTTCTTCTCTTAAACCCAAATGCCAGTTGACTCGAAACTTGGTAGGAAGCATCGTAGGAAGCATCGGGGTGGCTTGTAGATCAAAAATAGCTAAAAGAAAATAGCTACAATCGTTCCCATTGGAAATCCAAGATGGCTGCCATGGCCGCCATCTTGAAAATCTATTTTTCACTTTATTTCCTGAGCCTAAAGGCCAATTGACTCCAAACTTGGTAGGAAGTATCAGGGTGACTTGTCGATCAAAAATAGCTAAAATCCTTCTGATCAGAAATCCAAGGTGGCCTCCATGGTGGCCATCTTGAAAATCTTTTTTTCACTTCTCCTAAATCCAAAAGCCAATTGACTTGAAACTTGGTTGAAAGCATCGGGGTGACTTGTAGATCAAAAATGGCAAAAATCGTTCCGATCGGAAATCCAAGACGGCTGCCATGGCTGCCATCTTGTAAATTTATTTTTCACTTTATTTCATGAGCCGAAAGGCCAATTGAATCCAAACTTGGTAGGAAGTATCAGAGTGACTTGTAGATAAAAAATTGCTAAAATCCTGCTGATCAGAAATCCAAGATGGCCGCCATTGTGGCCATCTTGAAAATCTTTTTTTCGCTTCTTCTCCTAAACCCAAAAGCCAGTTGACTTGAAATTTGTTAGGAAGCATCCGGGTGATTTATAGATAAAAAATGCCTAAAAACATTCCGACTGGAAATCCAAGATTGCCACCATGGCGGCCATCTTGAAAATCTATTTTTCACTTCTTCTCCTGAACCGAAAGGCTTATTGACTTTAAACTAGGTAGGAAGCATCAGGGTGATCTGTAGAACAAAAATAGCTAAAATCGTCCCTATCAGAAATCCAAGCTGGCCTCCATGACAGCCATCTTGAAAATCTATTTTTCGCTTCTTCTCCTGAACTGAAAGGCCATTTGACTCGAAACTTGGTAGGAAGCATTGGGGTGACTTTTAGATCTAAAATAGCTTAAATTGTTTGGATCAGAAATCCAAGATGGCCACCATGGTGGCCATCTTGAAACTCTTTTTTTCGCTTATTTTCCTGAACCAAAGGGCCAGTTGATTTGAAAATTGGTAGGAAGCATCGGGATGACTTGTAGATATAAAAATAGCTAAAATTTTTCCAATCAGAAATCCAAGATGGTGGCTATTTTGAAAATTTATTTTTCCCGTCTTCTTCTGAACTGAAGGGCCAATTGACTCGAAACTTGGTAGGTAGCATCGGGGTGACTTATAGATAAAAAATAGCTCAAATTATTGCGATAGGAAATCCCAAATTGCGGCCATGGTGTCCATCTTGAAAATCTGTTTTGAACTTTTTCTCCTAACCGAAAGGGCAATTGACTCAAAGTTCATTGGAAGTATCGAGGTGACTTGTAGATCAAAAGTAGCTAAAATCATTCTGATTGGAAATCTAAGATGGCTGCCAACTTCTTTATGTTTATTATATTTCCCTGCCTCTGAGCTGTTTACATGTATAAAGTCATGATTCTTCAGAAATCACTTAGCCATTTGCCACCAAATTTCACATTGATCCTACTGTTGAAATGTGAGTGAGAGTTTGTTCAAATGATCATGCTCCATTGACTGTCATGCCGTATATATTCTTCTTCAAAATTAAGAACTGCTTAAATGATGATCTTTTCATTAGTTGCAATGACAGGATTGGAAAAATGTTGCATAACAGATGCATATCTGCAGTGGCTATGTCACTCAGGTGAGCAACCTGTGGCCCGTGGGCCTCTTGTTTATTTTTATTCCTGGGCCATACAGTGAAGATGACAATCATAGCAAGATAACTGACACTAACTTCCATGTACAAAAAGAAGGAAATCTTGTTTTAATACTCTTTTCATAATAAAAATAACTCATTTGCAGTTCTTAAAAGTGATATAAAATCTGTTTTCAGCAAAAGTCCAGTTGTCTGAAAAAGTTTTCCACCTCAAAATTTTTTATTTGGTCAGATTTTTTAGGGGCAGGGGATGAAAATCTAATAATTTATTTTTTCTGTCCTAGAAATTTATGTCCCACTAACAACTAAGGTCATATGGAGAAGTGACCTTGGTTTAAAGACTAATCTGGAAGTCTGGAGAAACCGGTAGTCAAACCTGCAACCCCATGTTTATGAGGCGAGAGTAGCTTAACCACTACACCACAGAGGCTTCTGTCCAGTACACATACTATATCCACATCAGACTCCACATTGCTGAGTTACTTGCCCATGCGTGCAGAAAGAGACCTTGTTATGACAATAACCCATGTAGTTTTTACTGGATCATCATAAAACTTACAGATTAACCATAAAACCTTGGAAAAGTTTAAAATTTGACTAAATAAGACTATGACAGTTACTTGCCCTTAAGTGCAGAAAAAAGCCTCATGACATTGATAGTCACAGGTTTTTTTCTGCCTGTATATCCAAGTTCCCTGACAGGACCTTTTCCCACTGCCAAAAAGTAGGTATTCTTCCCAATATTGTTGAAAAAAATTCCTAATCTGAGAAAGAAATTTCTCAAACGAGGCTCACTGAGCCTAAACAGCTTACCTGCAGAAAGTAAGTTTTAATAATTTACAGATTTAACTTAGGCTCAGGTGAGCTAATAAGAAATGGGATTTTAATAAATATTGTTACAGTAAAAAACATGTATGATATGAGTTTGCTAGCTTCAGCTTCTCAGTATGTTTAATAAGTAGAAATGAACTGTTGTAACAGCCAGTACAGGCAAAAATAAGCATCTCATCAGACGGTCAAATTTTCCCAATAGGGGCAGTATGTCAGAATTTTTCCCAAAGTGACAGATACCGGTTCCATTCCAAAACTGGTTAGTTAGTCCTGTTAGTCCATTCAGTTTTAATTTATTATTTTGAAACTTACAATAGGTTGAAATAATATGGCTTTGATATAAAGAAAACAACAAAAAAGACCCCCAAAAAAAGCCATTACATTGGGGATAACTACATGTATATTCAAAATTTTCATTTTGGGAGGGATACCATTGGTTTTACATTTGGATATTTGCTTGGAGCTGTAAACTGAAATTTGGGACCGTAAACCCACTGAATTAGCTCCCGAAATGGAAATTTTGAATATAGTTATCCTCTTTTTATACAGAAGCAGAAAAATGTCATGTTAACCTTACTATAGTGAAATTGATGAGTTTGTATATGTGTGCATATATATGAACAGATTTGCATATAAGTAAAATTTGCATAATATGCATATGAAAATTTGCACTTGCTCCTGACAAGGTGAAATGTTTTACTTAGGGGTAAGTGTGATGATGATGATGAAATGGAGTCTTATGGCCTATCAACACGAGTAAGGTAATTTCTTGCATGTTATTGATGACATCATGTTCCTGGGCAAATCAAGTCTACTTAGCAGTTAACCATTTGTAAGTGCTCATTACTGGCAACTGCACTTCTTGAATCAGCAGAAGGGAGAGAATGGCTGCAGAAATTCACAATGAAAGAATATTGCAGATGCCTGCTAGAATAAACCCCACAATCTCCTGCATGCCAGGCATCCTGCAAATGCACCAGTCAGACTTAGAATGTCTCCCCGTACTTTACCATAGTACAGATTACATTTCATTTCCTTTGGGATCATTAGGTCCATTATGGACATTTGAAGATGGAGTTCTGCTCATGTATATGCTAGAGGGCGTAAGCAGTGTTGCAAACTTCATTACTGCTTATGAAGAGTCTCAATAAAACAAAGACTCCCATTCTCTGATCTGTAGTGTATTCTTTGTTTCCAAAGGCAACCTTTCTGACGTTTATTAAGCCTAAGGAATAAATTTTTCTTACGCTAGCAAAAGCATATATACAGATGAATACCCATGTGCAAATTGGGGATTTTGTATGGAGCTTGAATTAATGTCACTGCTGTCATTTATAAAAATACAAATTGTGTGCATTTTCCACTGATTCTCTTGTGTAAGAACATTTTTATTTCCTTCTTTTTAAGGTAAACAGCAGATACTTGAGTTTGTGAGCAGGAATGAATTGCAGACATTACAACACTTGTCGATGGATGAGAAGTACTGGAAAATTAGGTCAAAGCTGTTTAACGAAAGAAATATTCTGCAAACAACATGAGAAGCAAAACCAAAAGAAATAATATAAGAATTGATAAGTGTTAGAGTGAGATCAGAGGGCCATTATACATGGATAGCTAGTGCAAGCAGCCTTATGAAATCCTCATAAAAAACTTGTGACCATGCTTATCTGCATAGAATTTTAAGTCCAGTATCTACTATACAAACATTTTGCTTCATCTGGCACAGACAGTTTTTTTTTTTTTTTTAATTTTTGATCTTGAAATCTAAGTGATTTAAAAACAAATAATTTGCCATTTGCTCCTGAATTTCAGTACCACTATTAGGGTTAAAGTGGAATGGGATATGTCAAAACTCGGATATTACAAGAGAGTGCACTAGGTATATGTTCTCCCTGTTTTTGTCGCACCTGCTTGTAGCAGGGTGCGATATAGGCGTCCGATTTTCCGTCCATCCGTCAGTCTGTCCGTCTGTCAACATTTATTTCGAAGTTCGCCATTTATGTCAAAGTTAGTATTCTAATAAAATACAAGACTAAACAACCATCAAACCTTGCAAGAGACATCTCCCTGACCTCCTCACTTTGCGACATAGACTTTCGCTTTTCAGTCTGTCTGTCCGTTCATCTGTCCGTCTGTCAACATTTGTGTCAAAGTTCGACATTTATGTCAAAGTTAGTATTCTAATCAACTACAAGACTAAACAACCATCAAACCTTGCATGAAACATCTCCCTGACCTCCTGACTTTGCGACATAGGTGTCCGCTTTTCCATTCGTCTGTCCGTTCATCCGTTCGTCTGTCTGTGTTAACAGTTCTGTTTTGTCGAAGTTCGACATTTATGTCAAAGTTAGTATTCTAATCAATTACAAGACTAAACCACCATCAAACCTTGCATGAAACATCTCCCAGACCTCCTGACTTTGCGACATAGGCATCCCCTTTTCCGTTCGTCTGTCTGTTTGTCCGTCCGTCTATCAACATTTATGTCGAAGTTCGACATTTATGTCAAAGTTAGTATTCTTATCAACTACAAGACTAAACAACCATCAAACCATGCATGAAACATCTCCCTGACCTCCTGACTTTGTGACATAGGTGCCCACTTTTCCATTTGTCTGTCCGTTCGTCCGTCTGTCTGTTAATAGTTCTGTTATGTCGAAGTTCGACATTTACGTCAAAGTTAGTATTCTAATCAACTACAATTCTACTACAACCATCATACCTTGCATGACACATCTCCCTGACCTCCTGACTTGGCAGGTACATTGACCCAGTGACCTTGACCTATGTTTTGCGCTCCAGTGACTTTGACACAATTTACGATGACGTTCCAGATCTTCTCAACTATAAGGTGTTTGCATAGTGCTTCTCCTCAATGTACGGACTCCGCAGGTACCTTGACCGGGTGACCTTGACCTATATTTCGCGTTCCATTGACTTTTACATGTTTTACGTTTCCCTTCCATTTATCCTCAACTGTAAGGCCTTCAACCACCAAACCTTATATAGTGCTTCTTCTCGATGTACTGACTCGGCAGGTACCTTGACCTGGTGACCTTGACCTATATTTTGACTGACACATTTTACGTTGATGTTCGGTATCTCCTCAAATATAAGACCTACAACCACTAAACCTTGCATAGTGCTTCACCTCCTTGCACTGGCTTAGCAGGTACGTTGACCCGGTGACCTTGACCTATATTTGACACATTTTACGTCGATGTTTGATAACTCCTCAACTATAAGGCCTACAACCACCGTATCTTGCATAGTGCTTCTCCATGATGTACTGAATTAGCAGGTACCTTGACCCTTGACCTTGACCTATATTTCACGCTCCAGTGACTTTTACACATTTTAAGTCGACGTTCCATTATCATTGGGCTGTATAATACGAAAAGTCAGTGCTGAAGATACAGCCATTAGAGGGAATGGCACTTGCCTGGAATATATTTGCCCAACTAGGCACTTTGTCTACATTTTGTTCAATCCAGTTTTCCAACTAAGCACTGCTTAGAATGAAATAAACCTATTTAATAACCACATTCTGATTGTGGCTCCTCTGACTTTTGCCCCAGCAGGTGCGACGACGCCTTCCGCGGAATTCTTGTATCTATAAGGCAAAGCAGATCCTTCTCTGATCTCACACATGCTCAAAATCAACTGTCATTAAGTGAACATTAACCTGGATTTATACTGTTTTGAAAGGTTTGGGCCAGGTTTTTCAAAGCTGATGAAGTATTTAGTTGATGTTATGTTACTTCAATTATTCAGGAAAAAAAATATAGTTTTGCTGAAAAATGTTGAGTACTACTACTCACATTTTTTTTCTGCATAAACACCACTGTATTACTTACCATACTTGCTAGAATGTTAACATGTTGACCTCTTACTAGTTTGCTAAGCTAATGAAATTTTGAACAACCGGCCCGTGTGTTTCAACAGTATGGGCAGTTAAGGATTAGTATGTAATTTAACATTGCTCTAGTTAAATTTGTCTCTATCATTTCAACGGGATGTGCAATTTCATAAAAGTTTCGGCTGTTTGCATATCATGTTAGTACACTTTGAAGATACAAATGATGTCTTGCTGGACTTGGTGGCTCAGTTGGATACCAAGAATCTAGCCAAGAGCTTATGGCTCCAGGTATAAAGGAGGAATAACTAGGATAATTAAAGTTATTTTTCCATACTTCTTTTTGGAAACACATGTTGTGGAACTTAAAAGGTATCATGTCAATGAGGCAATTCTAATAAATACCCTCCATATGTTTTTATTTAGAAAATTATCCTCATTACTCCTCATTATCTGGAGCTATGGTAATGTCTGTCTCATCAGCTGCTTGATCTAGCTAACTAGCAATGCAGATTAGACCTAAAAATAGATCCGTCTAGCTGAGTATGAAATGGATCTAAAATTAGATCTAGCTAAGTGTCGGTCAGAAGAGCAAACTCATTTGTAGCCCTTGATTTGTACATAACACATAACAAACAGTTGCCTGGGTTAGTGGGAAGGCATCATATCACAGGAGGTGGGGCACAACAAAATCCTACAAAAAGACCTCTGCAAACAACAGACACATATATACCTGTGCATCAAGCCTGCCTGTCCAGAGTATTCTCTTATTGGAATTTGGATAGCTCAGAGACTATAAAATGCTGATGTGAACAGCAAAGTCTCAGATCTGACTGCATGATTTCCCTTATCTGATATGTTATCTTGTATGTTTTGTCATGCATCAGTTCATATATGTGTATTATAAGCAGTTTTATCCAATTAATTGCCAATTAATTGAGGTCTTTACATTTGATTCAGCGCACGACAAAACAAGCAGTGAGACCAGCAAAGACTGGGATGAGCCTACTCATCTGCACAGTCTGATCATTCTTCACTGATTGCATGAGCCTTCTACAGCATCTGGTTTATCCTAACAGAGATGAGTAAAACTCCTGCCATACTTGAGGAGTATGCAGGGTGATTGAGTATTTGCTGGTCACACAGATCTGATTGTAGGTTATGTCCTGCGCTGGCTCATGTAACAGTGTTTCAGCAATATCAGTTTTCTTGTAATAGAATGCTGTAAAAGTTTGATTGTGATGTTTTGTGTTATCTTTTGTTAGAAACTGGCCATGGTCCCAAGGTTATACAAATATTTTTCACGCTCATATCAACTGAACAGGAGCCGGCCTCGGTGGCTCAGTTGGATGCGCTGTCCGACTGGAGACCAGGAGGTCGCGGGTTCAACCCCCGCCCAGGTCGGCAACATTCTTTCGTGGAGATTGATCATAAAATATTTTCTACGGTCATTCTCTCCCTCCCGCTGATTCAAGAAGGGCAGTTGTCAGTTTCTGGCGAAAGAATGTGCACAATACTGGTTAACCGCTTAGAGGACTAAACCTGCCCAGTAAACGTGTGGTTAGGTAAACTGACCGCGCTCGACATGACCTTTTTGGGTTGACTGGGCCGTAAAACCTCAACACAAACAAAAACTGAACAGGAAGGAGTCTGACCCAGTCCTTAGGTTAAAAAAAACTTTTTAGCTCCCCTGAGCCAAAGGCTCTGGGGGAGCTTATAGGATGGTAGCCTTGGTCATTGTTGTCTGCCAACATTTTCAAAGGCTGTCTTCTCTGAATGGCTTCTGAATGGAAAATGCTGAAACTGTGCATTTATCTGTTACTGTTATCATCTATGATATGAAAATGCAGTCTTCAACCCCTTTGAATGCTAAAGGTCAAGGGCATTTGTTGACCTTAGTCAAAGGTCACTTGAGTTGAATAGTTTGGAAGAAACTATTAGACTAATTAAAATCATTTTCAAACAAAGCCTTTGTTTAAAGCTAGCTTCTGACATTCTTTCTTTTTGGATTCCTTAGGTAAAATTGTCTTCCTATTAAGCACCAAATCCAAATTGTCCAGCTTAATGGAGCCAACTATCCTTATTTTGCTTGGGTTCTCAGGGGAGCAATATAGGACCATTGACGTCCTCTTGTTTTCATGCTCATCTCAGTTGACCGTGAAACTTGTAATGTTCATGAATATTAGCATACAAGTATATGGGCCTGTTTTCATGCTCACATTACCAAAAAATATTTTTTTCCTTCCTGCTCATAAATTTGAAATGCAGAAGGGACTAAGGACACCACAACCTCCTTGTAAAACTGTTCATTATAACAGTTTTGGATATAATCGCTTTAAATATGGATCACAAAAATATGTAGATTATGCAGAAATAGCAAATGGTCTTTTTTCTGTCTAATCTTTATGTTTTTATTTGGATATAACATGTTTTTTTAACGGACATGGTCTCTACTTTGGACCCAAACAATAGTGTTATAAAGAGGCTTTGGTGTATAATATTCAGTGCTGATTTTTTAGAATGTGTAGCCTTTTACAGGCTTTGTAATGTTTAGTGCTGATGTAGTCTACCGACTGCGTATATTTACAGGCTAAAGCAGATATTTAGCTCGCCGGGACTATGTCCCTGGAGAGCTTATGTTGTCACCCAGGTGTTGGCGTCGGCTTCTGTCAGCGTCCGCGTCGGCATCGGCGCCCGCATTTGCACAATGTTTAAGTTTTCAAATGTGTGCATAGTTTTTTAACTGGTTAAGGTACTGCTTTTATATTTGGCCTACATCTACTTTAGGGTAAGACCTTTCAATAGCATACCTCTCCATCCCCAAAATATACTCTTTATGTAGATCAATGTCAATTCTTACTGTCTTATACACCCATGTTTAAGTTTTGCATTTAAGTTTTGAAAAGTGTACATAACTGCTGAAGTATTCAAGATAGATCTCTAATATTTGGCCTACACCAGCCTTAGGGTTAGACCTTTCAATAGCACACACCTCTTCCTCAGTTTGACCTTCTGCCTATGTCAAGGTCAGGTCATATTTTGTGATTTGAACCCATGTTCGAGTTCTGCTTTTAAGTTTTGAAAAATATTTGTAACTGCTCAAGTATTCAAGATGCCGCTTTAACATTTGGCCCACACCAACATTAGGGTAAGACCTTTCAATGGCACAGACTTTTCCTCAGTTTGACTTTCTGCCTAGGTCAAGGTCAGGTTATACTTTGTCATTTAAACCCATGTTTGAGTTTTGCGTTTAAGTTTTGAAAAGTGTTCTTAATTGCTAAAGTATTCAAGAAGCTGCTTAAATGTTTGGCCCACATCTACCTTAGGGTAAGACCTTTCAAAAGTACACATCCCTTCCTCAATTTGACCTTCTGCCTAGGTCAAGATCAGGTCATACTTTGTCATTTATACCTGTGTTTAAGTTTTGAAAAGTGTACATGGCTGCTGAAGTATGTAAGATAGAGCTTTCATATTTCGTCCACACCAGCCTAAGGGAAGATGTTGCAGTGGTATAATTATACCCTATCCCTCAGTTTGACATTCTTCCGACATCAAAGTCAGGCCATACTTTGTCATTTACTGCTTTTTATAAGTTCTGCATTTAATCTTTAATATTTAAAGATTGTTTTCTTATCCAATCAGCCCTTTCCAGCGAGCTGCGTTGTCTTCTGACAACTCTTGTTGAATGTTTCAAACAACATTTAGATTGAATTTATATGCCTCATTCTAATATAACATTGGGATGACAAATGAGCCAGCTCTTGAGAAGAGGGTACTTATTGCAAAGGCATAAGTATAAGTACAGTCTCGTTACAGCCTTTGCTGCTCACAGATATGCACAGATCTGAGGAAGCTTCATGCAAGAAGTCATGTTATTCTTATTTGGCTGTATATTCTTATTATTTGACTCCACAGATGCATTTGAAGAACATAAATTTAAACTGTCAGCTCAGATTTATTTCCTGCTTTCAGGGACAAGTGAGAAATAGGGCCAGGTTAATATTTGACTGAGATATTCAGCATATTGTATGTATAAAGAAAATATTTTCATGAAAGCATTTCAACTGATATGTTGTTCACTTGGCAAAAAGGATAAAATCTCAGTTTGTTTGGTCTTGTTACTTGCTTTACCCTAAACCAGCAAGCAAAATTCTGAGTTAACATTCTAAATTTTTTTGAGAAAATCAGGCTTACCATTCTGTGTGGAATGTAAGCCCCATCTTGAGAAAACCTGTTTTAGGGGTTTGTGACCAGGTAAGACACAATGAGGCCTGTTTAGCTAAACAAGTGTTGAAGTTTTGGTTATAGAAAGTAGCGATATTTACTATCCAAGCTGCGGACACAAATGTATTGACCAGACTGCTAATAGGCTGATCTGCACGTTTGATGTTCACAAATGTCAAAAACAAATTTTCTCTTGATATGGCTCATATTTAAAAATATTTCCTCCTTTAACGATCAGGAGTTAGGATGTAATATGAGAATGCACATATTAAGACATGAAGGGATTTTTTTTTATGAACCCAACATCGAAGAAGTTGAGAGGGTATATTGGTGTCGGCCTGTCTGTCCATCCATCCGTCCGTTATATTTGCACATGGTCAAGAATTGTTAGAGCTAAAAATCCTGAAATTTTATAGATAACATCAGCATGAAAAATAAGGAGAACCGTATTTTTTCTTTTTTTTTTCCATCGGGGTCATCCTTGCAGAGCTATTCCCCTTTTATTCCACTTTTACGACTTAGACGTTACGCAGTTGAAGAATCAGTGGGTGCTTTTTGTGCGCAGCTCCTCAAACAGTTTTATACTGATCAATTTGAAACTTTGCAGGCTCTTTTGTCATGGTCTGTAGATGTGCATGTGATTTTGGCATTATCTTCAATTTAATTTTTGTCACTTTTTTCAACTTTTGAACTTAGCCATTTTGCGGGGTTAAATACTGCAAAAGTGCATCACCATGGTTACCAAATTGTTCAAGCTAGAATTCTGAAATTTTATATGTAGCATCAGCTTGAAAAATGAGCAGACCTGTATTTTTTCCATCTGGGTCATCCTTGCAGAGTTATTCCACTACTACCCCATTTTTGACTTCGGCAATTGGCGAGAGATGGTAGGTACTTTATGTACCCAATCCTCGTACAGTTTTATGCTGATCAGTTTGAAACTGGGCATGCTCTTTTATCATGGTCTGTAGATTTGCATGTGATTTTTGCATTTCTGTTAATTTTATTTTTGTCACTTTTTGACTTTTGACTTTAGCCATTTTTTGGGGTTAAACTGCAAACTTGCATTACAATGGGTACTAGATGATATATAGTATGAAAATTGAGTAAACCCTTATTATACGCCCGTTTGAAAAACAGGACGTATCATGCTACGGGGTATGGGGCCTGTCCGTTCGTCCGTCCGTAAACTTTTTCATTTCCGGCTAACTCCTCCAGTTTACATCCGATCAAGCTGAAACTTGGTATATAGTTAGACCATGATGTGGCGCAGCGCATATTGTTTCGAGGTTACAGTCCACCAAATGTTTACAGAGTTATGCCCCTTAGAAAATTTCTGTAAACTTTTCATTCCCGGTTAACTCCTACATTTACATCCGATCAAGCTGAAACTTCATATATAGTTAGACCATGATATGGAGCAGGGCATAATTTTTGGAGGTTACAGTCCACCAAATATTAGCAGAGTTATGCCCCTTTGAAAATTTCAGTAGACTTTTCGTTTCTGGCTAATTCCTACAGTTTACATCCGATCAAGCTGAAACTTGATTTGTAGTTAGAACATGATGTGGAGCAGAGCATATTATTTTAAGGTTACAGTCCACCAAATATTAGCAGAGTTATGCCCCTTTGAAAATTTCAGTAGACTTTTGTTTCCGGCTAACTCCTCCTACAGTTTACATCCGATCAAGCTGAAACTTGATTTGTAGTTAGACTTGGATGTGGAGCAGCGCATATTGATTCAAGGTTACAGTCCACCAAATATTAGCAGAGTTATACCCCTTTGAAAATTTCTATAAACTTTTTGTTTCTGGCTAAATCCTCCTTCACTTTACATCCAATCAAGCTTGATTTGTAGTTAGACCATGATGTGGAGTAGCGCATCTTGTTTCAAGGTTACAGTCCACCAACTATAAGCAGAGTTATGCCCCTTTGAAAATTTCAGTAAACGTTTCGTTTCCGACTAAATCATCCTAAGGTTTACACCCTGTCAAGCTGAAACTTGATTTGTAGTTAGACCATGATGTGGAGCAGAGCATATTGTTTCAAGGTTACAGTCCACCAAATATTAGCAGAGTTAAACCCCTTTGAAAATTTCTATTAATTTTTAGCTCGCCTGAACAACGTTCAGGAAGAGCTATTGTACTAGCCCTGGTGTTGGAGTTGCCGTCGGCGTCCACAAATGTTAAAGTTTTCGTTAAAGTTTTTAAGACCTCATTATTTCCTAACCTTGTCACTGATTTTATTCGTCTTTGGTCTGATGATACATTTTGGTCCAAAATTTTGTGCAGTACCATCCCCACCTGACAAAGTCAAGGTCACAGACTTTAGAATTTTCATGTTAAAATTTTATGTCTAAGTTTTTAGGATCTCATTACTTCTACACTAAATGATAGATTTTGTTCCTATTTGGTAGTATGACAGACACTGGTCAAAAGTTTTTATCAGCACCATCAGCACTCATGACCGTGACCTTGAGGTCAAGGTCACAGACTTAGAATTTAAATGTTAATGAGTTTTTAAGACCTCGTTATTTCCTAACCTTATCACCGATTTGATTCATCTTTGGTATGATGATACATATTGGTCCAAAATTTTGCGCAGTACCATCCCCACCACTCTAGGCCATGTCAAGGTCAAGGTCACAGGCTTAGAATTTAAATGTTAAAGTTTTTGTTAAAGTTTTTAAGACGTCATTATTTTCTAACCTTATCACCATTTGATTCATCTTTGGTATGATGATACATAGTGGTCCAAAATTTGCGCAGTACCATCCCCACCACTTAGGTCAAGGTCACAGACTTAGAGTTTTCGTGTTAAAATTTTACGTCAAAGTTTTTAGGATCTCATTACTACTAAACTAAATGATGGATTTAGTTCCTATTTGGTTTCATGATAGATACTGGTCAAAAGTTATCATCAGCACCATCAACACTCATGACCATGACCTTAAGGTGGAAGTCACAGACTTAGAATTTAAATGTTAAAGTTTTCGTTAAAGTTTTTAAGACGTCATTAAATCCTAACCTTATCACAGATTTTATTCATCTTTTGTATGATGATACATATTGGTCCAAATTTTTACGCAGTACCAATCCCTAACACCCTAGGTCATGTCAAGGTCATGGTCACAGACTTAGAATTTTGATGTTAAAATTTTACGCCAGTGTTTTTAGCTCACCTGAGTTCTGCTCAGGATGAGCTATTGTGATCACTTTTCGTCCGTCGTCCGTGCGTCCGTCCGTTAACATTTTCAAACGACTTCTCCTCTGAAGCCGCTGAGCCAATTTTGCTCAAATGTCATATCGAGCCTTTTTAGGGTGGAGGAACGAAACATTGCTAAAATTGTTGCGGTCCGTTGACCAAGATGGCCGCCATGCCCATATATGGTAAAAACCTTTAAAAATCTTCTTCTCCAGAACCAAGAATGCCTTGGGGCTGAACCTTTGCAGGAATCATCGGGGACGGAAGGTCTACCAAAATTGCTAAAAGAATTTTCGTATTATGACATTTGACCTTTTTTATGCATTTGTATGGGAAAAACCTTTAAAAATCTTCTTCTCCAAAACCGAGCATGCCTTATGGCTGAATCTTTGCATATATCATCAGGAAAAGGATGGGTACCAAAATTGCTAAAATAATGGTCGTACATTGACATTTGACCTTTTTACGGAAGGTCAGTTTTGCTTCCTTATGCATTTGTATGGGGAAAATGTTCAGAAATTCAAACAGCTTCTCCTCTGGAGCCTCTGGGCCAATTTTGCTCAAATTTCATATGGAGCCTCCTTAGATAGGGGGAATGGAAGATTGCTAAAATGGTCAAGGTTGGTTGACCAAGATGGCCGCCATGCCCATATATGGTAAAAACCTTTAAAAATCTTCTTCTCTAGAACCGAGGATGCTTTGGGGCTGAATCTTTGCGTAAGTTTGCTTCCCTATGCATTTGTATGGGAAAAAAGATTTAAAAATCTTATTCTCTAAAACCGAGGATGGCTTATGGCTGATTCTTCACATATATCATCTGGAACGGGCGGTCTACCAAATTTGCTAAAGTAATTGTCTAACACTGACATTTAACCTTTTTACAGCGAGGTCAAGTTTGCTTCTGTATGCATTTGTATGGGCCCCATACATTTGTATGGAAAAAAAGTTGATAATTTCAAATGGCTTTTCCTCAGGGCTAGTGTTGCTTAAATTTCATGCGGAACCTCCTTGGACAGGAGAATGAAAGATTGCTAAAATCGGCATGGTCCATTGATCAAAATGGCTGCCATGCCCATATATGGTAAAACCTTTAAAAATCTTCTTCTCCATAACCAAATAATACCTGGGCCCTAATCTTTGCACAAATTATAGGGAACAAGAGATCTACCAAAATTGCTAAAATGATGGTTCTATGTTGACATTTGACCTTTTTACCTCCAAGGTCATATTTGCTTCCCCATTTGTATGGGCCATATACATTTATATTGAAAGTATGGAAGTGACTTGTAGATCAACAGTAGTTAAAATTGTTCTGATTGGAAATCTAAGATGGCCATCATCTGGTTTATATTTATTACATTTCCCTGCCACTGTGCTGTTTACATGTATAAAATCATGATTCTTCAGAAACCACTTAGCCAATTTCCACAATATTTCACATTGATCCTTCTGTTGAAATGTGATTGATAGTTTATTCAAATAATCATGCTCCATTGACTGTCAGGCCCATATATTCTTCAAAACTAAGAACTGCTCCAATGATATTTCATTAGTTGCGATGATAGGATTGGAAAAATGTTGCATAACATCTGCATGTCTGCAGTGGCTATGTCACTCAGGTGAGTGAACCGTGGCCCTCTTGTTTAAGATCACATTACTTCTAAACTACACGATGGATTTAGTTTGTATTTGGTATAAAGACAGATACTGCACCCCCCCCCCCCCCACACACACACACACCCCTCCCCACTTTCCCACACACACCCAGGTCATGTCAAAATCAAGGTCACAGACTTAGAATTTTCCAGAAACAAAGTGTGCAATATCAGGCGAGCTATCCTGTCTGGCGAAAGGTCTTGTATTGTTTTGGGCTAAATCCTCCTACAGTTTACATCCGATCAAGCTGAAACTTCATAAATAGTTACACGATGATGTGGAGCAGCACATATTATTTCGAGGTTACAGTGCACTATAAATATTTACAGATTTATGCCCTATTGAAAGTTTTTATAAACTTTTAGCAGCATATTGTTTAGAGGTAATAGTGTGCAAATTTTATTATATAATAGGTATACTTTTTGCAAATAACTTAAGTTTTGGTCATATGGGCAAGATATTGATCTTTTATTTAACATCTTCTTTTATTAAACTTGCAAGGAAAGGTTGTCATTATTAAATCTTTATATATACATAATTCTTTTTTAATTTTTTTATTTTATTTATTTATTTACTTTTTATTTTTTGTTTTTTAATACTCTTTCTGATTTGGCTTCCTTGACGTACAAAAATAAAATCAGTATTAAAAAAGTTAAAGGTTTAAAAAAAATTTCTTGCAGCATTTTTTTTTTTTTTTTGGTTGTTTATTTTTGTTTTGTTATTGTTTGGTTTGATATTGAAGTATAGGAAAAACAAATCAGCTCACATGAGCATATAATATAGCCATGCTTCTGTGGTGTGTCCTCTGTAAGAAAGCACTTCTCCCTAGAAGTAGCAAAACCTCCCTATTTTCCCAGGAGGGAGAAGTCACTTCTCCCTTAATTTCTGGGCCAGCTTGGACCCTTAGGTTACAGTTCACCAAATATCAGCAGAGATATGCCCCAATGATTTTTTTTTTTTTTTTTTTTTTTTTTTTTTTTTTGTAATTCCACTTACAGTTTATATCCGGAGCACTGAATTATGCAGGAGCCAGTTTATGTGCTATATCTTATCACTTGCCAGGGGCATATAATGCCCCACTTGGTGGAGCTCTTGTTTTTTTGTTTTTTTTTTTTGTTTTTTTTTTTTTCTGGTGGGGTTTGTCTTGCGGAGTTTTTTCTCCTTTTTCAACTTAATGAATTTGATGACAGATGGTAGGTACATTGTGTTCGGAACTCGTACAATTTTATAATGATAAATTTGAAATTTTGCCGGCTCTTTTGTCATGGTTTGTAGATGTGCATATGATTCTGGCATTATCGTCAGTTTGATTTTTAGCTCCCCTGTTCAAAGTACAAGGAGAGCTATTGTAGTCACCCTGGTTGTCCGCGTTCCACTTTGCGTCACACTGCGATGAAGTTTTTCAAATGCTTAAGTATCTGCAGTCACTCACCACAAAAGCATTCATATATGGAACACTGGTGCTTGGGACGGTCTTCTGCAATTCCGTGAGAACAGACCTCTGGGTTCAATACTCAGGGGGTGGGGCTAGGAATCAAAATCAGGACACTTTTGTAAAATCCTCAGTTGCTGTGTTTTAAGTTTTTCATATGCTTATATCTTAGTAGTCTACAAGCATTCATAGTTGGAATATGGGTGTCTGGATGGGTCTTAGTGTCCATAGGTATCACCCCCTGGGTTCAAACCCTGGGGTGATGCTAGGGTTCAAAATCCAGCACACCTGTTGTAAAATGCTTAGTGCATTTGTAAACACATCCTAGGTAATACATCAGTCAACCTTGTGACATTGCTTTAAGTTTAATTGGTGAAGGTTATGGTAACCTACATTTCACAGCCCAATGACCTTTATTTCATGGTCCAGTAATTTTGCCTAATATCTCTCAGACTATTTGATGGAGAAATATCATGCCTAGGATATTAGTTCCATGGGACAAAAAGAATGACCTCAAAATATAATTAGGTCAGTATGACCTATATTTCATGGTCCAGTGATTATGCCTCATATCTGCAAGACTACTATTTTATAGAGAAATATCATACCTTGGATATTAGTTTCATGTGACACTGACCTCAAAATGTATGTAGGTCAATTGGATATATCATGGTCCAGTGATTATTCTTTATATCTCGAAGACTATTTGATAGAGAAGATGTCGTTACTTGGATATTAGTTCCATGTGACATGAAGCGTGACCTCAAAATATATGTAGTCCAATGTGATCTACATTTCATGGACCAGTGATTATGCTGTATAACTCAAAGACCATTTGATAGAGAAATGTTATACCTTAGATATTAGTTAGATGTGACATGAAGAGTGACCTCAATATATGTAGGTTATTGTGATCCATATTTCGTGGTCCAGTGATTATGCCTTATATTTCAATGACTATTTGATAAGAGAACTGTCATACATTGAATATTAGTTCCATGTGACACAGAGGCTGCCTCAAAATATATGCATGTCAGTGTGACCTATATTTCATGGTCCAGTGATTTTTTTCTTATATTTCAAAGAGTATTTGATGGAGAAATATCATACCATGAATGTGACACTAAGAGTAACCTAAAATATATGTAGGTCATTGTGGCCTACATTTCACAGTCCAGTGATTTTGCCTTATATCTCGAAGACTTTGATAAAGAAAAGTCATACCTAGATTTTAACTTCCATGTGACCCGTTGATGGGCATAAAATATATCTAGGTCAGTGTGACCTATATTTCATCAATCAATTATTTTGCCTGTTAACTGGAATACTATTTGATGGAGAAATTTCATACCAGGAACATTAGTTCCATCTAGGTCAGTGTTCCATGTAACAGATAGATTTGCATTAAAATTTATAGAGGGATGCGTGATTTATATTCTGACTCACAAAACTTTTGTATTTGGAATAAAATCATATAAAAATACTAAATACACCTTTTGATGTGTTAATGTGAAAGCATAGGTAGACAAGGCGCAAATAGGCGAGCTGTGCTGTCATGTTACAGCACTTACTGTCACCTTTTCTGACTTTTGAACTAATCCATTTTTGGGGTTTAAATATTATCAAAGTGCAATATAGTGGATACTTTGGGCAACTCCTCCTACTGTTTCACACCAACCAATTTAAAACTTTGCATGCTTTTTTGTCATGGTCTTTAGATGTGCATGTAGTTTTGGCATTATCGTCAATTTAATTTTTGTCGCTTTTTTTCAACTTTTGAACAGCCAGTTTTATTGTGCTTAAGTATTACGGTCAATGCATGTTTAAGGGAATGTAAATAATTGGGAGCATAGTGTTTTACAAATACATTTTCTAGTTTAACGTTCACTGACCTATCAACAAAATCTGGTCATGAGGAAAATAAATGAACCTGAAGGGGTTCATGCTCGTCACTTAGTGTTGCTCATACTTCAATGAACGCTAAATTAAATACCTTTGTTTATACTTTAACGTCACTGGTACGTAGTTGGTTTCTTTCAGTCCTCTTTTATTAGAGACAGGTTGGGAGACACTGGCATCAAGAAGGAAAAAGCATAGAGGGGAACGCAATATAAATTGTATCTTGGAGTAAAGTGCTTAACAAGCCATTTATCAAGATGCAAGAGTTTTTAAATTCGGCGTAGAAATAAGGAGCATGGTGGTTTGAACATATTTGAAATGGCTGTCATGGATGCCGCCATATTGTAGGCGTTATCACGTCACACAGCCCAAACTGTATATGTGAAACCAAATTGTGAAGGTTTTTTTTTTTTTTTTTTTTTTAAGAATAATTTTGCCGCAGCTTTTTATGATCGTATAATTCTAGTGACAAGCAATTATTTCCCCCAAATTAAACTAACTCTATGAGAATAACTACCTTTATGAGATGAATTTTAATTTTCATGAAACCTCATTAAATATTCAAAATGGCGGCATCCATTCCACCAATGTTAAAACATTCAGTTGTCTATAACTTACTTAATTTTCCACCGATTTCGATTACGTTTGTGTCAAAATTCGTTATTTGTAAAGTTCTTTACTTTAAAGCACAATAACTTTTAAGGTTGCATTCCCCTATAAGCTTACTTTATTTTACAAAATGGCCTTTCCCCTGATATCTCAGATCTCTTGCACCTGCTACTGTTGGTAACACTTCGTCATACCCATTGCATAATGCTTTGAATCTGTAGACAATACATTCAAACTCCCAACTCTGTTATAATTCTTTCCTGCCTTCTTTTGTCCATGACTGGAATGAGCTTCATGGTCAAATTCGTAACTAACCGAGTCTTGACATATTTAAGAAAAGAATAAATGCCAGTATAAGTACACTGGCTCGATACTATAATACAAGTAAAAGGTTTGGTCAAACATATCATGATAGATTAAGAGCTACAGGCAGCTCTCTTCGACAACACTTGATCTCAAAAAATAAAATAGTCCCCAATGTGTTTGTGGTTCGATAGAAGATACCCATCATCACCTACTCGTATGTCATCAGTTTGCTGGACTCGGATGAGAGCAACTAAATTCGTTAACATTTATTTTTCATACCAATCTTAATATATTACTTTATGGAGACTCGTCACTATCTTTTGATCAAAATAAGAAGGTATTTGAAGTTGCTTAAGGTTTCTTGAGAAAAAAAAAAAGTTTCAATTAAGTTTGCTATTCGTATATAGACATTGTGTGGTAATTGCAAATAAGAAAATAATTACACTAGCATGGTATTTGTTAGTTCAGTATCTGATATTCAAAATTGATTCCGATGTTGATGATTTTTTGTTCGCTAGGTATCTTGAAGCATACCAAACATTTTTCTCATCATATTTTCCTTATGTCCACCCCCGTGGAGGCCACGAAGATTCGCCAAAGTATTGTGTGTGTGTGTGTGTGTGTGTGTGTGTGTGTGTGTGTGTGTGTGTGTGTGTGTGTGTGTTTTCGTGTTTTCTCGACTACTTTGATTCATAATTGAAAAATAACATTTTATGATACAAAAACTGCCAGTTAATTTTTGTAGCATTCTTAAGTCACATATTATTTGTCTAGTGCCTGTAGAAGTCCGGGATACAGATTTTTTTTTTAAAAAAAAAAGAAAAAGTCTGACGACTTTCTTCTGAATCCCTTTTTGTGTTAAAAATGCTTATATTTAAACTATTATAACTGTACAATTGTTGTTATACAAAAAGAAGTAAAGTTTAAACTAAAGCTGGAAATGTGAAGTTTATATCTATAATTACCACTTTATACTTTCATTTCAAAATGATTTTCTGCAGTTAAAGGATGTTCCCCTAAGGTTTAATATATACACAGTGGTCCCCTTAAAAAAAAGCAAATATGCCATACTTTTAAAATATTAGCGGGGACCAATTTTTTTTTTTTTTTTTTTTTTTTTTTTTGTATATTTAAGCGCCTGTCTATGAAAAATTGAGAACAGATTGACAGTTAGATACTTGTAAGATATATATAACTAAAAAAAGTGTCCATAGGACACGGATGCCCCTGCCAAAATGCCATTCAGTTACAAATGTAGTCAAGGGCATATAATTCATAAACCAAATATGCAGGAGTTGTCTTCTATGTTCATTACACATCGCCTCAATGTCATGCATGCATCTGTAAATTTTCATAAATATATTTCATATGGTTTAGGAGTTATGGCCCACACACTGTTTACCATATGGAACTAAGTCAAGGGCAGGTAAATTCAAAAACCAAACAAGCAAGAGTTGTCTTCCTTTTTCACGACACATGGTCTCAATATCATGCATGCACCTGTAAAGTTTCATAAATATATTCCATACGGTTAAGAGTTTGGCCCACGGTTTACTATATGGAACTAAGTCAAGGGCAGATAATTAAAAAATAAACAAGCAAGAGTTGTCTTCCTTTTCCACGACACATCGTCTCACTGTCATGCATGCACTTGTAAAGTTTCATAAATACATTCCATATGGTTTAGGAGTTATGACCCGGACACGGTTTACTATATGGAACTAAGTCAAGGGCAGATAATTTAAAAACCAAACAAACAAGGTTATCTTCCTTTTTCTTGACACATTGTCTCAATGTCATGCATGCACCTGTAAAATTTCATAAATACTTTCCATACGGTTAAGGAGTTACGGCCCGGACACGGTTTACTATATGGAACTAAGTCAAGGGCAGATAATTAAAAAACCAAAGAAGCAAGAGTTGTCTTCCTTTTTCATGACACATCGTCACAATGTCATGCATGCACCTGTAAAGTTTCATAAATATATTCCATACGGTTTAGGAGTTATGGCCCGGACACGGTTTACTATATGGAACTAAGTCAAGGGCAGATAATTAAAAAACCAAAGAAGCAAGAGTTGTCTTCCTTTTTCATGACACATCGTCTCAATGTCATGCATGACCTGTAAAGTTTCATAAATATATTCCATACTGTTTAGGAGTTATGGCCCGGACACGAATTGGGACGGATGTACGTACAACTAAGTCAAGGGCAGATTATTCAAAAACCAAACAAGCGAGAGTTGTCTTCCTTTTTCATGACACATCATTTCAGTGTCATGCATGCGCCTGTAGTTTCATAAATATATTCCATATGGTTTAGGAGTTATGGCCCGGACACGAATTGGGACGGACGTACGTACGGGACGGACAGGGGTAACACTTAATGCCTTTCCGCTATTCTTCGACTAGGCGGGGGTATAAATATATATATATATATATATATATATATATATATATATATATATATATATATATATATATATATATATATATATATATATATATATATATATATATAAAACATTCAAGCACGGACTAGGTAAAAGGAAAAATATATACATAAAGTATACCTAATATATATAAAAAAGGATGGTCACCTTAATACTGGAAGTAAGTTTATATATATATATAGAATTATATACTTGTACAATTGTTGTTATACATAAAGAAAGTTTAAACTAAAGCTGGAAATGTGAAGTTTGTAGCTATAATAACCTTTTTATACTTTCATTTTAAAATATCTTTTCTGCATTTAAAGGATATCCCCCTAAGGCTGTTACAAAGTTTAAATATATACACAACAGTCCCCTTAAGCAATATGCCATACTTTTAAAATATTAGGGGGACCAATTTTTTGTATATTTTAATGCCTTGTCTATTCATGAAAACTGAGAACGACAGTTGGATACCTTTGATATATATGTAAAAAAAGTATATATTTACCTTTGATATATATGTAAAAAGGTATATATTCAAACGGACTAGGTAGAAAGAAAAATATATGCATAAAGTCTACCTAATGTATATAAAAAAGGATGGTCACCTTAATGCTGGTAGTAGGTATATATATATATATATATATATATATATATATATATATATATATATATAAAATATATATATATATATATATATATATATATATATATATATATATATATATATATATATATATATATATATTTGTATAATTGTTGTTATACAAAAAGAAATAAAGTTTAAAGCTGGAAATGTGAAGTTTATAGCTATATATATATATATATATATATATATATATATATATATATATATATATATATATATATATATTTGTATAATTGTTGTTATACAAAAAGAAATAAAGTTTAAAGCTGGAAATGTGAAGTTTATAGCTATAATTACCATTTTATACTTTCATTTCAAAGTGATTTTCTGCAATTAAAGGATGTCCCCCTAAACCTGTTATGAAGGTTTAAATATATACACAGTGGTCCCCTTAAGCAATATGCCGTACTTGTAAAATATCAGGGGGACCAATTTTTTTTGTATATTTTAATGCCTTGTTTATATATGAAAAAATGAGAACAGAATGACAGTTAGATAACTTTAAGGTATAAAAAAATGTTATTCAAACACTGATTAGGTAGAAAGAAAAATATATACAAAAAGTCTACCTAATGTATGTAAAAAAGGATAGTCCCCTTAATGCTGGAAGTAGGTTTATATATATATATATATATATATATATATATATATATATATATATATATATATATATATATATATATATATATATATATATATATATATATATATATATATATATCAGTCAGACCCTGCCCTGTGTTGGTGAATTTTTTTTTCTTCTTTTGGTGATACAAATTAATTTGAAAAATTTTGATGGATGGTTAATCCAGTAATAATTGTGAGTATTATTGAAATCTAATTAGTTGCTGATTACAAAATGTTCGAAGTGTTCTCGACAGACATATGAGGAACCAACCAAAATAATTTGAACAAATTTGACAGACATTCACCTATGGAACATTTGTACAATATTTTTTAAATTGGACCATAGGTTGTGCAGAAGAAGAACTGTCAAGTTTACTCTACATAATTCCATAAATAATGAAAAGTAACCACGCTAACTGGAAGCATATTTTGAGACAGAACAGAATTCTTTTAACAAGATTTAAAGACCTTCTACTGAAGAAACATTTCTGTGAAGAAAAAAAATCCAACCAGCCCGTACTAGGTTTAGTTGCTATAGCAACAAGAGGGATAAATCTCAGTGCTCCAGCTAGGGCAGAGGGGTGCTGGGTAGGGCACTTTTGCGCGTGCGGGCAAAAAAATAGGGCACTTTTTTTTTCTTCTTTGAAATGGTCAATTATCAGTACCATTAAGATCGACAGTGTACTGTGCAATTCAGCCTCGTGTAACACAGATCTATTACTTTATTTTTGATCTAAGAAACAGGTAACAGAAAAATAATTTAAATGGGGTCTTACAATTTATATTTTTTTATTTAGGACTGAACTTTGGGATTACCTCTCTTCAATGAGAGAAAATCCTGTGTATCACAATAGTAGCAGACACACTTATTTTTTTTTTTCCTTTGTAAAATGTCGACATTTTACGTGAATAGTTTGGCGTAGAATGGTTAGAGTGTGTCAATATTTGGGTGACTGACTGTTCAGATATTTTAAGCTACAAGTAACTGGTTCACATAGTGACCATTTAGTACACAATATATTATTGTATCAGTTAGATTTCAATATTTATCGAGTTGTAGATCATCTTCCTACCAAGTGCTCTAATCTAAACAGATAATCACATTAAATATTACATTTCTACCTTTTTTATGTAATTTATTAAATGGTTATTATTATCTTTTCTCTCTGCTGTTCAAGACTTAGTATTAAACTTGGAATTAAATCTCATAACAGTTGAACCTCTATATTACTATTCAAGGGGAATAACTAGGAAAATTCTGCATCCGTCAGAAAACGGAGAAAGTGAATTCAGGACAAGAAAACTTCAGCAAACAACATCGCCATCTCTCTCTCTCTCTGTCTGTCTCTCTCTCTCTCTCTCTCTCTCGATAGTTTAACTAACTATTTGCAATATTATTGCATAATTAATTGGAATGGATTATCTAATTGTAAAGATGAATTGGTTAAACAACAATAGTGATCCAACTTTTCACGGTGACTGAACGCACCATACTTCAAATAGCCGAAAAATAACGGTCTCTATTCTTAAACTTTGAACAATCATTCGGCCCTCCAACACATTGACTTTTCAGACGTGGGAAACGCGTAACCTAATGACTAGGTGCACAGAGTTTGTTACTATTTTTAGCTAGCTAGGATGTTTTAGAATATCTCGATTTATACCTGATGAATTGTTTTCAAATAAAGCACAGAGTTCGCGGAAAATCAAGCTCTTTCTCGTGGTGTCAGTGCTATTCTGCAATCTGGTCTGATTCTCGAGAACATTCGGAGAATGTTTTTCGTCAAAATCCATGTACATTGTTCTGGTGACCAAGATTGACAGCAAAAACATTCTTCGAATGTTCTCGAGAATTAGACCACATCGCAGACTAGTGCTTACACCACCAGAAAGACCTTGATTTTCCGCGTACTCTGCGCTTTATTTGAACAAATTCCATTCGGTATGAGAAGAGATATTCTAAAAAATACTACCTGAAGCGGAGGCTAAAAAATGTAATATTTCTTCTTCGTGTCCTTTACGCTCCGACGCAATAGGCCGCTTACATCGTGAATAAATAAAAGAGGTGTTCAACAAACCTATTACCTAGTTAAGAATGGACAATATTATTTATGTTGCCAAGATTTCTACCAAGCTTAAGGCATAGTTCCTGTTTATTTATTATATAAAATTAAACCATGCAATTTTACATCCCTTTTGCACGTAATACAAGGCACATGATAATTCTGTATATTATGGACACAGTGGAGAGAAGTAAACTTGAATGTCCCTTGTTCGCTTAGTTTGGGCCGCTTATATCAAACGTTTAGTTACACTGTACAGAATTAAAAGCTCTTCGATAATCATTTATTTCATTGCAACTACTTTATTGGTATTATTTAAATTATGGGTATTTTTTGTCCATTGTTTAACGTCTGCATTGCCATACTGTACAACTTTAAATAGATAAATGTCATAATTAAGTGATTGTTCAGTCACGAATATATTCGTCAAACATCGGTAAATTCTATACTTACACCTACTTATTTACAGAAGTTTACACATTTTTAACCAATCGCAAATTACTTTTATTCATTCGAGACTAATACAAATAAGTATATCAAAAGCCAGCTTATACAGCTACGCCGAAAAATCCATTGTCGTCTATAGCTTTTCTCCAGAAACAAGGAAAGAAAGAAAGAACGTCAGAGGTAAGAGAGAGAGAGAGAGAGAGAGAGAGAGAGAGAGAGCGATTTTTTTTATTATCAGATTATGCACAATTTTTGTATCCTAAAGCATTAGAAAGATGCTTGGGTCTCCTAGAAATAACACTGTCCTGTATATGCTGCAGGGTAAAACAACTCATCATATACCTGTAGATATACGCGTTAGTTATAAAATTAAGCATTTTTCATTTCTCGTCTTAGATGCAACCAATTCCTTATCCCGTCCGAGCGGGTGCTCTTTGTGTGCAGGTCACATAAGGGGCCGACCGTTTGAATTTCTGGTGGTAGGGGTGGGGTGGGGATAGGAATGGGGCTGGGTCTTTTTTCTGGCCAGAATTTGTTTTCATTGACCAAGATTTCTTTTTCACATGGCTGGCCTGGGAGACATCTTATTTTTATTTTTTTTTTTCTTCGACCAGACTTTGTTTTTCACCGTCTTAGATTATTTTTTCGCATGACCTGAGACACACTTTATTTAAATTTTCTGGATGTGTGTGGCGGGGGGGGGGGGGGTGGGGGTGGGGATGGGGTGTCGGGGGTGGGGATGGGGTGTCGGGGGTGGGGGGAGGGTGTCATTGGAGGGGCTGTTTATTTTATTTTTATTATTATTTTTTTCAGTCAGAATTTTTTTCATTGACTAATATTTTTATTTATTTTTTCACATGGCCAAACACACACACACACACACACACACACATACACACACACACACACACACTATATATATATATATATATATATATATATTATATATATATATATATATATATTACACAAAATCAAATACATTTTATTGTTTTCGAAGTTTCAAACAAGTATTAGGGAAGCCAGAGTATTTTTGACTCTGAAATTACTTCAAGTAAAGTTTTGCAGGCACGTTTTCTTTTCTTTTCCATTTTTTTTTTTTTTTTTTTTTTTTTTTAATGACCAAGGGCCATCTTTATTTCACAAAGCTTAAGGCAGCATAATATTTTTCTAGCATAAACAGAGCTATCATTTATTTTTTAGTAAAAAAAAAATTCCCCATCCCTCACCCAGAAGAGCAAATGGCCTGTCCCATAATCAGTGTAGTCCAGCGTAGTTGTTATCAAATATAGATGGTTTGAGAAATTATCACTGGGAGAAATGTCGAGTCATTTCGGTTGACTGTCAACTCATCAAAACAGCTGGTCGGCCGATTAACTGGTTTCCTGTGTTATATATGCGAAGCTATGGGGTGAGGGAACCAGTCAAGTCGGCCTATCTGATATTTTGTCTCCTGAGTTCTCTAGGAGGGGTCTGATCAGGGTCTAAACTGTTTTCCATGAGCGTGTTTTGGACCCATTACTCTAGTAAAACAATATTTTTCCTGTAAGAATGTCAAAATCACAAATGAGCCAGAGCACAGCAAAACCAACAATGTCACATGGGCATCCAGCAAACACTCAGATCAGCCTGCACAACTGCACAGTCTGATAAGGGGCTTCATATCCGCCACATTCAGTTCCATTACGAAAACTCGCCTATTGAAATATATAGAAAATTTCATCTCCAAAAACTGAAAAATTTCAGATGAAAAACTCTGATATTTTTCATATTTCTGCTCAAAACATAGATTGTGGGTACTCGTTAAAACCGCCTCGGCGAGGCGATTCTAACGAGTACTCACAATCTATGTTTTAAGCAAAAATAAGAAAAATAATGTATACCCCTGTAAACCCCAGTTTTACTATATAAAAGTGGGGTTTATGGGGGTCAAAATTATATAGGCGTGTTTTCGTAATGATTATTTTTGCCTAAATTAGAAACGAATATGTAATATAATTATACTCACATGTTTAAAAATCTTAATCTTATTCTTTAAATCACATTTTGAGACCTTTATCGAAGCATTTAGAGAGTCAGATCTCAAATGGTATAAAAGCTAGCTTTATGAGTAGTCCATTACGAGAACATGCCTATTCAAATATATAGAAAAAAATTAACTAAAAAAATTGAAAATTGTCAGGTAAAAAACGCTAATATTTTTTCTTATTTCTGCTCAAAACATAGATTGTGGGTACTCGTTAGAACCGCCTCAACGAGGCGGTTCTAACGAGTACACACAATCTATGTTTTTGAGCAGAAATAAGAAAAATAATGTATACCCCTGTAAACCCCAGTTTTACTATATAAAAGTGGGGTTTAAGGGGGTTAAAATAATATAAGCGTGTTTTCGTGATGTGAAGTATTATAAAACCGCTGGTAGATGGTAACAATAATAAACAAGATTACTCCAAGGTATTGGATTACAAATTAATATAGCAAGTTTTATTGGTCACCTTTGCGCTGGACCAGAAGGCAATAATAAAGATTACCTCAGGCTGTGTTTGTGCTTTGTGCAACAGCAAATGGTACATAATTAATATGCTAATTAAATTAGTATCTTTTGTTAACTGACCTGCAATTTGTTTGATAAAAGATTTTTTTTGTTTGTTTTTCTTTTGTTTTTACATAGTTTTTATTATGATACAAATATATACATCTCATCCTTTTCTCCAACAGATTTGATAAATTTAGTAATACATGAGCACTCATTTAAGATCCTCTATGTAGTCCTATTATTCCGGGTATGTTGGGCCAATGTTGGCACACCGTTGATCCAACG
Organism: Anodontia alba; assembly: GCA_964016985.1. NCBI lineage: Eukaryota > Metazoa > Mollusca > Bivalvia > Lucinida > Lucinidae > Anodontia > Anodontia alba. The sequence goes on from OZ024825.1 coordinate 23,110,831, forward strand.
TTTCACTCTTTGGATTTACAGACTTAGTTATTGATCCACACAACTCACTTGATTTGGATTTAAAACGTGGAAATCAAAATTATGCATACCAGTTGATCTATGAAATCACATTTTGGAAACATTTTTATCACTTTAGCAGAATCAGCAATAAACAAATTGCTGACGTTGGCCCAACGTTGGAAAAACTGTTTATTTCTAGTATTTTGCATAACTTTGGGCCATTATTGTGCCAACTATGACATATTTTACCGATTTTGAAATTAATCGTTAGATTGATATCATGATTGGCTCAACGATGGGCCAGAATTGGACAGACAACGGATAACCTTCAGCCAACGATATAACCCAATGTCAATGTTGGGCCAACGTTGTCGTGCTATCTGGGTAAGACCATGCAATCTTCATTTTCCCATGACAAATAACAGCTTTGTTATGAAAAAAAAAAGTAGGATTCTGTATTTTTGTGTGTATTTCACATTCTAATGAGGACCACAATTCTGTAGCCTGGAAAGGTTAGAAAATAAATAAATAAATAAATATAAAAAAAAAGAAATAAAATCAAAATAAAAATAAGCTAAAACACTTAACAGACTTATAAGAAATGGCCATGCCCATATCTAGGCAGTGCCTCAGTTCACATTAAATGCCACTGGTTCAAATGTTGTGACCAGTTTTGTGCCATAAGGTATGACTGCACCTACAATTTCAAAAAAAAAAAAAAAAAGAAAAAAAAAAAAAAAAAAAAAAAAATCGGAAACGAATCGACAGTGGTGCGAAAGAACAAAGTTGCTAGGCAGCCATGACTTCCGTTGTCAATGTAAGCAACATGGCGGCAACAAATGTAGCGGGAGCGCCTGATTATTTTGAGCGAAAAGGCTCACTTTTCCTGAGGTCGGATCATATGAACTATGGTAGAGCTACATTAAACTCTAACTGGTAAGTTCTGTTATGTATCCCTCCAACTTTCATTCCTGGTGAATACACTTTTGCTTTAGAAATTTGCAAACTTCCTGGTGAGATATTATCCCGGCACACCAGTTTTCGTCCACAACGATATATCCGATCAGAGCCGCTTACTAACTAAACCCTCGATTTTTTTTACTAATGCATAATTACTATTAGTCAAAACGCATCAAATCAATAATAAAATATATTGAATTTACCTCATGTTTATCCAGGTCAAGCCGCCATTTTGAAAGCTGTCAAAATCAGTTGGCCCCTGACATTTACTACCTAAATTCGTCCATGTATGGGTATCTATACTGTTCATAAGAAATAAACGCATCATCCAGATTCTCATCAGCTAAAAAGTCAAAATTGAAGTCTGGAAACAAGAATTAACCAATAAAACAGGAAATCAACGTATTTACAGCCTAATGTATCCTAATTTAGTCTTATTGACAGGGTGTAATGGGTTCACAAATGGGGCACAAGAATGTATCACCCCTCCTTAGAACCCTAACTTTTGTACAGAAAGACAGATGAACCCATCCATTACATTTTTCACATTGGCCCCAGTTAACTATGATAATAAATGGTTTCTTGCTAAAATCTGGGCTTGATCGTTTACAGATGATGCACTTTTCATAGTCTGGAATGTCCTCTTCAGAATCACTGTCACAACTTTCAATTTGTACTTTCTTCATTTTTTTCAAAGGAACTCCTGATGGTCCAGCAACTGGTGATGTACTGTTGGTTGAGATTTTTGACTTCCTTGGAATTACTTCATTGATATTAATTGTTTGCTTAGACTTTCCGGTTCTAGATTTTATTTTCGGCTTGTTCTTATCTTGGTGTTCAACAATTTTGTCCATAACTTCATCTTCTGTAATTGCCTTTCCTCCAACAACTTTGCTAAGCGTGTTTCTTTTCTTTTTAGCTGTTTGTACATTTGCAAGAATCTGGCCACCTTTATGTAATAGGAAATTCTCTGCAGATTCTGACAAGGGTCTAACAGGTGTGATACATTCTTGACCTTGACTAAAAGTATTGGCAGGAGCAACCATTGGATCACTGACAACATGTGGATTGAAGGGTATGATACCACATCTCTTGAAAGCTGATAGTATGCTATTAGCTGTAAGAGTTGTTGTGTAGATCTTGCAGGCTAGGCGACAGACATCATACCTTGTGACAAGCTGACCTCCAGATTCGCGTATATGGCGGTGGCATGCTGAATTCCAGGCAACCTCGAACGGACCAAAACAGCTAACATCAAGAGGTTGGAGGAGATGGCTACAATGTGGTGGTAACACAAATAATATTATATTCTGAGATTTTGCCCATTCTATTAGCCCTAAAGATACATGACTCTTATGTCCATCATAGAGTATAAGTACATAATCTGAATCTCTTGAAGGTATGTAATTTATTAGGTGATTTTTCATATAGTCTTCGAAAATCTCCGTGTTCGACCACCCTGTTTCAGAAACTGTACCGGTAGCACCTGGAGTCGCCCCCTCCATTAGTGAATCAAGCATCCGTGAGCCAGGGAAAACAAAATATGGTGGTACCTGCTGACCCACACCATTGACACATCCGATCACTGTGGTAGTTTTAGACTTGCCAGAAGTAACAGCTTGTGCCTTATAGTTCTTACCTGATACTATCTTGGGAGGCTTATGTTCAGCCTGTAGGCCTTTTTCATCCACATTATAAATGCACTGAGGTTTATCTGTGAGATTATACTTGGTAAGAATTCTCTGGAGTTCATTAAAATAACTATCAACTGCCTGTCTAGTAGCACTTCTAGCTCTTGCAATTTCAAGGCTTCGTGGTTTTTTAACTTTAAGTTCAGGCCACCTATCTAGGAAATTATATAACCAGCGGTCGGTCAGTGGATGATGTTTATCTCTTAAGCCAAGAAAAATTGCATAATCTGATGCCAGGTTGATAGTCTCCTGACGACTGTAACCATATCCTACCTCAGCCATAGTTTTCAGATGTCCAGTTAATAATGCCTCCTGCTCATCTGAAAAAAGAGGCAAAGGACCAGACTTCACAACATCCAAACTAACTCTTCCATGAAGCCTGTCCATTAAAGTTGACTTGGGAACTCCAAAAGACTGGGACGCTTTTCTGATGGACATGTCATTGTCTATAACTGCTTCGAAAGCTCTGTTCAACTCATCTGAATCATACGACCTGTATACACCTCTTGCATTTTGCTTGCGCTGAAAAGAAAACAAAAAATATTCATGTTTTTGTTTTCTTTTCTTTGTTTTGGCAGCATGCTTATAAAATAAACGAAAGAAAACCAAAATATCAAAATTTATTTCATAACTGAAATAATTTTTGATTTTTTTTTTCTCTTTTCTTTTGTTTAGCTTGCATCACCACAGATAGTTGTCCTGGTGATGATGCAAGATAAATAAATCTGGAAGAAAATATATCTGAAAAAAAGACAAAGTTAACAAACAAAAATATTTCCATCGGATATAATGATGATAACATATAGAATATTTGCTGACGTATCTATAACAACTGTACAACAACTGTAGTAGATATGCATGATGTTTGTTAACTGCTCCTTATTAAAGATCTTTGCTGAGACAGGTGAAATTCAGAATTTAAACGTCCATAAAATCATTAGGGCAGAGATATATGCCTTTGAAATAAAAGCAATTAATATCCAATTAGCTAAAATTAGAAAACCAACACATAAAGGCAGTAGTCACAAAATTGCACCTTTTATTTTTTTGAACAGTATACTTTGACAGTTCGGCGCATGACCTTTGATACCAGAGATACCTAGCGAGTTTGTACTACGGAGAAAATTCATCCGAATGAAATAATTAGAATCTATTGATTGGAACATGCAACCCCTGCAGTGCTATAGGGATTTGGGGCTAGCAGCTCCGAATTAAAAGTAAACAATGATCCTTAAAATAATTTTCAACAACACAACAGAATTATTATTATTAGTTTCTACTGTAATGTTAGAGATTTACCTTACACAGACTGATTAAAAGCTCTAAAATTGCCAAGTTATTAATACAGAAGATTCCAAGGGGATATGATAGAAGTATTCAAACTTTTGAACAAATTAGAATATATATAGATTATCAGATATTTTTTTAGTAAATGAGAAAACAACTAGATCAAATGACAAGAAATTGAAAGATAAACAATGTAAAAAGATTATCAGAAAATATTTCTTTTCATTGATGGCCATATCTGAATGGAAGAATTTAACAGGGGCTGTTGTGTAAGGGCTGTCTGTTAACAAGTTTGTAAACCGTCTTGATAAGTACATGGGAACTATACTAACTACACAGTTTTTCCAGAAAAGGCTGGATTAAAAACCAGGAGAGGGTTATTTGAGACGGTCACGGGTCAACTTGGTCTGTAACCAACTCGGCCCCCAAGTCAACTCGGCCTCGGGTCAACTCGGCCGGGTCAACTCGGCGTGTTTTGTAGGTTACACAAACACATTATCGCAACACACGTATTTGTTCAATTATTCACTTATTAATATATACTTTATGACTTAATTGCTGTTTGTTTGTCTTTCGGATGTTATTTATAACAAAATTTATTTTCTATTATCCCCGAATTGCACTAACTTGGCATTTTTGACAAATCAATTTTTGCTTCCCATTCTGTGAATGAAAATGAGGAGTTGGTTCAGTGACTCATCAACCCATGAGGGTCATTTGTATCAAAATGGCGTATTAAAGAAAGTTTTTCAACAAAAGATTGTTTTCGCGCGCTTTTGATTTAAGTTATTTTTAGGGACTCAATGAGTTACCAACTTAATTAGGGATGTAAGCAAATTGTAAGAAAACAAACGTCTTTAATTATAACACATCAATAGTAATTTGTTTTCCACCAAATTAATTGTTCTAATCAGTACTTTCACACTTACGGATTTGTTTGCACAACCGCTAAGGCATTAAAATCTGAATTTTAATTGGTTGGTTTAGCACATGATTGGAAGACCTTTGACATGCCTTTAATGATTCACGGTTGGATACTTCTAGGGTTGCTGAAAAAATTCAGGTATGTATTAACAGACAGATAGACATACAGATATACCCACCTTCTAGCCTAACCACCCTTCCCCCATATCTGGGCCTCCATATAGGCTGAGTTGACCCGGGGCCGACTTGACCCGGATTCATTTGAGACACCAATCTCACAACCCTACAAGAAGATGTTAGAATGAAAACAAATGAATAATAGAGTCTTGCAAAGTGCAGTTGTCCGCACATTGTTCAGCCTTTCCTGTGCTCTAAGGATATGTTTGATCATATCTTGTGTGTTGATGCGTATCCAGGGTAATTTGCATTCATTGCCTGTTTGATTAAAAGCTGTGTGTTTGACTGCAAAGCCTGCTAAGATTTTGAATACTGGTTCACCCTTTGGATAACTTCTGGCAAGAAATGGTAAAAGTATCCAGTGACTGTCCAGAGGGTTGGTTGAAGATTTAAATACTCCACTTATCACAGTGCAAAAATTCAATAACTCCATTAAAATATATAAGGAGTTATTGACTTTTCTGGGCTCAGATGACGAACTGTGGTAGGGACATATTAAGGGACCCAGTTAAAGTGGTGTGGAGAGAATTCATGGTCATTTCGCAATGACAACCTAGTATTTAAAGACTGGCTATGATGTACAGGTAGTACCATGCCTTCTCATCTTTACATTGACCCAAAATTGTTTTCTATTTTTTTTTTCCCTATAATTTCTGCTATAACTGCAGTCAGTTTATTTGACATTACCCAAAGGGGAGGCAGTTTTATACTGTGAAATATACCAGTACAAGCACTGTGTACATCTGTAGTCAGTGTCCTTTGTCAAGTGCTTGAGCCCACAGCATTTCTTGTGCACCCAACTTGCTTGCAGTCATTGTAGAAAAATGCTGTTGCTGCCCTCTCCAGTGCAACAGATGGCACATTGTTTGCTTATACCTGGCTGTCCAATAATAAGCCTATTAATCAGTAATTTAACCCATTTTAGCCTGAAGACCCCTAAAAGGGTAATTGGCAAACACATCACAAAAACATGCCTATATAATTTTGACCCCCTTAAACCCCACTTTCATATAATAAAACTGGGGTTTACAGGGGTATACGTTATATTTTTATTTCTGCTGAAAATCATATTGTGGGTACTCATAATCATTAGAACTGCCTCATCAAGGCGGTTCTTACGAGTACTCACAATCTATGTTTTGAGCAGAAATATGAAAAATATTAGATTTTTTAAATCTGAAATTTTTCATTTTTTGGTGGGAAAATTTTCAGTATATTTGAATAGGTATGTTTTCGTAATGAGTCCATTCCTGAATATGGCATGATCAGGGTCTATACAGTTTGCAAATAGCTATTTTTTCTCAGTATGAATTATAGATCTGATAGATAGCCTGACATACCTAAAATTAAAATTAGACTCTTCCATATACATATAGTATAGGGGGAGTTTAATTAATCTGAAATGATTATTTTGGATGTCCTGTATCTGAAAAGGGCAGTTGTTGGATTTCTCACAGCAGGATGGACATTATGTAACTATCCTAAACATCTTCGGTAGATCCAAAGCGGGTTCAGTCAAACACTTCTTTGAATGAAATTAAATGTTCGTGGGAAATTTTAAATCGTTAACCCTTGTCATGCTGAATAAATTAAGATGCCAGGCCCACTTTTAATTTGCCAATCAGATTACTTGATCTGCATTTTTGATAGAAATTCACATACTTTATGACAAACAGTGCAGATCCAGATCAGTTGGCTTCTGATCTGGATCTACACTGTTCGCTAAGACAGGGCATGTTGTGTTCAGCAAGAGAAGGGTTAAATTTTTGGACTCTGTATTTACCCAGAGTATTGGCACACCTCAATATTTACCTTGTGCTTCTAAAAAAAATTACAAGTCCTTGTTAATTACTACCTGTAAATGTGTCTAAAATTGCTGGATGAGTGGCTAAAAGTGTAAATCCTGAACAGGTGCTGCTTTGTGCTGTGTCTGGTCTGGGTCTACACTGTTTGCTTATACCTGGCTGTCCAAACCTCAGGGTTGTCTGATCAAATCAACCCCTTGAGAAATTTTGAAACCCCTATTAAAAATCCGGGATCACTGCTGATTATAGCTTTTATAGTGACTCACAAATTTTTGGCTCCAAAATGCTATCTCACTATTTTTTTTCCCCAAAATTTCCCTATACATTTAATGTAAGAAATAGACATCTTGCTTTTTTTTTTTCTAGAGTTACACTAATTTTTATTTTCAGACATTTATAACATGTCTGTTAGCTTTGGGAAAAGTATTTTGAAATGAGCCCTTCTGAGATTTAAACAGAGGATTCTAAGTGCTAAACAAGTTCATTTTACTTCTTAATATGGTAAATTTCCTAAAAATTCAAACACCAAAGTTTTTGACAAAATAACATATCCAAACAGTGCAGACCTAGATCAGACTGCCATTACACTAAGTATTTTACGAAACAACTTCATAAAAAGCAAGATTTAGGCAACAAAGTAGGGAATAAAGTGTTAGAAATTTTAGGGCATTTACCGTAATATGTCTGAAAAGTATTGGTTGAATGACAAGCAGTGCAAACTCCAATCAAGCTCCTTTTGAAGCAGTTTGTTCTGATCTTCGATGTTTGTTTCGGCATATCTGTCAAACTATTTTGGTTAAATTATATGGAAATTGTTTTTCTTTCAGGCACCAGGCAAGGGAAGCAGAACCCAAAGACTACAATTTAAACAGAAATGATACAAGGGATTTATCTAAAGCAACCTACAGCAGGATAGGCAATGTTACAGATGGGGTAGGTTTTGAACGTGATAAAATCCTGCAAGTAGTAAAGATCACAAATCTGATTATACAGTCGAACTTCAATGGCTCGAACATCTTTGGGACCATAGAAAATTGTTTGAGACATGGGTGGTTCGAGCCATTGAGGGTTAATCATGGTGCCAGGTCAGGAAGCAGATAGATATAGTTTAGGATTTTTTTTTTTGATTTTCTACACAATAATTGTATGTTGGGTGTACTTATTAGAATCACCTCAATGAGGCAATTCTAATAAGTACACACAACATACTTCTTGATAAAATAAGAAAATTTCCAGAAATATTTGTTTTCTTGAGCTATCCTAAGAATTTGGTGGGGGCTCAAAAAAGAGTTAGAATTAGCCATGGTAAACGAGCCATCAGTGTTCTAGCTATTGAGGTTTGGCTGTATTATGGTATTTACCCTAAATAGTGGAACGCCTTATTTCCTTGCCACACTTGTCCTGAAATGTGTCTTTTTTTTCCACTTATTGAGTTGTCAAAATGCTGGATGAATGCCAAACAGTGTAGACTCTGATCAGATGCTGCATGTGATCTAGGTCTGCACTGTTTGCTCAGTCCTCTCAATGCTTAGGACAGAAAACCTTCTTAGAAACATTGTATACCATTTGGTGTGCAATGCACAAAAAGTACCCTTATGCAGTTTGGGACAACTTAAGCCCAGATCAGCCTGTACATATTTGCAGGTTCATTAGGGCCTTTATTGCCTTCTTACAGAATCAGCTTGAGACCATTCTTCAAAGATCATACAGTTCTGTTTCAACTTTATCTACACCAATTCATCAGCATGAGCAAATACCATCAGCATTGTAATGTCTGTGAGTATAGTGGGCAGTGTGACTCTTTGGGTATGAATTACAAACTGCCTAGATATTTAACTACACATTATTCATATTAGGCCAAATGAAAAAACTACCCTAACCTAATTTTCGTGGCAATTTTTGATGTTTTCTCAAAAAAAAAAAAAAAAGTAGGTGATACTGGGAGTCTGGGATAAAATATTTATGCTAAATATTTGGACAAGAATGTCTGAGCAAACAGGGTAGACCCACATCAAATGGCTCCTATAAGAGCAGTTTAATCAGGGTCTATACTGTTTGCCATTCTGTCAGTACTTTTAGACACATCTAAGGATAGTCAAAAAGATTTGGTAAAATTTTATGTGTGAGGTCCAAATATATTTGGTAATTAGGGTTTGTTTTGTTTGTGTTTAGGTTTTATGGTAATCACACTTTTACTGGGCAGGCTTTTTCCATTAAGAGGTTAACATTCATTTGCCAGAAAATGACAACTGCCCTTCTGGAATCAGCATAAGGGAGAAAAATGACCGTTGAAACTATTTCATGATCAAATCTCCACAAAAGAATGTTGCCAACCCGGTGTGGATCGAAATTATTGTATAGTTCTAAATACAAAATGCAAAAAAAAAAAAGAGAGAATCCCTTCCTAACCTACCTATTTTTTTTCTAACATGTTACCCTAAACACACATATTTTTTTATTTGACCTTTACTACTGTACTCATTTTCACAATGTGAACTTCTCATTACAATTTATGATATACATGTGTATACTGTAAATGTCCTAAAATTTCACACTTTAAAGTTTCTGACCAAATGGCATATTCAAAAAGTTCAGAAGGAGCAGTCTTATCAGGTCTACACTGTTTGCTATTCCACTAAGTATTTAAAGGCTCAATATTCCTTAAAAATAGACATTTTATTATCCAAGAAAGGTTTAATAAATTGTTATATGGTATTTATACAATCATAAAATGTGGCACCTGACAACCTGTAAAATTTCATTTAGTCTCTCATTCTTGAAATGAAATGATTTTTTATCATATCTCTGAATTCATGTTTCCAACATAAATTCAGAGATATGATTAGAAGTCATTTCTTTTTTGTTCCGGTTCAAAAAACAAGAGACAAACTGTAATTTTTCAGGCTGTCAGATGCCACATTTTATGAAAGTATATCTTATATATCAATTTATTAAACCTTTCTTGGATAACAAAAAAGTCTGTTTTTGAGGAATATGGAGCCTTTAAAGAAACAAATGCATAAAAAGAAAATAAATTTAAAAAAAAAATGCCAAAAACACATGGAATAAAGTGTACAAAATTTTAGGATATTTAAACACCTGCATTTTGCCGTAGTTCATCTTTTTTTCTTTTTAAGGCAGAGAAAATTGTGGAAGTTAACCTTTAACAAAATTAGCAGATGACAAATTGATAATTTTTTTCTTATTTTACTAAGAAAATGGTGGATTGCATTGCCATACCTATGTTTTTGAAAGTATGAAAAAAAAAAATCAAATGTCTGAAATTTTTACCCAGCATGCTAAGCATTAACCTTTACCACTCTTTGGGCTAATTTTATCATTGAACTTTACCACTATCTTGTTTAATTCAGCAGATGACAAATTAATGATATTTTCCTTATATTTCCCAGAAAATAGGTTTAGAAATTTCTTACAAATTGTCTCTAAAAGACACAATTTGCTTGAAATGTGGAAACCTGTTTTCTGGGAAAAATCAAAAAGTTTTTTCAAAATGTTGTCTGCTGAAAATTTTACCCACACTGCTAAGCATTACTGAATTGCTTCACTATGATTTCTTCCAGTCTTTGCCACCAACCACATACCAAGACCATGCTGCTCAGTGCAAGTTAAAGAAATATTTCACCGAACAGGATGTAAGAAAATCCATGGTGTCACTTGAAACATTGGACAGTGTTGATATGGAACGGTAGGTGAATGCTTCAAACACCTTGAACAGCCAAATTTATGTCTTTGCGTGCGTTCATTGCACTCTTAACCCTTGTCCTGTTGAACCCGAATATACCCTGCCTTTGCAAACAGTGTAGATCCAGATCAGTTGGCTTCTGAAGAAGCCAACTGATCTGGATCTGCACTGTTTGTCATTAAGTATGTGAATTTATAGCAATAATTTGGATCAAGTAATCTGATTGGCTGAAAATTGGAAGTGGGTGTGGCATCTTAATTTATTCAGCAGGACAAGGGTTGATAGGTCATTCCTTTTTAGAATCTGTTTAAATAATAAGGTTTGGTGATACTTATGTGATAATTTTTTTCAAGTTCTTCATAAAGACATGTGTTATGAATGTACTCTCAGAATGCATTCTCCATAGAAATGCTACAATACCTTTATTGTGGATATACTCATTACAAATGGCAAATGCGGTGTCTCATCAGGGTCTACCCTGTTTACCACTCACCCAGCTATTTTAGACACAACAGTGGGTAGTAAATTGGACTTGTTCAAATTTTAGATAAAGTATGGTGAGGTGTCTGAATAATAAGGGTAAATACGGTAAAGTAACGAACACATAAATTAAATGATCGATTATTTGAAAGTCTGTAGTGATTTTTGTGGAATTTATCGATCAATTAATCGATTATCCAATTAATCGTGCCAGCCTTAGTGCACATGTCCTAAGGTACATTTTCTGATGTTGTGGCTCATATAATTACAAACACAAGAATCACCTTCAAACGAGTCTATTTAAGTAACATACAGTCAACTATCGTTATCTAGAAGCCTCTCTCTGAAATACTTCGAGACATCCGTAGCTAGACATATCAGATTTGCGGAACTGAGGAAAACAATAAATTGAACAACCACATTTAACAAAATAAATATGTAATTTGACTCCTGAAGTTAGAAATATATTCAAAATATTGCGGAAAAGAAGAGAAATTGCTCCTTAGGAGCAATTTCTCTTCTTTTCCGCAATATTTTGTTACCTGTTATTAGATTTCCATGTTAAAATAGGGACCAGATTTTCACTGCGAGATAAGCAGTTATTCGAGATAAGCGAAGTCGAGATAATGATAGTCGACTGTATTTCTTCTAAATAATAGACAGACTTGATCAAAAAGCTACATTGGTTACCATTCCATGACAATGCTTAACCCATTTATACTGAGTGGTCTCTTCTACCTTAATTCTTTGAAGGAAACCAATCCATTTCAGATATAATTTGGGGTGGAGGGGCAGGGTCTTGTTAGTTTTTATTATTATCATGTGTTTAATAGAAATCCCTGCATTGAATGCAAACAGTGGGGATCCTGTTCCTGATGCCGCAAATTAGGCAAAAATGTATATATTTTGTAACTACAAAAACAAAAGGAAGAAAAAAGAAAAAGAATGATATGTAACTCTGTTTGCCATTCCGTTTTTGATATTCCACTGAAAACCCTATTTGTTGCAGCGGACATATCTAAATTCAAAGATGGAAGAGTCCATTTAAGACACTCAGGTGTGAAAAGGTTAAGAACACATAAAGCTAAATGAATAAATATGCCTTATTTAGCTGTCACTTGTTTCTTTTTTAATTTACATCATTAAATCAGAGAAACTATTAAAGAGGAGTATTGAGTGATAATTCAGAGATGCTTTCCTCTAGTCTTCCATAAAAAATATACGTTGTGGGTATTTTTTAGAAGCACCTTACTGAGTGCTTCTAATGTGTACCCACATCATATATGTATTTATGGATAACTAAGAAACATTACCCCAAAATTATCACCATATTCTCCTCGTTGACAAATCCATTGTTAAATATATTAATTCTGTAAAATTCTTTCTTTCAAACAATTATTGTGAATGATATATGTACATTTCATTAAAATTGCGTTTCTATAGTATTACATAAACTGGTATTGTATTATAGATAAAAACAGTACCGGTACTGCTTAGTACAGTGAAAACTGCTGGTATTCCTCTCTAAGAGGAATGAATACACATTCAAAACAGGCAACTCTTTAAACATATTGGTTTGGCTTGATTGATTTGAATTGAATTATTTAAATCCTAAGTACAAAGTATTTTCTTCATTATATCTGTAAAATCTGGAATAGTGGAGAAGAAAGTCTTCATTATGACCATGATAAGTCAGTTTTGCACATCACGAAAACATACCGAAATAATTTTGACCGCCTTAAACCCCTTTTTGTATAATAAAACTGGGGTTTACAGGGGTATACATTATTTTTCTTATTTCTGCTCAAAAACATAGAGTGTGGGTATTGTTAGGACCACATTGGTGAGGCAGTTCTAATGAGTACCCACAATCAATGTTTTTAGCAGAAATGTGAAAAATATCATAGTTTTTTATCTGAAAATTTTCAGTTTTTGGAGATGAAATTTTCTATGTATTTGAATAGGCGTGTTTTCATAATGAAATTTAAATGTTTTTACTGTAAATAGTTCAGGTGGACAGTGATGATATCATTTGAGCTAACACACAACAGAACTCACAAAATGGCATATGCGCCCAGCAAAGACTCAGATCAGCCTGGGAATCTGCCCAGTCTGATCAGTCCTTGCTGTGTGCTCAATGGTTAGCTAAGGACCCAAGCTTTCTTTATGTGGGCAGCAAAGACTCTGATCAGACTGGGCAGATGCCAAGGTTTATCTGAGTCTTTGCTTCCTGCACATGCCATTTTGTAGGTTTTGTCATGCGCTGGCTCATTTTATACTTTTAGCAGTAGATTTCCTAAATTATTGCAAAGCTTGTTCCCGCTGAATTTCTTGGAAAGAAAAAAAAACAACCAACAACTGCTAAACTGTAAGTAAAGTATATTTGCAGCATATTACTTCTGATTACAGGGAGACAGGTGCCCCTAAGCAAGGATTTGGTTCAGTTTTACCCCGCCACCACCCAGACCACAACAAACATTATCTAGAGAGTACTCACAGATCAGATTTTACTCCACCGGACAAGGACTATGTACCTGTACCTGTAAGTATCTCATTCTGTATTTACAGTAAATGTTCATAAATTTTGTACACCAAAGTGTCTGATAAAATGTCTCAGTATGCAAATAGTGCTGTCCATCAGACTCTTTCTGGAGCAGTCTGATTAGGGTCTACCTTCTTTGCCATGATACTAAATATTTTCTTAAAATAACTACATAAAAAGCAAAATTTGGTCCAGAAAAGTATGGAATAAAGCATTCAAAGTTTTAGGACATTCACCATAAACAAAGCATTGGGACAAAGGACTAAGCAAACAGTGTAGACCCAGATCAGATGCCCAAGACCGTCTTAGACATCTGATCAGGTGTACACATTTTGCCACTTTTCCAGCCATTTTTACATCATGAAAACATGCCTTAATAATTTTTACCTCCTTAAACCCCACTTTTATATTGTAAAACTGGGGTTTACAGGGGTATCAATTGTTTTTTCTTATTTCTGCTCAAAAACATAGATTATGGGTACTGGTTAGAACCGGTTCTAACTAGTACCAACAATCTATGTTTTGAGCAGAAATATGAAAAGTTTTTATGTCCCCCCACCATGGAGTGGGGGGGGGGACAAATTGTTTTTAATGCGGATCCTGTCAGGGGAGGTGTCAGTGTTGGCGGGGGCTTAGCCACTTGTCTGCACTCTATCTCCTTATTGAATGGACAGATTTTTGCCAAACTTACACAAATATATCATTGGGAGGAAGAAAAATGCTGATTAGATTTTGGTGACCTTGACCCCATTTTCAAGGTCACAAGAGGGCTTGGATTGTTGGAAAATGGGGCATAACTCTTGTCCACACTCTATCTCCTTATTCATTGGACATATTTTAGCCAAACACACAAATATATTATTGGGAGGGGGAAAAATGCTGATTAGATTTTGGTGACCTTGACCCCATTTTCAAGGTCACAGGAGGGCTTAGATTGTTGGAAAATGGCTTGTCTGCATCCTATCTCTTGTAGGAATGAAAAGATTTTAACCAAACTTGCACATCTATATTGCTGGGACATGTAAAAGAACAGATTAGATTTTGGTGACCTTGACCCCATTTTCAAGGTCACAGGAGGGCTTAGATTGTTGGAAAATGGGGCGTAGAATCTTGTCCGCACTATCTCCTTATTGAATGGATATATTTTAGCCAAACTTACACAAATATATCATTGGGAGGGGGAAAGATTAGATTTTGGTGACCTTGACCCCATTTTTAAGGTCACAGGAGGGCCTAGATTGTTGGAAAATGGCTTGTCCGCATCCTATCTCTTGAAGGAACAAATAGATTTTAACCAAACTTGCACATCTATATTGCTGGGACATGTAAAAGAACTGGTTAGATTTTGGTGACCTTGACCCCATTTTCAAGGTCACTGGAGGGCTTAGATTGTTGGAAAATGGCTTGTCCACACCCTATCTCTTGTAGGAATGAATAGATTTTGACCAAACTTGCACATCTACAATGCTGGGACATGTAAAAGAACTGATTATATTTTGGTGATCTTGACCACCATTTTCAAGGTCACGGGAGAGCTTAGATTTATTGGAAAATAGTTTGTATGCACCCTTTCTCCTAAATGAATAAATGGATTTGACCAAACTTGTACAGCTATATTGTTGAGACATGGAAAAGAACTGATTAGATTTTGGTGACCTTGACCCCATTTTCAAGGTCACAGTAAGGCTTAAATTGTTGGAAAATTGCTTGTCTGCACCCTATCTCCTAAATGAATGAATGGATTTTGACCAAACTTCTATATCTTAATTGTTGAGAAATGGAAAAGAACTGATTAGATTTTGATGACCTTGACCCCATTTTCAAGGTCACACTAAGGCTTAGATTGGTGGAAAATGGCTTGTCTGCACCTTGTCTCCTGAAGGAATTAGTAGATTTCGACCAGACTTGCACAGCTATATTTTTGGGACATGCATCGGAACTGATCATATTTTGGTGACCTTCTTCCCATTTTCAAGGTCAGACTAGGGCTTAGATTGTTGGTAAATGGCTCGTCTGCACCCTATCTCCTAAAGGAATGGATTGATTTTGACCTAACTTGTACATCTATATTGTTGTGACATGGAAAAGAACTGATTAAATTTTGGTGACCTAGACCCCATTTATAAGGTCACACTAGGGCTTAGATTGTTGGAAAATGGCTTGTCTGCACTGTATCTCTTGAAGGAATGGATGGATTTTAACTAAACTTACACAGCCAAATTGTTGTGGCATGGAAAGTAACTAATTTTATTTTGGTGATCTTGACCCCATTTTCAAGATCACAGGAGGGCTCAGATTGTTGGATAATTGCTTGTCTGCACGCTATCTGCTGAATGAATGGATGGATTTTGACCAAACTTGCACAGCTATATTGTTGAGACAGAGACAAGAACTGATTAGATTTTTTGTGACCTTGGTCCCATTTTTACACAAGGGCTATGATTTTAGAAAATGGCTTGTCAGCACCCTATCTCATTGAGGAATGGATGAATTTTGACCAAACTTACATATAGGTATATTGTGACCTTGAGCTTATTATAGATACAATCTGTTTTAACAATATGTCTGTTCAAAAGGGGGGTGGGGGGGGGGGACATACGTTTTCCGCTGAAAACACTGTTCTAGTTTTATCTGAAAATTTTCAGTTTTTGGTGACATTTTCTATATATTTGAATAGGCGTGTTTTTGTAATGGATGCATCAGCTGGTAGTAAAGTGAAATTGTTCAAATAAGGATAAGTAGGGCAAGAAATTAATATCCCGGTCATAGTCCCAGTTAAGAGTGGGGTATGAGGTATCATAGGACTAGATAAGAGTGGGTATATGGTAAATATTTTTCTTATTTCTCCAGGAAAACATGTGTTGTGGGTACTCATTAGAAGGGCCTTGATGAGGCGCTTCTAATGAGTACCACAACTTATGTTTTCCTGGAGAAATAAGAAAAATATCAATATTTTTTGATTGAAAAAAGCATCTTATCAAGAGCTATGGATCGTACATATTTTTCTCATTTCTTCACAAAAGCATATGTTGTTGGTTATAATTATAAGTGTCTTGCCCAGTACCCACAACATATGTTTTGGTGGAGAAATAAAAAAATAGTAGTTTTTGGTTGAAAGAAAGTACCTTAGCTGGGGCTATGATCCCAGTATTCTCCAAATATTTGGGTATAGGTATGTTATCATTTCTTCTAACACCAAAACTCTCATCTGCATAGCTTCAAATAAGACTTTCTTTCTACATTATCTGATCATATTTATCCTAAATGTTTTGAGAATAATACTCAAGCAGACAATGTAAACTGAGGTCATACATCTTATAAAGGTTAAAGGACCAGTTTGATCAGCATCTGCACCCTTTGTCAGTCAGTGAACAACTTTAGAAGATTTTATATCCATGTGTATAGGAGGCACCCACCTTTTCTAGGGATTTACTGTATAAAGTATAGGAAATGCTGGGTATGTTTTCCACTGAAGAGTTCCCATAATAGGATCAGGCTGCACACATGTTCACATATAGCAGTAGAGTGCTGTTTGCACTTTATGAATCATGTCTTTTTCTGGAATAACTACAGAAAATTCCAATACATAGCTTCAGATAAGGTGCTTTTTACTGCCAAAAAATACTGATCTTTTTTCTTATTTCTCCATGAAAACATATGGTATGGGTATTCATTAGAAGTGCCTTACAGAGGTGCTTCTAATGAGTGCCTATAGTATATGTTTTCATTGAGAGGTAAAAAAGAAGAATGTTAATTTGATACCCTCTCTCATCTGGAGATATGCCAATATCCAAAGCATAATGATTTTATCATGAAACATGTCTATACCACAGTGTCTGGTGAGTAGCCAAGGATATGTTTTGGTGCACAAATACACCACCCCATCCCCTCCCCCCCCTCCCCCCCCCCCAAAAAAAAAGAAAAAAAAAAAGAAAACTTTTTGATTGCTTCCTTAACCTGGCGCTGTGGGCTTTAGATTATTATCATTTATGGAGTCAATGGCACCAAATGACATACAGTCCCTTAAGTGTTCTAGACTACTATACCTTCAGATAAGAGACATTATCCACACAATAGTTTTCTTATTTCTCCCAAGCAATGTATGTTGTGGTTACTCATTAGAATCAAGCACCTTGGTGAGGTATCTTTTGAAGGGTTTGGTTGATTTTCTTCAAACTTGCAGGGAAACATCAGTATGACAAGTAGAACTGATTATGTTTGGTGACCATAACATTTTAACAAGGTCAGCACAGGACAAGTGGTGTCAGATGCATGTAAAATTTATCTGTAGTGTGGAAGAAGGAGAATCAGGTTCAGATATTTAAAGAAAAAAACAAAAAAAACGAAACATGTTTACTTTTATGACATTAAAATATTACTTGTATGAAATGCTTACTGTGTTTACCCTAAGTATTGGGACACCTTATCTTCTTACTATGTGTGTCCTAAAATTTGAAATAGCCCATTCTACTACCTCTTGATGTGTCTTAAATATTGCTGTATGTATGGCAAACAGTGAAGACCTGATCAGATGCCACATTCTGCAGCATCTGAATTTTGTCTACACAGTTTGCAAAGGCATATCTGTTCCATTACTTAAGGTTATTACAGTACTGTATTTAGTATTTACCATGATTGAATATTTTACTCAGAATAAGCAAACAGTGTAGACACAGATCAGCTCTTCCTTAAGGAGGAGTTTGGTTAGGCTCTGCACTGTTTACCACTCAGCCAGCACTTTTAAGACATCACCAGAGAACCAGATGGACTCATTCAATTTCTATAATAAGTTCAGAAATGAAAAATGTCCAAATCTTTATGATAGATAAATAGATTTAACTGACAATAAAATGTTTTGTTTGTTTTTTTAATCTGACCCAGAGTACTATTATAAGTACTGTAACGTGTAATACTGTTATTTTTACCCCTTTTTTGTTATAGTTTACCATACACATAAAACATGCTTATCAATATGTTTACTTTGCAGACTGCTTCATTATATGCCAAAATGTGTAATCACAGAAAATCAAGATGTTGAATTAAGCATAAACAAAATATTGTATGATTCGATAGCTGTTTACTAACTGTGACAGCATTGGACTCCCATCCCCAATACTGAAGTTGTTATTTTTCCTATTTCACTGTGAATACAATGTGGGTACTCATTAGAATTGCCACAATGATGCATTTCTAGTACCCATAACATGTTTTTTTTTTGTTTTAGTTTTTGAGTGATAAGAAAATATTTATCTGTACTCCTACTATATGCAGCTATTAATCTGAATTTAGACAGTGGCACATTTTGCTTGCCAGTTGCTAATAAGAAACTCCAGATAGGGAAATAATTTTCATTTTAGCACAAAAACATACATGGAAGGTACTCACTGGAATTGCCTCTATGAGGCAATTCCAGTGAGTACCCTCAGTGTATGTTTTGGTGTAAAATAAAAGAAAAATCCTAAATGATCACCATAATTATCTTTTATATGGAGATGTGGACAGGCCATGTTGCAATGATCAGTTTTCATTTGTGCTTTCAGGAAAGACCTCCAGAGTTTGCTGACCAGTCAGCAGCCTACAGGAAATGTCGTTCACAGTTTACTGACACTGGTGACTACCGACGGCCAGGTCGCAATACTTGGCAGGATGAATCGGGGATATATGCTAACTCTCACTACAAACAACAAGTGTTTCAGTCAACTAAACCTATAGCTGATCATGATCATTTGCTGTAAAAAAAAGAAGAAAAGACAAAAAAACAAAACAAAAAAAACAATAAAAAAAAATAAAATAAAAAATAAACAACAAAATAACATTTGAGCCATGTTATACAAAAAAGGGCTCTTGCCTGGTGGGTCTGGAAGGGGTTTACTAATTAGTGATTAATGGACTTACTGTTTTTACCCTAAGTATGTAGACATCTTAACTCATTACCATACTTGTTGTAAAATTTGAAAAAGACTATTTTACTACCTGACGATGTGACTAAAATAGTGCTGGATGAGTGGCAAACAGTGTAGACACTGATCAATCACCATATTCTCTTGCATCTGATCTAGGTTTACACTGTTTGCTCAGGCCTGTCTGTCCCAATATTTTGGGCTATTGTGGTATTTCATATTGATTAGTGAGATTTTGCTTAAACACAAAAATGATTATAGAGATTATGTGTCAGATTTAATGATAAGGAGGAAATATCTTATAATTTACTAATTTTGGGGCGGAAAAAATGAATTTAAATTTATTCAATTTACCTTTTTGATCTTTCTTAACATAATTATTTGAACAATAATGCCAGAGCAACCAATGGTGGCCCAGATCAAACACAGACTTAGCCACATTCTACCAAAATAGGTACAGTAAGAAGTTAGGGCATCCAGATGTTAACCCTTGTCATGCTGAATAAATTAAGTTGCCACACCCAGTTCTGATTTCAGCCAGTCAAATTACTTGATCCAGATTGCTGATCTAAATTCACATACTGAATGAAAAACAGTGCAGATCCAGATCAGTTGGCTTCTAAAGAAGCCAACTGATCTGGATCTATACTGTTTGCAAAGGCAGGGCATATCCAGGGTCACCAGGACTAGGTTAAGGGCAACTGAGGTAAATAATAAAGTACAGGTTTTAGATAATAATCACCTTTTTTTAATAAAATAAACTTCACTCTTGTTATGTCAAATTTCAAGGTACTAGAACTTAAGTTTGAAATAAAAGGAGTTGAAATGTAAGAAATAAAAAGCAAACTAAATATTGCCTTAAGATTTAGTTTGACTTAAGCAGTAGTTTGATATATCAGGGTTTGAGGTAAACTGTATATGGGCTGTGTCAAGTGAAAAAGTACCTTTGAACATGGGCAAATTCAGATCATTATGCACATGCTTAAAGTATCAGTTGGGCCTTGGCTATCCAGTCATACATTCTGTAGTATCCAATAATTCTGTTAACAGGCATTATTGCATAAAAAGCAGTGTCGCACGCTATTAACAGCCGTGCATTAACCGGCGAAAAGGCATGTATTAACAAGGCAATTCACTTGCTGTTAATGCACTGCTACGCAACTTTCAATATGCTCGTACCGGGGCCACAGAATTGCTGCCATCACGAGATGTGTACTGCCCTGCCCTAGAACGGGCATAGTCCATGCAAATAGCATTCCATCGGTGAAAAGGCGAAACAAAATAGTGCAAGAAATATTGCAAAATGTAGCAAATGTTTTCAGTTTTTATGCAATAATTGCGATTGAACATGGTTTTTCAATGCATTAACATTCGCCAGGTCCCTTGGGAGGTGTTGAAAACCGCTGCCTTCAGCCTCGGTTTTCAACACCTCCCACGGGACCTGGCGAATGTTAATGCATGATAAACCATGTTTGATCCCTACAGTAAAAGCTCTGATTAGATTTCATGGATGTTCAGGCTGATCTGGGCTTTTGCTGTCTGTGCATGCCCTGAAGAAGTTTTTGCACTGCATATGTACTGAGAAATTCCTTCATTTTTGCTATTAGATATATATGTGATTGATGACTTTTTTTTCTTATAATCTGTTTTAAATTGTTTGATATATTCATCTTATAATCTTCTGTATATTATGCCAAAATGTTTAAGCATTGCATAATTATGTATTTTTAATACAAGTTTTAGATAAATCAGTATTTAGTATAAAACTATACCTTGTAAAATAATGCCAGAATTGATATCAATATACAGAGTTATAATCATAGTAAGTTGTCGATCACTAAATGTTAAAAATATATGAATTAGCAGGGCCATTCAGAAAATGGCAAAATGTATATTTTAAATTTTTAAAAAAATTTTTTCAGCAATTTGGGATAGACCCTAAGATATTTGAAACTTATACAAAACTAAGAAAATTTAGACAACCATGTAGTACTTGATTCCTATTGATCAGGATTAACCCCAACAAGGTAGGCAACATTGTTTCATGGAGATTGATCACGAAATATTTTCTGTGGTTATTATTTCCCTTGCCTTGATTCAGGAAAGGCACTTGTCAGTTTCTGGTGAAAGAATGTGCACAATAATGATTAACTGCTTAGCAGACTAAGCCTGCCCAGTAAAAGTGTGGTTAGATAAACTGACTGCCCTTGACATGACCCCAATGGCTCGACCATCCCATAAAACCACAACACAGACTCCTGTTCAGTTAATTGTTACTTTTTCAGCATGAGAAAATTAACTTTTAGGCAGTTGGCTACACACTTTGGTCAGATTCTTTGTCAGGCACTCTGTGGGTAGCCAAAGGTGCAAACTTTCTTTAGACAGGCAGTAAAGACTTTGATCAAACTGTGTGGATGTATTGGCTGATCTCTTGCAAACATATTCATAGGTACATCTTCTCACAGGGTGACTCAGGTATTTTACAGTAATAACCTTAACCCTTCTCTTGCTTATCATGTCATGCCCTGTCTTAGCAAACAGTGTAGATCCAGATCAGTTGGCTTCTGAAGAAGCCAACTGATCTGAATCTGCACTGTTTGTCATATGAATTTCTATCAAAAAACACGGATCAAGAAATCTGATTGGCTGGAAATTAGAAGTGGGTGTGGAATCTTAATTTATTCAGCGTGAGAAGGGTTAAGTATTGGTACAGATAGGCAATTGCAAACAGTTTAGCCCCGGAACAAAAGCTGCAGAATATGTTATCTGATCAGGGTCTACACTGTTTGCCGTACAAATATTATAGACATGTCAAGAGATAGAAGAGTGGACTATTTCAAACTTTAGGACAAGTATGGTAAGTAGCTAAGGTGCATCAATGTAGACCCAGATCAGATTCCACATTCTGTGGCATTTGATTTGGGTTTGCACTGTTTGCCAATTGCTTTTAGGTGGTTTCCAGACTAAAATGGGTTTACTCCTAATATTGAACAAATCAATTGTACATGTACTACCGCTTGATCTATCTGAACACTGCCGGATTTGTGGCAGACAGTGTATATCCAGATTAGATCCCATATACACCACAACCTCTTTATAACACTATTATTGGCGTCCAAAGCATAAACCATGTTAGTTAAACAACCGTATAGATTATATTGAAAAATGACCATTTATGGTCATTATTCAATATAATCTATACAGTTTTGGGATCCATCTTTGAACCGTGTTATATCCAAAACCATGTTATAACGAACCGTGTTATAAAGAGGTTGAAGTGTACTGTGGCATCTGGTTTAGGGTGAACCTAATGGCTCAGTCCTGTCTGGCCCATACTTAGGGTAAATATGCCAGTATAATACTGTGGTATGAAATAGAGATTTAATACTGTGGTATGAAATAGAGATTTAATACTATGATATGAAAAACAGAGAAAGAGAGATAGATTTATAACAGTATATTTATGTTTATACATTTTTATCTTTGCTAAAATGTATCTGAGTGTTTAAATTTGTTTGTTAAAGCCACATTTGTGATAAATTTAAAAACATAACTTTTTGTTGTGTTACATTTTAGAAATTTGTCCCGTTATTACATTCTGAGTAATGGTGTGAAAAAGAAAAGCCAAAAAAAAAAAAAAAAAGTGATGAGTAAAATCCTATCTTGCGCATACCATTTTTGTTGAGGCCCAGTCGTGGAGTTTGGTCATATGGGAGAGGAATGGACGGTGTTCTGACATTAAGGCAACACTCATTTTTTTTTTTTTTTTTTTTTTTGCTTTTCTTCTGAAATGGGGTTTATATTAAAAGGAAAGAATTTGATCACAAAGGGTACAGTTTAATTGCTTTTATATTGAACCTTTATTCTACTACAATGAACACTCGTTGAACGACAGTATTTGTTAGCAAATATGTTTCCATTAAAATGAATTTGCTGTTGTAAAGAATTCTTAATGAACAGAATGATATATAAGAAAGGCCTTGTTTTATTCTTACTTTCTCACAGAACATATGTTTTGGATATTTGTTAGAATCGCCTCACTGTTCTAACAAGTATCCAAAAAAATGCAATCAACATGCATAATTTCTCACTGACTCACCTCTTGAACAAAGGTTTCGTGATATTCAAATTATCATTTTAACAAAATTTGTCATTGTATCAAGTGCTGGTATAAAGATGGTTGACTGTACGAGGGTCCTGCAAAAAGTTTTGTCACTGGGTTCGGATTACTTCAGTGCTACGTTTTATCAAACACATTTTTATTACAAACCTTCAAAGTATCCCCCCTTTACTGAAACATATTTTTGTAACCTTTTTACCCAGTCGCGAAAAGCAGATAAATAGTCTTCTTTTGGTATCTGTGGAGACACTGATAAATAGCGCTGCCAAGAGAACTTCTAGACGTATACTTATTTCCAGAAAGCATTTTCTTAAGTCTTGGAAATAAAAAGAAGTCACAGAGACTCAGGTCAGGTGAATAAGGTCATTTGTCATGTAAAAGGTGGACTTCTGACCATCCTTTGCTTGGTCGTTTCTTATTGTAACAAGTAAATTGGTCAGTGTATATGACTGCATCTATTTCAGTTTGAAATAACTCGGTCAGTTGGAAAGCAATTTGCATGAAATAAACGGGTATCGTTAGCTATTCAGCGCACCATTCAAGTGCAGTGAAACATTTTAAAATATACCTGGGATGAAACTAAGGAAGCCTATTAGTGACAGAACTGTTTGCAGGACCCTCGTATTTTCATAAGGGATTGGATATACAGGAAAGCACAGGAAATCACAAGAGTTGTCTTCCTTGTAATACATGACCGAAAACCTGGTGCATGCTAATCTACGGTATTCCCGGTATCCATGTCCCGGTGTTCATAAAGGTTTATGTGTTTGACACAGCACAACATCAAAAGTACTTGGCAGATTTTAATAATTTAACCACCAAATTAACGGTAATAATCTAATCTACAAAATAATGATATTTGATAAAAAGAAATATTTGTTGCTGATGTTGCAGGATGGTGTCAAAGTCCCGGTATCGAGATTCACTTGTCCCGGTATCCATAGGGGCATACGTCTTTGACATGGCATAACATCAAAACTACGCGATCGATTTTAATAAATTAAACACCCTAAAAAAGGCAATACTCCAATCTATGCATAAAATATAATTTGTAAAACTATGTCAGTTGCTGATGTTGTGGCATTCTGTTAAAGTCCCGGTATCGGGGTTCACATGTCCCGGTATCCATAGGGGCATACGTCTTTGACATGGCATAACATCAAAACTACGTGATCGATTTTAATAAATTAAACACCCTGTAAAAGGCAATACTCCAATCTAGAAAACAAATATAAATTTGTAAAAATATGTCAGCTGCTGATGTTGTGACATTCTGTCAAAGTTCCGGTATCGGGGTTCACATGTCCCGGTATTCATTGCGGTCAAAATTACTTAATTGATATTAATAAACTAAACATAAAAAAAAATGTCAGTTGCTGATGTTGCAGCATTTTGTCAAAGCCCCGGTATCGGGATCCAAATGTTCGGCACATGTTGAAGAAAAACACCCATTTGAGCTATTATTATTATTAGTAGTAGTAGTAATATATACAATACAATACAAATAACTTTATTCAGCATAAAACAGCATACAATGTTTGTAGCCAAAGTAATACAATGTTTGGTTTACCGAAGAGCAAAATTGCAAAGGTCAAAATATCATTTGAATATAAATATGCTTAAGAGGTATACAATAAAAGTATCCTAGCATTGTTTAGCCCTTACCGCCTTTTGTGCAATTCCAGTAGACGGCCAATCGCTGACATCCCTCAACCTCCACAAGAAATGGTCTCGACATCTCATGCGAATTGTCTCCTCCGACACCTCCACAAGAAAATGTTCTCGACATCTCATACGAATTGCATCATCTGACAATTCGCATGAAATGCCAAAGTCCCTCTCTGGTATGGACAAGAAAAAAAAAACCTACAATATCGTCCGATGAGGTTTTACCCAAAGTGCTAAGCACTAAGGCGAATTTTAATGACAAAGAACATATATTTAGCTAAATTAATAATTTTAATTTCTACAGAATAGACCAACTGACTGACTGTCTGACTGACTGACTAACTAAATAAATGGCTGAATGGATGTTTTGTCCGTTATAATTCATGTTTGCATCGCAATCAGTTTTTAACATTACGAATGTCCTTTTTACTAGGGAAGAGTTGTTTTGGTGAAGATTTTTATCCAGTATTTAATCATAATTGTTTTCCGGAACACCGCAAGTAGTAGATTTTCGCCTTAAGCTTCATCAATTAATGTCCCTACTACCTAATAATAATTATAATAATAATAAGAATAATAATAAGAAAAAGAAGGATAAAAAATATCTTTTTCTGTTTCAAAATAAAGTACGAAATGATGAAAAAAAAAAGTTTAACTGAAATTTAAAATGTAATGAACTAAATGCAGATCGTTTCACGCATCATTTATCACTTAACGAACCGATTATTTGTTAACGATGAGTAATTAACTTCATTAACTTCAATAATGACCGCCACGTGCGAATACTTAACGTGAACACGCCTTTCAAAAATTTCTATTTTCATTACTATAATAATTTTGTATACTTTTAATCGAATTTACTGATGCATTATAATGTTGTAGTTAATGTTGTTGTTTTTGTTTTTTTTTATTTTTTATTTATTTGTTGTTGTTATTTTTTTTTTATTTGTTTTCATCGTTTTCGGAACATTTATGAAAATTGCTGGATGCGTAATAAATAGGGTAGACCCTGATCAGACGTTGCGTTCTCGGGCGTCTGATCTGGGTCTACACTGTTTGGAATACTTCAAAACAATTTAAATCACAAGCATCTCCAAGTGCTCAAATTCAGTTTGACGGCAAAAATCATTGGACAGTGAGTTTTCAGACTCCTTTAAACCCAGATACAGTTTATTACGGATTAAAAAAATAATGTACAAATACAACTATGTCAAATTTACTGTAAAGACCAGAAATTTGGGACCCAGAATTTCGTAAAAGTAAAAATTCCTAGAGTTCAGCGGCAACCTAATTCATACGAATTGTGTCGTTTTTGCATTAGCCAGTCTTGTCGACTTCTGTTTTAATCCAGCAACTTTTAATGTTCGTATATGTACATGTTATTTGGTAAGTGAGATGCGTTCGCATTTGCTGAACTGTTTAGAAAAGAGATTAATATCGCCTTTCCCAGGAGAACAGTCTCGCTGCAGAGGAACTAACTTACATGTAGCTACTGTTAATCCAAAATCACTCAAAATTGCTGTTTGGTGTCATTGTACACTTCCAGAATTTGTCGATGACATGGTATGCTGCGAAGGCAGAAAATGCAAACAGTGGTTGCATAAAAAATGCATCGGCTTAAATAAATCCTTAGATACTCCATAGCAGTGCATTTCCTGCGGTCACCTAAATAATTAGTGGATTTGATTTTCGTATAATACTTAAAAACCTTTTGGGTGTCGTGTCGGGCGAATCACGGCGTCTCATCAGCGTCTACCGCGTTTTCCAATAATCCATCAAATTTTAGTGTATCTACCGTATGTATTCGGACAGACAGGTCTGTTAAACAGTGTAGACCCAGATGAAACTGCAGAATCAAGCGTCTCAGCAGTGTCTACACTGTTTTCCACTAATCCAGCATTTTTAGGCACAACTTCGAGTATTAAATTGTACATGTTCAAATTTTAGAAAAGGTATGTAAGGAGTTGAAGCGACAGAATGTTTAGGGTAAATACGGTAAATACTGCTTGGGCAAAAATCAACTGCAATTATTATAGCTTGGAGTACTGTTGTTTGTGTGTGTGTGTGTGTGTGTGTGTGCGTGTGCGTGTGTGTGTGTTCGTGTGTGTAATTTATTTAATGCCATACCGTCTCTATCCAGTTTTCATACCAGGGCGGGCTTATAGCAATACTGGGATTTTAGCATAATCCTGCAACATCAGTACCCAGACTCGTTTATAAAATAGCTGTATTTGTTTTACTTAACTTGTTTGTTTTTTTTTCTCTCTGGTTTTATAATTTTTAAAAATCAGTCAAATCATATCTTATCAGAAACCATTTGATGTTACGCTGTGCTGTGCCTGCCAAACAAAACCGGGACTTTGACATCATACTGCAACATCAGCAACATATATATTAATTTTACATTTTATGGATTGGAATGATACTTTTTATCGGGTTTTTAATTTCCTAAAATCAATCAAGTACTTTGGATATTATGCTTTATCAAACACAGAGTCCTCATTGAATACCGGAACATGTAGATCCCGATACCGGGACTTTGACATAATGTTACAACATCAGCAACTGACATTTTTTATATGTTTGTAATTATTTTATAGATTGGAGCATTGTCTTTAATCGGATGTTTAATTTATTAAAACCAATTAAGTAATTTTGATATTATGTCTTGTCACACACGGAGACCGCAATGAATACCGGGACATGTGAACCCCGATACCGGGACTTTGACAGAATGCCACAACATCAGCAACTGACATATTTTTACAAATTTATATTGTTTGCATAGATTGGAGTATTGCCTTTTATAGGGTGTTTAATTTATTAAAATCGATCGCGTAGTTTTGATGTTATGCCATGTCAAAGACGTATGCCCCTATGGATACCGGGACAAGTGAATCTCGATACCGGGACTTTACACCATCCTGCAACATCAGGCACAAATATTTTTTTTTTTATCAAATATCATTATTTTGTAGATTAGATTATTACCGTTAATTTGGTATTTAAATTATTAAAATCTGCCAAGTACTTTTGATGGTGTGATATGTCAAACACATAAACCTTTATGAATACCGGGACATGGATACCGGGAATACCGTAGATTAGCATGCACCCGAAAACCTATCAAGTATATCCAGTCCCCTATAATTTGAATAAAGAAACACTGCAGTCAAATGTCCACTTGCATCAAAGGTAAAAAGAACTTAGCAGTGGGTTTCAAAACTTTGAAACATTTAACTCCTTGAAGAAATCGAAGCACTGAGAGTGCTAATGGGGACAGTTTGTCACCAGGCAATTTGTAATAACGCTGCAATTTGTAACAAACTAGTTTATTACAAGTTGCAGCGCATGTCACAAACGCAATTTGTAATAACGCCGCAATTTGTAATAAACTTTTCAAACTTGGACTGCCCCAGGACTTTCAAAGTATATGTACTTATACATTCCCAACAACTAATCAGGGGACAGAACTGGACAGTTTAGATATCAAAGACGAAGTTTTCAAACTTTATTACAAAATGCGTTCACCTTGCTTTTGGGCTTATTTCGATGATTTTCACATTCACCGCAATTTGCTATAAACTTTCAACTTATACTACCGAAGGAATTTTGATGTATATGTACTTGTTTCTTCGTTACAACTAATCAAGGGACCTAAAGAACAGCTGACACATCAAAGAATAAGGTTTCGAACTTTATTACAAATTGCGTTGACGTGCTTTTTTGGCGATTTTCGATGATTTTCACATTTGTCGCAATTTGTAATAAACTGTTCAAAACTTGAACTACATAGTGAATTAATATGTACTTGTAGTTTCGTTACAACTAATTAGGGGACACAACTGGACAGTTTAGACATCAAAAATATAGTATTCGAATTTTATCACAAATTGCACTGACTTTGCTTTTTTATCTTTTTCGATTATTTTCACATTCGCCACAATTTGTAATAAACTTTTCAAACTTTAACTACCCTAGAAAGTTCGACGTATATGTACTTTTAGTTTCGTTACAGCTAATCAGGGGACCCAACTGGACAGTTTAGACATTAAAAATAAAGTATTCGAACTGTATTACAAAGTGCGTTGAGTTTGCTTGTTGGCGATTTTTGATGCTTTTCACATTCGCCGCAATTTGAAATATAAAACTTTTTAAACCTTAACTACCCCAAAAACTTTGAAGTAAATATACTTGTATATTCGTTACAAATGATACGGGAACAGAACTGGACAGTTTAGACATCAATGTTGAAGTTTTCGAATTTCATTACAAATTGCGTTGACTGCTCTTTTGGCGATTTTCGATGATTTTCACATTCATCGCAATTTGTAATAAACTTTCCAAACTTCCAAATTGCGGCGAATGTGAAAATCATCGAAAATGACCAAAAAGCAAATTTAATGCAATTTGTAGTCAATGCAATTTGTAATAAACTTCAAAAACTTTATCTTTGTTGTCTTCTCTTTTAGTTCTGTCCCCTGATAAGTTGTAACAAATATACAATACATATACTTTGAATTTCCTGGCATAGTTAAGTTTGGAAAATTTTATTGCAAATTCCGGCCAATGTGAAAATCATCGAAAACCGAAAAATAGCAACGCGATTTGTAATAAGGTTCGATAACTTTATCTTTGATGTGTAAACTGTCCTGTTATGTCCCCTGATTAGTTGTAACGAAGATTCAAGTAGATACACGTCGAAATGTCTTGGATATTTCAAGTTTGAAAAGTTTATTACAAATTGCGGCAAATGTGAAAATGATCGAAATCACCAAAAAGAAAAGTCAACGTAATTGTAATAAAGTTCGGAAACTTCAGCTTTCATCTGTGAACTGTCCTGTTATGCCCCCAGATTTGTTGTAACGAAGAAACAAGTACATATACATCGAAATTCCTTGGGAAATTCAAGTATGAAAGTGTATTACAAATTGCGGCTAATGTGAAAATCATCCAAAATCGGCAAAAAACAAAGTCAATGCAATTTGTAATAAACATCAAAAACTTTATCTTTGATGTCTTAACTTTTAGTTCTGTTCCTTGAATAATTGTAACGAAGATACAAGTACATATACTTCGGAATTTTTGGCGAAGTTTAATTTTGGCAAATTTTATTACAAATTGTGGCGAATGCATACATCATCGAAAATAGCAAAGTCAACGCAATTTGTAATAAAGATCAAAACTTAATCTTTGATGTCTTAATTGTCCAATTCTGTCCCCTGATTAATTGTAACGAAGATGCAAGTACATATACTAAATTCTAAGGGTAGTTTAAGTTTGGAAAGTTTATTACAAATTGCGGCGAATGTGAAAATCATCGAAAAACGCCCAAAAGCAAGGCCAACGCAATTTGTAATAACCGTTTGAAAACTTCGTCTGTGATTTCTTAACTCTCCAGTTTTGTCCCCTGTTTAGTTGTAACGAAGTTAAAATACAAAATTATGCTTTGAGATTACTGGAGTAGGTAAAGTTTGGAAAGTTCATTACAAATTGCGGTGAATGTGAAAATCATCGAAAATCGCCAAAAAGCTGTCAATGCAATTTTTACTTAAGTTCATAAACTTCAACTTTGATGACTAAACTGCCCAGTTCTGTCCCCTTATTAGTTATAAAGAATATACAAATACATATACTTTGAAATTCCAGGGGTAGTTTAAGTTTGAAAAGTTTATTACAAATTGCGGCGAATGTGGAAATAATCGAAATTCGCCAAAAAGCAAACTCAACGCAATTTGTAATACAGGTCGAATACTTCATTTTTGATGTCTAAACTGTCCAGTTGTGTCCCCTGATTAGTTGTAATGAAGATACAAGTACATAAACATCGAAATTCCTTGGGTAGTTCCAGGTAGAAAAGTTTATTAAAAATTGCGGCGATTATGAAAGTCGTCGAAAATCGCCAAACTGTAAAGTCAATTCAATTTGTAATATAGTTAAAAAACTTCGTCTCAAATGTCTAAACTGTTCACTTGATTAGTTGTAACGAAGATACAAGTACATGTCTAAGCTGTCTAGTTCTGTCCCCTGTTTAGTTGTTAGGAATGTACATGTACGTTTACTTCGCAAGTCCTGGGGTAGTATAAGTTTGAAAAGTTTATTACAAACTGCGGCCTTATTACAAATTGCGTGGTGAAATGCTCCGCAATTTGTAATAAACTAGTTTAACAAATTACAAATTGCGTGTTAAATTGCGTGGTGACAACGGTTACCTGCAATCCTATAGGCCTCTAGAACCGATTTGGATTTATGCTGAAATTTAGAAAAAAAAACAATAAAAAAAACCACACACACACACACATCAGTTGTATTCAAATTAATTTGTAAAATATAATTTGAGAGCAGAAAGCCAGGCATGTGCCACTGACCTTTTGTTTTATCATTTCGCAAATTTGGTGACTTGGTATAAAAACTTTGTGGACAAGACAAAGCATTTTTAAACGTGCAACAGATATTAATTAACCTCCACTTTCGATAGGCCAAGATCAATTCATATTAATGCAACCATTTTCTGCACTTGATATCCCGTTTCAGTGTTAAAATCTAATTTTCAGTGGCAAAAGTCATATGTTTAGTAGAACCACAGCTCGGGTTCCACTTTTTCCCAACGCTGTAGATTTGGCTCGTTCTACAGTTTTCAAATTTAACCTCCGCTATTGGACTAAGTATGAAAATCTCATTTCTTCAAGAGTTTGACGAATACTGTGGTTGTGTTTATTTATGTTTGCTATTTATAAGCATCATCGTGTATAAGGCTAATGTGTTTGAATGAAGACTTTGGCGTCAGCAGTGAATTATTTGTTAGATAGTTATTATTAAGGTTGGTAGATGAAGAAAAAGGGATTATTTAAATGTGAGCCGGACATCGGTGTACACCAGAGGAGAGCGCTAAATGTGGCTTTTCACTGTTAACTTATGAGCTGTCTGTGTGCTTTTCTTTGTGCGTTTACTTGTTTTACGCATGCTGGTTTGTATATCTTTCCTCTTCCCACTGGTGTCAGGGATTGGCTGCGATTTGTGATTGTGGCACTCCTGGACTCTTCTTTATACCTTTATGTGTACATCAGCTAAAAGCGCTTAACTTGGCTCTATACTGTCTGACATATATGTTCACCAGTGGAGGGAGCCCCAGCAGGCACACAACGTTGAAACAACGTCACAGCGTCAACAACAAGGTCGTTGAAACAACGTCACATCAAGGTCGATGCAACGTCATGACGTTGCATCGACGTTGATGCAACGTTGTATAAACGTCATGTGCCCACAGGGAGCGTAACCGCTCTACACTGCCAACAAATATGTACATCCGTAGAGAAAGTCAGTGACTTCAACAATCGAAATCAATTTAATTGCTAAACTCTAAGCAGGGGTACCTGTATCATAAACTACATAAACGGTTTCTAAGTTTTATCACCGTCATTCTTAAACAATGTGCATATTTAAGTAACATTGGTTTGAAAACACTTGTCTACATGGTCTGTCGATCTGAGCCTGAACTTTATAGTGACATAGTCTATAAATTCAGAAAGACTGTTGGCAAAAATAGGTTTATGAAAAAAAACAAAAAAAAAAAAAACAATATTGACAATATTGTCACTCGCTGCAGAAAGATGGGATATAACATGGATATTCCGCGGCAAAGTACATGCATGGTGTTAAACCCAATTACGACTGATAAATTTGCTTCCCTCTTTAATTGCACGACAACGAGTCGGACCTCAGACTGCATGTTGGCTCCTTCCTCAATCTGTTCCAGAACGTTGGCGGCCGACTATTCCTGTCAGTCTGACATATATGTTTACTAACCGCTGGCTCTACACCGCCAGTGATATGTACATATATGTCCGTAAAGAAAGTCAGTGAATTCAAAAATCGACATAAAATTGTAATTGCTGAACTTCTAAGCAGGGGTACCGATATTATAAATTACGTAAACCGTTTCTGAAGTTTATCGCCGCCATTCTGAAATAGCGTGCAAATATAGGTTCAAACACTGGTTTGAAAATACCTTTGTCAAGATGGTCTATCTGAGCTTGAATTTTATAGTGGCTTAGTCTATAAATCCAGAAAGATTGTTGGCAAAAATGGGTTTTCAAAAAATCTCAAAAAATATCGTCACTCGCTACAAAAAGACAACATGGATATTCTGTGGAAAACCACATGTATGGTGTTTAATACAATTTTGGTTGATAACTTTGTTTCCCTCTTAAATTGCATGACAATGAGTCGGCCCTCAGAATTCATTTAAATGACGGCTTCTTTTTCAGTCTCTTTCGGAAGGTCGGTGTCCGTCACGAAAACATGCCTATATAATGTTGACCCCTTTAAACCCCACTTTCATATAGTAAAACTGGGGTTTACAGGGGTATCTTTCATTTTCTTATTTCTACTCAAAAACATAGATTGTGGGTGCTCGTTAGAACCGCCTCGCCGAGGCGGTTCTAACGAGTATCCACAATCTATGTTTTGAACAGACTTATGAAAAATATCAGAATTTTTGTATCTGAAAATTTTCTGTTTTTGGAGGTGAAAGTGTCTATATATTTGAATAGGCGTGTTTTCGTAATGTAACTAAAATGTTTGAGGTCCTGTTGGTGGTTTTCAATATGCTCTAGCTTCAGATCGCTATTGAGCCGTGCTTAGTTTCATCATAGTGTTTGTGATTATGTGTTTCTCTGTGATGTTTCATTGATGAGGTAGATGACCGTAAGGACGAGTATAACTGGTTTAAGCCCCCTCCCCTATTTTATTTGTGCGCCGGTGGTTTCTCATCACGAAAACATGCCTATATAATTTTGACCTCCTTAAACCCCACTTTTATATAGAAAAACTGGGGTTACAGGGGTATACATTATTTTTTTTATTTTTTGCTCAAAAACATAGATTGTGGGTACTCGTATGAAACCGCTTTGCCAAGGCGGTTCTAACGAATGCCCACAATCTATGTTGTGAGCAGAAATATTGAAAATATAAATTTTTATATGAAAATTTTCACTTTTTGGCGGTGAAATTTTTAATACATTTGTTCATATTTCATGGCAAGGATGGTAAGCCCTATGTTTAGGGTTAACACGGTATGATAAGATATTTGGATGGGTAGTGGAACAGCAAAAAGTGTTGTATCTTATTTATTTATTGAAAATATATTAAGCTCCATATTAAAGATTAGCACTCTGGGTAAAATTTCAGCCGACGATATTTTGAAATATTTATTATATTTTTCCCAGAAAACAGGATTCGACATGTCATGTAAATTGTCTCCAATGGAGACAATTTGCATGAAATTTCGAATTCTGTTTTCTGGGGAAAATAAGAAAATTCCATCAGTTTGTCATCTGCTGAATTAGTCCAGAGAGTAGTAAAGATAAAGAAAAAAAGCCTTATCTCAATCCCAATGTTCGAGCCCAGATTAGTCCGTGCATCCGCATAATTATGCTGTTTTATCAGGGACTGCTCTATCCTCCGATATACTCTACAGTATTCAATGATTCTGTAACCGGATAACTGAATCAATGACGACCTGGTCAAACTTGGCAGCCGAGCTGAGCCCGCACATGCTATAAGGAACTTTTCTTATGACATGTCCAAAATATTGAATTAACAACTAATGCAAACAACACTTGTCCTTTGGACATTACTACAAAACAGTGTACTAGTAATTTAATGCTTAACAGTCCAGGTAAAATTTTCAGCAGATGACATTATGAATTTTTTTTTTTTTTTTTTTATTTTTTTTCCCATAAATATGGGTTTTGCGTTTTCATGCAAATTGTCCCATGGAATGACAAAACCTATTTTCTGGGAAAAATATAAAAAAAAAATAAATATATATCATCAATAAGTCGTCTGCTGTATTTGCCAAGAGAGTTGTAAAGGTTAAAGTAACTGCGTGGCTTTCTTTTTAAATACTTTAAGCTTAATACAAACAAACAAAAGAGAAACAAGCAAGACGTTTTACTACCTTTACGGCAGCAATCGTTTAAGACAAAGTTTACAACAAAGATAATTCATTCAGTCTTTCTGGTTTGCTTCCATAATAATGTGTCCTCGGCCGAGGCAAACAGCTGCACCACTTTTGGATGTAACCTGTAATATACACAATAAATGAATCAGAACATGAGAAAAGGGTACTTATCACATAGGCGACCAGCAAAGGCTCAGGCGAGCCTGCGCGTAAGCGCAGTCTCGCCAGAGCCTTTACTGTTCGCAGACATACAGTAGAGACCTTAAGGAAGCTTCAGGCAAAAGATCGCATGTCTGTAGCCAAAATAGGGGACTGATCATGCGCATTTTAAGAACCACAAATCGGAAAATCATAAGGTCTCTTTTTTCGTGTGCCGGCTCAATTTTTTGTTGTAAGAGTAATTATCTGCTCCGAAAGCGGTTTTCTTTGTACTTAAAGGAAGATCGCACTCTGAGCATGCCATCTCTGTGCTATAAAGAGTCAAACACCCGAAAAAAATGCAAACATGTCGCCACACAGTTACCTACACCACTTTACATATTTCCCGCGTATTTTGTTTGGACCGACACAATGTTAGAAAGAATACAAAATAAGAAAATCAATATACTTTGAAAGGAGACAACTTTATTTTATATGGAAATAAGAGCAGATTTTTCCTTTTAAAGTAGACCCCTTTTTTGAAGGGACTTAGTGTGTAGGAAAGCAGGAAGTCACCAACGTTGCCTCTGTTCTTAAAGATTGCGAGAAATCTACCATGTTAATCAAGACCCCTAACCCTTTCAGTCCACCTGACCAAAACAGATACCTGTACAGTGTAGATCCAGATGAGATGGCTCATCCGGATCTACACTGTTTGCGATTCTGTTTTCATTTCAGATTGAATCAGTGGACATGTCCAAATTCAAGAATGGAAGACTTCACTTAATAAACTCTGGGATGAAGGGGTTAAAACGAATATAAAAAAAAGTGTTGTTTTTTTAATTACAAGTATGTAATGTGAAAGGGTCTGCTGTCATATAGATACCTAGAATACGCGAAGAAAATACTTTACATCTCCAAGGGTCGAAATGCAAGTTACATATTTTTTGTCAGGCGAGTAAGATGAATGAAACGGACATACACCCAACTAACGTTATACTTAAATCTATATTGAACCGTTATCGTCTGAAAGGAATCGTGTCGGGCCAATAAAGGTCCGATATAGATTTAAGTAGAATGTTCGCTGGGCATGCATGAGCATAAACTTTTTTTTTTTTTTTTTTTTTTTCAAAGCAGCCAACAGCGAAAATCATATTCTGGCATTTCCACTTTATAAAGAATGAATATACCGCCCCTTAGAGGGGGCGGGGGAATAAATCTGACATGATAAATCCTCCCTCTTTACTGAGGGCTCTTTTTTCCCTTAAAAACAAAAGCAAAAAAAAAAAAAAAAAAAAAAAGAAAAAACAAACACTATTTGCTCCTTCTGGGAATAGGAACAATTTTTGATTCAGTGTTTCAAATATTGGTAGGCATATTCCTGTCTGCAAAAGCTGTGTCTCTTACAAGATGGCTGCAAAATCTTTCAGGTATATTCAATCACCTTAATGTTACATTAATAATTGTACCTTACATATAATAACAGCCGTAACGTCCTTAAACGTAGCTTCTGACTCAGTATGCGCCATACATAGAGTCAAATCAGCATGCGCATCAAAGCAGTCTGATCAGAGTCTTTGTTCTCCGCATGAAGAAACTGTGCATTCTTGGCTATCCAAAATGCGCTTAGTGAAGATTCTGATCAGACTGCGCGACATGTGCGCCCAGCCAATATTCAGATCAGCCTGCGCATTCACGCATTGTGGGTAGCCAAGGATGCAAAATTTCTTCATGCGGACAATGAAGACTCTGATCAGACTTGTGATTTTGTTGGATGCATGTAAGAAGGTACATTTTTCTACGTTGAGGTTCATATGATGCCAGACATATTGATAATGGTATATAGTTATAACAGTTGCTTTGGGATTTGGGGGGCCTTTTCAACAATCTGTTAGTCCATAACTGAAAGTGGTAACTTTCAACGTAGATTGTTGCATTACGAAAATATGCCTTTTCAAATATATAGAAAATTTCACTTCCAAAAACTGAAAATTTTCAGATAAAAAACTGTGATGTTTTTCACATTTCTGCTCAAAACATAGATTGTGGGTACTCGTTAGAACCGCCTCGGCGAGGCAGTTCTAACGAGTATCCACAATCTATGGTTTTGAGCAGAAATAAAAAACATAATGTATACCCCTATAAACCCCAGTTTTACTATATAAAAGTCGGGTTTAAGGGGGTCAACATTATATAGGCATGTTTTCGTGACATGGGAAGATTCTTTCCTTATATAGTAGACCTTTTTCAGAAAGGAGCTGGTGTGCGGGAAAGCAACCGCTCTTGAACAATTCACTCTATTACCTATTAATGTGTCTATAAATGACTCGATGAGTGGCAAACAGTTTAGACCATGATCAAACGCTGTGTTCTAATCGGGCTCTACACTGTTTGCTCAGGACTGTCTTGTACATGCAATCTTGCCTTTTTCGCCAACATTATTATTATTATTATTATTTCTATTATTGTTATTATTATTATATAATATAATAAATGGATGTTTTAATATTGGCCCTGTTACAGGTCCGAGGACAGTCGTAATGTAATGGCCTAAAGATTGCTGTATTGGCCCAAGGCGAAGCCGAGGGCCAATACAGCCATCCGAAGGCCAATACGACTGGCCGCGTGATAAAAAGTTGTTCAAATGACTTACATAACGGAGAATTCCGGCTCTAAGGCTTTGAGCTGGTATATTTCTCCATCGATGTCTAGCATATGCTCTTTCTTGCTGTAGTCCGTATCAGTCTCAGATGGATTATTCAGTTTTACTTTAAATTCTTTTATTAGCATATGTTCTATGTTGTCATTCACGAGCTGAAAAGTAAAACAAACCGTTATGCACATTATCACTTTTTTCAGCTCTGCAGACCAAAACAGATACCTTTGCAAACAGTATAGATCCAGATGAGACGGCTCTTCAGGAGCCGTCTCATCAGGATATACACTGTTTGCCATTATGAACATATTCAATTATCACATGACAGAAGAGTCCATTTTAGAAACTTATGGGTGAAAGAGTTTAACTAAAAACAGAAAGAACTTCAAAGAAGTTTATGTTGCACCTGTGTACTAAAATATGAAAACAAGCACCAGAAGAGTGAAAGTTGCCATCCTTGTTTAGCACAGTGATCAGTTAAGTGAAATAACTGTACAGTTTTACGGTTTGCAGACTTCATTTAGGATGGCCGCTAGGGTGGACGCTAGGGTGAACGCTATGGTGGACGTAGGTATACGGATTAACGAACGGACGATAGGAAACTTGCACGCCTAAGTCGCCCATGCTGACGTAGGAGTGACAAAAGCTAATCATCTCTATTATTCACAGAAACAGGTTGGTTTTCTACATGTAGATAGTGGAGTTTTCTTGGAGAAATTAGTAGGCTATGTTCTGTGAATGTGGCTCTTCCTTGACATCTCCTGTTTTATTGTTTTAAACGTGTCACTAAATACTAGACACAAAAAATCAGATATTCCATCATAATTTCACGCAAACATTTAAAATGTTGTTTTGTTTAAATTTTAACAATAAAATCATAAAGCTACAGACAACACACGGTATTACTAGTAACATATTTATAATATTCTCGGTGTACTATATTTTGTATACAGTGACAAAATTTCACAGTGGGCACGCAACTTTGCGACAACGTCTCATGAACGTCGACGCAACGTCATAAAATTTCGTTAAATTTGAAAATGTATTTCTTTTCAGTTTCTGCTCATAGAAATTGCTTAAAAGAAATAACTGTTTAGTACCGTCTTAGGCAAACATAACCGCAAAACATTTTAGTTGGGCCTTACCTCGAATTCGCACCTTTATTTTATCTTTGTAGAGCATTCTGGAGTCTTAAGAATATTTCCTTTTGGA
Source organism: Anodontia alba (assembly GCA_964016985.1). Taxonomy (NCBI): domain Eukaryota; kingdom Metazoa; phylum Mollusca; class Bivalvia; order Lucinida; family Lucinidae; genus Anodontia; species Anodontia alba. The sequence continues at coordinate 23,150,058 of OZ024825.1, forward strand.
CATATTTGAATTTGAATGTGCACTTAGAAAATCATTATGCATTTTCAGAGGAGGCAACTCTGTTTAAATTGTCTGTGTCGCTTCTAAATTTGAAGTAATCTCCATTTGAAATGGGAATTAATACATTTAAACTTGGAAAAACATCACTGTGAGGCTACCATGTTTATCCTAAGTATTCGGACACCTTAACTCTTTAACATACTCAACCTAAAAAAAGAACTTGAAAAATCCATTTTGCTAGCTGTACTCGTGTCTACAAATTGCTGGATGAGATGTTAACAATGTAGATCCTGATAAGCTGCCTCGCTCTGCGGTATCTGATCTGTGCCTTTACTGTTTTTCTCAGGTATGTCTATCGGAATACCTTGGTAAATACGGTGTCAGGTTTACTTCAACGACTTTATTTGGCTCACTCTGCTCTGAACAACGAGGCCCAGATCGCTAAACCTAGTCAAATACTTGAATACAACAAAGTATAAGCATTCATAATAAGAAGCGTTGACAAAGTTTTTGAGAAAGCTAACACTTGGTTATAATATAATATTGATCAGTCCATGGTCTTTCATAAAGTGCTTCCTGAGCAAATGCAAACTCTAAGATGGATGTAGACAATGAGCAAGTTACCGTGGATGGATCCTGGCTCCTGTACTTATACAAAAATCGGGTTAATTGAAACCCTCCTCCGGGTTTATTGAGCACCAGTCTTGTGCAATCTTCGAGAGGATTCATCTTATCAAAGTCGGTAAAACAGTCATTCACGTACAACATGACTCCTGTGTACACTTCCTGTTTACTTCGCCAGTCTTCATCAACGGGTGAATCGTCTGCTTGCTCTCTGCATAAAAAGAATCTGAGCAAAATTTTATACCGTAGTAACCCTTAACTGACGGATACCTAAACTCTTTACCTTAACGTACTTATGCTAAAATTTGAACAAAAGCATCTTACTACCTAGTGAAGTCTCTAAAACGTGCTCGCGGAAAGGAAGAACTGTAGGTGCTAATTGAAGGACTCTGTTAGGAGACGTTCGATTAGGCGTGTCTGTTGAAGTACAGTCGACTCTCGTTATCACGAATTCCAAGGGACTCCCTGTAATACTTCGAGTTATCCGTACTTTGACATATCTGATTTGCAGAATTGAGGAAAAACTAATTAGATTAACCACATATAATAAATATATGTGTAACTAGACTCTTGAAGTTAGATATATTGAAAATATTGTGGAAAAGAGGAGAAAATTGCTCCACAATATTTTTTACATGTTGTTAGATTTTCATGTTTAGGCAGGGAACAGATTTTCACTTCGAGATAAGCGGTCATTCGAGATAAGCGAGTTCGAGATAGCGAAAGTCAACCATATTAAGGATAAGTAAATAAAGTCTAAAACAAATTAATGACATTTGATATCAATGAATCAATGAGCACGAGCCCTAAACTAAAAATAACCAAGTGTTAAGTTTCCTGTACCTGACTATCTAGTTTCGGCCAGTTAGGGCTCATCAGTGACCCTCATCTAAATTTTGAAAATTGCCAGATAAGTTCAATCATTAGCGGGACCAGAGAGTATAAACTACAGTTTAGTGAAAGCCATGTAGCCATTTAAACTACACTATAATGAAAGCCATGGGGACATTTAACGGCCGACACAAGGCAAACAAGCAAGCAAACAAATAACATTGTAACATTTGAGCTATACATACATGCTGTCGTGAACAAGTTAGGCTATAAACTTAGGACATAAAGCATACGAGGATAAAGCAGGCAGGCAGACAGACAGACAATCATACAAACAGTTAGAAGCAGAAAGAGGTGAAGGTTACACGCTATCGTTGTTTTTGAAATATAAAATTGTGAAATAACATAACATTCGTACATAATATTAAATGCATACATGTATACCAAAACAGCCTCTGCGAAACACCATCTAGAGCCGTTTTTTTTTTCTCTTGATTAATAACTAAATGTTAGATGTGCATAAAATAATAAAACAGTTGGGATAAATCCCACCATACATTTGAAAAAACGCATTTTTCTCCTACCATTTATGCAAAGATAATAAACTATATAAAACAATAGCAACCATACCAACAGCAGCAACAATGACAATAATAATAATGTGAGCCCGGCGAAGCCGCATATCAGCCTGCGCATCCTCCCAGTCTTATCAGAGTCTTCGAAAGGCACTTTCTGGGTAGCAGTGATAGAAAGCGTCTTCAAATGGACAACGAGGACTTTGATAAGCCTGCGCCAAAGTTTTGAATCTTGTCGAAATTATTGTTCCAAATAGCGGTGCAAGTCAAAACTAAAAATAGAATGTCAAACAGTGTAGATCCTGATGAGACGGCTCATTATGAGCTATCTCATCAGGATGTGCCCATTTTTTCAAGTATGTTTTGGTCTGCAAGGCGTAAAAAGTTCAGTACTATATTGTGAAGCGCAAACGATTGTGTTCTTGCATCTATCTCAAATTCCGACAACTTGAAGTTTGTCCACCGCTAAGTATAACATTATAGGAATGTAGCTCATTTTTATAGATTTTATCGACGTGTAAACGCCAGTGAATCGGTCACAAACTGAATAAAGACCGAATGGCCTTATGTTAAGTATGTGAGCGATTCGTCGGCCTTTACGCATCGATGAAATCTGCAAAACTGAAATTTGTTTCTTATACAGTATAACCTCAATAATTCAAAGTCCAAGGAACTAAACAGTGTTTGAATTATTGAGACTTTGAATAATTGAGGGTTAAAATGCATACATATATTTAAGTCGGGACTTCAAAATGATTTTGAATTATTGAGAATTTTGAATTACTGGAGTTTGAATTATCGAGGTTCTACTGTAATTCAAATTCGGTCACGATTACGTTGAAACGTGAGTTAAATAACTTAGAGAAATCGGCGCAAAGAAAATATTTCTAAGGTTCCTGGTCAGCATTACGAAAACAGGCCTATTCAAATATACTGAAAATTTTACCACCAAAAATGGAAACTTTTCAGATAAAAACTCTGATATTTTTTCATATTTCTGCTCAAAATATAGATTGTGGGTACTCGTTAAAACGGCCTCAGTGTCCCAGTTTTTTCTCCGAATATATATCAATGGGGCTCCCAAGGAAAGGATACAATCACGCAGCGCAGCTGAGGTACCAACAGAAAAAAAGATGAGGAGCTTACAGTGACAAGACACACACACACACACACACACACACACACACACACACACACACACACACACACACACACACACACACAACTGCAAATGCCGACATAAAACAATGAAGAACTGCAACAGAACCGTTTTTGGAACGGTTGGTTGAAAAAAATACTGGGGCAGGGTGGGGATTGAACTAGTTTTACTCGCTAGAAACCTCATCGCTACACATTCGCACACTCTGATAAAAGTCCTCCCTGGGTGAATTGCGGATACCCTAGGATCAAAGGCTTCTCCAGGTAGTCAGGAAATACGCTAATCAGACCACGTGGATGCACAGATAAATTGGACCGCTTCAAGCTAAAAAGTGCCTTCGAACAAGCGCAAAATGCGCTGTATCAGATCACCCTACGTATGCGCAAGGTATAATCCGGGCCCTTGAACTTCATTCATACATTCTGTAATATACAATAATTTTGTTGGTGGACAGTGCAAGCATTCACTGTCCACACATGACCGGAAGGTACATTTTAGCTTGGTGGGCTCAAATGATCAATCTTGGCGCACGTAAGGTATATTTTTCCACGGCACGGCTTATAAAATTGCAGAAAAGTAATAGCAGTGTTTTCTTACCGTTCTTCTGATGACATAAGAGGTGGCAGATGCTCAATACTCAAGTTCAGCTGTCTGTGCGACCTTATAAGTAGGGCTTCTAGGAAAGACACTGAAATAATGATGAAAATACCGTCGACTCTCGTTATCTCGAATTCCAAGGGACTCTCTGAAATACCTCGAGATATCCGTACCTCGACATAATTATCAAAGTTAAAATTCAGGAAAAAATAATTCGATTAACCACATTTAACAGATATACATGTAACTGGACTCTTGAAGTTAGAGATATAGTGAAAATATTGTGGAAAAGAGGAGAAATTACTCCTTCTCCTCTTTTCCACAATATTTTTACCTGTTATTAGATTTCCATGTTTAGGCAGGGACCAGATTTTCACTTCGAGATAAGCGGTTATTCGAGATAAGCGAGTTCGAGATAGCGAGTCAACTGTATTTGAAGCACAACGTCAGAAATTGTAACTTCTGACAAGTAAGCCCAATGAAGACTCCAATTGGCTTATACATCCACACAGTCTGATCAGTGTCTTCGTTGTCCGCTTGAAGATGCTCTGCATCCTTGAGTATCCGAAATGCGCCTAGTGAAGATTCTGATCAGTCTGCGCGAATGCGCAGACTGATCTGAATCTTCGCTGAGCGCATATGTCCGAAGATACCTTTTTCTGATGAAGCGGCTAATTTAGTCAGGGTTACTGTTTCTTCTTTTCAAGATCACATGACCACCACGGCAAAATTATATGCCAACCCGCTGAAAAAGGAAGAAGTCGTCATTCAGTCTGAGGTCCGACCCACCAGTGTGCAATTATAGAGGGAAGCATAGTTATCACCAAAATAAAGTCAACAATCATGCATGCGGTTTGTCGCAGAACCTTCCAGGTGTAACCTAGCTTGTTGAACCGAGTCACAATCTTTTTTATAAATAGGAAACAGAAGTCAGTTAATTCGGCTGGGCAGTCTCTATAAACAACCAGATCCAATTATTGGTTTTCTCTGTTTCTATTATTAGCATCTGCATAAGCATAGTTTCCAGTTCCTTTAGAAACCTTCAGGGTGTGGGGAGGAGGTAGCTTGAGGTACTTGTGTACGGATGTGCGAGCCTGTATCTCGAAACGTGCCTCATTCGTATACCTGGCCTTTGAAAAAGAAAAGGATCCATTCATATATTTGATCAACTGAAATGTTGACCTATTCATATACTGTCCTTTGATTTTTTTATCCATTGTTTGCTGGTATTTAGACAATAATCGGTCAATTCATTGAATAACCAGAGAACAAGCAGCCGCCTCGAAAAACATCTTGATCGAAAAAAGTCAGAAAAGTGGGGCCTTTCACATACGAATCCAGAAAAATCGAGTCAGTCATGTACTTTTTGTTTGTAAAAGTGGGCTAATCATACATCTGGAGTGCTGAAAAAGGAGGGCATTCGGCACGTACATCCGTACTATGCAATATACAGGAAGATAACTCCCCACCCCCTCCACCCCCCAACACACACGCACGCACGCACGCACGCGCGCGCGCGCGCGCGCGCGTGAGAGAGAGAGAGAGAGAGAGAATTAATCTAATATAATTATGTTTATGTGCCTATAAATCTTCTAAAATATAAAAAAGAAACATTTTCTGCGCAATAAAATATATAATGTAACTTAATCGTTTATGTGTATGTGGAAAAAATAAAGGTAAAAATCATTTGTAGTTCATTGAGGAGCTATGAAAAAATCAGAGTATACCAATTAGAAGGACCTAATTAATATTTATCTATCTTGCGCTTTATCTGGCAAAGGAGACAATAGGAAAACTGCTGCTGTTTCTCATAGTTCTGAAAAATTAGTATTAGCAACAATCTATCTGCAAAAGAGAACTGTTCAAGTTTTTTCACTTCTTCTTGCCTTGGTTGTTCAGGAGGGTTGTGTTCTGTGATTATGATCTGTCCTGCGTTCTGTTCAATAAATCAAAACAGTCGTGGAAAATTTTACAAACTTCTTTGCATCTTTTGAACATTCTTGAAAACCTCAAATTACAGAGTACAGTAAAACCTGTGTAAGACAGCCACCTTTGAAACTGACCTTAGTGGTTGATGCGGAAAGGTGGTTGTCTTATAAAGGTACATGTCATGTAATTTTGCTAGCAAAATTACATGACATGTACCTTATAAGACATGTACCTTTATAAGACAGACAACTTTTTCCACATCAGCCACTATTTAAAGTCAGTCTCGAAGGTGGCTCTCTTACACAGGTTTTACTGTAGCCGTTATTGTCGTTGACGAGATTTGATATCAGGTCGAATAAATCATATCAATAATTATTAATTTTATAAGGGATCGATATTAAGCCAGTAAACGTTTCCATCTTTCTTACTTCGACCAAACATCATACAGAAAGTTTATTCGCATAGGCAGCATCTTAGTGGTGCCACAAGACAGCTTGAGAATAGTTTGCAGTACTGCCCCCCCCCCCTCCCCCCCCAAAAAAAAACTGTCACAAGTGAACGGAAAGTTGGCGATAACTTGCAAGTAATCGCAAAAAAATAGAAAAAAAAGAGATACCCAGGGCTGCGTTCAATGCCGATTTCCATGAACATTCAAATCACCTATCACTGTTCATATATATCATATTTGTTACTAATTTATGTTTTGTTTAGTTTCCGATTAAATGAACTACTAATTAAATTCTACAAACTGTGATGATAGGGAACATGCTGTATTAGGTGAAGTGAATATCGCAAGTTTAACCCATTTTAGTCTGGAGACCCCAAAAAGGGTAATTGGCAAACAGTGTAGACCCAGATCAGACGCTGCACAAAGCGGCGTCTGATAAGGATCGCCACTGTTTGCAAACGGTTATGTTATTTTTCTCTAGGAATATCTTATTAACATACCTGACATACCTAAAATTGAAATTCGACTCTTCCAATATATAGTGTGTAAGGGGAATGGGGGAGATGGGGGGTGGGTTGTTTTTTCAGTCTAAAATGAGTTAATCCATGAGAATCTACCATAGACAATAAAATACTTACGATGATATCTCAAGGCTTCCAGGTGTCGTCTGGTCTGAGAATAATGAATGGCATCCGCCCAAATTCCATAGCCAACAAATATGCCGCCATATCCAACAAGCTCTTCCTGACTATGCACTGCCACCAGACTGCCAGACATGCGTTGACCTGATAAATTTCAAAATCTTAGCGCTTCAAGCCTCAGTCACAAAAGCAGCAAAAGACATTACAAAAACACTCCTTTTTCAGTTTTGCATGAAAATTCACTCTTACACTGCTAAATGAATTTGTAGTAGACGACATTTTTAAATTGATTTTTTTTTCTTTTTTTTTTTTTTTTTTTTTTCAGAGAAAATAAGGTTTGATATTTTATATGAATTGTCTGCCTAGCAGACGATTCACATGAAATATGAAGTTTTGATTTCTCTGAAAAAAACATCAAAGTGTCGTCTGCTGTTGTTGTGATTAACTTTTAAGGGTAATGTTTGACATTTCAAGTGATATACCTACCTAGGTGAAATATCAAAATTATAAGTAAAGATAACTATGAAACTCAAGTCTTGTACTCTTGGTAACATAAAACGGACGTCTGCTACAAAAGTTGACCATAAGTACCCTTACAAAATCTATTACTGTTACACCTGATCGTACTGACATAAAATTTGTACACAGCGCTGCAACTAAATGTGCTGGGTGAAAAGTAAGATTTGACAACTCACATGAATTATCTGCGATGACGACTTTCATGAAATGTTAAATCTTATTTTCTCTGAATATATGTATAACAATCGAAAAGTTGGCTGCTGCTGATGTGATCTGATTTTGTAATTTATTTATACTGCCATCCGTCGCCCTTTCTTGTATAGCAGAAAAGAGTAGATTCACTAATGACATTATTCCATCTTTATATGGTTGAAATGGAGTTGTTATGACTGTATGTTTATTAGGTGCATATTGAATAAACAATTCCAATGGTCAGTAAAATTGCAGTATTTAATTTTGGAGGCTTTGTATCTAAATCTTCCCAGCAGGTACATTCGTTTATACAACGTCGCCTCAAAGTGGATGCAACGTCATTACGTTGCACCGACGTTGAGACGTTGATGACGTGGCATCGACGTTGAGACGACGTTGTATGTCTCATGCCAGCTGGTTTAATGTTGTACACAGCTGTTTTGTTTGATTACAAAATGAAAGTTTGATAGAAGACATTACATAGTGTTATAAGGTCGTTCCGGTGCCACTGTGACGTCAAGAAGTCACTATATCGCAGTGACATCGGAACGCCGTTGCTTTAGTGGGATCCCATTACGAAAACACATCTATTCAAACATATAGAAAATTTCACCTCCAAAAACTGAAAATTTTCGGATAATAAACTCTGATATTTTTTTCATATTTCTGCTCAAAACATAGATTGTGGGTACTCGTCAGAACCGCCTCGGCGAGGCGGTTCTAACGAGTACCCACAATTTATGTTTTTGACGAAAAATAATGTATACCTCTGTAAACCCCAGTTTTACTATATAAAAGTGGGGTTTAAGGGGGTCAAAAGTATATAGGCATGTTTTCGTGATGCTAACTGAAATATTCATACATGAAAAGTTGTTCATTGGCTGTTAAGTGCATTCGAAGCTTTGACTTCTGCTGATTCTAGCCACATACTGATGTTATGATTATATAAGTAATTATTCTTTAACTTATTTTCCGGTTTTGCATGTCTGATGTATAACCTATTTTGTTGCTAACTGTAAAAAGTCCGCCGAAAAAAATTACCTAAAAGCCCATATTGATAACGGTTAACTGACTTTAGACAAACATTACAAAATACAGAATACAAAATATACAGTAAAATCGGTATAAAATGTTCGGTCTAAACAATATCTATTCAGAAAATTTAATATACTTACATGATACAGACATACATGAACTTGGTTGGTTGGGAGATTTACGGCCCAGTCAACGCTATTAAGGTCATGCTAAGCCCGTTAGTTTACCTAATCACAAGTTTGCTGGGCAGGCGTAGTCCTGTAAGTGGTTAATCAGTGCTTGTGCACATTCTTTCGCCAGAAGCTTGAATTAGCGGAAGGGAGAGAATGACGGTAGCAAATATTTCATTATCAATCTCGACGAGAGAATGCTGCAGGATCCAGTATTGATCGAACCAATGTTCTCCTGATCACCAGTCGACACGCATTCGACTGAGCCACCGAAGCCAGCATGAGGATTTGAACGAAAGCCTTTAGTTTACAGCTTCCATTTGCCCGTGGTTATTACATCAATCAGTGACATGAGTATGACCAACATAAAGGTTTTATATATTGATTATCGTGATTTGACTGTCAAAGTAATTGTCAGCTGATTCTGCAGAAGGTAGCAGTAAACACTTTTTTAAATCCGCCATCAGTTCGGCCAATTTAGTAAACACTTTTACAAATCCGCCATCAGTTCGGCCAATTTAGTAAACACTTTTACAAATCGGCCATCAGTTCGGCCAATTGGCCGAACTGATGGCGGATTTGTAAAAGTGTTTACTGCTACCTTAATATTACCATATACGTACCTTTCACAATAGTTAAGGCGGCTGTTTCTATATCTGTACACCCATAACAGCTCATTGCCACCGTATTGTCTGTGCCTGCAAGTATAGGTGAATCATTTCTGCATGCTGAGTAAAATTTCAGCAGACGACAATTTGTAATATTTGTTCTTATTTTCTCTAGAAAATGGGATCTGACACATCATGCAAATTGTCTCCTTAGGAAACAATTTGCATGAAGTGTCAGTTCCTATTTTCTAGGAAAAATAAACAAAAATATCGTGAGTTTGTCGTCTGCTGACACAGCAAGGTGATATTTGTGTTACAACACATAATGAGATACTATACAGTCCCGTTTCCACCCCAACCTCACCACCCCTTCATTCCCCCAAAACAGACTTTCTCTAAATTGTAAATAAACATGGCTTGCGTTATGCTTATTTTCGTTACCAACTCTTACAAATACAATAATGTCATTTTTAAAAATCTTCTTAACGCTTATCACTCTTGGTAAAATTTTCAGCAGATGACATAATGAAGTATTTCTCTAATTTTTCCCGGAAAAAAGGATTTGACATTTCATACAAACAGTCTGCAATGAAGAAAACTTGCATGAAATATCATATTTGTTTTCTGGGAAAAAAAAGAAAAATATCATCAGTTTGTCGTCTTCTAAAATAGCCCAGAGAAGGCAAATAAATACACTTTTAGGAGAGGAAACTTAAAATTGTTTTCCAACCCTTCTGAAAAGGGCTATGCTCTGAAGGGACGAATTTGCTGCCACTCCGAGCACATTCTTTCCTCTTATTGTAGATCGGTTTTTAAATGGGGATGAATAAAAGGAAGTCACAAAAGTTCTCTCCCTTGTTAAAAGTGGCGGAAAATCTAGCTCGTCCGCTATTATTTATAGTCAGTATGTAACGGTTTAAGCCCTCAACTTCAAAACCGCTAATGCGCTTGCACAAAGTTATGGTCAGCCCTTTTTTTCTGATGGCTTTTTAATAAACAAAAATATTCATAAATTATTTCTGAGGTTTTAGACAAAACTATAAAAAGAAATGCATGAGCTGTTTTCCCCAACCATTTTGTACAGTAAACTGGTATAATGGGGCAAGGGTGGGGAAACTAGCCAGTCTAAATAGTCTTGTTTGTGTTTGAATCTATGATCTTCAGCAGTTTTTCTAATCAGGTCTAGGTCTTCGCTCTTAGCTCATCGTTCCTACCGAACCACCAGTGACAACTGATACGAGCCGTGCCACGCGAAAATGTGTCTCCGGGTATATGCGGACAGCGAAGTCCCAGATCAGACAGCGTATCCGCGCAGTCTGATCAGGGCCTTCGGGCTGTCTGTTGTCAGAACTATTGGATACTATAGATCTTCGGAGAGCAAAAGCTCAGCTGATACCTTGCGCATGCGCAGGATGATATGCGCACATTTTGCACATGCTCGAAGGCACATTTTCGCTTGACGCGCCCACTTCAGTTGAGAAAATAATGTTATGGTTCAACCAATCAAAGGGAAATGATACATTTTCAGGGGTGACAACTCTGTCAAATTTGTTTCCTTCTTTCTAAAAGGGGGAATGCTCTAAAAGGAACAAATTTGCTCCCCTTGCAAGCAAATTCTTACTTTTCAGAGTTGACCCCTTTTCAGAAGGATATGGTATGCAGAAATGCAATTCGGACGAAATTGTCTTCCTTGTAAGAATGGCGGACAATCTCCCACAGATTTGTATCCATTTATTTTAAATCCTGTTCATGATAAATTTTCATTTGTGAAGAATGTGTTGCTGCTTCAGCAGCAATATTTCATCCACAGGTAAAAAAAAAAATATCCATACTGTATTTTTAAGGGAATTCGAAATAGTTTCGTCAGGGGAGGCAACTCTGTCAAACTTGTTCGCCTCCCTTCCGAAAAGGGATCTACCCTAAAAAAAAATAATTGCTCCCCTAGGAAGTTGGAGAGCATATAGGAAGTCAGAAAAGTTGCATCCCTTGAACAAAGTGGCGGAAAATCTACCGAGTGTATCCAGGCCTCTTCATTGCAAATCTACCGAATTTTATAGTTTAAACCAGAAGATTTTTTTTTTGTCAATTCATAGGTTATTCTCAGTGAAAACCTATAAATAACCCGCAACGCTAGAAAAGTACCTTAATAAATAAACACTGCTTACTTTCTACTCAGTGTGCTTTCGACATCTTTCTGAAAGTCGATTTTTGCTTGGCGCTTTACACAGAAGAAGAAAATTTGCAAACTGTTGTCATGACTTAATGCAAAGCCATTTGTCGTAACTATCTATGCATAAAAAGTTTTATTCTGGTCATTGGTTTTTAAAAAAATCAACTATTTTCATTTTTTTTCCATAGTAAAAATGAATGCAAACTATGCAGGAATCTGTTGGGTAGGTAACTTGGAGGCAGATTTTCAACAAGTTCCGCAAGTTCGAGTTTTCTGAAATTTTCACAATAATGTTGTGAAACATCGATTATTTAAATTCAGCAAAGAAAAGTAAAAAATATTTTCTTAGACAAAAATTCCAAAAACATCACTTTACTATAGAAATTGCATAGGTCAGACCAATTATTGGCCGTAAATTTAATTTTAAGGTACATATTTGAGAAAAAAACACAGAAAGAGAAAAGGCAAATGTTTTCTGATAAGATATGGTCAAACAGAACAAAATATTTTTCATTTAAAATAAAACGCCAAGCAAAAAACGTCTTTCCGAGTGATGTCGAAAGGACAGTAGTTTATGTACGCCCAACGAAGATTCGCGCAGTCTGATCAGAATCTACACTGGGCGCATTCAGGATAGCAAAGAATGTTAAGTTTCTTCATGTGAACAATAAAGACTCTGATCAGACTGCACGGGTACGCAAGCTGATTTGAATCTTCATTGGGCTAATATCAGAAGGTACGTTTTCTCCCGTTGCGGCTCAAATATCTGTGAGCTGCTCTACCTGCTGGCACGATTCCTATAGGAAGTGAAATTTGTTGCAATGATATTTCTGAGAGATTTTCATCTAATCCTTTGTCTTCTAAAGCCTTGCGTTCTAAAATATTTACAGCTTCGTGGTAAAATCCATCTCCGCCAACTAGCACCACACTGAAAAAATATATGGAAACAAAACTAGTTTCCTATATTCCCATAGACAAACAGCAAATATTAACACTTAACATGCCAGATAAAATTCTCATTAACAAATTTGTTCATTGTCTATCTCTCCTAAGCAATATCAGAGAGTACATAAAATTTGATCATAATCATCCACGCATTTGAATTGCTTCGATTTGTCGAGGCAAAGCAAATGGTACAAATGTGTGTGTGTGTGTGTGTGTGTGTGTGTGTGTGTGTGTGTGTGTGTGTGTGTGTGTGTGTGTGTGTGTGTGTGTGTGTGTGTGTGTTCTTTCTTTTTTTTGTTTTGTTATGAAGAAGTAGACGAAAGTACACTTGGCTGTTATTGGAAGACAATGAAATTGCTTGACTGTGCTCTTATATGGTATGTGCGGGTAAGACTTGTTTGTGAAAGCTAATACTTGGTTATAATGAGATCAATCCGTTTAATAAATTTCTTCCAGAGCAATATCAACTCTAAGATTGTCTACGTCTGTGGGCGAGGAAATAATATTCTTACCTGTCTATGGCAGTCAGATCGTAAGATGCCAATACTTCTTTACAACTATTATTTTTGTCTGTTACTGCAAATATAAATGAAAATTATCCATTAGTAAACACGAATTTTCACTTACTTGAATTATATACGAGCAGAAAGTTGCGAAAACGTACCCTCCAACATATGCGGTCAATGACGACAAACCTCAGCCTGCGTATCCGCGCATTCGGATCAGTCTTCGTTGTCCGCATGAAGGAACTTTGAATCCTTGGCTATCAAAAAATGCGCCCAGTTAAGATTCTGATCAGACTGTGCGAATCTACATCTTCGATGGACTCACATGTCCGCGGGTGTGTTTTCTGAAGTTATTGCTCTTACTGCAATATATAGAAGTTAACGCTTAACCCTTGTCCTGCTGAAAAACAAAGATGCCACGCCCATTTATAATTTTCAGCCAATCAGATTACTTGATCCAGATTATTGATATAAATGCAAATACTTAATGGCAAACAGTGCAGATCCAGTTCAGTTGGCTACTTCAGAAGCCAACTGATCTGGATCTACACTGTTTGTAAAGGCAGGACATATTCGGTTTCAGCAGGACTAGGGTTAAAACGCAAACAAATTTGAAAGTTCACTCCACCCTGAAAGTGCACCAACCCCCCTTAAAAGTAGTAAAGAAAATGCCCAGGTAGTGATACAATCACAGAAGATAGCCTACCAAGAATATCAAGAGTAAGTCTAAAAGTCTTTGAAGGGCATTCGTAAAAGCACAGCAACCACCTCTCTCTTCTCCAACGAGACGATCAAAACGCCTGACATTATCATTAAGCACAAACCCCGCTCCCCCCCCCCCCCCCCCCCCGCCAAAAAAAAAATAATAATAATAAGAAGGTATCAATCCTTTCTTAAAGCCCTGCGGTGAGCCGACTCAAAGCCCCACAAAGAACAAACAATACAAGAACCACTGCCGTAAAACGGCCAGTAGTAAAAAGAACAAACGACATAGACAAACACTGTGTGTGGACCAGATATTTGCTTCAGAATGCGATCTGCACTGTCACACAGCCAGGATCATTTGAGACAGATCTCCTGTGTAAAACACTACAGCTTGTAGTGAGTAGCGGTCCACAGGTATAGCTTAACGAATAAATTAGGATGCCACGCCTATTTCTAATTTTCAGCCAATCAGATTACTTGATCCAGATTGTTGATATAAATTTGCATACTTAATGGCAAAGAGTGCAGATCCAGAACAGTTGGCTTAGAAGCCAACTGATCTTGATCTACACTGTTTGCAAAGGCAGGATAGCAGGACAAGGGTTAATTTTCCCCGGCATCTAGATTTGTATTTCCTCAATTAATGGAAAGGAATACACTGGGTAAATTTTCCATCGTTTTTTTTTTTTTTTTTTTTTTTTTTTTTTCCTTCACAAGGGAAACAACTTTTTTGACTTCATGTTTGCTCTTCTGTATACCAATCCTCTTCTGAAAATGGATCTATTCTAAAAGAAAATAATTTGCTCCCAAGGGCATTCCAAGGGGAGCAAATTCCTTTCTTTAAGAGTAGATCTCTTTAATCAGAAGGGAGACAAAACAGTTTTGAAAGAGTTACCTCTCCTTGAAATCCATTCTCCTTAAAGAAAAGAAGCATTTATATACTTACGTACGGCTTCGTAAACCTAAAACTGCAAAATAAAAATATATAGCTATATATGAAGTACTTCCTGGTTTGAAAAGGGGCTATTCGAAAAGCACATAATTACTTTGTCATATATATAGCATATCTAGGTAGTTACCGGGGCCCTTTTTGAGCTAGATCCTCATTTTAAGCAATCTCATCTGGACTACGTCGTTTGAAAAGCCTATCTTGTGTGATAAGAACTAACTTTCATCCCCGACCCGAATTCCTAAAGTAAACTCTTCCACCTTGTATTCTGGCATGTCCATTACTGCAAATGGGGGTTCAGTCTATTATCAGAAGCATGGTGATAAACAGAGAAGCTCCCGATGAAACGGCTCGTTTCGAACAGTCTTACACAGCTCCAGATGTGGCACTTTTTTTCAATGAAAAAAGAACTGACATTTTTCTCATTACTCCGCCAAATTATGTTGTGTGTACTCATTAGAAGCGCCTCATCGATATGTTTTGTGGAAAATAAGAAAAAAATATTATGTGAATACCCTTTCTTATGTTCAGCTATTGTTTCATCTGAATTTATACTATTTGTTTGTGTTGAGGTTTTACGGCCCAGTCAACCCAATGGGGTCATGTCGAGCGCGGTCAGTTTACCTAACCACACGTTTACTGGGCAGGCTTAGTCCTCTAAGCGGTTAACCAGTATTGTGCACATTCTTTCGCCAGAAACTGACAACTGCCCTTCATGAATCAGCGGAAGGGAGAGAATGACCGTAGAAAATATTTCATGATCAATCTCCACGAAAGAATGTTACCGACCTCGGTGGGGGTTGAACCCGCGACCTCCTGGTATACTATTTGTATATAAGTGTTTGTCTACAGGGATGAAATGGGTAAAATCCTGACCCTTACCGACGACGTCAGTTTCTATGTTGGCTTGTCTAAATATAGCTGCTACCGTTTCATTGTAGATCTTTCCACTCCTGTTACCACTTAATGGATGAACGAGTACCAAGGCATTGCGAGGTCTGTGCTCCACTGAAACAACGAACATATGCAAAAAGTGTAGACTCAGATCAGCCGGCGAATTTACGCTGTCTGATAAGCGGACAGCTCCTTCGCACAAAAATATTTGGTTTAATTAATTAGGAGATGACATTCATAAGCATTACAGCTTATAGTCAGATCCTATTCAACATATCTGTTGTATGGATGTAACTTATCGTCGCTTTAAAAATAGAATATTGTTTAAATCAATGAAAATCCTATTTTTTCAATCACTTATCTAATATATCATTTCCTGAAAACGCTAATTGCGTCTAAAAGAAGGAAACAAACAAACTAACAAAATAATAATAATGATAATAATAAAAAAGTCTTAACATTCAATTTTATTCGGTAAAATGATAAGCTGGACGAACTGAAAATATACTTTTGAAAGATTATGGAAGTCAGTTTATATGCTAACACATCGGTGACGACATGGTATCTACCCGAAATAATTGGACAGACAGGCCTGAGCAAACAATGTAAACTGTTTATCACTAATCCTGCAGGTTTTTGACAGATTAATAGGTAGCCAAATAGGCTTGTTCAAATGTTTGTATAAAGCACTGCTGACATGGCATGCAAATCCGCGCAGTCTGATCAGATTCCCTGAACGCACGTGATCTTATGTACGTTTTTTTGACGTTGAGACACATATGGTATTAAGACAATCCAGATTTTACCCATAAAATCACAATGGCGTGGTTATTGAGATGCCGCCGTACTCTCTCTCTCTCTCTCTCTCTCTCTCTCTCTCTCTCTCTCTCTCTCTCTAATCAATAATTATGTTCCAATCCAAATTCTCTGTCAAGATTTCCTTGACCTGTAAAAATGTTGTCCTTGAACATTAAAATTGTAATACGTTAGGAAAATATAAATGATTAAGTTCAACGGTCATGACACTGAAAGAAAAACAGAGGTATTTAAGTCATACACAGTTTAACTATAGTCGTTCTATCGCGTTCAGAAGTCTGTGTTTCCTACAACCGCATTTACTCTAAATATTGGGAGTGAAGAGAACTTGTTCAAATATATGACAAGTATGGGAACTAATTAATGTGTTCAATATTTAACCCTTTTATGCCGAGTGGACTCTTCTACCTTCTTCTTTGGACCAGTCTATTTCCAACGGGAGGGGGGGTGTCTGGTTATGTTTTAATATTACCATGTTTGGTAGAAATTCGTGTATTTACTGCAAACAGAGTAGATCCTGATCAGACGCCGCATTCTGCAGCGTCTGATCTGGATCTACACTGTTTGCAAATGTCCTTTTTAAGGGACGCTATGCATAAATGGGTTAAGTTTTTATGCTGAAAGGACTCTTCTACCTTAACACATTTTACTCATATTACAGAATCTGCCAGTTTGTTGTCGCATGATTTAGGATTTCTGGACGTCCATACCCAAGACTTATCTTTGATGATTGCGCCACAACATGAGAAAATGTACCTTTCGACATCTGCGACCAGAAAAGACTTTGATTAACCTGTGCATACTCACTCTCTGAACAATCTTGACAGGGCGCTCTTTGGATAGCATTATACCCCAGGGGCGGATTCAGAAGGTTGGGAACCGCCCTTTGACATAAAATTTCATTTTTATGGGAAACTTTGGATAAATTTGATAAATATGGGATACAGTATTTGCACAAATATTCAAACCACTTACTTTTTTACCTTATACTTCTCTTCAACAAGTTCATTTTACTACCTATAAATGAATGTTAAACTGTGTAGACCCTGACCAGACGCCGCACTCTGTCGCACTCTGCGACGTCTGATCTGGGTCTACACAGTATACTAAGTCCTGTCTTTCCGTATACGTAGAGTAAGTACGGTAATTTAATTATATCGAACCCACTCAGAAATCATCCTAGATCCGCCCATGTATCCAAGGTTTCTTGAGACACCAAGCAAAGACTCTGATCAGAATGTGCTGTTGCGCGAAGTGATCCGAGTCTTCGTTGGCCGCACATATCAAGGAAAAAATAGAAACTTAGGGATCATAAAAAGAACATTCAAATATTTGGATAAAAGTGTTTTTTAAATCTCTATAAGGCAATTGTTCGCCCTCACATAGAATATGCTTCTACGGTATGGTCAGTTATTTATAAAAAAAAAAGATTGTATATCGTTGGAGAATGTGCAAAGATGGGCCACACGTATGGTACACAGTATAAGACACTTTAATTACACAGAGAGAATGAGAGAATTAGGACTACCCTCACTACAGTACAAGAGATCAAGAGCTGATATGATAGAAGTTTTTTTTTTTTTTTTTTTTTTTTTTTTTTTTAAATACTGAATGAAATTGATAAATGTGAAAAGGATAAACTATTTACCCTGCAACCCTGTATTTAAGAACAAGAGGTCACAGTCATAAGCTTTTTAAACGTCAGTTTAGATTGGACTTGCGGAAGCTTTTTTTTTTCTCACAAAGAGTTATAAACGAATGGAACAGTCTTTCGGAGGAAGTCATTTCATCTGGTAGCATTAATCAATTCAAGTCGAGATTGAATAACTTTTGGAAAGATAAACCAACCAAATTCGAACCTGACTGTTACCCTTACTCCCTTGCGCAAGCCAACCGTTACCAGTTTAATGAAAGAAGACAAGACCGGGCCCAAGAATCGAGAGATTATACTAGGCCTCGGATACAGTAATACAGAAATCATAAAGTTCATTATCTGACGTTATATAGGGTTTAGGTAGTTTGTTTTCGCGGCCTTTAGTATTGTAAACAAACCTTTCTCTATCGCTTCCTGTATCCTCGAACTCCATTCCTCTCCCTCGTCGGGGCTACTCAAAAACTGGGTCATCGCTCTTCTCAGCTGGAATTTCTTCAGATGTTCAATGTAACAAACGGTAAAACCCACCACCTCGAACCCGCCCTCATCTTTTCTTCCTGTTATCTTCGCCACACTGACTATTTCATCTATCGGGACAGTTACTGGAACAAATGGCGTCTCATAGTTAGAAAACGTACCGTTTGACATGTGAAATATTACACTACATAACTTTCTGTTGATTATTAACATCGTCCCGAAATGACAGATACGATACTGATGGGATGCAAAACCACCAAATGCCACAAAATAATAATAATAGAATTAATAATGATAACAACAATACAACAATAACACGACAACAACAACAACAACAATAATAATAATAATAATAATAATAATAATAATAACAACAACAACAACAAAAAACAAACACATTTACCTCTTTTATCTTCAGTGTCGTCTTTCTTGATCCAGGACAAGCTCGATTCTGACAGAGACACATCGTATGAAACGTTTCCTATTTTCAAACTTTCTTGAAGATAGGCGTCTGTGTCTGGCATCGCTGACTCTGTGTCTTGTACAGTCTCTGATTCTGTTTCCGCCATCTGTATTTCGTTTACGTCCGTAATGGTTGCTTCATGAAGACTCGACTTAATATGTCCTTGACGAAATTTCCTTTGCTTTCAATAAATTATTTTGACTGAAATAAGCACAAAATAAATTAAACTTTAATTCGGTGCCTCCCAAAAAGATCCCAGTATCCCTGCAACCGGGTCAGATGCCTCAGACGATATCTCGAAAAGTCATTTTTAAAACACGGTAAAATCGACAAAAACGTCGATTTTGTGATATCAGAAAAGCAATTAATGATATCACAAAATATTGAGTGATATCAGAAAATAACTTGTGATATCACACAACCAATTTAATGATATCACAAAAGCTATTTTATGAGACCAAAAAATACACATTAACCTCTTTATAACACGGTCCGTTATAACACGGTTTTGGATACAACACGGTTCAAAGATTGATCCCAAAAATGTTTAGATTATATAGAAAAATGACCATAAATGGTCATTTTTCTGTATAATCTATAGATTTTTGTTTGAATATAACACGGCTGTTTAACTAACACGGTTTATGCAATGGACCTCAACAAGAGTGTTATAAAGAGGTTGTGGTGTAATGTGTATTTATAGAATGGCATCTAACCATTACCATTCTCTGGGCTAAATCAATAGACGACAAATTGATGACATTACTTTCTCTCAGAAAACAGGATTTGAAATTTGGAGACAATTTGCATGAAATATCAAAACCTGTTTTCCGCGAAAAAATATTAAAAATATTTCAAAATGTCCTCTGCTGAATCTTTTAACCAGAGTTTTGAGCGTTGAACTGCAAAATGTGGGCCTCATCAATCGAATGGTGTCTTCGACCATGATTCGGATCAACCGCTTCATCTTCATAGTCCCATCTACGCTTTGCCGTATATATTTTCCACTCCAACTATTCTCATTACGAAATCATGCCTATTCAAATATACTGAAAATTTATCACCAAAAATGAAAACTTTCAGATAAAAAAAATTCTGATATTTTTCAAATTTCTGCTCAAAACATAGATTGTGGGTACTCGTTAGAACCGCCTCGCCGAGGCGGTTCTAACGAGTACTCATAATATATGTTATTTAGCAGAAATAATAAAAAATAATGTATACCCCTGTAAACCTCAGTTTTACTATATAAAAATGGGATTTAAGGGGGTCAAAATTATATAGGCATGTTTTCGTGATGTCTAACTGGATAGCGTATGTTCTGATCAGACTAAGCAGATGTGCAGGCTTCTCTGAGCCTTCGGTGTCCACACATACGTGAAGACAGATAATCACTAATTAGCGAAATAAGTGTCATGCAACCGATGTCCGCGGATGCGGACTGTATTCTGTTTGCTTGCGCCTGCGCTATAGCGTTCTTGAACAAGATGGATGATGCCCTCTGTTGTATTTAACCCTTTACCCCTGAGTTTCTGACACGGACTTTTCCATCCCTGAATTTGGACACATCCATTGTTGCAAATAAGGGGTGTAGTCTAAAATCAAAACCAGAATGGCAAATAGTGTAGATCCGGATGAGACGGCTTGTCACGAGCCGTCTCATCTGTATCTGTACTGTTTGCAAATGCATCTGTACAAGTCTGCAGGGATAAAAAGGTTAACAGTACGGGAACAAATAAATAATGTCATAATAGAAAAAAACGCTGTTCGGATTGTAGGCTATGTGAATACGGCGTATTCATATCAAGATTGTTGCTATGCTACAGCACGTAATGACCACGACTACCTTACATGACTGCACGAACGCGCAGGCGGATCTGGACATTATTGTCCACGTATGACTGGGAAAGAAAATAAGCTTAATCATTTAATTTTCGTGTTCATCGATCCATTAAATGGTTAAGTTAACTACTATTTAAAAAAAAAACATATAAGAATGCTACAATAATTGGGAAGTGTCATGCGAAAATGTAACTAAGTGATATGGGCGGATAGCGAATGCCCAGATCAGCTGGAGCATAGGTGCAGTCTGATCCGGGTATTTGCTGGTCGTTGTTATAGTTTATCCATGCAGCGGGCGCACATCGTTGAGACAACGTCGCAAAAACGTTAATACGACGTTGTATAAACGTCATGTGCCCGCTGGGTTCAGTTGCCTGAATGAACGTGTAACTTTGCAACGATCCATAAAAAGGCGACCGCGGATGAGTAACCCTGCATATAATTATCATTAATGCAGACAAAATTTGAACACCGGCCATATTCAGTATCGCTTGCAGGCAGCATACTTCTACAAAAACTTCGCATTGTGCAATCCATAAAAAAAGAGAAAAACTTTATTCATCATTAGTACACATATACATTAAAACACAGAATATTATTTATTCAGAAATAAAATAAACCATGTCTCACCGCCACATACGTCCCAGTTTTCCCTATCAATCAGAATAATCTATCAAAATTGATGTGTAAGCAGTAAAAGTTGGGTAAAAGTCAGGTTCAATGTCTCTGTCAACCAAGCGTACAGTATTCATCAATGTAATCCCGCATGGAATTTATTACACACTTACATGATAGAAATAAATATAAGGTAAGTATTAATTCAACCCATGCGTACTTAAAGCTAAACACCACGCAGTTTTATGTATTTATCATTGTAAACATCCGGCAAAATGAGCAAAACCAAGACATACTCGTAAAAAAGATCAATATATGGCTGTGTACAACTGTCAAAAATATATATAATTATGACACAACCCTACGGGCACAACAACGTTGCATCAACGTCACATCAACGTCGATGCAATGTCATGACATTGCATCGACGTTGTTGCAACGTTGTGTGCCTACGGAAGGTAACAGGAATATATATACTTGGGAAATAGAGACTGAAAAGAGAATATGGAAGGAAAAATCAAATGTACTAGAAATAAATAAAAAGCAAATTCGGTATTTATTCAGTATAATGGTTTCAAAATTGCTGCAACGTCACAACGTTTTAGCGATGTAAAAAGGGATGCTGTCAAAGCGTTGTATGTTTACTTGATAGAAATTATTTTATTTTATATATACTGAGTGTCAAACAAAACATCTACGGAACATAACAAAACTATTAATTTGATCATTTAAATCCCAGTCTGAGTCACATTTGGACATTACAAAAACACGCCTATTCAAATATATGGAAAATTTCACTCCCTGAAGACTGAAAATTTTCAGATAAAAAAACCATGATATTTTTCATATTTCTGCTCATAACATAGATTGTGGTACTCATTAGAACCGCCTTGCCGCGACGGTTCTAATGAAAACCCACAATCTATGTTTTGAGCAGAAACTGCCCGATGCAATTTTAATGAGTACCGTGGCACAATCCATGTTTTGAGCAGAAATATGAAAACTACCAGAATTTCATCTAAGTTTTCAATTTTTTGGTGGTAATATTCTCAAAATATTTGAGCATGGATCTTTTTATAATGGATATAAAATCATTCCTGTATTAAATCTGTGAATCTCAGAACAAACAGGTGTGCATAGAGGATGCAAATCAAAAGTTTCTGTATAACAGCCATAGAAGTTGTTGGATTCACAAACATACATTTAAGACTCTATTCCAATAACATGAGAGACAGTGTACTCTTGCGCTTATTTTCATGTAAATATATAGCTATTTTTTTTTATTTTTTATTTATTTGTTGTTTTTTTTTTTCATTCTTTTATTTAATTACCCGGTGGCTAAATAGTCATTACAAATGAAATTAATCGATGAAAACAATTGTGTCAACTACATGCACGTTCTGTCAATTTTAGTCTGGAGACCTCAAAAGGGTAACTGTGCAGAACCAGATCAGAAAGTGATGAATCCGTTGTCAGATCAGATTATTGGGTATTGGGAAAAACAACAACAAAACACACACACACACACACACACACACACACACACACACACACACACACACACACACACACACACACAGAATAGTAGATCCTGATGCGACGACTCATCAGGAGCTATATCATCAGGATCTACACTGCACAGGTCTGTTATGGTCTGCAGGGCCGAAAGAGTTAATGTTTGTTTATTCTAAGGGGCAAGGATGCCATTCCCTACGGGATTACATGTGAGTCTAGCGCGGGTCAAGCGAAAATTTAAATCAGGCTGTGAATTCGCGCTAACTGATCAGTCTTCGCAGGGCAGACTGTGGGCACTCTGATAACATAATGATCAACTTAGTTCGAGTCATTTAACCCATTACTGCCGAGTGGACTCTTCTGCTATTAGGACCGAGTCATTCCAAGAGCCTGATTAGTTTTTATTGTCACCTTGTTTTATGGCAATTTCTGTCTTAAATGCAAAGGGTACGGACCCGGATCAGACGCCGCGGTCTGCGGTGTCTGATCCTGATTTACACCGTCTGCCAGTGTCCATTTTATGGGGCGCTAGGCATAAACGGATAAACAATGAAAGAAAGAAATTCAACTTAGGTGCATTTATGAAACAAAAAGTGCGTCTGCAGCTATAGCCCATAGCAAAGTTAGAGTTATATTGCGGTTGCAGCTGTAGCATACCATGACAAACTCGGGGTTGTACCCCGTTTACTAATAAATTATAACTCATCAGAATCTGAATCCGAATTGGTACTCTGTACCTGGTTACGGCGACGCGTCGGATGGCATTTACCACGGGTAAGTGAAAGTTTTTCTAGTATAAGGGCCTATAAAGGGATAAAAAAAGTACATATATGTGATCTCATCATTCTACTGTAGTAGGAGGAGAAATAGACCTGTAAAGAAAATATTCCCGTCGAGTTCCCCGACCGGGGATCGAACCAGGTATCTCTGGATCTGTAATCGAGCGTCATAACCACGAGGCTAAAAGGTCCGGACCAGTTAGACTGGTCATTTATGCACCCTATATATTTACAAACATATTGATTATTTGTACTTCGCTTTGCCGTGCTACTACACTACACTGATTCAGTAATTGGTCAGAAAGCAGGGTTTACAACACGGACAGAAATATACGAAACAGTATCTTCAGTGCACAATACTGGTTAACCGCTTAGAAGACTAAGCCTGCCCAGTAAACGTGTGGTTAAGTAAACTGACCGCGCTCGACATGACCCCATTGGGTTGACTGGGCCGTAAAACCTCAACACAAACAAATCTTCAGTGTAGTTGTATGATCATACCTATATTCACATAATCATGTATGTTAGTCACTGGGGTTCAATTCCAAAATAAAAAGGTGGAGCTAAACTGTCTTTCCCTGTATCCATATGGAGTTTTCTTAAACAGTAAATAGAGGGTACTTAATATTTACAGAGTAAGTTCGAACTTTTATGTCTTCAAATGAACACTGGCATTGGCATTTTCACTACTTTCGGTATTCATGATATGAAGTAAAAGTCGGTGCTGAACACACTTTTTGCATCTCGATGAAACAAGAAAGAAAACCATACGTTAACTGACTCTAATTGGTTTAATTTACCTTCCCACTGAAGGCTCTAGGTTATGCCAGTATGACTTTGATTGTTACTGGTAAGCTATGACCTCACGAGGAAAGAAATAATTTTATAGAATGTTGCAGTTATAAAAAGCATTTGATCAAGATAAAATATAGTCAGGTCGGTAGGTCAAAGATGGAATAAGGAAAGGTATAGTGCTAGTATCTGCTTTATTTGTGGAAGGACTCTGCAGACTCCAATCTTAATATGGTCACAATATTAAGACTGAATACTTCAAGTCACTCCACACATTACTATCGATCTGTCTGTTGACTGTGGAGAGACTCCATGCATGGCATTTCCATTGTGCCTCCACAACTGCACAGCTTATCAACTATAAATATACCGTGAAATTCCTTGGAGTGAACTTCTGTGAATGTAGTTACTTACTGTGAATATCTTGGATTATTAGGAATAGTTCAAAAAACATATTTTTCTTTTTTTAAAATTCTGGAATAGAAGTCTATTTTGATTTTCATCTCAACTGCCTAAAATAATAATGCAGCCCATTAAATTAAATAGATATTCTGTAAGAACTGAAATTCAGATTTTTAGCTTGTATGAAAAACATTAGGCCATCTTAATGTCTTTGAGAAGAACTTCGGGCCTCACAAATATTTAAATAGCCTAATATTTCTCGTCATCCAATGCTAGCTCAAAATCTGAATTTCATTTCTCAATGACGGTGGAAACAAAACTTAGAAAATGTTTTATTATAACGGTACCCTGCTTAAGAAGTAAAACAGTTAAAATCTTACTTCGATGATATACCTTTAAAACGCCAAAAAAAAACCTGCATCTGAAAATGTCGTCAGTTTATGTCGTCTGCTGGATATTCTTGCAAACTTTTGGAACCTATTTTTGCATACAGGCTAACAGTGTGGACCCTGTAGGAGCAGTCTGATCTGGGTCAACACTGTTTTCTAAAATGACTTATAAATCACAAGCAGATGACAAAGCAGACGACAATTGTTGTGATTGGCAGTTTTAGGGTTAAAGTCACTAACTTGATTAGATGCTGTAGCAAAACAAATTAACTGAGAAAAATATATATACCATAGGTTATAGGAGCAAGGATGCTGGCATCCAAAAATAGGAAATGTACACTGTTAAAATAAAGTCGCTCCATTTGTCACAAACTAAAGAAAGGCAAGTAAACCAGCTCCTTCCTCCCTAAGAAGATGATCGCATTGCTAAACAGGAGTCACTAAACACTATAATATGACCATCACGAAAACATGCCTATATAATTTTGATCCCCCTTAAACACCACTTTTATATACTATAGTAAAACTGGGATTTACATCGGTATACATTATTTTTCTTATTTCTTCTCAAAAACATAGATTATGGGTACTCGTAAGAACCGCTCGTCGAGTAACGAGTACCCACAATCTATGTTTTGAAATATGAAAACAATGTCCGAATTTTTACATGAAAATCTTCATTTTTTTGTGGCAAAATTTTCAGTATATTTGAATAGGCGTGTTTTCGTAATGCAACGAAGAGGACAGACGCACAAATCAACAATATTAACACACTCAAAAAGATAGAACAACAATTCCTGGGCTGCGTTCATAAGTGCAAGTTATCCGCGAGTGTTTTGTCCTGGACCCCTGTTCCTGTTGGAGCTCGTCATTAGGTACAGAGGTCCAGGGCAAACCTTTCGCCATCATTTTGCACTACTAAACGCAGCCTAGAACCACTGTCTGAGCGGCCTATAATAAAAAACAACCGGGTTTACTGGTATCAAATATTCACCCTAGGTTCAAATGTTATGAAAATACAAAAAGAGTGTTTGGCTCAAATGGAGACTATCTAACTTAATCAGTAAAACGTCACAGAAAAACGTGTGTAAATCTTAAGTCATTTTGCGATGAAAAAATAATGAGGGCTTTTGGCAATTACTTCAGATACTAGCAGCCAAGGCCCAGTTGTTCAAAACATCGTTAGCTTAACGAACTCGTTAGTGGTCGAAATGTTATTTGTTCTAGATAGTACAATTTCAAATTTACAGGTATTTATGCGACAAAATGTGAGTAGCTTTTGTAAATGCAAAAGCTACTCACATTTGTTTTCAACAAAAATATTAACATATATATATTTAATTATCAAAGTTTTAACGATACGTTAACTGTCGATATCGTAAGTTTTGAGCAACTGGGCCGGGAGCTAAAGAAAACTAGTAACTGTTCTAGTAAGTACAATATCTAAGTCACATTGTTGATGAAACAATGTGAGTAGCTTTTGCAAATGCAGAAATCTTTCACATTTCTTTTCCAGCAAAAATATTAGTCTATATGCAATATTTTAAGATCAAAGCTTTAACAATACGTTAACTAACGACATCGTTAGTTTTGAACAACTGGGCCCAATGATTGAACTACAGAGGGCCCAAGTCAAGTCCTAACGCCAGGCATCAACCTTCTAATGAATAAATATAGGTCGGCACCAAATCTGCCAAGTGTAGGTAGTCCCCTTATCCTGCTGCATGTTTTCTGACCTGGGTCAACTGAAGGAATAGCTTTGCCTGCGCACCCTATATTTCTCTTTTTTCCCCACCTATTTTATTCAGAGTTGCCTATTTGATGTACAAATAGAAAAGCTTTACATTATTTAGCGGATCTATCATGATCACATGACTATCACGTGATTCCGAGCCATTCTATAAACCGTGTTTATTTCACATATTTGATGAGACTGAGAAAAAAAAAAAAGATAGAAAAAAGACTGTGCTGAAATCATCGGACTGACTTTGAGAATTATGACACAGATTGACCTTGAATACACAGTGCTTGAATTCGGACATGCAAAGTGTTTTTTAAAAATATGTTCCCTTCACACTCTGACATCAAAGAATCTAAGGATAAGCATTCTTTCTGGATATCCTGAGATACTCTCGAATTCGCCTATCCCAGCTCACTGAAAGCGTTAATAGATCGCGAGCAACAGGCTAAGGGTTAATTTTGGCAACAAGTACAACACAGAAAATGAAAATACTGGATGTCAGTTCGTCGGTTACTGTTAAAGTTATCGTTATCAAAATGTTTAATCATTATTATAATAATTATTCTATTATTTTTGTTAGAAGTTTTTGCATATACTTTAATGCCTGTTTTCAACAGGCATTCAAACTGATTGCAACTGGCTGTCTCTAGCCAGGATAGAGGTTACGTCCTAGATATAATTAATTTTGCCTTTGCATTTTAGGTCATTAACCACAGATGGTAGCATCTTAACCGTGTGGATCTGATTAATACACCACAGATGGCAGCAGCAGCAGATCTTAGGGCTTCTAGGGAGGTAGAAGCCCACTTACAATGTAGTTTTAAGATAGGCAAGGTGCTATATGATGTAACCTTGACAGAATCCAGGTTGTCATGGGTCAAAAAGGGGGATGCAGTTGAGAAAGCAGGTACTGGTAAAGCTGTCAAGACTGATATTGTGTACGACTCTAGATAGCAGATACGTTACTTTGAAGAGATAATTTTTTTTTTCATTACAAGAAGGCATTTTGATTTTGTGGATTTAATTGATGCGTACATTCACCGATGAATCCAGAACAAACTGACTAAAGGGCTTTATGTTAAGTTTGTAAGTGCTCACCGACATTTACATATCAGTAAAACCCACAAAAATTAAATTCATTCCTTACAATTCCAGTTTAGGTCATACTTAGTTAAACGTACTGATTGAATATCAATTTTAGACGAAGAAAATAGTTGCAAGAGATTGCCGTGTGATATAGAAATATGATTATGATTTTGAATTTTCGCTGGCATTAATTAAATGATGCTAAAGTAGTGGTAGTCCATATGATTTGTTATGAATACACAGCTTCTTTATTACCATTAGAATCATCTTTTCAAATGCCAAAGTCATTTTAATGAGTTCGTATAATAATTGGCACACCTGCTTAAGCAGACAGTATAGGGTCTGGTTATTCATCGTTTTTTTTTTTGTTTTTTTTTTTTGTCTATTTTCTGTCGATTGTAGCACCCCTATCAGTCAGGTCGATTTCTGAATAACTGTTCACCTACAATCGTATTGATTTGCATACTCTATATCCTAACATAGTCTCAAACAACATTATAACATTTTATGACCATTTTTCTCAGTCCAATAATGAGCCGGCCTCGGTGGCTCAGTTGCGCCATCCGACTGGAGACCAGGATGTCGCGGGTTCAAACCCCGCCGAGGTCGGTAACATTCTTTCGTGGAGATTGATCATGAAATATTTTCTACGGTCATTCTCTCCCTTCCGCTGATTCAAGAAGGGCAGTTATCAGTTTCTGGCGAAAGAATGTGCACAATACTGGTTAACCGCTCAGAGGACTAATCCTGCCCAGTACACGTGTGGTTAGGTAAACTGACCGCGCTCGACATGACCCCATAGGGTTGACTGGGCCGTAAAACCTCAACACAACGCATACTCATTATCCTAACATGACCTCAAACACAGTTATATAATTAAATGGCCATTTTTCTCAGTCCAGTGATATCGATGTTTTATGTCAGCCTTAGTGTTTAGCTCCACTTCGACTTAACATGTACAATCATCTTACCTGGCGTGTGATTTCTCCTTGCATGGACTGAAACATTGCGGTGTCGTTTCATTACCCTTCTACTTCGTGTTCTAATGATTATGTCCGTTTTTTAACCCAACTATTGCATCTACCTCTGTTACTGCATTATCTGCAGTCGTTAAACCTGTCATTTACTTCCTCTGTAACAGGGACTGCAGTTCACGATTAGATCTGTAGTTTATGGCCTAATAACTATGCTATTTTTTATGTCATTTCTAGCGTTCAGCTCCATTCTGATCAATTATATCACCTATAGTGTTCAAACCCGGCATTTGCTGAGGCGAAACTAACAAGTACCCGCAAATGTTGTTTATATGAAGAAAAACATATATTGTGGGTAATAATTAGAATTGCCTCAATGATGCAGTTTTAAAGGTTAGTCACAATGTATCTGTATGTTGTTCAGAGAAATGGAGAAAATTATCCCAGAATCATCATCAAATACAGTTTCCACAGACCAAAACCAATATCTGTTCAAACAGTGTAGATCTAGATGAGACGGCTCCTCTCATCAGGATCTGTACTGTTTGCCATTCTGGTTTTTAGTTTAGACTGAAACTCCTATTTGCATCAGTGGACAGGTTCAAATTCAAGAATGGAAGAGTCCACTTGCAGGGATGAAATGGTTAAGAAGCCTGTTGGATTACTTGTAGTTATTGTACCAACTGAAGAAATAATCAGTGTGAAGAAGATACCTGGAAGAAAAGGTGATGGGGTTCAGGTTATTGGATTTGCCATCTGCTATGTGAAGCATCAGACAAAATATATTTTGAAGCAGGAAATAGTTCAGTTCCTTGGAAGTGCTGAAGAGGGGGAGGAGTGGAGTAGCAGACTACAGGAGACTTTAGACAATGGTGAATATGCGTATACATGTATAGTAAGAACTCTAGATAAGTACCTTTTCAGTCAAAACATATTGTTTTTAGTATTTATTAGGAGCGCCTCCATAGGGCATTTCTAGTGCTTTTCGCAAGCATATTTTCATGAAAAAAAAATAATAAAAATAATATTAATACATACAAATATTATGAACCACAACAAAACCTACAAATTGGCATGTGCGTCCAACGAAGACTCAGATAAGCCTGATCAGAGTCTTCGCTGACCGCATGAAGAAAACTTGGGGCCTTACTTACGCATTGAATGCACAAAAAAGACTGATCAGACTGGGCAGATACCAGTCTGATCTGAGTCTTCGCTGACAGCATGAAGAAAGCTTGGGTTCTTACCTACGCATTGAACGCACAACAAAGACTGATCAGACTGGGCAGATACCCAGTCTAATCTGAGTCTTCGCTCGTCGCACATAACATTTTGTTGGTTTTGTCGTGCGCTGGCTCATATATATATGCTCTGAAGACCCTATTTCTCATGTAAGTTGTTTTTGCAACCAATAAACTCAAAATGTTGTCGTCTTTTGACAACCCCAACCCCATCCTCTCTCCGCATAAGGAAAGGCCTGAATATTCAGACCCCGCCCCCCCCTCACCCCCCCCAATCCTTATTATGTCTGCGTTACAGGTGAAAATGCAACTTATTGTTTTCCTAACTAGGGATTGAACCCGGTCCATTGAAATTGTCCTACACCATACCTATAAAAACTTGTACCGCAGAGAAGTAAAAGCGTGTTATATACATATACCCGATGACGTCCCCTCCATTATGAATTTCGTCCCTGAATTTGTAAGAGCTAGAAAACCAGATGAAATGAGACTGAGTGGGTTTTATGCGCATATTTGGTTTATTTTAGATGTAACTGATGAAACTAAAAATGCAAATCATATTTACCCCTGTTACACCTAGCTAGTCCATTTGTGGATACTTTTGATACTTAGTAATGACGTTTCTAAAATATGCTGATGAAATGGCAAGCAGACTCAGATAAGGCCCCTTTTACCCAAAATGTACGGTTTCCGTTCCTGTTTCCCTATGAAAACATATATCCTGACTACAAATTGGAAGCGCCTCACCAAGACGCCTCTAATTTGTACCCACAACATATCTGTTTGTGGAAAAATAAGAAGAATAGATTTGTTGAACACTCTGGAGCTATGATTGAGGTTTCATGTTACTCTGTATACTTTACACAGGCCTGCCTGCCTAACTATTTTGGGTAAATACATTATGTATCTTCATTCTGTTATAGCACCAAATCGGCCTAGGAAACTATTGGTTATTGTGAATCCAATAAGCGGAAGTGGAAACGCAATGAAAGTCTACAAGAATACAGCTGCTGGAATATTTAAGGATGCCAATATTGAGACCAGTGTAATCGGTAAGAATAGGACGTATCTACATAAATCAATCCAGGAAACAACTTTTGCAAACAAAAAAAAGTCTGGAATAAAACTAGTAAGCTATTTCATTTTTATTTCAAGTGCATACGTTCTGTACCTGTGGATTGTATTTAATGTTGCAAATAAAGTTCTCGTTATTTTTCCTCATGCTTACATCCTGCCCGTTAGTTATCTAGCATATTTTGTATATAAATGAGCAGATCATGCATTAGTGACATTTAGTCTTTTCATTTTGTTTGGCAAAAATTAAGGTTTGACAATGCATTCAAGCTCAGACTAATTTTACTAGATCAAAACCCCACCACTTCTAAAAGGGAACTATTCTAAAAGGAAAGAATTTGCTTCCATGCCTGCGTTCTGAAAAAATATTTACTCTTTGTAGAGTAAAGGGAGTAAGAAAATTATTTCCTTATAGAGTAGAAAGCACGTATTAAAAGTGGATCTAACATGAGTGTAAATTGCATATGATATTCATTTAACGTATTTAAATTTAAAAAAAAAAGGTAAGAGAAAAGTCTGCTCACCCATATCCGTAAATGATACAAAGTTAAGTATTGAGCTCATTTAATAAATATCATATGCAATGAACACTCATATAAGATCCTCAGTTTATATGACCAGAAACAAATCAGCTCAGTCTGTACGTTTGTGCAAAACTATACAGTCTGATCTTGGTCTGCTCTTGTTGACCTATTATTCTAAATTGTTCCAAAATTGTGTAAGACAGTTGTTTGAGAATGAAGGCTCTGATCAGGCAATGTGGTGGTGTAGATGTTGATTTTGGTTATAACTGTCTGTGTATGTAATAATGACACCTTTTTTTCCATATCACAGCCTAAAGTTAAGTGGAGCTAATGATGTGTTTCTGGTGTAAGCACAAGTGTAACATTTTCGTCATAGTTTTACTCTTTAGGTAATAGCTCACCTTTATGAATGTACAGGATTGCATTCACTCTCGTGCTGGTGGGAATCAGTGTTAGTATCCACAAATGTTAAGATTTTATATGAATAGGTTTTAAGAAGTATTTTATCCAAATGCTTCAGTGGATTAAGTTGATGTTTGGCATACTGGTACAAAGTTTGATTCTTTACCATCATAAGTTTTGCTCCTGATCCTGAGTTACAGACTGGGGATGTTTATGTTAAATCAGTATAATTTAATGTCAGGATACTTTAATACATTAGAAGTTGTAAAAGGCAGCTTCTAAGTTTTGTTGTGTGCAAGCTGTATCACATTCAATTAACTTAAAGTCAAGGTAAGCCTAGTGGACAAATACTTTTCGTAATGAGAAGATATACTGAAGTTTAAGGAATTATGTCTGCTGACTGCCTGGATAATTTAGCTGAAACTTGGATTATTGTTACACACTGGTACAAAGTTTCATACAGCATAAGCCCAGTTACATTTTTGTGACATTGAGGTCAAGGACTTTGATTTAGAACGTTCATGTAAAAGTTTGATGTTAAGATTTTTAAAAGAGGCAAGTCTCCTGCATACCTTGATGGATGTAGTTGATGCTTGGACTAATGTAAGCTATTAATCTAAAGATACAATAGAAACACTCCATCTAGCCCAGCACTGACTATGAATGTAGCTCACAGACTTTATCCTGGTCCTGCTGAACCCGGATATGCCCTGTCTTTGCAAACATTATAGCTCCAGATCAGTCGGCTTATTCAACTGATCTGGATCTACAGTGTTTGGCATTTAATATGTGAATTTGCATCTCATTCAGCAACCTGGATCCTTGATACTTAAACTGATGCTCAGCACTGCTCTGAATCTCCTGCCCTTCTTCAGCTTGAGGTGGTCAAGGTCATGGGCATATGTAGAGCATTGACTGCTGAATGCATGGATGGATTTAGTTAGTACTTGAACTTGAATCTTTTTATACGATGAGAAAGCTTGATTTATATGAGCTGTCCTGTCCTACAGCTGGTCTTGTCTTTCTTTCCAGTTACTGAAAGAGCCCATCACTGTGAAGAACTTTTGTCGACCTATGACCTGACTACATTAGATGGGTATGTGTTTAAATAAGCAAGCAAGAATAAGTAAATTTAACCACATAAAAAGGAGTCTTCGTGCTAAAAATGTACAGCAACGGTCCATATTACCCTCTGCATCCAATATGTCGGCATTTTGACTAGAATGCTACTTCATTTAGTGTTGCAGTGTCGCAGTAATTGTTTGTGACCAACACATCATGAATGTAGATAAAGCATCTGGAATTACACTAATTTCAAAAGGAAAAGTTTGGAGATATTCTTAGTTAGTTCTCAGTGATTCTGTTCCTAAGAAAGTAAAACTCTGCTTCTACAGTTTATTATATAATGTTTGAAAAAATGACAAACCAGCTAATTGCTAGTATAGCGTGGGTCTTCCTCAGTCATATCAAATGATCATCATATTAGACTGACCAACATATGAGACTAAAAAATTTGAGGTGTTGACCAGGTAACTATGATTTTGATAGAAGGCTTTACTAATTGCTTAGTCTCTAAGGGAAATTGATATACTATTAGGCGAGGCATCTATGAAAATTGTTTTGTCACCCTTCTGATAAGGGGCCTGCTTTATAAGGAAGTAATTTGCTCTCCATGGGAGCCAGTTCTTACCTTTAAAACTGGGACCCTTTTCAGAAGGGATGTGTTATGCAGGAAAGCAAACAGAAAGTAGCAAACGTTATCTCCAATGATATTGTAGCAAACTTACTAGATGTTTCAGGTCCTTTTAAATTGCCTTGATGCAAGTTGTTTGTTGAATACATGTAATTACTGTTGTTTTATTTCAGTATAGTCCTGGTGGGTGGTGATGGGTTTTACCATGAAGCAGTGAATGGTTTACAGCATACGTTATTGAAAGAAGCTAAATTAAATGAAAATGATCCAAGTACCAGCCTGCAGACAATTCCTGTTCCTATTGGATTGATACCAGCAGGTTTGAAAAGCACAAATATAGGGTAAAGGGAACTAAACATCAATCCCACCCTTAGAGCGCCATAATAATGCCACTTTTATTAGTGTTTAAGACTTCTTTTCAAGATATGGCTGGGCTTCCAAACTCTTTTCTTTTTAAAAAGAGCATGCTAAACACAGCAAGTCAAGTAAGGAAAAAAACCGCCACTAATACCAGCGCTTTCCGTGACTTTGGAGACTAAATAGAGTAACCCCTAAATCATACATATTTAAACTTCACATGTCTTCTTCTAGCTGCAGTAAACGCAGACTCTGAAACATTTATTTTGAAAAAATTATGTAATTGCACACAATCAATTATGTAATTACACATGCACGCACGCACACACACTTTTTTGTTCAAATTAGAATAGGTTTCAATTATTCTTTGTAACTGTAAAACACTAAATACTTGCGGCATCAAAGTGATTTTTCTGGAAAGGCTTCAGCCACTTGTTTGTGCATTTTAATTTTGGCGCATTCAAACTTTCAGGTATTTACCGTACCATACCCGTTTATCTTACATTAGATATTAGCGGAGTTTTATTTTGGCATTTTGCCGAGATCGCAAGTAGCATTCCTACTTTTAGATGCATGCCACCTAATATATATTTTAACTGGAAATTGAATATTGGCAAATGTTTCTTTGTCGTTTTTTTTCTAGATCGCCAATTACACCAAAGTAAAGTGATCATCAGATGTTTTTTATAGTATTAAACATACACAAGATACCAGGCTTTTTTTTTTTGCACAAGTCATCCGTTCTGACACAACTGGTTCCCAGTGTTCTATATACCGTAGCTCGCGATAATGTATTGTTTTTCAGCCAAATATTAAATCTTTTTTTTTTTTTTCAATGAAAATATATTGTTGGGACACAGTACAGCTTACTTTTTCTTTGTTTGTTTTTGCACAAGTCATCCGTTCTGACACAACTGGTTCCCAGTGTTCTATATACCGTAGCTCGCGATAATGTATTGTTTTTCAGCCAAATATTAAATCTTTTTTTTTCAATGAAAATATATTGTTGGGAACAGTACAGCTTACTTGCAGAGTTGCTTCATTGGGACAGATGAAAATTAATATTAGATTTTAGTGTCCTTGACCTAAAGTTTATTGTCACAAGTTTGCAAAGATGGTCTGATTTTTTTTTGCCAAAATGTTTTTCACAGAACTACCTCCAGAAACAATGGATGGGATGAATTTGGTCAAATTTGGTACAATATATATGAGCACCGCTCCAGGAAAACCGGGCCTAATGACACTCTTGATGACGTTAGAAAAACAGCGATTTAATGACGTCATGTAATACGTCTGACGTTTGCCGGTTTGTAAACACGGAAGTGAATTGTATTTAGATCTACACGAAATGTTTGAACAAAACATTTATATTACAAAGAGGCAGGTGTCAAGCCAGAAGACTGAGATGAAGAGGTAATTTCAATATTTGTACAAATAAAATATTTGAGTTTGTTTGCTTTTGTTTTATTATCACTTGATCGAGGGCTTGAAGTTCACCGTTAAATTGAAATTAACCATTCGATGTTGAGTCTGTCATTATTCAGATTTACCCTGGCGTTTGATATTTATTTCCTAACCAGGTTTTGATACTGTAATTGATACAAAAATATTGGTGTCACGGGATTTGTGTTGCAAATTTTATGGCAATGCATTTTCTACTGCTTCGCACGCGCTACTATTTGAGCCTTAAATTTGCAGACGTTAAATATATATATATATATATATATATATATATATATATATATATATATATATATATATATATATATATATTTTGTTTTATAAAATCATATATTTAAGTTGTAGCGGGTTTACAAATTTTTATTTAGCTTGATTAATATAGATAAATTTTATTTTAGAAAATAGCCATTTACGAATACATATAAATACATTTAAAAAAGCGCTATACACAGCAACAGATGCGATGGCCGAGTGGTTACGGTACCGCGTTAAGAATCCCCCAACCCGAGTTCAATCTCGGGTAAAAGCAATTTTTTCCCGGTTTTTATCTGTTTGTCTAATCTGCAAAAAGCTATTCATTTTTATCATTTAATTTTGAACTTATGTTGAATGACTGTGTGTGTGTGTGTGTGTGTGTGTGTGTGTGTGTGTGTGTGCCCCTGTGTCTGATCTTATTGTGTAATACTAGTGATCATATTCTTTGTGGTGTACCTAACAATAGTCTAAGTATTAGACAGTATATCAATTAATTAGTGATACATTGTTAATAATTCGACCTAAACTTTACCACTCTGGGCTAATTCAGCAGAAGACACCTCTCTTATTTTTCTCAAAAAATTGTCTCCTTATAGAAATATCCATACATTTTAAACGGTTTAGCATTTAAGTTTATTATAAGAAATGTGTCAAATCCTTTAGCCAAATTATTTTAACCAGCGTATCCCTCTTATTAACTCTTAACT
The DNA here is from genome assembly GCA_964016985.1 of Anodontia alba. Taxonomy (NCBI): domain Eukaryota; kingdom Metazoa; phylum Mollusca; class Bivalvia; order Lucinida; family Lucinidae; genus Anodontia; species Anodontia alba. The sequence goes on from OZ024825.1 coordinate 23,186,814, forward strand.
CTGTAGACCAAACAGTTGCCTATGCAAACAGTAAAGATCATTGAGACGGCTCGTAACCAGGCCCTCAGAAATTTATTTGAGGGACATAGGTCTCTTTTGTCCCGTATTTTAGGGGACATATGGGGTAATTTCAAGGACTAATCGCTTGAATTTTACAGAAAATATTACAAATTTTAGGGGACATCAGTGTCTCTCTAAGATGAAGGTTTAGGGGACATCAGAGTCAAAAAGGGATCAAGTCTCGCGTTTTTTAGTTACAAGGAAAACCCTGGTCGTAACGAGCCGGCATCAGAGTCTACTTTGCAATTCCGTTTTTTTTCCTTTTTTGGATGGCACCCCCACTTGCAGCAATGGGTATGTACAAATTCAAAGACAGAAGAGTCAACCAGAACCTCAGGGAGAAAAGGTTACAGTTTATATTCAAAGTCATCATCATCAAGTAACCCTAATTGATGTCAGAACTAAATTTTAATATTTATGTTTATGTGTTTACTTCTCGAAAAGTGCAAATACAGATTAAACTGCCAAGAAGATTGATCTGAACGCACAGAATACCACTGCATTCAGGTTGGTTTACATGAAGCGGTTTTAGCATTAATTCTCTCTGTAACCATGGTTATTTATCGTACGTCCTGTTTTCATAAAATACTTGTATTTTCGGATGATCTACGCGAACCCTGCAGTTATGCACGTCAAACGAGATAGTGATGCAGCTCGTAATGTCCTGCCACACGTTATTCAGCCGAACGGATTATCAAGACGACAGGATTATTTATAAAGAACTGTTCGTCCGGTCGATAGGCCCTTTTACCAAACCTTTTTTGTGTCCGACTTTACCTAACCGGTAGTATGGTTTTATTTGATGGCTTGACTGTGAACAATGAACTCTCTTCTGTCTGGTTTTTGTATCAAGGTGGCTGGGTAGTGGGAGGGGGAGGGGAGGAAATCTACTTCATACAAAAGAGTGAACAAGATAGATTTTCGCAAAAAGTAATTGCACGTGAGTGTTCTCAACGATGCCGACAATACAGTTATGCATCCAGTTAGCCAACATAAATATATGGTGTCTTGCTACTTACGCTAAGCCTTTCCTTTTATCTCCTTTTTTTTTTGTCAGAATGACGAGATGGAAAACGACAGCACATTACCAATTTTTCGCAACAATCCCGGGTCATTTCCACTGTTTCGCATGGTATAGCCCCCCCCCCCCCCTCTCTCTCTCTCTTTCTCTCTCTCTCTCTCACACACACACACAAACACACACACACACACACACACACACACCTGCCTTTGAGTATAAAACACTTTGTAGTTTTTGTTATAGTTGAATAGCACACTATTTGCTTAGTTATGTGGCGTTTTACATTATTTGATTAAATTCTGACGTGATGATGACGTCAAAGCATTAAAATTGTGTGAATCAAACGGCTGTAGAATTAAAAATAAGAGAAATATCGCGAAACGGTTTTCATTTATAGAATAAGAATTGGAAGGGAAATAAGATTTTACAAAAAAACTAAATATCGAAATATTTGTCATTAAGCCCGGTTTTCCTGGAGCGGTGCCCATATGTTTTTATGGAGAAATAAGAAAACTATCAATATTTTTCAGTTGAAAAGTATGTCATATCTGGAGCTATGCTCTTATCTAGAGCTAGAGCTATGTGTTATTAACATTTTGCTGCCTTTCCTAGCTCTGGATGCCATCGTGTTATTATTTAATTAAATCACATACGTCAACATGATGGATTACGATGTTTTAATATAAACTGGGCTGTGACTAGCGAAAAGGTGTTTCTAGCATTCGCGCAATGTGCAGATTCTGATTCATCCCATGCATGTGCAGTGTCTCATCTAGGCATTAGTTCTCCACTCATATATTTTGTTGTACCCAATGATTCTATTGGCAGAGAGCGAAATCCTAGATCAGACTGCGCATACACGCAGAGTTTTCTGGGCATTCACTGTCCACAAATGCTGGAAGACACGTTTTTATACAACTGTCGTAGTTTTTACATGTTTATTGACTAATGTATCCGAATATAAACAAACAAGTATAAAAATAATGAGTTTTATTGTAGATACACATATTGCACCTCAGTGGTGTAAATCTGCGTCTGAATTGGGCTGTAGCATTAGGCATTGTCACAACATACGTTCCATGTGATGTGATTGCAGAGGGACATAAGAATGTTTAAATTCTTAATCCCAAAATCAGTTTATGATCTCTTATCAGAAGCTTAATGTGAAATTGAAATTTATGGTCATAAACAAAATGATGGAATCACCCACATTTTTACTTCAGCCTAGTGCAGATTTTATGTTTATTATCTTTGGGATCATCGAACCTGTTCTGGTTACTTTGAAAATCGAATACCTCTTAAGCCGGTGTATGAAGCCACGATAAATACATTACTGCATGTGAAGAGAATAAAACCGAGTCTCGGATTTTCACACTTTTATGTGTTCTTTGAATCCAAAGGCAACCTTTTAGATTTTTTGACTAGTCCTTTTATGTGTCATTCAGCTGTGCAAAATCTTAACATATTTTACGAAGTGTTTATTTGTTCTTTGTTTCCAAAGGTAACCTTTTAGGTTTTTGACTGGTCTTTATGTATCATTCAATTGTGCAAAATCTGAACATGTTTTACAAAGTGCTTTATTTTTAAAGAGTAAATAAGATGGGATGAAAGGCTTGGAATAGATGTATTCTAGTATTTTCTCATGGTTGGACCTCCAAACAGTCAGATAAAGTCGTAAAATCGTTTTGGGCTGGAAAATCCTGTAGTTGTTTTTTATATATATCTCGTACATCATAATAGGCTGTAAGTCTCGTTGTTACACGATGTGGCAAGAGTGCACAAAACCTTTTCACCAATGGTATAGAGAACGTCCAGGAATAGCCACAATCACAGATCGTAGCCCACTAAGACGCCAAGAAGCAGAGCAAACATGCATAACAAAAGCCACAGGGCAAAGATAAGCAAAGCAACTGGCCACAATTTACCCAATGTGATCGCAGTGCTAGACAGGATCCACTAAACAAAACAATAAGAAAATGTGATTATCCGATGGTCCTACAGTTTTTATGTAGTCTGTATCGCTTATTTGATGGCTTCCTAGATACAGTCGAACCTCAATGGCTCGAACATCTTTGGGACCATGGAAATTCGTTCGAGACATGGGTAGTTCGAGCCACTGAGGGTTAATCATGGCACCAGTTCAGGAAGCAAATAGCGATAATTTAGGGTAATCTTTTCGATTTTCTACACAATGAATGTATGTTGAGTGAACACATTAGAATCGCCTCGATGAGGCGATTCGAATGAGTACACACAACATACAATTCCATGATAAATGAGAAAAATCCCTAAATATTTGTTTTCTTGAGCTATTGGACGGATTTTGTAGGGACTGAAAAAAAGAGTTCGAATCATCCACGGTAAACGAGCCATCCGGGTTCGAGCCATTGAGGTTATACTGTATTTTTATAATGTCTATATACCTCATATACATAAAATATTCTCATACCATAACTTCTCATCATACTTGTCCTAAACTTTCAACGTTCAATAAACTTCCTGTAGTTATGCTTATAAACTGTTGTATGGGTACCAAACAATGTGGACCCTGATAAGATGCTAAATTCTCGGGCATTTGATTTAGGTTTACAATGCTTAGGCCTGTCTGTAGTAGTACTTAGGGTAAATATGATACCTCTTATTTTTCAGGGACGGGAAATGGTATTGCATTAAGCTGCTATGGTTGTTACGATGCTCGAACTGCTGCATTGTCTATTGTAATTGGTAAGTGTTGAAAGACTGCCTTAGCTCTTGTAGTCGGTAAGTCAGGGCTGAAGTTACTGCCTATCACGGAAACATACCTATGTAATTTTGTCCCCTTAAACCCCGCCTTTATAAAGTAAAACTTGGTTTTTAGGGACGTACATTATTTTATTTCTGCACAAAAACATAGATTAGTGGGCACAAGGCGGTTCTAATGAGTACCCACAATCTATGTTGTTAGCAGAAATATATATAAAAATATATATCAGGGTTTTTTATCTGAAAGTTTTCAGTTTTTGGAGGTGAAAGTTTTTGTATATTTGAATTAGCGTGTTTTTGTAATGTTAGCTGTTGAACATTTACATGCCAAATTTATGTTATCAAAATATAATCTTGTAGATTTCCGTGTATTTTGATGTTTACCTTTTTTTATTTATTATGACATTAATGGTGAGCGTATCTGTTACGAGAATAAAAGGCTGGAAAGGCCAGCGCCAGGGCAGAAAGGGTCAAACCGAAGCCGATGTAGAGAAAGCCAAAGCCGAGGCTGAGGCCATGAAGGATAGAATAAAAGTCGAGGCTGGCGAAGGGGGAAAGAGATAGGGTTGATGAGCTGGCTGAGGCCGAGAGGGCTAAACTCGAGGCCAATAAAGAAATAGAGAAGGAAAAATTGGAATCGGCCCGTCAATTAGAAATGCATGGCTGTTATGGAGCAAAATACAAAGGACCGAGCAACACATACGTGCGATCCCAGGATGCCATACTTCGATAATAGTAAAGACAGAATGGATAGTTTTTGTCCCTGTTTGATAGGATAAGTAAGGTATTTGTATTTAGAATTCTGTCTGTTTAGGCTGTTGTACCCTTTTCCATGATTTCACTAGTGAGACGCATATGAAAAGTTGCCTTTGCGGCAGTGAAGGCCTAGAACAGACTGAACATCTTTGCAGTCTGAGCTAGGATTCTTTGTCCACTTACAGAATCATTTGATGCACAGTGCATGAAAAGGGCACTTGTGTAATATGCGGACAACGCAGGCCAAGATCAGGCTGTCAAGGCTGAACAGGTTCTTCACTGTCCGCTTACAGAATCAACTGATACTTTAGTTTATGTCAAAGAACAGACAATGCTCAGATCAGACTGCACGAATGCGCATACTGATCTGAACCTAAATTGTCCAAAATTGTATAAGGACCCTTTCTTGCATTGCGCATCTTTTGATATTGGAGATTTATTGAAAGACACCAAGGAACTGCATCACGAAAACCTACCTATATGATTTTAACCCCCTTAAACCCCACTTTTATATAGTAAAACTGAGGTTTACAGGGGTATATATTATTTTTCTTATTTCTGCTCAAAAACATAGATTGTGGGTATTCGTTAGAACCGCCTCACCGAGGCGGTTCTAACGAGTACTAACAATCCATGTTTTGAGCAGAAATATGAAAAATATCAGAATTTTTTTATCTAAAAAAATGCCATTTTTTGGTGGTAAGATTTTCAATATATTTGAATAGGCGTGTTTTCGTAATGATAGGATTAAGCAAATGCAGAGGATGATTTAAGGCTTCACCAGAGCTCTAAACAAAAGGGCTAACCAGATAATTACTTTTTGGAGTGGCTTTGAAGTGGGAAAGCCATCTACAGAGCAAAAGGAAAGACCATGTCCAGAATTAAATCTGATCGTGCTTATGAAACTACTGTGCTTGATATTGTTCGAATGGCATTCTTTGCTTCACATTTTTTTCTATATGCAAAATTTTCTTCTCGAATGATAGTATTATCATTGTCTCGTCAGGAAACATTTGCCATTTAAGTCTCTGTGTCATGTTCTTAGATATTTACCTAAAATTTGAAATAGGTCTATGATTTTTTTATTCCAAAAATATGTTTGTTTTTTTTTATTCCATTGACTTAATTACTGATTTTTTGATAACGGTATTGAAAAAGTAGCAGAAAGTAGGAACAAGTGAATTGCCTAATCTGCTTATGTTTCATAATTTATTGCCAATTTTACTATAATAAAAAATAAAATATTCATTTTTTTTAATCTTTCAATAGAAGAAAACTGTTGTTCTTAGGCACAAAAGGTTTTGTCTTACATTACGAAAACAAGCCTATTTAAAAATACAAAATTTTCCCATCAAAACTGCTCAAACCATAGATTGTGTTTACTCGTTAGAGGCGGTTCCAGCGAGAACCCACAGTTTGAGCAGAAATAAGAAAACATATGCGACCCGTCATGCGAAAAGGGACCTTGTGGGAATTTTTGGCGAAAATGAGGTATTAATGTTTTCAGATTTGTTGGTATTTTAGAAACAAATTGACACCAAAATAAATAAAATGCTCCTAAGGGTTTCTGATTTACACTATCTTAAACATAGGTACCCTAAACGTAATTTAACGTCACAGAATAATTCGACATCATAAGTTACGTCACCAAACTATTACCAGTAAAGTAACTGGTTATAATGAAAGAAAACATCTGAAAGGCATTTCAAAACAATAATAGATTTATGAGGGATGTTCGAAATGAATTGCTTATTGTCCTCTAGCTCGATATCCACGTGGGGCACGATAAAAACCAATACATACCTGTATAGGGTTAATTAATATCTACACAATGGTGTATAAATGTACATGTTAGACTTAGTGTAAGACATAAAATCTGCCATTTGAATACACGCAGTCATTGACCACTGCAGTAAAAATGGTTGGTAGAAGCGTCGACAAAAAAGATGAAATACTGGCTTACATTTAAGCTCGCTCAAAACGTTGTTCTTTGAAGAAGCTGATGACTGAAATTTCTACTGCTTTTGGACCTTCTTGTGTGTCTTATGGCACAGTTCGGCGGTGGAAAAAGAAATTTGAGTCTGGTGTAGAGTCCATCAAAAATGCACCGAAATCAGGTAGGCCAAAATCTGCATCTCGTAAAGAAATCGTTACCAAAATAAAGGAAATCATTGAAGGAGATGCCAGATTTACAGTTCGTGATATTACACGAAAGGTAGGCATATCACTATCAACGGTTCACCTTATTTTGAAGAAGCATTTGAAAGTCAGAAAGATTTCTGCTAGATGGGTGCCACATCTGTAGACTGACGAGCAAAAGAGGCAACGGGTTAAAGTGGCCAAAAAGCTGCTTCAAATGTTTCCAAAATATGACAAAAAGCAGTTTGCCCATGTCGTCACAGGTGATGAAACCTGGGTCCATTATTTTGAGCCCGTCAGAAAGGTTAGCAATAAGATCTGGGCCACTAAACACAGCAAACGCCCAATAATTGCCAAACGTTCTTTGAGTACAAAGAAGGTTTTGTATGCAACCTTCTTCTCTGGTGAAGGAGTCGCAATAAAAGTGCCAGTGAAAAAGGGCAAAAGCATCACCGGAAAGTACTACAAAGACGTAGTACTGAAGAAACTGAAAAAAAGTATTATCAGAAACGACGCCCTGCCACTGGTTTTAAACATGTCCGTCTTTTACATGACAATGCCCCAGCTCACACCTCCGCAATAGTTACGGCGTTTTTGAAGAAAGAAAAAGTAACTATTTTGCCTCATCCCCCCGTATACCCCAGACCTTGCCCCATGTGATTTCTTTTTGTTTCCGAAATTGAAAGCATTCCTTGCTGGGCGGAAATACCAGTCCCGTCAGGCACTTGGATCTGCCATTCATCAGTACCTTATTACTGTGCCCAAATCAGCGTACCGTGACGCCTCAAGAAGTGGATACATCGGCTGAAACTTTGCATTTCTAGCCACGGGGAGTACTTCGATAGCATGAAATGAGTACTTTTGGGCTAACTTGAAATTTGAAGTCTCCAGATAGAAATAAGCAATTCATTTCGAACATCCCTCGTATTTCCTTAACATTAAATCATTATTAGGCATTTCTTTGGGATATCTGGCATACTGTTGTCGTCTGCAGCTATGTAGTTAACCGATTTTGAACCTCGTCGCGAGAAACCCTGTTAATTGCATACATGTACGAAGAACAAAGGCGCGACCTGATCAGCATGCGCATCTGCAGACTGATCAGCGCCTTTGTTGTTCGGTTTTCTGATAGTATGATTGCTTAGGCGACTGTATGCCAAACCAGTTCATGCCACTTGTCTTCTGGGACTGAGCAGGTTGGTTTTTGTCTCTCCTGATCAGAAACCCTAAAGACCGGTTTTCTCGCGATGAAGCTCATATGATATACGAAAAATTTAAAGAGTTCACTATTACGTTTCAAAAAATCTTTTTAAAGACAAAAAAGGGTTCCTACTGATTATTTCCTGTGTTGTTCAAAGTAGTTTTACAAGAATGATACAAGTTTAGAAATCCTAACAAGGGGACATGTTGATAAATTGACAGCGTCACAAACCGTAATACATGTCCTGGTGCGCACATGATAAATAATTGCCTATTATGCAGGTACGTCAAAGTTGTGTGACAAAATTTAATGGCAAAACTAAAAAATAAAACCCTAAAGATTTTAAAGTTCAGTCCATTTAGATTTGCTAAAAGATTTTCCTCGTATTGTCTATTGTTTAATCATCTCTGTTTTTGTATTGCTAAATGCATTGAAATGGGGAATATCGAAAAAAAACTTTATAAACTTATCAAAAATATGAAAAAAAAAAAAATAAATAAATAAAATAAAAAAATAAAATAAAATAAATAAAGGCTCTTACACTCGTGGTCATTTCATATGAAATTTATGAAACGAGCCATCGAGTGTAAAATTCTGTTTATCATAAAGCGATGAGATCATGACCTTACGCCCAGTTACTATGTGTTACTACACTAGTGGTCATATGTTTTTTGTAACATTACGTTATCCAATAAATAACAGCGACTGTATGTGATAAATCTAAGTATGGAAGGTAACACTTTTGGAAAGTTTTAACAATTAAAATTGCAGGATCAACAAGTGGTTATCATGTAAAAGATTACTTATCATGTGTGCTCTGCAATGATACATACTGTAATAACTATTTCTAGAGCTCAATGCTGATCACTTTTACTCGAGTGTGCTTTCATAGAACGTGGTTTGAGCACTGAGGGTTTAGGGCAGGTTATATCTTTATTATTGTCACCTTCACAGTGTCGTACAGGTTCCAGGATTTGTCAGCGCTGAGACCAGGTGGCTGGGTCGCTTCTGGTTCAGCAGTGAACAGTTCCTGAGCCTTACTCTGATCCTTTACAATGTTGATTTTCACTTCCGGGGAAGATGGATACTGTCAACCGTAAACTACACCAGGTTCTGAAGCCATGAAACGAAAGTGATGATACTTCCTCTAATTTGAAATTTTCTTGAAATACTTCTCCAAAAATATCTTCCATCAATAGAGTTTCCCGAGCTTAGATCAGTTATAAGCTGCGGAATATTAATCTCCCTGGTTGTAGATAGTAAAACTACTTCCGCTTACTGTGAAACAGAACTAATATAGCTATGTTTATATTTCAATTTAACCAAACTGAAACACAAACCTGGACCAAATTTCGTATGGTATGGCAACATAAAGGACAGCTCAGTATTTGAAATTAAACCCTTTAAGGTTCTATAACAAAGGTACAGGACAACAGCATTGTTCTTATTTTGTCCACGACAATTATCACAGTGGAGATTCAGATCATTGCATTTAACAGAGTTGTCAGAATTGAAATAATGAAGATAACTCACAGTCTCTTGCACCCTCGCCAATAAGCTCAGCTTCATCAGTTAGGTAATTAACTTGCTTGGGTAATGATTCGGAGCAAATTCCAAACAGATGGCATTTCCGAGGAGTTTTGAAATATGTAGGTCCGACTTGCTGGGCGCTCTGGGGGATAAGCATATTTTGGGCATAATCAAAGGAAATGTGTAACGTTCCATCTAGCACATCATCTGAATGCTTTTCATCCTCTGTCAGAGAATTCCAGTATGTACTTGAATTTTCACATTGCAGCTTGTAATAGTCACGACATTGCAAGGGCTAAATGCTGCTCTTGTTTGACAAGCTGGGCACTTTTCTCAGCTTCAGAACAGTTGACAGATTTCATTATTAAATTGTTATTTTGCTGACATATTTCACATTATTAAATTGTTATTCTGCTGACACATTATAAAATTGTTATTTTGCTGACATATTTCACATAGACGTGTACAATATTTTTCTTATTTCTGCTCTAAGACATAGGTTGTGGGTACTCGTTATCAGGCGGTTCTCAAGAGCACCCGCAATGTACGTTTTGAGTATTAATAAGAAAAAAAATCATCAGAAAAATGATAGGGCGTAAAAAATAGCTATATTTCCGCTAACATGTTGAAAAAAAAATTGGTCGGTAGGTAGGAGATTTTTTTTTATTTTATTTTAAATCCATTTTTTTTCTCTCCAGAAAAGAACAGGGTCGGGCCTGTAATTTTATGAAAATACAAGTATTTTGTTGAGGGTCAGTGCTTTACTTTTTTATTTTGCCTTTTTACTGATAAAAATAGCAGATTCAGGTGTTTGAAACCGGGTCGGTGGGGTTAGCGGAAACACAGCTATTTGTTTTTACGCCTTGTTTTGGAGAAATGAAAGAATGCAATGTCACACAGGTCCATGTGTTTTTCGTAATGAGTTAAGTAGCCTTCGGGGCAGAGACAAACTGTAGACACATTCTTACAGGCAAATAAACTGGTCGTTAGGAACTAGATCTACTTTGTCACTTGTTGTCTGAATGCCGATTCTAATGATTCTTTAAAACATAATTTCCCCTATTTACTGTAAATAGTTTGTGAAACATCCACAATTGTTAAAATGCAATAAAGTGTGCATTTAATGTGGAATGATTCCAGGCTTCTGTTTTTTTTAATAGTTTTGCAATACATTCTTAAAAAATAATATAAAAGAAAATAACGTGAACAAAAAAGAAAAAAAAAATGAAATGCAACAACAACAAAATAATAATAATAATTCCGACAAGGTTTGAACGCTGGACCGCGGGATCTGAAGGCGAGATACATATCCAATATACTACTAAGACTGATGTGGTTCTGCATTGATAAGTGTATATTTGATAATAGTCGATATTAAATCATGACGTAGTGCTCATGTATCCATTTTAATTTGGTAAGTGAATGGGGTGTTTGTGACGTAATAAGGTCGTTAAACACTTATAAAATTGAAATTTATGTCCTTCGAAAACTATGTAATTGTTTAAATGCAATTAAGTGTGTATTAAATGTGGAATGTTTCCAGTCTTCTTCTGGCAACAGATCTTTGATCTTTCACGGATGCGAAAGACAACTGCGACATTTTTACTGTTGATTTTTAAATTCCGCCGCGCATGTCACTCAAACAAGGGACAAAACTCGAATATGAACACTATGAAAAATCAGAACATTTTAATTGTCTTGAAAAAAAGAAGGCCATTTCTCCATCTACCAATGTAGACACAACATAATCCAATCATCAGCAAATGACGTTAGCGTGTTTATTATTTTCGAACGTCATTTACGTTGAATGACGTAATTTCCAATAAAGTCCCTTTTCGCGTGACGGGTCACATATGTATACCCTGTAAACCCGTTTTACTATATAAATTTAGGTTTAAGGGGTCAACATTATATAGGCATGTTTACATATACGCCACATTAAATGATTAATTTTTTTAACGATACGTTAACTAATGACATGGTAAATTTTGAACTACTGGGACCAGACTGTATTTCAGGATGCTGTATCTTTGCAATCTTTGTATTTCCTATAAACCCGTTTTCTGACACCAGTCTGCATTAATTTTGTGTATATGTTGCAGGTAAAAGAATGCATGGGAATGTTTTTAGCGTGCATTGTGAGGAAGAACTTGTCGGCTATGCTAGCTTGCTGGTCGGATATGGTTTCTGGGGAGATTTCGTTTATAATGCAGAAAGAAAAAGAAATCTGAAGAAGTTACGCTTTCTTGGTGAGATTTTTTAGAATAAGATATAGTTCAGAGTTCTATATAAGAGTGATATCGAGATATTTTATCTCACCTAAGCTATGCTCAGAATGAGCTATATTGATCACTTTTGCCCGTCCATCCTGTTGTCCGCCTGTCTGTCATCTCCATCCTTTCAAAGTACAACTCCTCCAAAGCAGCTAAAGCGATTTCTTATCCCCCGACTTTAGTCGATGGGGACTAAAGTAATGGGTTCGTCCGGTCGTCCGTCTGTTTTGCCCACCCTGCATTATCAGTTATTAGCCTATCCAATCAAACTGCCTTTAATATACACAGGACTGACAAAAAACTCTCTATAATCATTTTTACCGTATATATGATGCTCAGGCAGATCAAAAGAACTTTCATATACCACTGTCCCAGCATGCTGAATACGTTATTTCGCTTTGTTTTTACGAGGGTCGTGCAAATAGATCTGTCACTAATAGGTTTACTTAGTTTTATCCCAGGTATATTTTAAAATGCTTCACTGCACTTGAATGGTGTGTTGAATAGCTAACGATACCCGTTTGTTTCGTGCAAATTGCTTTCCAACTGACCAAGTTATTTCAAATTGAATTAGATTCAGTCATAAACACTGAACAGTTCACTTCTTACATTGGAACATGGACCAGAAGACTGAAATTCGTAGCTATACTAAATGCCATATTAGGCTTAATATAGATTCAAAGCAGATATATAATGAATTGTGTGGTATATATGGACCTCAGACCATTTCAGTGCGCACAATTGTTAGGTGGGTTAAGGCTTTTAAAGCTGGGAAATTTTCTGTTGAAGATGATACCCGTTCTGTTAGGCCTAAAACCTCAGTTACCAAGGCTTACATTGCTGCTGTAAAGATTGTGGTCGAACAGGATGCGCGATTGTCTGTCAAAGATATAGCTAGTTGTACTGGCATATCAGAAGGCAGTGTGCAAACAATTCTGAAAAAAACATTTGGACCTGAGAAAGGTTTGCGCTATTGGGGTACCTCATTTGCTTACTGAGGAGCAAAAGACACAACGCCTTAAATGTGCCCAGGAACTTTTGAAAACATACAAACGCTATAATACTCGGGTTATTTCTAACTTGCTAACGGGTGATGAAACCTGGGTGCACATGTTTGAGCCACAAAGAAGGGCTGATAATAAGCAATTGAAGCGAAAAGATCAAAAACGCTTATTTATTGCCAAGGGAACCCTAAGTTCGAAAAAAAAATGTTGTATGCAATTTTCTTTAATTCAAGTGGACCAGTCGTTCAAGTGCCTTGTCCATCTGGTCATACAGTCACTGGTCAAATCTACAAGAATTCTGTACTGAAGAAAGTGAAAGAGTTTTACAATAAGAAACGACCAAGCAAAGGATGGTCAGGGGTCCACCTTTTACATGACAACGCCTCCTCTCATAAGTGTGAGGTTGTTAAGTTTTTTTGTTTGGCTTCTGAAAAGGTGAAAGTTTTAAACCATCCACCTTATTCACCTGACCTGAGTCCCCGTGACTTCTTTTTATTTCCAAGGCTTAAGAAAATGCTTTCTGGAATTAAGTATACGTCTAGAAGACTTCTTAGCAGCGCTATTTATCAGTGTCTCCAACAGATACCAAAAGAAGACTATTTATCTGCTTTTCGCGACTGGGTAAATAGGTTACAGAAATGTGTTTCAGTAAAGAAGGAATACTTTGAACGTTTATTCTACGAGGCGATTTGTTGTATGTCTTTTCATGTGTCATTTTGTTCTTGTGTTTTTAGTCCTTTGTATTGCGATTACCTCGCTTTGGGAACATAGAGCTAATCTTAGAGCTTTTTGTACGTTTGTTCGATTTGTGCTTGTTTGGATTTGTCGGGTTCCTCTTCCTCTTGGGGTCTGGGAAGGGCTGCGGTTTGTGATTATGGCAATCCCTGGACTTTTCTCTTACCTTTTTTTGTAATAAAAATATGTTTGATAAAACGTAGCACTGTAATAATACGAACCCAGTGACAAAACATTTTGCAGGACCTTTGTACCAGTGAAGCCGAAAGAGCTGTACCGATGAACCCAAAAGAGTTAAAGAATGAGAACGAGCCTTTGAATTGACTTCCGCAATTATTTTGTAAATATATATATTTATATATATCAGCCATTGTAGTCTAAGCCAGCCGTTGTAGTCTAAGAATTGCACTGATGAGTTTGGAACTCTTCACGCGCACTGAACAAATGTCTTTTGTATACCACGGCAGACCTAAGGGCGATGGTTGTGGCCACATAGTAGATTTAAGCACCCCACCCCCCGCGCCCCCGCCACCACCACCAACGTTATATTTTAATGACCGTTTCAAGGCGGTGCTTCTGCTGTGGTTTACATGTATATTCTGGTGAAATTTTTATTTTGGATTGCCGTTTGGCCAAATTGTGGGAAAGAAACTGTCCTTTTGCCTTTCTGCTTGTAGTGTTTTCGTTGTGGTGCCGTTGTTTAAAGTGCGTCTTTCTTTTCCTTTGGTGTCTTGGACGGAAAGTATTGGGAAAATTTATCGATTCCTGATCATTGACTTCCTTTGTATTAGAACAGTGACTATTTTTATCACAATTAGCAGTCTGGTTTAACTCGTATACTGGTAAAAGAGCCAATAAATGTAATATCATAGAAGAGTGCATTTTGGGATAACAATTTTACTTAACTGCAAGTAGCAACATATAAATAGTTTCTACGACTTTGAATGCATGTAACATTTGAACCAATAGGACTTTGTTAATGCGGTTTTCAACATTATTGTTGTCATTAAATTTGAAATATGCTAACATAAAGGGATGCATCATCCTTAACTCTTCGGTGCCAAATTTCAGAATACATTTTTCGTCTGTTTTTTTTTTTTTTTGTTTTTTTTTTTTAACTAACTGTCGATTGGAAAGACATTTATATGTACAACTGAAAGACTGGATGTCGTACAGCATAGATGCGGATGAAACGGCTTATTATCATCTGTATCTACGCTGTTTGCAAAACCCTATTATTATCGGCTATGGCGATGAAAGTTAAAAAACAAGCCAGATCATGTATTACTAAGCAGACTTTGGAGCAGCTTGATCTGTGTTTACATCGATTGCTCATATATTACTGGTTTAACTCGTATACTGGTAAATGCAGCCTGCACAATTTGTATAAACATTAGATATAGCATATAAACCATGTAAAGCTCTACACAGAATCTTTTATAGGATGCATGAATTCTGACCCGCAAGCTGTATACTCTGAACTGAGGGTTGAGAGCTGAGTGTTTTTTTGCGAAAACTTAAATACAAAAGGGTGTTTTGGAAAAGAAGTAGTGGCTAGCGATTTTTTCATATTGGGTACTTTGGATGGTAAAGGTTATAACTAGCAGATGACATTCGATTATCTTATTTTATTTGTTTATATTTCTTCAGAAAATAAGGCTTAATATTTATTTTCAGTTGTCTGCTTTGCAGATGCTTCATATAGAATGCTAAGCCATATTTCCTTAGCATAAATGTAGGATGCCATCTGCAGCTTCTGTGACTGGTACTTCAAGAGTTGATGCACAGTTCAGAAAGCAGATGTTTATAATTGCACCTATCAACTTTGCGATCATTTTCATAAGCAACATTCCATCTCTTCCTTGCAGTGACGGGAATTGATAGTATTTTCATAAAGTCATTTAGGCAGATGAAACTGGATATTGATTACCTACCTACTCCTCAGATTGTCGATGAACATGACAGTCAGTCTCAGCCAATCTCAAAACCTGTAGCAGACAAATCTGACGCAGATCATTCAATCACAGAGACTGTTATAGACAGGTCCAAAATGGATCAACCAGTGTCAGAACCTATGACAAACAATTCGGATGGGGATCAATCAATCGCAAATCCTGCATTAAACGGGTCTAGAATAGACCCGCCAGTCACAGAATCTGTAACAGACACATCTAACACAGATCAGCCAGTCAAAGAATCCACACCAGATACAGTATATTCAATAAATAGTTCATCATCAGAAGGCGTCATAAAAATCAAAGCTGTACAAAATGGAGAGCAAACTGCCCAATCTGGAGATGTAGATGAAAAGAAACTGAGGTAAAGCAGTTTTTATAGTCTAATTTAAAATTTAATATCCACAACATAGGTAATGCGTCTAAAATTAAAATATAAAATAATTGTTCTCCGTATTGGTATTGTACTAATGAACTATTGTGAAGTAACGCGTCATTGTGTTTACCCTTAAAGCGATATATATTTATATATATTATTTTTTTTAGAAAAAGTCTTTAACATTTCATGTGGATCTTCCGCTAAGCTACTAATTTTGCTTGGCTTGTTTATTTTTACTTGATTTGATGTTGGTTACTAGTCCAAAATAGAGGTCAGATCATGCCACACCTCATCATCGACGCTGAAGCCAAGGTCATTGACTAAGAGTGTTTTCATGATATTTAATAACGTTTATGTTTTACATTCAAGTGTTTCAGAAGGTCTGTATTATCATAGTGCTGGGATGGATTTAGTTTGCATAGTGTTAGACACTAGCCAAAAGTTTTGTTCGTTGCAAACTCCACTACTATCTTGACACCGAGTTCAAGGTTTCTGAGCTAGACCTGTGTTATGGTTTTTATCCTGTTCAAGAGCTGTGTATCCTGAATGCTTAACTGGAATCATTTGATACAGGGAAAACTGTTTAATTCTTGTCCACGGTTCTGTTTAGTGCATGTTTCAAATTCCTCACGGTCACTGAGGTTGAGATCAAGAACATAGCATAGTTTAAGTTTTTCATTCAAAAGGTTTAAATAGAAATAGCTTCTGAAGGCCAAATTTTATCAAATTGATATTTGGACTGATGTTAATTACTGCTTAAAAGTTTTATCAAGTTCTAACCATGCACTCTTCAGTGACACTGAGGTCAAGGTCATTGACTTAGAAATTTTGGTTTTGTTTGTGTTGAGGTTTTACGGCCCAGTCAACCCAATGGGGTCTTGTCGAGCGTGGTCAGTTTACATAACCACACGTTTACTGGGCAGGCTTAAGCGGTTTACCAGTATTGTGATCATTTTATTTTCGCCAGAAACTGATAACTGCCCTTCTTGAATAAGTGGAAGGGAGAGAATGACCGTAGAAAATATTTCATGATCACTCTCCACGAAAGAATGTTCCCGACCTCGGCGGGGGTTGAACCCACGACCTCCTGGTCTCCAGTCGGACGGCGCATCCAACTGAGCCACCAAGGCCAAGAAAAATTTTGAGACATTTTGTTTTTTAGAAATTTTGGTACATTTATTTCTTTTTTTTTTTTTTTTTTTTTTTTTTTTTTTTTTTAAATTCGTCCATTCAAATAGCAGTGTGCGGACGGGCGAGCGTCGGGAGGGCAGGCATCGTCTGAGTTTTACCTTTTGATTAACCTATTTTCAAACTTATATGTTACCTTTATTCTTTAGTGGATTGCTTTCATATATGAAAGGGATGAACAGGAAGACCAGTAGGCGTGTCGTCAGCAAGAGACAACTCTCACTTTCTTCGTTATGTACTGATCTCGCCTGCCGTCCGAGGTTTACCTTTAGGTTAACCTTTTTCAAAGTTATATATGCTACCTTTATTCTTCAGTGGATTGCCTTCATATTTGACAGGGATAAAGAGGAGGATCAGTAGGCGTATTGCGTGCAAGAGAGACAACTCTTTCTTCATTATGTACTTATCTCCCCTGATGCCGAAATTTTGTGTAAGCCATAACTCCCATACCATTTAAGATAACATAGTAACATTTGGTAGACTCATATGTCAGGCCAAGTATGAATGTCTTATGCAAGACCATTGCGTTGTTCTATTTTCCTAGCTATTTTCCCTGAATATATTTCTAAGCCAAATTCTTGTACACCTCATAACTCCTTGATGGTCTGAAATATTTTGATAATACTTGGCAGGGTCATTGATAAGGACTAATAGGTATGTCGCGTGCAATAGGGACAACTCTGATTTTCTTCGCGACGTACTTTGCTCCCCTGAAGCCGAAAGCTTGTGGAGCCAAATTGATTTTTTAGTCTTTTTTAGCGTTTTTGTTTTGGTGGGGAGTGGGGGATGGGGGTAAAAAATGGATTTTTTTCGCTTATGCGGGTTGTAACTTCAGTGGCTGTGTCTCTTCTTTATACTTACCAGTGACCACACCAGTAACCAGCATTTTTTAATAAAAATTGTAATTTTGGACAGGATTTTCACGTAAAAAAATCTGTCCTTTAAAGTAGCGATGTCCGGATGGTCAGTCACCGTCCAAGGTTTACATTTTGGTTAACCTTTTTCAAATTGATATGTTACCTGTATTCTCCACTGAAAAAAAACCTTCCATAATTCCGTTAGGCATTGTTCTAGTTGTGTTTGTTAACGTTTTCTGAAGACTTCTTTTTTTAATGCCTGAATGTATGACGTAAATACTTGGACAAATGGTAGAAACTGCTTCAAAGTTTTATCCATTACAGATCGATGTTCTGAATTTGAATGCCACACTGAAAGTTAAAATTAAGTTGTGTGGTCATTTATGATTTTCCTTTTGATTTACATTCAGCCATTCAAGCGAGCCATTCAACAACTATTTTTCTCTTGAGCAGTGATAATCTGTTGCAGTGTGAACTACTCCATCAATGACCAAGCTACAGGAACACAGCGGAAGAGCTTTGAAGGAACCTATATTGGAGTTTTGATGTTTGTAGGGGACTACTGGAGCCATTATGAAAAGACAACTCCACAAGAAAGTTATACGAGGGCCATTTTACACAAACCCTGTGGCAGAGTGCAGTTGCTTCAGTCAATGTTTAAGGTTCTGATGCAGAATACATCAGCAGTGAGTATCATATTTACACGGAATACTTGGATACTTTATAACCTCATCATACCTGTCCTAATCTTTGGATGAATCCTTTGTGTGGTCAAAGTGCTTGTTGTTTTGTCTAAGCACAGATGAATGAGTGGTAAACAGTGTAAACTCTGATCAGCTGTAATGTTCTGCTTAGTCTGTCTTAGCCAATACTGATAATATGATCAATTTACAGCTGATTCTTCATGTATAAATATGTACCGTAAATACTCTAATTATTTGGACAATTTTACTCCTAATATATTTGTACCCAATAATCGGACTTTGTAATTGTTAACTGTACTTATAATATCCTAAATATTCAGACGGTGTAACTTGTTAATGGCCTTACCATACTGATCCTAAATATCTGGGTCCATTTTTTCAAAACTTAACGAAGTTCTAAGCTGGCGTGATGTTGAAATGTGGCAAATACATAGATATTGTTTGTTGAAAAAAGCTACTCACGTCTTTGCAGCAAAAATATCAATGTATTTGAAAATACCTTAGCTATAACAGTTAACGAGTTTGTTATTAAGAAGTTCGTTAAGCTAACGATGCTTTAAACAAACGGGCGCTGGATACTTTATGCTATACCTACCCTACATGCAGGTTATACAATTTTCATATCATACTCCATATCAACCCGAGATACCTATACCAGCTGGAGGGCCGTCATATCATTCTATTTGTGGTACAATTTTCTTTCTGACGACCTTGTTTCACCCGGGGCCAATGACATTGTTTCATTTTTGACAAAGGGGACGAAGTGACAAGATGGCCGCTGACGACTAGTGCGGACAACATGTCATTACTGTCGGACATTCAGTTTTGGATGTATGTATGCTTTAAATAGAGCCACTCGGTACATCTAGTCAGTTTTTCTTAACAGCTATGGCATTGCCAGAAAAGTCAGAAATAAGGACCTGTAATTAAAGCACACGGTGCATTAAATATTCCTGCAAACAAAATTAAAAATATATTATATCTATGGATCTTCTGCCTTCTCGAAAGTGACATTTTATCGGCGTTTATGTACATCCAAAGTAGACAAAATCAGCGTTGAAGATAGTGGTCGTTATGGAAGAGTCTCTTCCGCTGATTCCAGAAGGTCAGTTGTCAGTTTCTGTCGAAAGAATGTTCACAATACTGGTTAATGGCTTAGAGGACTAAGCCTGCCCAGTAAAAGTGTGGTTCGGTAAACTGACCGCGCTCGACATGACCCCATTGGGTTTGACTGGACCGTAAAACCTCAACGCAAAAAATGGGAGAGTCTATATTTCTATGCATAAAGTTAACCTACTGTCCTTTCGACATCTCTTGGAAAGACATTTTTTGCTTGGCGTTTCATTTTTAATGAAAATATTCCGTTCTGGTTGACCATATCTTAACAGAAACCAATTGTTTTTATGCTTCTGTGTTTTATTCTCAAATATTTACACAAAAATTAAAGTTATGGCCAAAAGTTGGTCTGACCTATGCAATGTCTATAGTAAAGGGATTTTTTGGAATTTTTGTCTAAGAAAATATTTTTTATTTTTCTTTGCTGAATTTGAATAAATGATGTTTTACAACAATATTGTGAAAATTTCAGAAGAATTGAACAAACGAAACAAGTTGAAAACCTACCCTACAATTTCTGCATTATTTGGCTTCATTTTTACTATGGAAAAAAGTGAAAATATTTGATTTTTTTTAAAAAACCAATGACTAGAATTAAACTTTTTGTACATAGGTAATTACGACAAATGGTTTTGCATTACAAAAGTTCACAAATTTACTTCTTCTGTGTAAAACACCCAGCAAAAAAAACGACTTTTTGAAATATGTCGAAAGCACAGTACCTGCTGTCAAACATATAGTTGAAGAGGATGCTACGCAAAATAATTTAATAGAGCTTTTGGGGCTTAGGAAGAAATGTGCCCGTTGGGTACCAAAATGTAAATAAGGAACAATAAGATATTGAGATATTTACCAGGGAATTTCTTAAGACATACGCTAATTGACAAAACATGATGATAAATGAATTGCATACTGGTGATGGAACTTGAATTTATTATTTAGAACCTCACTGAAAGGTAATTAACGAAGAATGACCTCTAAAAACCAAAACAGACTTTTTTGAAAAAAGAATATCATTGTACAAAAAATGGTTCTTTATGTTTTCTTCTCCAATTCCAAAGACCCTGTCTTCCAAATGGCTGCAGAAAGGCAAATTTTAACAAAAGCAAGGTGCAAACGGAAGTGAAAACAAAATGATATAAAATGGTGTCCAGTGTTAACAAAAACAAACCTATTAAGGGCTATTTCGCATGTAAAGCATCTAACAGCAACCACACTCCTCATATTTCAGATGTAAGACCCTGGGTTTCTTTCCTTCTTGTCAAGGCTAAGTGTTATCTGTTAGACATTATAGCTCGAGAATTGCGTTAGGTAGTGCGAGATATCAGTACCTCAACATTATATCTAGGGTAGATTTTGTAGCATTCCGGTTATAAAGTGTAAAGTGTACTTTTAAGGAATCAAATTAATGTTTTGATAATATTATTGATATTTAACATTTTTATGCCCAAGAATCTGACCTATGTGAATTAACCTTGTAACTCCTATTGTACTTAACATAGAATATTCAGACAACGTAAGTGTAACTATACTTACCATACTTTACACATTTTAAAACTGGAATTCCTACTATACTTCTATATCCTAAATTCTCAGACAGTGTAATTGATACTGTACTTACCATACCTTTCATTTTAGACGCTTTAATTCCTACTATAATTTAACAGTGCAATTCCTTCTCTGCTCGCCCTAAATATTCAGACAGTGTAATAGATACTGTGCTGTACTTACCATACTTTACATATTTAGATACAGTAACTCCTACTATACCTTAGCAGTACAATTCCTGTTATACCTACCCTTAATATTCACATAGAGTAATTGAGATTGTCTTACCATACTCTTCACATATATAGGCACTGTAATTCCTACTATACCTTGACAGTGCGATTGCTAGTATACTTACCTAAATATTCAGACAGTATAGTTGATACTGTACATACCATATTTTACGTATTTAGACACTGTAATTCTTCCTTTACTTACTCAAAAGTAATTCATAAAGCATAATTGCTATTGTACTTACCACACTTTGCATGTACAGTTTTAGACACTACTATTCCTACTAACCTTAACTATTCAGACAGTGTTATTATTACTATGCATATCATACTTAAATATTTAATCACTGTAATTCCTACTATAGGTACCCTAAATATTCAGACAGTGTAATTGTTGCTGTACTTATCATACTTTACATATTTAGACACTGTAATTCTTACTGTACTTACTCTTTGTATTCATACAGTTTTTAGTCACTGTACTTACCATACTTAATATATTTGGTACTATAAATCTACTGTCATAACTCTTGCTATTCATACAATGCAATTATTACTGTACTTATAATACTTTACAGATTTAGACACCATTGCTCCTATTAACTTTCCCTAACTATTCATACTTTGTAATTCTTACGTTACTTATCATTCTTTATTTAAAGTAGTAAGACACTGTAATTCCTTCTCTACTAGCTCTTAGTTTTCAGACAGTGTAATGTTTACTGTGACTTACTATACTTTCAATATTTCGAAACTTTGTTTCCTACACTTAATACCCTAATTATTTATTCATGGTTATTGTAACTGTACTTATCATACTTGTTTAGAAACTGTAGTTCCTACTATTCTACGATTTCACACAGAGAATTTTACTGTACTCATTATACTCTACATATTTAGAGACTTTATTTCTAACTTTACTAATATTACTCCAAAAGGTTGCTTTTGGAAACAAAGAACACATAAAAGATCAAAAGTCGGAGACTTGGGTTTTAGTCTCTTCGTATACAGCTATGTAGTTTGCGAGGCTGCACCATCCCCCACCCACCCACTCTACGCATTGGTTTCAGGGGTATTCGAATTTCAAAGTAACCCGAATGGGTTAAATGATCCCAAAGAGAATAAGAATATAATCTGCACTATGGTGAAGTACGGGAAGATGTTTTACGGCCGCCACCTTTCTATTCATACAGTGTAATTGTTACTGTATGTATAATACTTTACGTGTTTAGAAATTGTATTATTGTATTTCCTAGTATAATACTTTACATATTTAGAAATTGTATTTCCTACTCCCACTAAATATTCATCATTATAAGTGTTACTGTATTTATCATTCTTAAGAGTTACTTATAATATGATTGACAGTCGAAATATGTAATAATGTGACACTGTAATTCCTGCTATACTAACTCAAACTTTTCATACAGTTACTTCTACTGTACCTACTCTAACTATTCATACAGTGTAATTGTTACTATACCTATCATACTTTACATATTTGGACACTGTTACTACTGACAGACTGAAGCATTTTGATCTTTTCTACACTGTTTGATTATTTAATCTGCCTGCATGAAAGTACACGAAAAGCTGTTGCCCTGCCTCAAATGAGATCCACATAAGTTAATACCTTTTTAAACTAATACAGGTACTGGAATTCTTTTGTAACAGTGTGAATTATAGTCAGGGTGAACATTTTGACGTGTTTGTCATTTTTGTGCTAGGGAGGTACATGTAGTCTTTCACAATGTATTTTTTTTCACTCACGTATGAAATTTTTAGGAAACATATAAAAGTTCGCAGTTGAAATTTAGAATTTATTCATGACATATTTAAATATTGAGAAACCTTTATGTCTTTTATTCTCCAGAGTTGCGACTTTTCACGTCAGTTCAAAATAGAAATAAAATTGTTTCCCAAAGTGAATGCATTTTTCAGGGTGCACATCCCAATTGAAAAAAAACTAGAAAAAAAAAACAAAAAAAAAAAACAAAACAAAAAAAAAAAAAAAAACACGAAAAACCTAAGCAGTTTTAGTTTCCGTCATACATAGTCACAACCCGTTGATTACACTTGACTATTGTAAATTCATACATCTCAGTTTAAATCATGACGGGATTCTGCACATGCCATATTATGTCTGAAAAAAAAAAAAAGAAAAATAAACTGAACAATTTTAGTTGCTATATTTAAAACCCTTTGGTTAGACTTTACTGTTGTAAATTCAATAGAGTCAGTGCTGAGACAGCACTGGGTATCATGTTACATCCTTTGCTGCCTGTCATTTTGCATGTCTGTCGATTAACATTGATTCTGATTGATAACTTGCATATTTATTGCACGGGTACTACTTTCTTAGATTGGTGGATTTTGATTGATAATGGGCAAACTTAGTTAATATCTGACATGTGTCAGAGTAATGGCTTTGTGGTGGTAGAATCCACTCGACGTAAACGGATTAACGTAGGAATTATCTGAATGAAACTTCATATATGTACAGAAGCCCTTATGCTACATAATTATGATCAATGGACTTTACTTTGGCTATTCAATTTTTTGCGTTTGGCTTATAGTACCTTCACTGTTTACAGTATCTGACTGTAACGTCCTAGTTATTTGTACAAAAACACTTAAGGTTACATATTGTAGCAGAGCACAACTCTGGATAACTCATCTGCTTTGTCTTCTCTTGAAATTCATATAATCGAATATGGCCTATATGGCTGTACAGATTAAGTTCTGTCCTTGAAATATCCGAAAAGAAAACGTCGTAGGAAAATATTCTAAGGTAGTTTCTCTGTTGCAGGTTTTCTTTGTTAATGTGTCGATGGTTTCATATTCTATTATGCGGTTCTAACGAGTCCCCAAAATCTATGCTTTTGAGCAAAAATAAGAATAACATATACGCCTGTAAATCCCAGTTTTATAAGATAAAAACCAGTTATATAAATTGGAGTTTAAAGGGGTCAAAATTATATAGGATGCTTTCCTGATTTATATTTTAATACCCTAGACGGGCGGGGTTTTATGCAGTGATTTCTGGAGAACGAATGTGCAGATATACAAGGAAAAGTGTAGTCAGGTAAACTAATCGGTTTGACATGACCTTAATAGTTTGACTAGGATGTTAAACTCCAAACCATCCAAATTCATGCAGTGTCTGGGGTGTGTTCTTTGTATCCAGAGGCAATCCTTTTTGACCTTTACTATACCTATCTTATATCTTGGGGTTTTTTTTACATCTCATGATCTGGTGGATATTTTTGTCGCTACTGCTTTAGTAGGTATGAGCGACATAGGATCACTTTCCAGCGGCGTCATTGGTCATCAGTGTTGTCAGTACCTTTAGCTCCGTTTCCCAAACACCAAGGCTTGTAGGCTAATGAAACTTCATACACATATCCAACATGATGCACCTTGCCCACTACCATCGACCGTTACTGACACTGACATATTTTGCACGCTTAGCTGAAAAAATTGTTTAGTCTGAGCGTTATGTTCCATAGAAGATACAACATAGCCATTTGGCGAGGTTCGTGTTGCTTTAATGGCAAATTGCAATTGACTGGGTACTTTGATAAGGTGATAATGCTTTCTTAAGGGAGAATTGAAATCACGACTACTTAATCAGCAGACGAGAATTCAACCAGCTCCCAGTTCAAAGCGCGAGATCATGCGATTATCAGCAAAAATGTTTATCTCTACATAAAATATGTTGTAAGTGCTCATTAGAGGTGCCAAGCGCCTCCCTAGGGCGCTTCTGATGCGATCCCCTATGTTCAAATGTAGAAAAAAAATTAAACACTCATTTTATCTACAGCGAAGTCTTATATTAGTGACACATTGTAATTCTTAGTTGGTATGAGTACAGTTGTTCTCTTGCTTCTGTCTTATTTGTTTAACATCCCTTTATTACTGTTACAGCATTTTATGGATCATAATATGGTGATAGTATGACAAGG
This sequence comes from Anodontia alba, assembly GCA_964016985.1. Taxonomy (NCBI): domain Eukaryota; kingdom Metazoa; phylum Mollusca; class Bivalvia; order Lucinida; family Lucinidae; genus Anodontia; species Anodontia alba. Next base: position 23,212,220 of record OZ024825.1, read on the forward strand.
CTTTCGGCAAGAGAACAATGTGAAATTATAAAAGAAGATTACCTTGGGGAATTCAAATTCAGGGTCAGTAGATCGGTAGATAAGTGCTATACCTGCTGAGCTATCAACCCAGCGTGCACATGGCGTTCACCATTGTGACATTGTGTAAACGTCATGACGTTGTATCGACGTTAATGCGACATTCTTTAAACGTCATTTGTCCTTTTCAGCTGGAAAACAGTTTTACTGAGCACATGCCTGTGAGAGATATTAAAATTAAATTGAAGCAGCCTTCCAACCCAGACTCAAGAAACAGCAAAATGGAACACATTCTTGACCTTGATGGAGAAGTATTTTATCTAAAACAGCCTGAATTCAGTGTCAGGTAGGTTATAGCTACGTAATTTGTGACATATGCAAAGACCTGTAATCACTGAAGGATCAGGATGAGCCTACAAAATATATGTTAAGGCCAGGAAGGCCGTCTCTGATGGCTGTTTTGCTTGCCTATAATCATATGGCTTTTATACACAATAATTTTATTTAGCTTTGAGTGGGAGAAAGCATTTGAAAAAATGTCACGTTCCTCTCTCCCTTCCGCTGATTCAAGAAGGGCAGTCGTCAGTTTCTGGCGAAAGAATGTGCACAGTACTGGTGAACCGCTTAGAGGACTAAGCCTGTCCCGTAAACGTGTGGTTAGGTTAACTGACCGCGCTCGACATGACCCCATTGGGTTGATTGGACCGTAAAACCTCAACACAAACAAACAATCACCTGATGCATAAGAAAAATGTTTATCTGTATCTAATGAGGTATCAAAAATAATATTATTTTTTAATACTAGCTAATAAAAATACATCTTACATTAAATTATACAGGTTGCCAGTAACTGTGAAAAAATGTGGAAAAATATGTGCATTGTAAAATGCTGTATAGGGACAGCATCAGGTAAGCAAGCAGCTTACACCCAGATCTGACTGTTGATGTCGTCTAATCAGGACTACAAGTTGGCCTCGGTGGCTCAGTTGGATGCGTCGTCCGACTAAGCCTGCCCAGTAAACATGTGGTTAAGTAAACTGACCGCTCTCGACATGACCCCATTGGGTTGACTGGGCCGTAAAACCTCAGCACAAACAAGCAGTCAGGACTACACTCCTTAATAATGAGGCATGAATTTTGCGATGCATGAACTTTTAATCAGAAATAAAACGCTGTTTAAAAGTTTGAAAGGAAGTATTGGTTGAGTCCCAATATTTATTATGGTATTACTTGTTAATATCTTTATAAAGATTCTAAACGTCACGTTTACTCTGCTGCAATTAATAATAAGCTAACAACAAAGAGAAACTGGCTTCTGATTAATAAATTATGTTCCACAAATGTTATTCCCTTCCTTCAAGACAAAAAAGATGGTTTAGGTCTTAGAAAACTGCTTGCCATAGTCAAAACATCTATGAAAGGGATTCGATAGACTTGGTAGCTTCATGCCAAAGGAGACAACTTTCGTGAGTTTCTGTTTACTTCCTTATGCACCAAGCCCCTTTCTGAAAAACAGTCTATTCTAATGGAAAGAATTAGAGGAGCTATATTTTTCTTTAACGTAGACATCTTTTCAGAGATAGGCAAAACGTTTTTACAGTTGCTTCCCAGAAAGTGTTTTTATTTTTCCCACGCATTTTTTTAAAAGAATGGAGATATTGTTAATTCCTCCATTTGTATGCCTGTCTATCGCGCTATCTCCTAAACCACTGGGTGGAATTCTATGAAACTTGCTACATCATTTCCCCTCTGGTAAGGATGTGCGAGAGCAGCATTATTTTCTGTGCGTCCGTCCGTTCGTCCATTTGTCTGTGACACTATCTCCTCCTAAACCACTGATGGAATTCAACCAAACTTGCTACATCACTTCCCTTCATGGTAAGGGTTGCGAAAGCAACGTTATTTTTCCGTGCGTCAGTCGGTCGGGTCAGTTACACAATCTCCTCCTTAACCACTGGGGGAATTCAGTCAATCTTGCTACACCATTTTCCCTCATTGTAAGGGTGTGCGAGAGCAATATTATTTTTCCCAGCGCACGTCGTTCGTCCATCTGTTCGTCACGCGCCTCCTAAACCACTGGACGGAATTCAACCAACACTTCCTCTCATGGTAAAGGCTTGCGAGAGCAACATTATTTTTCCGTCCGGCGTCCGTACATCTATCCGTCACTCTGTCTCCTCTTAAACCACTGGGCGGAATTAAACCAGTTTGTACATGACCTTCCTTCATGTTAAGGGTCGGAAAGAGCAAGTCCGTCCGTCCGTCCGCCCGTCATGCTATTAACAACATTAACTACGAGTATGGGGATTAGCGATGACGCGCCATCGACTGCGCTTTCTAGTTCCCTTTAAAGACAAAGGCAAAATGAAGCCAAAAGTGGTACCACTCACTCATGATTTTATTGCCCCTACTTAGGGGTTATGCAGCATAGATCAAGACATGTCCTAAAGAGGTGATTATGAATTACCAGCAGTTGGTAGCCAAGAGGCCTCAAAAAGGGTAATCAGTATTTTTTGGGTGATATCAGATAGTTTGGAAAATTGACTTATTTGGAGAGCAGAGTTGAATAGTTTGTTCATATATTGTTTTCTTTCATACTTACAATGTTTATTTAAATATTTTCATTTAATTAATTAATTAATTAATTTATTTATTTATTTGTTTGTTTATTAAAGAGCTTTCTGAAGGGTAATAAAATTTTTGAAGGAATAAAACATAGTTTGGAAAACTGATTAATTTGGAGAGCATATTGGAATTTTTTTTATTTATACATTAATTTGTTTCATTGTTAATATGTTTTTGTATTTTTTTTTCATGTATTTAAAGTGTTTTAAAAATTTGTCAGGATAACAAGTATCTTGAAATAAATTATTTAATTTTTTAATTTTAATTTTATTTATTTATTTATTTCTCAATGTTAGACTATTTATTTTCTTGTGGCCTTCTAAAGGGTTTTATATATATATATATATATATATACTAGGAAACCTCAAAGATATGAGGCAGTTTTCAATATGAAACCTTTTCTGTGGGGTTGTATATAATTATGGGGCATTTTTTTGCCCCACAATTTCTAAATGCTATTTTACTATTCTGGAGGTCTTGGAGTGTTAAGAGGTGAAATATAAAATATATAGGTTTCCTATTGAAAATCATATATACATATATACAGTCCTCCTACGGTAATCTCCCTTGGTACTATTCAGGATAACCGAACGAAATATCCAGTACACCGGCTCTTTCTCATGTTTCGCAGATGCCAACATGTGTTAAAGTCATTAAAAATTTTTAACATCGATTTTTTCTGGAGTTTTGTGCAGAGTCTATTGGTGGTTATACCTGGATTGAGGAATAAGAAAAAACGGTAAGTGTTTAGTATTTACTTGTTTTCTTTTAAAAACTGATGCCTGTACCCGAACATATTGAAGGTGTATAAGACTTTAAACAGTTTTGAAAAGGGCGGAGGGCAGGGATGCGATTTTTAAGAAAATGACTTTTATTTTGGACCAAATTTTGTATGAACTCGCACTCAAATGCCTATTTACGGGTCTGTGACTTGTGTTTTGTTTCATCAGTGTTACAGTAATGTTGCTATAATTGTAATTAAATGCAACAATGCAGTTAACATCGAGTTGTCCAGTTTATAATATATTTATAGGAAGAGGACTTGATAGCTATAGCTTTAATCTTAATGATAAATATTAAACAGAAAAAAAAAAAAAAAAAAAAAGAAACTATACAAGTTTCAAGGTTATTATTGCAAATCCAAGTTTTTGAAAAGTCCATGTAATGAACCTCGCAATTTTCAGTTTATACAATGAAAAGTAGGGACTGCATAGTATACTTTTAATTCCGTCCATACTTTTACTCCTTTGTAACAGCTGTAACTGTTAAGAGACTAATAAGAACGCATCAGTAAAACGGCCCTGCCGACCATCCACATTCTTTGATTAAAATAAAATAATACGTAATAATAAAAAAAAAACATCAGCAGTCTCCGAATGAAACATGTTAGTGGTCATAAAGAGTCACGAAAATTAATTCATTACCCAACCTTATTTTACTAATGACTACATTCAGCCATGCCATGTACCAAGTCTATCTATATATTTGAGCAGACCAGTCGCCGTCTGTCCGGACATGTATATTGCCTATCAAATTACCTGAGGAAACAGCTAGCAAAAGATTTGCAGTCATATAATTAGCCTATACATACAATTTTAATATGGGCACCGATTTCAAAGGACATAGAAACATAACATACACTCCGCGAATCTATAACAATGACAACTTCTATGATTTCACGTTTGCTTTAGTAATAAAGCGGGGTAGACAAGAATTGTTCCTTATGAACAAATTCGTTCCACATAACCCTGTAGGTAGGTAGCTGTCATCTGTCAGACGTAACCTCTCCAGCCTCTTAAAAAAATCCCCATATTAATGCGTTCTCCTTTTACCGGTTGTGATTGACAGTCACTGATCGGAAGGCTGTGCGTTATTGAAACCTGATCAGATCTGACTTATATCTTCAAGGCCAGCGCTCACATTCTTACCATATGATCAGATCACCTTAACTTTGACATTTGGGCTGTATTTTACTTAGCAAAACGTAATTTGAAAACGAAAAAACGAAGTGAGTTACTTTGGATGTATCTAATATTGATAAAATATAAATCTGTCAGCTGAACAAGCTTTGTAAGTTGTTACGTATGAAAATATACCCTTGTAATAATCAGGCAAAAAATGATAAAAATGATATTCTAACGCAGCGTGCCTATATTGACAATAGAAAGGAACTAGCGAATCGCTTAGCAGAATAGCGTGACGCAAAATACCACCGTTTTATGCGCAGCCACGCAGTCTGATCTGTGCCTTCCTTGTTATATACTCGGGTTTGAATGTTCTTGTAAAGTAGCGTTGTGTATTTTGCCGCGTAACGTCGCGTTACGTTTTCACAAATGGACGTGAAATTTAATATTTTTCATTATGAAGTCTAGTTCTGAAGAAGACGTCATGGGTCGAAACGTTAATAAATCTGTGTTTTGTCTTATTTCTTTGACCGTTTTATGATGTCACTCGAAGATTCTATGACGTTAGACGACACATATTTTCTCGCACCAAGACAATTAATTGTATGATACAGTTAATAATGTTGGTGGGATTTTTTTCTTACAATTGGAAGAATTTGAACAACAAAAATATTGTCGATTTTTAGAATCGAAATAGATAAGCTCTAGTTTATGATTGTTGAGTAACCACTGTTGTCAGACTGGTTTCATAAAGGCGCATGCGAAAATGCATTATCACTTGCTCAAAAGACAACGATCATCAAAACATAAGACACTTAAAAGACAGGACAATCTCGGGACTGTCGTTTACGAACGTCAAAACTTTGCGAGCAAGAGTAAGCAGATTTCTTTGAAATAACAATGATTAATTGATCCGCATGGAAGAGAAATAATACCCCAGGACAGCAAAATACATAGTAAAGCAACTATGTGTTTATTAAGTCAATCATAGTGAAAGGTTGAGGACTCAGCAAGAAGTCTGACGTCTGACAATACCTCAGAACAGTAACATACACACTAAAGCAATCATGCATTAATTGGTTGAATAAGAGTTGAGCCCCACCGATTAAACTGCCACATTTATTATTTTACTGACCGATCCAGCGCATTGCTTCTGTTGCAGTTTATTATGTCATTGTTTGTCTTTGCATGTATGTACTGGTAAAACCATTCTTTTTGGATAGCCACTTGGCCATATTTGAGGAAGGAACTGTCATTTTGAGTTTCTAGTTGCTTGCAATGTTTTAGTTACGGCGCCGTTCTTATGTTTTTGCTTCTTTCTCTTTTGTATCCTGGATGGAGGTGCAAGGTAATTGTATCAGTTTTTTTATCTTTGCCTTCACTTCTATTTTGAGGCCCCAACAACAAGCGTGACTTCTGACAATAATTTTGATAAAATTATATATTAAGTATTATATATTAGGTATTATAATATTTGATATTCATCGCATATGTCAATATATTTCAAATGCTGGCTTTAGGTTATTATGAAGCAGATGGATATTATGATGAGTTGAGTGTAATACCTGCATAATTATAAATAATAAATAAAAAAGCAAGGGCAACATTTACATTCCTGAATATGGATCATAGAACAAGATGATACCGCAGAGTATCTCTTCGCTTTATTCTGTTATGTCCTACTTGAAAAAGATTACTTTGAGAATTTAAAGTAAGTCAGATAATTTAGTTTAAATTTGATATTTATAAAAATGAAATCAATATGCATTGATCTTATTTTCATCTTTTTAAGGGCCATGCAGCCAAAACCTTTGGAGAGAAGCTGTGGATAACCATGATGAGGATATGTCTTGTTCTACCGGTGAGAGTTATCTTGATTTTGTCTCAAAAGGGTCAAATACACACGCATATGAATTGCTGCAGAAGCCACAAATGAAACATGTTGTTTGTCGACCCCTTTAATAGTGACCCGAAGGTATAGTTATAATTGCTGTGATTAGAAATGAATGAGAAAAAGTAACTAAGAAAAACCTATAAAAGTCACCAACATCCAAAGCAACAAAAAAGGCAACTGCAAGTGACACGAGTGCATTGTAAAAACAAGACATGGAAGATTAGTTTTGCCGCAGGTCTCACCTATAATTAAGCTACAATAATATTGGCTTAAGGCATTATATATATGGTATTCTAGGGAATATTTTGGGGGGAAATTTATAAGCCAACTGTAGGGATGTATGTGTGTGCGGCATGCAAGCCAGGTTATTTCTTGTCGAGCCCTCATTGTTGTTTTATCTCTGAATTTGTTTGATTTTTATATTCTCGAAAATGTTAGGAACCCTTCTCGCGGACCGATCAAATGCCTTGTGTATACCACGGCAGAACTAAGAACGAGAGTTGTGGCCATTTAAAATCGAATTAAGCCGCCCTTCCGGAGAAAACAGACAAAACCAAACAAGTGCAAATCGAAACAAGAGGCCCATGGGCCACGGTTCGCTCACCTGAGTGACATAGCCACTGCAGACATGTAGATGTTATGCAACATTTTTCCAATCCTATCATCCCAACTAATGAAATATCATTTGAGCAGTTCTTAGTTTTGAAGAAGAATATATGGGCTTGACAGTCAATAGAGCATGATCATTTGAATAAACTATCAATCACATTTCAACAGAAGGATCAATGTGAAATTTGGTGGAAATTGGCTAAGTGGTTTCTGAAGAATCATGATTTTATACATGTAAACAGCACAGAGGTAGGGAAATATAATAAATATAAACCAGATGGCCTTCTTAGATTTCCAATCAGAACAATTTTAACTGCTGTTGATCTACAAGTCACTTCGATACTTTCAATATAAATGTATATGGCCCATACAAATGGGGAAGCAAATTTGACCTTGGAGGTAAAAAGGTCAAACGTCAACATAGAACCATTATTTTAGCAATTTTGGTAGATATCCTGCCTCCTATAATTTGTGCAAAGATTAGGGCCCATGGATTGTTTGGTTATGGAGAAGAAGATTTTTAAAGGTTTTTACCATATGTGGGCATAGTAGCCATTTTGATTAGTGGACCATGCCCATTTTAGCAATCTTTCATTCTCCTGCCCAAGGAGGCTCCGCATGAAATATGAGCAACACTGGCCCGGAGGTTTCAGAGGAAAAGCCATTTGAAATTATCAACATTTTTTTCCATACAAATGTATGGGCCCCATACAAATGCATACAGAAGCAAACTTGACCTCGCTGTAAAAAAGTTAAATGTCAATGTATGACAATTAATTTAGCAAATTTGGTAGACCGCCTGTTCCAGATGATATATGCACAGATTCAGCCACAAGCCATCCTCGGTTTTAGGTTCAGCTATTGGTTTCCATATACTCTGGCATACAGTTGAATTAGCCATGAGTACTCGTCTTTGTTTATTAAAGCGATTAATTTGATTTTTATGTTTTCGCTTTTATGCATTGACTGAGTTGGGAGCCTTTATGCGAACCGAATTTTTATGTGTTTCTGTATTAAGAGTAGCATCGGGACCTAGGGTGAAGTTAGCTAGCTGTAAAAGTGCTTTAAACCCCCCGGTGGTTTGCTCTACTGACCGTTCTAAGGCGGTGGTCCCGGTGTTAGTCTTACTCTTTGTTGCCTTGTGGTTTATTCTACGAGGCGTGTCTTTGCGTGTGTTATTTTGTTCTTGTGATTTTCAGTCCTTTTAGTATTGCGATTACCTCGCTTGGGGAAGAGAGAGTTAATCTTAGTGCTTTTCATACGTTAGTTTGGTCTGTGCTTGTTTGGATTTGTCGGTTTCCTCTTCCTCTTGGGGTCTGGGAAGGGCTGCGGTTTGTGATTGTGGCACTCCCTGGACTTTTCTCTTATCTTTTTTTAGAAAATAAGATTTTCAAATGTTTTTCCCCGTACAAATGCATAGGGAAGCAAAATTGACCTTGCCATAAAAAGGTCAAATGTCAATGTACTACCTTTATTTTAGCAATTCTGGTAGACCCCTGTCCTTGATGATTTATGCAAAGATTCAGCCCCAAAGCATCCTCGGTTCTAGAGAAGAAGATTTTTAAAGGTTTTTTTACCATATATGGGCATGGCGGCCATCTTATCATGGCGAACCGTCACCAATTTAGCAATCTTTCATTCCCCCTACCTCAGGAGGCTCCTTATGAAATTTGAGCAAAATTGGCCCAGAGGCTCCAGAGGTGAAGTTGTTTGAAATTCTGAACATTTTTCCGTACATATGCATAAGGAAGCAAAATTGACCTTACCGTAAAAAGGTCAAATGTCAATGTACAACCATTATTTTAGCAATTTTGGTAGCCCTCCTATTCCCAAATTCCCAATGATATATGCAAAGATTTAGCCATAAGGCACGCTCGGTTTTGGAGAAGAAGATTTTTAAAGGTTTTTCCCATACACATGCATAGGGAAGCAAACTTGTCCGTGCCGTAAAAAGGTCAAACGTCAACGTACGACAATTCTTTTAGCAATGTTGGTAGACCTCCCGTCCCCGATGATTCCTGCAAAGGTTCAGCCCCAAGGTGTTCTCGGTTCTGGAGAAGAAGATTTTTAAAGGTTTTTACTATATATGGGCATGGCGGCCATCTTGGTCAACAGACCGCGACCATTTTATCAATTTTTCGTTCCCCAACCCTAAGGAGGCTCCATATGAAATTTTAGCAAAATTGGCTCAGCGGCTTCAGAGGAGAAGTCGTTTGAAAATGATAACGGACGGACGCACGGACGGACGACGGACGAAAAGTGATCACAATAGCTCACCTGAAAAGCACTAAGATTAGCTTTTCCTTCCCTAAGTGAGGTAATCGCAATGCTAAAATGACTGAAGAACACAAGAACAAATAACATAAGGCAAGACTTTAAACAAACCCTTCTATAATGTCTAATATGAAATGTAAGCTGTAACGAAGCATCAATTCAACAAGTTGGTGTGATAAATTTCCTGTTAACTTTTTCATATACAATAAACTTCATTGGCTCGAACGATGGCTCGTTTACATGTTTAATTCAAACTCGCTCAGGAGTTCCTAAAGAACTCTTCAAATAGCTACAGATGTCAGCAGAGGTTTTCTTGATTTATCTTGAAAATATGTATTATATTGTGAGGCATTTATAAACTAACTGTAGGGCTTGAATGCTTGTGAGGCATATATGAATTAATTGTGAAATGCAAAATAGTTTGAAAACTTAAAAAAAAAAAAAAAAGAGAGAAAACATAGATAACCACTATTCTAAGCTGTCAAATCAATAATATGGGATGGCACTAAGCATAAAGTGAAAAAGTCCGTGTTTGTGTTGAAGTTTTACGGCCCAGTCAGCCCAAAGGGGTCATGTCGAGCGCGGTCAGTTTACCTAACCACACGTTTACTGGGCGGGCTTAGTCCTCGAAGCGGTTAACCAGTATTGTGCACATTCTTTCGCCAGAAACTGACAACTGCCCTTGTTGAATCAGCGGAAGGGAGAGAATGAGCGTAGAAAATATTTCATGATCAATCTCCACAAAAGAATGTTGCCGACCTAGGCGGGGGTTGAACCCGCGACCTCCTGGTTTCCAGTCGGACGGCGCATCCAACTGAGCTACCGAGGCCGGCGAACAAGTCCGTGTAACAAACAATCTATTTACGTTGTTTTAGTTGTTTTATATACAGTAAACTTCAATAGCTCGACTACCGATGGCTCGTTTACCATGGTTAATTCGAACGATCTTGAAACCTTAAAAAGTTTCATCTAAAAGCTACAGATATCGGAATATGTAGGATAATTTATGGGCGTTTTTCTTGATTTATTTTGAAAACACATCATGATATTGTGGGGCAAAAATACACAAAATATAAGTCATGAATGCTTGTGAGTCATATATTGACTGTTTATGAAATGCAAAAAGTGTGGAAAATTTAATTAAAATAAAAACACATAGATCACCATCCATTTTAGCTATCAAATATGTAATATAAGATGGCCCGAAGCATAAACAGTACAAGTCTGAGTAATAAACATCTTATTAACGTTGTTTTATATACAGTAAAAGCTCAATGGCTCGACAACCGATGGCTCATTTACCATGGTTAATTCGAACTCGCTCTTGAGTCCCTAAGGAGTTCTTCCATTAAATAGAGATATCGGAATATGTAGGATAATTTATGGATTTTTTTTCTTGATGTATCTTGAACATACGCATTATATTTTGGGGCATATATATGCCAACCATAGGGCTTGACTGCTTGTGAGGCATATATGAACTAGATATGAAAGACACAAGAGTAAAACTTCTATGTTATCAAATATGTAACCTGAGATGGCACGAAGCATAAAGTGAACAAGTCGGTGTAATAAACAACCTATTTACGTTTTTTTTATACAATAAAAGCTCAATGGCTCGACAACCGATGGCTCGTTTACCATGGTTAATTTGAATTTGCTCTTGAGTCCCTAAGGAGTTCTTCCAATAGCTACAGATATAGGAATATGTAGAATATTTTATAAATAAAAGGAAAAAGGCTCGAAATAAAAGGAAAAAGGCTCGACAACCGATGGCTCATTTACCATGGTTAATTCGAACTCGCTCTTGAGTCATTAGAAGTTCTTCCAATCAATAGAGATATCGGAATATGTAGGATAATTTATGGAGTTTTTTTTTCTTGATTTATCTTGAAAATACCCATTATATTGTGGGGCATATATACACCAACCATAGGGCTTGACTGCTTGTGAAGCATATATGAACTAGATATAAAAGGGACAAAAGTAAAACTTCTATGTTATCAAATATGTAATATGAGATGGCACGAAGCAAAAAGTGAACAAGTCAGTGTAATAAACAACATATTAACGTTGTTTTATGTACAGTAAAAACTCAATGGCTCGACCACAGATGGCTTGTTTATTATGGTTAATTCGAACTCGCTCTTGAGACCCTAAAGTGTTCTCACAATAGCTACAGATATAGGAATATGTAGAATATTTTATAAATAAAAGGCAAAAAGGATTTTTTTATTTACCTTGAAATACTTTTATATGCTGGAGCATATATATTCCCCAATTATGGGGCTTAAATGCAAGTGAGGCATATATGAACTGGTTATTAAATGCAAAGAGTATAAAAAATAAAAATAAAAAAAAAAAAAAAAAAAAAAACACACACACACACACATACATAGATCATCACCTTTCTATGTTATCAACTATGTAATATGAGATGGCATGAATAATAAAATGAATAAGTCGGTGCAATAAACATCCTATAAACGTTGCTTTATATACAATAAAACTTCAACGGCTCGACCGCCGATGGCTCGTTTACCATAATTAATTCGAATTCGCTCTTGAGCTCCTAAAGAGTTCTTTCAATAGCTACAGATATAGGAATATGAAGGAAAATTTACGAAGGTTTTTCATGATTTATCTTGAACATACTTTTTTATATTGTAGGGCATATATAGACTACCTATAGGTCTTGAATGCTTGCGAGGCAATATGAACTAGTGATAAAATGCAAAACACACACTCGCACGAAAAAAAAAATGTCAGTATATATTTAACATAGATCTCCACCCTTCTAAGTTATCAAATGTGTAAAAAACAAACAAAAAAAAAAAAAACGTTGTTTTATATACAGTAAAACTTCAATGGCTCGACCACCGATAGCTCGTTTACCATGGTTAATTCGAACTCGCTCTTGAGTTCTTAAAGAGTTCTTTCAATAGCTGCAGATATCGGAATATGAAGGAAAATAATGTAGGTTTTTCATAATATGTCTTGAAAATACTTATTTTATTGTGGGGCCTATATACACCAACTATAGTGCTTGAATGTTTGTGAGGCAATATGAACTAGTTATGAAATGCAAAAGGGTTTGAAAAAAAAAAAAAAAAAAAAAAACAAAAAACAGTTCAACATCCTTCTTAGTTATCAAATCGGTTATATGAGATAGCACGAAGCATAAGGTGTATAAGTCCGTGTAATAGACATCTATTAACGTTGTTTTATATAAATTAACATTCGACCTCAGATGGCTCGATTACAATGGTTAATTTGCTCGCTCTTGTTAATTAATCTCGTTAATTAAAACTCGCTCTTGAGTCCCTAAAGGGTTCTTCCAATAGATACATATATAGGTATATGTAGGAAAATTTATGGAGTTTTTTTTATTTATTTTGAAAAGGTTTATCGTGTGCACGCATTAGAATCGACTCAGTGAGCCGATGCAAATGAATATGCATGCAATATACCTTTAATTTTGGAAAATATAAATATTAAGTCCAATATGCATACAGATAGGAACTAACCATTAAGAATTTTCCAATAGCTTTAGATAACGGAATATGTAGGGTAATTAATGGAGGTTTTTTCTTGACGTATCCTGGTATTACGTATTATATTGTGATATTATGGGCTATATATACACCAACCATAGGGCTTGAATGCTTATGAGGCATACATAAACTTGTCAGGAAATGCAAGGGAGTTTGAAAATTAAAAAAAAAAGAAAGAAAAGCTAGATCACCATCCCTCTTAGCTATCAAATCAGTAATATAAGAATACACGAGACATAAAGTGAACAAGATCTTGTACTGAACATCCTATTAACGTTGTTTCTTCAATGGCTAAACCACAAATGGCTCGTTTACCATGGTTAATTCGAACTCGCTCTTGAGTCCCTAAAGAGTTATTCCATAGCTACAGATATCAGTATATGTAGGATAATTATTGAGAATTTTTCTTGATTTATCTTCAAAATACGTATTAAATAGTGGGGCATATATACTCCACCTATAGGGGATGAATGCTTGTGATGCATATCTTGAACATACTTATTATATTGTGGGGCATATATACACTACCTATAGGGCTTGAATGCTTGTGAGGCAGTATGAACTAGCGATAAAATGCAAAACACACACTCGCACGAAAAAAAAAAAAAAAAAAAAAAAAAAAAAAACGAAAAGAAAAACAAAAAAAACAAAAAAAAAAAGCAACAAAAAAACATGTCAATACCCTTAACATAGATCTCCACCCTTCTATGTTATAAATTGTGTAATATGTGATGGCACGAATCATAAAATGAAAAGTCGGTATAATAAACATCATGTTAACGTTATAAAACATACAGTAAAACTTCAATGGCTCGACCACCGATGGCTCGTTTACCAAGGTTAATTCGAATTCGCTCTTGAGCTCCTAAAGAGTTCTTTTATAAGTTCAGCTATCGGAATATCTAGAAATAAATATATAGGTTTCGTTTTTTGATTTATTTTGAATATACTTATTATATTTTGGGGCATATACACACCAGCTATAAGGTTTGAAAGCTTGTGAGGCAATATAAACTAATTATGAAAGGTTCTTCCAATAGCTACATATATCGGTATATGTAGGAAAATTTATGGAGTTTTTTATTTATTTTGAAAAGGTTTATCGTGTGCACGCATTAGTCATGAAATGCAAGAGTGTTTGAAAATTAAAAAGAAACAAAACTAGATCACCACCCTTCTAAGCTATCAAATCAGTAATATGAGATGGCACGAGACATAAAGTGAACAAGATCTTGTACTAAGCATCCTATTAACGTTGTTTCTTCAATGGCTTGACCACAGACGGCTCGTTTACCATGGTTAATTCGAACTCGCTCTTGAGTCCCTAAAGAGTTATTCCAATAGCTACAGATATCAGTATATGTAGGATAATTATTGAGGGTTTGTCTTGATTTATCTTCAAAATATGTATTAAATAGTGGGGCATATATATGCCAACTATAGGGAATGAATGCTTGTGATGCATATATGAACTAGATATGAAAAGCCAAAGAGGGGAAAAAAAGCCCTTCTATGCTATCAAATATGTAATATAAGATGGCACTAATCATAAAGTGCATGTAATAAAATTCCTTCTAACGTTGGTTTATATACAATTATACTTCGAACGTTCGACCACATGTCTCCTTTACCATGATTAATTCGAACTCGCTCTTGAGTCCCTTAAGAGTTCTTCCAACAGCTATAGATATCGGAATATGCAGGCTAATTTATGGAGGATGTTTCTTTATTTATCTTGAAAAAAAAACGTATTATATTGTGGGGCATACATACACCAACTATAGGGCTTGAATGCTCGTAAGGCATATATGAACTCATTATGAAATGCAAAAGAGTGTGAAACACACACACACACACACACACACACACACACACACACACACACACATTGATCACCGCCCTTCTAAGCCAATAAAAAATGTAATACGAGATGGTACGAAGCATAAAGTGGGCAAGTCCGTATAATGAACATCCTATTAACGTTGTTTTATATACAGTAAAACTTGAGTCCCTGAAGGGTTATTGCAATAATTACAGATATCGCAATATGTAGGATAATTTATGGAGGATTTTTCTTTATATATCTTTAAAATTCGTATTATAACGTGGGGCATATATACATCAACTATAGGGCTTGAATGCTCGAGAAGCATATACGAACTTGCTTTGAAAACACACACACACACACACACACACACACACACACACACACACACACACACCTAGATCACCGCCCTTCTGAGATATCCAAATATGTAATTTGAGATAGCATTTACGCCTTATCAGTAGCCCTCAAAGATTTACAAAATTCCAGAATGTTATCAATGATTTTAAAGATCTAGAATATATACTCTGTTGAATCATAAAGGGCCGGTAAATATTTTCGTAACACCAGCTGTGGTGAAATTAAATATGTTCTATTAAGAGGTTATAGTCTGTGCAATTGGTCATATCTGTTATTTATATTGTAAGGCCCAATTTTGATAATTTAATTTTACAAAATACAATTTAAAATATATAATAAAACAGTATCGTCTTTTTTAAGAGTCACACAGCCAGAGTCAAATGAGAGAAGACGTAGATACCAATGAACAGGATGTATCTGGTTCTTTTGGTGAGTTTAAAGTTGCTTATTGTCAGGAAAATGCCAAATAACCATACACATGGGTTGCGACGTAAAAGACAACTTTAATGTATACGGATGTATTAGCCTAATCGGCATTCATAAATATCAAATCAGCGCTCGCTTTAAACTTGCAATGTTTAAAGAAAATGTTATATATTGTGAGACAGTTATTAACAATAAATGTATAAATACAAATGCGTATGAGTTAGGTCATGGATGTAATGGATACGTGATCGTAGAAATAAGCGTGCTCTTTCAAGTAATGTGTTATATACTGTGAGACATTCATAAAGCAGTAAATATATTAATATAAATACGTTTGAGATAGGTCAATGGATGTAATGAATATATGCAATTTTAGAAATAAGCATGCTCTTTCAAAACAAAAGAAACAAAATATATTCTACAGATAAAGGTGAGGGTAAAATCAAAATACACGTTTGACATGGAAGCATTATTACAGAAATATTAAAGCATTTGTACAAATGGCACAAAGCGAGAAGAAAGAATAATTGCAATTACCTATCAAAAGCTAACCCGAATTTAAATATATACCCCCACCCCTACCAAAAAATAAATAAATAAATAAATAAATAAATAAATAAAAAATAAAATAAAATAAAATAATAATAATTAAAGGGTCACCACTTTCAGTTTCCCTTTGATTAACATCCAGGTGTTAAAAATATTCTGTGGGCGATACTGCTATATTTCAATAAGTTTAACATATTAGCAATATGTTCAGCAACCTAAGTGTCAATTGCTTGAAAATTGTTAGGTTAGAAGATTCTAAGAAAAATGGGAGTTTCTGAAAAATGACTTTTTATCCCCAAAGGATGTTTTGTTAGCTCACCTGAGCACGAAGTGCTCATGGTGAGCTATTGTGGTCAGTCAATGTCCGTCGTCGTGGTCCGTCGTGCGTAGTCAACATTTGCTTTAAAAGCCTACTCCTCCAACACCCCTGGGCCAATTGACTCGATACTTGGTAGGTAGCATCGGGGTGACTTGTAGATCAAGAATAGCTAAAATCGTACCGATCGAAAATCCAAGATGGCGCCCATGGCAGCCATCTTGAAAATCTATTTTTCGCTTCTTCTCCCGAACCAAAAAGCCAAACTTGCTAAGAAGCTTTGGGGTCACTTGTAGATAAAAAATAGTTAAATCGTGCCGATCGAAAATCCAAGATGGCCGCCATACCATGGCGACTGTCTTGAAAATCTATTTTTCGCTTCTTCTCCTGAACCGAAAGGCCAATTGACTCCAAACTTGGTAGGAAGCATCGGAGTGACTTGTAGATCAAAAATAGCTAATATCATGCCGATCGGAAATCCAAGATGGCCGCCATGGCAGCCATCTTGAAAATCTATTTTTGCTTCTTCTCCTGAAACGAAAGGCCAATTGACTCCAAACTTGCTAGGAAGCATCGGGGTGACTTGTAGATCAAAAATAGCTAAAATCATGCCGATCGGAAATCCAGGATGGCCACCATGGCCGCCATCTTGAAAATCTATTTTTCGCTTCTTCTTCTGAGCCGAAGGGCCAATTGACTCCAAACTTAGGAAGCATCGGGGTGACTTGTAGATCAAAAATAGCTAAATCATGCTGATCGGAAATCCAAGGTGGCCGCCATGGCAGCCATCTTGAAAATCTATTTTTCGCTTCTTCTCCTAAACCCAAAAGCCAATTGACTCCAAACATTGTAGGAAGCATCGGGGTGACTTGTAGATCAAAAATAGCTAAAATCGTGCCGATCGGAAATCCAAGATGGCGCCATGGTGGCCATCTTGAAAATCTATTTTTCGCTTCTTTTCCTAATCCCAAATGCCAATTGACTCGAAACGTGGTAGGAAGCATCGGGGAGACTTATAGAACAAAAGTCGCTAAAATAATTCCAGTCGGAAATCCAAGATGGCCGCCATCTTGAAAATCTATTTTTCGCTTCTTTTCCTAAACCCAAAAGCCAATTGACTCCAAACATTGTAGGAAGCATCGGGGTGACTTGCAGATCAAAAATAGCTAAAACCATGCCGATCGGAAGTCCAAAATGGCCGCCCTGGTGGCCATCTTGAAAATCTTTCTTTCGCTTTTTCTCCTTAACCCAAAAGCCAATTGAGTTGAAACTTGGTAGGAAGCATCGGGGTGACTTATAAATTAAAAATGGCTAAATCGTTTTGATTGGAAATCCAAGATGGCTGCCATTGTGGCCATTTTGAAAATCTTTTTTTCACCTTCTCCTGAATCGAAAGGCTTATTGGCTTTAAACTAGGTAGGAAGCATCAGGGTGACCTGTAGAACAAAAATAGATAAATCATCCCTATCAGAAATCCAAGATGGCCGCTATGACAGCCATCTTTAAAATCTATTTTCAGCTTCTTCTCCTGAACTGAAAGGCCGTTTGACTCGAAACTTGGTAGGAAGCGTTCGGGTAACTTGTAGATCTAGAATAGCTTAAAATGTTTGGATCGGAAATCCAAAATGGCTGCCATTGTGGCCATCTTGAAATTCTTTTTTTTTTTTCACTTATTTTCCTGACCCAAAGGGCCAGTTGATTTGAAAATTGGTAGGAAGCATCGGGATGACTTATTGATATAAAAATAGCTAAAATCATTCCGATTGGAAATCCAAGATAGCGGCCATCTTGAAAATCTATTTTTCTTTACTTCTTCTGAACTGAAAGGCCAATTGACTCGAAACTTGGTAGGAAGCATCAGGGTGACTTGCAGATCAAAAATAGCTCAAAAGGTTGCGATAGGAAATCTCAAAATGCGGCTATGCTGGCCATCTTGAAAATCTGTTTTGAGCTTTTTCCCCTGAACCGAAAGGGCAATTGACTTAAAGTTCATTGGAAGTATCGAGGTGACTTGTAGATCAACAGTAGCTAAAATCATTCTGATTGGAAATCCAAGATGGCTACCGTCTTGTTTATGTTTATTATATTTATCTGCCACTGTGCTGTTTACATGTATAAAATCATGATTCTTCAGAAACCACTTTGGCAATTGCAACCAAATTTCACATTGATCCTACTGTTGAAATGTGATTGAGAGTTTGTTCAAATGATCAAGCTCCATTGACTGGCATGCCATATATAATATTCTTCTTCAAAATTAATAACTGCTTAAAGGATGATGATCTTTTAATTGGTTGCGATGACAGGATTGGAAAAATGTTATATAAATATCTGCATATCTGCACTCGCAATGCCACTCAGGTGAGCGACCCGTAGCCTGTGGGCCTCTTTTTTTCAGAATATGTAAAAAAATCTATTTTTAGTCAAAACAATTATTTACTCCAAACATAATCTTGCAGATTCCACTTTCTTAGAGGTAAAAGACACACAGATATGGCTAGAAAAAGTGGTCATCCCTTTAGGAGGCTAAAATTGCCTAAAAAAAAAGCCTCGTTGATTCCCAATAGACAGTGAATAATCCATAATAGGTAACAGTAGGAAAATGTGAGTTTCTTGATTGAAATTAAAACTTTGTTTATGATTTATTCACAGTTTGAAGGCAAGACGTTCCTCTTCCTATATGGTGTCTGGGAAAATTTCGGGTTGTGATAGTGGCACTCCCTGGACTTTTCTCTTACCTTTATTACTTACCATAATGTTCAAATGTCAATTTTCCATTTTTTTTTTTTTTTTTTTTTTTTTTTTTTTTTTGTAAAAAGTAGCATTTGTACGAATTTTAAAATGAAACATTTCATTTCAAGATTTGTTGTTGGAAACACTCCTTTTCGGGCTCCACTTTAAGAAACATTCAACACCATTTCAATATCTTCTGTGGTTTTTGCCCATAGACTCGGTCAAAGTTTGCATATATGGAAAATTGCATTAAATGACCCTTAAATTATTTTGATGAGTATATGTTAATTATTTCAATAAACTTGTACATTTGTTATGCAACATTTCATGTGGTGTCCTTTTATGCAATAAAGGCCTAAAGCCCAAAAGCAGATAGAAAATATTCATTATATAGGTATGGAGTAACAGTAAGCAGGGAACATAAATAAATAATTGACATCTGGAAAAAACGTGCAGGGGATTAGAATCTTCTTATAATTTTACACAGACATAAATTTAAAACAAAATAACTTATGTAGAAGTTAAGACCATATCTGCTTTATATACGTGTATACTTGTGTCCCCTTGTTATTTAGGTTGTGCGTTCTTGTATTTTCTTTAAATGCATTGTTACATTGAGTCATAATTATAAATAGTGAATACCACTTAAAAATGTTTCAGAAATAAGCTGGAGATACGTTAAATACGTTACCTATTAAACAGAAGATGTTAGTGTCTTGTAGTTATACTGTAATGCAAATGGGTATTGTTGCACTTTTGCTACCTGTTGTATTTCTTGTGATATGTGATTGTATTCCTGTAATTGTTTTCATGTGACAACTACTTAGGAAACAGGAACGATTCTAGACGCTCTAAACACGGGTTTTAATCCAACCCTTCCCTACTTGGCTGTACTGTGTTATTCGATTGTACATATTTATTATGCGTTATATGGGTGTTATGCGTTATATTGGTGTTATGCAAATGTTTCGTTTTGTAATTTCTGTCACTTTCAATGTAAAATAGAAGGGAAGGCAATGATCAAGAATCGATAAAATTATCCCAAACCTCCCATCACAGACATAAAAGGGAAAGAAACACAAACACAAGCACAAAATAACCCGGGTGGCTGTGATCGCTGATTGTTTTGTTTCCTTCTGGATAACCATTGTCTTCTTCCTTTTCAAATATATTTTAGTATAACGTTGAACAGAGAAAAGCGATCAATAATGGCGTCGGTATATATTGACAGATAATGTAAACTGTTTTATTATTTTTATTTATACTATTTTCAGTGGCTTCTGTACCCGTGGAAGAAAACAATGCATCATGCAGCAACTGAATGATACTAAGGCTATGCCAAAAAACGAGGAGGCTGGTAAACACAAGCAAAGGTATGTTTCATGTTAAAAAACGCTTAAAATAGGGAATAAAAAGTATTTCAGTTTTAAATCTGAAACTAGGCTCAACATTAAGAATGTTTACGAAGGAGAGCATATTTAAAAATGTGTCGAAATAAAAATGTCAAGAAAGAAAAAAACATACTTAGAAGAAAAAAACAACAACGCTGAAACAGTCAGTTCAAGCCAACGAAAGAAGAGACAGAAATAGTGATATCAAGACACACACACACACACACACACACACACACACACACACACACACACAACATTGTATAAGGCGTGCACCACCACATAAATCCAATAAACATGTAAAGAGACTGCAACAGAGGGACCAGCTTCGAGCAGTCGGGAGAGGACTATTGGGCTTCAACTCCAGCTTTTATGACTTCTCTATCCTCGGTCTCGATTTAAATGCAGGTTAATGCATAATAGGAAACCGAAGTTGATCAATGATTTACATGCCTATCTAAAGTTGATTTTACAGTTGCAATGGGGAAACGCTGCAATCAGATTACCCGATGGGTTTGCCTAAAGCAAAGCGAGACTTTAAAATTTAACAACTACAATTTGGGTTTTACGACCCTTTCAAAATTTCCTTTTAATGACCCGATCGGTAATCGAAAACCAGACTCCCTGGAGAAGAAACTTAAGACCGCCCTGAACATGCTGAAAGGAACTAAATCACACAAATATGAGCAGTTTGATTATGTTTGTATAAACATACACACGCACACAAAGTTTAACGCGATAAGACTGTTTCTGAATGAACTGTAGATATTGAACAAAATGCGTACCATCTGAAGTATCTTCTGAAACAAATGACTGATAAACTCTTTTTAGAAAGCAGGACATATTAATAATAATAATAATAATAATAATAATCGACCTTATTTATAGAGGGTAACACATTTAGTAATCTAGTACTAATCTTCCATGTGGCCCTCTTTTTTCCTGGGTAGAAACCAGTACTAAGCAATGTGGAGAAAGTCTCTTGCTCAGGGAAACAACGCTTGCTGTTAGTGGGGATCGAACCCGGTACCTCTCGATCTCGAGTCCGACGCTTTACCACTGCACCACAGCGCTCCACTATTTTAAACTGGAAAAGAGTCCACTCTTCAAATCACTAATATGATGCAATATAAAGTGAGATAGTAACTCAAGTAACAATGATACTTTTACAGAACAGTCTGCACTTTTTGTTCACTTTAATCAATCTGATTGGGCTGTAATTTTAGACTGTACAATATTTTATATTTCAGATAAGAAAAACGTACCTTGGACAATCTTTGAATACGAAAAATTTAGATGGACAATTGAGCATTATATAAAGATGAAAACAATGACACGGAACAATCATCAAGGAACTTCAGGAGAAAATACCAACAAGAACAATTCCACAGTTTCGAACAAAAGTAAATAACATCATCACCGGGAAACTAAAGTTCGAATAGGAAAGGACATTGCGAATTTCACTACAGCTGATGTAAAGAAAATGTGTGGTGGCCGTAAAAAGTCACCTTGCCCTACATAATAGTGTAGATTGTATTTACTGGTCCTTTTGGATCATTGATTCTATTGTGGAATTTCCAAAATATTTAACTGATATTTCACTGATGGAGCCTTTTTGTGCCAAAACTAGCTAGTCAGGCCCAGAAAAAAATGTACACCCTAGAATTTCAGTTCTGTCGTTTATTCCATGCTTCCAAAGGATTGTCCTTAAAAAAATAAAACGAAGTACGACGGATAATTTTAACGAAATCTAACAAAATGCGAGTTTTATACTGGGCAAGGCTAGCAATGATTAATTGTTATCGTTTTCTACTGTAAAATTTTCAGACAGAGGCTGTTAAAAAACAGTTGTATTTAAGCATTGGTTTTGCTTCAACATAATCGTTCAACTATGAGCATTGTCGCACATAATGGGCTGTTTGGTTACACCACGCATATGATTGACCCTAACTTTTAAAGGGTTCACATCTTTTACTTAGGCTGTGAAACCAGCAGGGCTCAACGGATTCAACCATATGCACAGGTTTGTTGGAGCCTTTGCTCTTTGCAAAGGACCGTGTACCTTTTAGGCGTGACATCATCATCAATGAAATCTGGGGCTATTAATCTCTATGAATATGTATGAAGTCCTGTTGAAATTAATCTTAGTGTACAGGCGCCCACTGAGTGCTTGCGGCTGTTCTAGTGCATCGAACGGATGCATAATGGGTGCACATGCCATGTTGCGCCGATTATTGTTTAGGTTAGCATGTTACTCTGTAACTTGCACTGGACATGTGTCGAAAAAT
Source organism: Anodontia alba (assembly GCA_964016985.1). NCBI lineage: Eukaryota > Metazoa > Mollusca > Bivalvia > Lucinida > Lucinidae > Anodontia > Anodontia alba. The sequence continues at coordinate 23,234,986 of OZ024825.1, forward strand.
TTATTAATATTTGTTGTTGAATTAATGAGGGCTTACATTTTACATTGGCAAAAAGGAATAATACATGTCCGCTAATCTTAGAAACCATCTTTTTACTCAGATTGAAATTTCTGACACACAAAAGTAATGATACAAGGCTACCCTGTAGTTTCAGTTAAAACGTGGAATTAATTCGCTGGTTTTATGCGGACACGATAAAAGGTTACTTAGGAGTTAACAATTTATGATTTCGAATGGACGAGCGCGGCTACAGAGCTAGGTTTGTAAACTTCTGCTGGGTCTCTTAATAAAGCATGGGTGTACAGCGGGGGATCTCGCAAAGAACGTTTACACAAAGCTTGCATGATATGTTGTTCAATACCTTATATCGTGAGCCAACACATTTAGCAATGACAGTCATATGGATTCTCATTAGGGCATATTTAATTAGGGTATCTGGAACTTGACTTTGCTGATTTATTTGCCATCGTAAATATGGTCTATAAAAGGTTATCCTTTGGAAGCAAAGAATACATAGCATGGTGTTTTCAAGTTTGTCTGGGACATACTAGCTAGTTTCGGCCAATTAGGGCCCATTAGAGACCCCCATATATATTAAAAATCTACAATGTATTCAATGATCATAAACATAATTTCAGAAAATTAAATTTCAGTTGCAAATAAGATTTTTTTTTACTGGTGTATATAACGTGCCTTCTCTTCTCTTTTATTTTGATTTAAAACCATTCAGTTGTATAACTCAAGTAAAATTTATTCTTTAAAAGTAAGGAATACTTCATAAAATGAAAATGTGAAGTGTTAGTCCCAGACTATCTGGTTTCGGTCAATATGGCCTCATCTATGATTCTCAAATATTTTCAAACTTCCACAATAGAATCATATGCTGAATCATGGTGTTGATTTTATTTTCCAGAATAGGACTGAAAAATAAAATCAACACCATGATTTATCATATGTTTGGACATTTCACTTTCCCTGATCCCATTATTGGTCAAATTCATTTTATCTTTTTATGAGATAGAGTGTACTGAAGGCCCTTTTTAAGCGCCATTAAATTGAAGTGACCATGAAAATAAAGACAACGTCAACAAAATCTAATCACTTCTTTTCCGTGCATGAATAACGTATATGTGCTTGTTATGATACAGTTCCAGATATTGGATGCAAACGTTTCAAAGTTTGCTTTCAATCAAAATTTGTGTTTCAAAGTGCTGGTGGGATATTGAAAATAAAATGGTCACCAAATTTTAAAACTTTTTTTCCAAGTTCAGTTGATCAATCTGTTCTAGTTTGGTCAACTTCCATTTATTGATTCATCAGGCAGAATGCACAGGACTCATTTTAAGAGTGGTTTAATATAGTAAACTTGAAATTTGTCATGGTCGCAAAATTGAAATCACTTGTTTTCCGGGTCCTACCAGTTTGGTCAAAATCCGATGAATTGTTAGGTAGATGGTGTGCACATAAGCTTTTTACTGCCATAATTTTTTTTTAACAAATGGCAATAGCTTTACGAGAATTGGCCCCATAGCTCAAACTTTTTTTTGGTTTGTATGTACTTTTTAGTGATATGAATGTCTGCAGAAATTCTTGAATATATGTTGTTGCAATTTCAAGATATTAGGCATAAACAGTGTCACGTGCGGACGGACACACGTAAATTCCCTCGTTCGGGCATTTATTGTTTATTTTCTATGTTACAAGTCTATTGAATAAAGGACATGGTGTGAAGATGTATCTGATATAGGCTCAATTGTGTGCCCGAATAGACGGACGAACGGACGACGTGAGCACAGGACAAGTTTACAGGGGTATAATAAATTCGAAACATGCCATCTTGTTTCCTTCTCCAGCTAAGACTGACCTGCTATATCTGCATATTCATTTATTAAAAGCCTTGAAATAGTGTTGTAGCTATCACCCCTTCCATTGATCGGGGCTTGTATTAAGAGTGAACATACAATGTGTTCATTGTGTCTTGCTACTGTTGAGTAAATTACCCAAATTTGTACGACGCTTGACATAGTGTCATTACAGGGGTTTAACTTTACATAAGCCTTACAAACCTCAGTTTTGGGGTGTTTCTGTCATTTTCATCGCGGTTTTGAGGTTACGTCAAGCTCTTGTAGTGTGATAGGCTGTAGTCGTTAATGTTATGTTTGAGGCCCTCCCAAGCGGGGAGGGGGTACCTATTCCCTTGTGCCCCTAAAAAATGGCATTTTCCCTTGTTCCCCCAAATCACAATCTTGATTTTCTATGGCCCTCTTCCCCAAAATTGCATTTGTTCTCTTCAGTTTTAGACTTTTGTTCCCTTGTTCCCTGAAATAAATTGCCTTATTCCCCTGTTCCCCAAATCACTAAGAGGGCCTCATCTTTAGTTTCTATGAAATTTGAAAATATAGAACTTTCTTATTTGTCTTGTTAAAGTAACACCTGTGAGTTGTCTGGAATTCACTGATACATGTTGGAGAAAAAATCTAATAATAATAGACTCATTCAGCATACTGGTGTTTTTGTCATTTTGTTAAAGTAGTTTTTAGTTAGAAGTAGCTGTTTCACGGCACATATGCCTCATACTTTATTTAAGGAGAAAGATAAGTTAGATATTGAAGTCGAAAGTTAGGAGTCCGAAGTAAAATTTCGGAAGGTACAAGTCAAACGTTGGAAGTAAGAAGTCGGAAGTATGACGTACTTCCGGGGCTTCCATAGAACAAGTACCATAAAAGAGAAACATATAATCTGTAACATTGATTGAGTTAGGGATTAACGACCCGTCAGCCCTTATGGGTCATTTTGTGCCGTATCCCAGAGAAAGGGAGAAAAGAGATAGTAGAGGAAATGAACGAGAGGGAAAGGGGAGAGAGAGACACACAGGAATGAAAGTAAAGAAACAGAAGAAATAAAAACATTCCCCTCTACACTTACCTGCTACAAGGATAGGCCTTGCCCACTTGTAAGCCAGTCTCAGTTGGACAACCCGGTGACGTTAGATACACGAAACCCTCGCCACACCCGACCACTCCTGTATATTATATGTAATTCTGCTAATGCTATATAGCTAACACGAAGTGTTAACGAGGACAATGATTCTTTTATGAGAGATGAGAGATTCTTTTGTGAACGCCAATGAGCGGCATTTCTGCACGTTCCTTTCATGTTTTTAGGACTTCTATATGGCAAACTTGTTTGCCCATTCATCAGCTAAGGTAATGTCGGGCCGGTCAACACCTTTACTATTCCTAGGCAGGCTCAGGCCCTCTAAGCGATTTACCAGTATTTAGTGTGATCCACCCCCACTACGTAACAGACAACAGCCGGTGGGTCAACCGCCGAGTCCTAAAGCAACCGGCCATCTCAAGCCGTCTCCGAAGAGATGGGGCTTTAGAAAAAGGCAACATCTCGTATAATAGAATAATAATAAAAAAAAATACAGTCCCACCACCATCCCGCATCTGCTGCAGGCACAACAGGCCCTTGCCCACTAAAGCCAAAGCTGTTTAACGCCAACTTATGTATGCGTGTATATCCGTGTATGTGCGTGTGCGTTCGTGTTCAGTTTACGTCCCACCAACAACTAAAGTCATATGGAGACGCGACCCTCATTTTAACATTCCTCCAAAATTCTGCAGGTCCGGAATTGAACCCTGGTTTACAAGGCCAGTACCTTAAACACTTCACCACAGATGATTCTGCGTCGATGTTGAATATAGATATTTATTCTGAACAGGAGTGATTTTGCTCAACTCAACGATGACAAGCGCTTCTTGAAAAAACTAGTACTTGTAATATTTTGAAATTGATAAACGGAAAATGTCCCGCATTAAACAAGCCTGCGAATCTAAAATAGCTTGAAAAAAATGAGGACAGCCTTAAAAATATTGAATGCAGTGAAAAAGAACATAATCAATGGGATTTCTAGGTCTGCTCCTACATGGAAGGAATTGCTCGCCGAAGGAGCAAATTACAGTGTAACCTCAATGGCTCGAACACGGACGGCTCGTTTACTGTGGATGATTCGAACTCTTTTTTCAGTCACTACAAAATTCTTCCAGTAGCTCAAGAAAACAAATATTTAGGGATTTGCTCTTATTTTATCATGGAATTGTATGTTGTATGTACTCATTAGAATCGCCTCATCGAGGCGATTCTAAGGAGTACACTCAACATACAATCATTGTGTAGAAAATCGAAAAGATTTCCCTAAATTATCGCTATTTGCTTCCTGAACTAGTGCCATGATTAACCCCTATTGGCTCGAACTACCCATGTCTCGAACGAATTTCCATGGTCCCAAAGATGTTCGAGCCATTGAGGTTCGACTGTATTTTCTTTGAACAGGCCTTTATAGGAGCTGCTCAAATTAAATGAAGATAATAATTCTTATTCCTATCGCTGTAAAGTAAGTAGATTCAGACTTAAATGTGCTTTTTGCAGGCCAAAAGCGTGGGGGTAAAATCTCCCTGCATATAAAGCACGTTTTGCTCTGATTTCTAACTTAAACCTTAAGATAAGTGTCCACGGTGAGTGTTGTCAGCTTTGTTCTCTAATGGTTATGTTGCAAACAGTGTGGACTCAGATCAGACTGCTCCTCTGTGAGTTGTCTGATTAGAGATCACATTGTTTGCCTATATGCAAATATAGGAACCTACCATGTTTAACGCATTAACGTTTGTCGGGTCCCGAGGAAGCTGTTTGAACACGAGGCCGCTAGGTCGAGTGTTCAAATATCTTTTGAGGGACCCGGCAAATGTTATTGTACTAAAATAACCATAGATGATCATTATTCCTGCATAACTTACGATTCCAAAGGTAAAGTTACACGAAAACGGCTCCAAACTCTACATAAACTCTTCAAATGCGACCGAAAAACCAAACTGGCGGCTTGTTAAGAACATTGGTAACAATGACGTCATCATAAAATTTTAAAATGCTATGTTCAGGGTGACAATGTTACGTCGCTCAACGTAACGTGAACAAAACACGGCCTATCTTTTGATATCAAAAGGTCAAAACCCATGTTCAAACAGAATGTGAATTCCATGATTTAAACATGGATTTTGTTGATTGAACACGTCTTCTGTTCCATTCAAAAATATAGCTTCATAGCTATGTCCATTGGATTTTATGCAAGAAAATATGTTTGACAAGTTTGCAAGAAGACGCAACAGACTACATGAACAGATACCATTTAAGAGGCACTTTTTCTTGTTATATTAAGGGTTAAAGGCTAATATTACTCAATGTTTATAATAAGATTGTCATATCTATCCAGAATTGAACTAAAATAACATTAATAGACTAAACAGGTGTTATAATTATTTAAACAATACATTTTTTTGAGAGGCATATCGAAGTGTAAACAACACGAATCTCATGCCTATTTATACACTTTCAGAAAATAAATTCGATAATTACATGATACCTACTATTTAAACAAGAAAGTATTTACACGCAGTTTCTGAACTTTCTTTTTTATTTGAAAACAGCGTTTCCCACAACAAGCACTTATAGTTTGGTCTATAAGACAAATAAAATATGTTCAAACATACAAATATTCAGAAGCAATTTCGAATGGCTTATTAATTGGCACTTTTGATTTTTGTCAGAAATGAATCACTTATGGAAAGAACGTCAGGCTCCTGTGCACCGATGTAATAATATTACAGAAAGACGTTTTTTTTTTTTTTTCGATAACACTTTATTATTATGTGACGTCAAGTGACTCAATATTTTCATATAAGTATGGAAGCATGGACTACAATGTAGGATAGCCCTAGACTAGCCCCTAGACCTTGATGTCATGTTTTATCACTCCTAACTATAAGCTGATTATGTATGACATCTTGTATAGCCAGTCTCTAATAGTTGGTCTCTGACATCAAGGATCTCCAAGATTAGTTGCTGCTATCAAAGAGGTGAGGCAAGCAGTAAGTAGTAGATGGCCCTTAGTTCATTAAGTAAATTAATAATTATAAAAAATGATTGATGAAAATAATGATATCCGACTAGTAGCTAGTCTAGGATAACCCCTATGTGCTTCCAACGCCCGGTTACATAAAAAAAAAAAAAACAAAAAAAAAAAAAAAAAAACATAACAGTTGTTCATGTCTCAATAGTTGATAACGCACTGAGAATATTCAAGAATTATACTTTTATCTGAGGACAAACAAGAGGATAACATTAATAATTATGCAACAATATCTTTGTCGCACCCCTAAATGTAAAAACTGTTATAAATGTAACAAAGCCCTGTAAATGTTATAACTTTTTACCGCATATGTAATAATTAAGCCCCGTAAATGTTATAACTTTTTTCCACGCAGGTGAAAACAAATATATGTAATTGCGACGGTAAATGTGAAAACTTTTGCATTACTTTACGACATTCAATGTTTCTTTCTTAATAAATTAGTTAAATTATGACAGTATGTGACTTTGTGCCACTTCATATGTTACTTTACTAGGTTCCGGGTCCTTTCGGCGGGTCCTTTCGGCCTGGGGCGTTTTTCGGCCAATTTTGGGGGTGGGTCGTTTCGGCCTTGGTAGGTGAGTCATTTCGGCCCAATTTCAATATGGTAGAGTATATAAGCATGGGTTGATATAATAATTTTTTTTGGTTTAAAGTAAAGGCTGAGATGGATAGAAAGATAGACAGATGAATAGATAGATGGACACAGCAAGATAGATAGATAGATAGATAGATAGATAGATAGATAGATAGATAGATAGATAGATACTTTTACAAGCTCTTTAATGACAAACTCGTTAACTATTGTGGCTAAGGTGTTTTCAAATACATTGAAACCTTTTTTGCAAACATTTGAGTAGCAAAAAAAAAAAAAAAAAAAAATCAATGTATTTGCTATATTTAAAGGTAGAATATAAAGATCATATTAGCTTCGTTTTGAATAAATGGGCCCTGGGTGCTATTGTTAATTATGTTATGCACATTTATAAAAGATGAAAATAAAATTAAACATAATTGAAAGACTGGTCATTTCTTTATTTTTTCTATGGGACTTTTTAAATAAAAAAGCAATGATATTTTCCTATCTCTCCAAGAAAACATTTGCTTGGTACTCATTAGAAGCTCAACGTAGAGTCTAATGAGTACCCACAACCTCTGTCTCCTTGGTGGTATTTCTATACTCTTATTTTGCGGTATTTCCTTGGTGGTATTTCTATACTCTTATTTTGCGGTATTTTCCTTAGATGCGGGCATTAGCCTGCGCATCCGCGCAGTCTGATCAGGACATTCTTTCCCACAACCTATGTTTCCTTGGTGGTATGAGAAAAAAATTCTATCCTCTTATTTTGTGGTATTTCCTTTAATGCGGGGCATTAGCCTGCGCATCCGCGCAGTCTGATCAGGACGTTCTTTATCCGCTTATCTTGTGTTCACATATGCCACGAAGATCCCTTTTCTCATGAGTCAGTATCTTTATAAGTATAGGAGTCGATTCACACGCAATGTCGTCTTATTGAACATAATCAAACAGAACCATTGTGAAATTTGGCGCCAGGCAAAGCTCCAGATAAGAAAAATATTTTCTTATTTCTCCATGAACATATATAATGTGTTTAATCATTAGAAGCGTCTCTACGAGATACCAATAATTTATGTTTTCATTGAGAAATAAGAGGACTTTATGTCTTATCTGGAGTTATAGAGCCTTACCACAAAATGTGAAGGTCTAGATCAGTCTGCGCATCCGCTCTGTCTGCTTTTGATAAATGTGAACAATCGGATTTTCTGATCGCATTTGCTGTTGAGCAGGATTATCAGTGACTTTGCTGATTGAGTATGCTTATAAAGCTTGACATTTCATGTGAATCATTAGATATCCGATTCACTTGAAATGTTAAGCCTTATTTTCTCTTGAAAAATAATTTAAATGCTTGATAAATAACATAGGATATCCGTGACAAAACAGGCTTAACATTAAAAGGATATACCCCTATGATACCCACAGACTCTTCATCAAACAACCAAATGATTGTTCTATCTATCAACCCTAGCCTGGAGGGACTTAAAAAAGGCCTTTGACTTCACTATAGACTCTTCATCAAACAACCAAATGATTGTTCTACCTATTTTCCGTAACCTAGGAGACTTAAATAAAATCAGGCCGAAACGACCCACCAGAATTGGTATACAGGTTATTAGCTCACCTGAGCTGAATTATAATTATGGAGTATCAATTGATTTATAGATTTTAATTACATGTAAATATTGCATAATTGATATGTATATAATTCGAAAGAGTGATATTCCCAAATCATTTAGGGTATTTGATATTTATAATTCATATTAGTGATATCAATAAAATTTTGAATATCGATAAACAAAAAGCATGGATAACCATTAATAAATTTAGATCATAGCAACATCAGTAAAAATTAATATTACTAATTCCAGTTATAGATATCAAGAATTAACTAGCTTTAACTAGGGAATAAACAGTAAAATAGCGCTCCATATAGTGATATGGATAAATGGGTCGGATTATTGATAATCATAATTTAAGTTATTGATATCACTAAATCGTCTACCACAAATGCAGAGTGTGATAATCGCTCATCCGACGTTAAACCTAGCGAATAACAAACTTTCTGAGAAGTTTCATCTTACAATTTTGTACCGGGACATATTTTACTAAATACATAAACGAAAAAGATATCACGATAAACAACGTCAAAAACTTTAAAAGAAAAAAAGTTTTCACATTTACCATTGCAAATACCTATATTTGTAGAAAAAGATTATAACATTTACGGGGCCTTATTACATATGCGGTAAAAAGTTATAACATTTAAGGGGCGGCTTTATTACATTTATAACAGTTTTTACATTTAGAGGTGCGACAATCGCTCTCCAGTTTGAAAAATGTAGAGACCGGTTCCTACATGGTCCTTGGGATATACATCTGTTATGCACTATCAGATAAACACCAAGGAGTACATATGTAAATATAATTATATATAAACAAGTGGGGCATATATATTTCGCAATACTTGTGAGTCATATATTTCTGAGGGGCATATATATATATATTACCCCATACTAAGGTTTAAAATTTTAGCCACCTATTTAGGTCTTATCCCAATGCCCCGTATTAATAGTAGTTTCTATATATATATATATATATATATATATATATATATATATATATATATATATATATATATATATATATATATTACGGAAACGTTTCCCCGCCAGCCTTGTTTTATCAATATATCGTCAGTTTTGTCCGTTTTAATATATTCTATTGAAACAAATATCGCATTTCAAAGTTGAGACATATATATATATATATATATATATATATATATATATATATAGTCTCTAGTTAAGGGACCCCTTTTGCGTGGTCGTTGTTGATCCCAGGACTATAATCTGAACAACCTCGGTAAAGGCCTATTAGATGAATGTACATACTGGATATCAAAGATCTGTGCCTTCTAGTTTCAAACAAGAAGATTTTTTTTACACTTTTTTCCCCTATATGGATCTGTGTAAAATAATGGAGCCATTGAGTAGGGTCATTTTTGACCCCGGGGGTTTAATTGAATCATTTTTGTAGAGGTTCATTAGATAAAGCTATCAAATATCAAAGATCTTCAAAGGCCTGACCCTTCTAGTTTTAGAAAGGATGATGTGTAAAGATTTTTCCTGTATGAGACTATGTAACACAAGCGAAACCCGAACATAATTTTAACAATCTTGGTAGAGGTCTACAAGATGAAGCTAAATATCAAAAGTCCTGATATTCTCACACATATTTTTGAAGTTTTTCGTTATATTAGTATGTAAAATAAGTGACCCCATGGCTATAATTTGAACGCTTGGTAAGGACCATTACATTGCAATATCCGAGATAGGAACAAGGAAAAGCGGCAAACAGAAGGCGAAGGCGGTTTTGTAAAGAACCGAACATATATTTGGAATTTGGAATTTGAAGCTGCATCAGAATAAAGGAGTCCCTCCCAATAATTTTTCTACTGATCCTTCCACTTTTGCAGATCTGTTTTTGTTTGTGCGTCGGTTATTGCAAATACGTATAACGCTTGTTTCTCAGTGTTTCTTCTTCTTCTCTTCTTCTTTCTGTGCTTCGTAATATTTCCTGGGTATCTTCACTTATAGTTTTGTTATTTTTTCCACAACTGTGCTGACTTAAAGAATCCCTCAAGTCACAGCGAGTTAAGGTTTAAGATTTACTGATCTATGGTGTGGCTATTTGCTGATTTGATTCCATTGCTCTCAAGGTAGAATCCTTTCAATAGCTTAGTCATACTAAATCTGGTGCACGTACAAAACACTGTTGTCTCGAACATTGATCTGCAAAAATCTATATTTGGATGTTAAACAAACAGATCGTCATCTTTTAAACTATAAGAATTATATTTTCAGTTCAGCTGTATAAACATCACATAATGAGTTAAATCTGTTTTAAAAAAAAAACGTATATATCGCCAGCTTTACATGTGATATATGTTTCAAATATATATATATACTTACACAAATATTGGTTAGTTATCATTAATATCAAAATAAAACAACCCAAATTCACTTTATATTTGTAAAACAAGGGTGGCGGGGAAACGTTTCCGTAACATATATATATATATATATATATATATATATATATATATATATATATATATATATATATATATATATATATATATATATATTAGGGATATCAAATATTTTGCAATAATAATAAAAAAATAACAGATTTATTTGGAGGGCAGATTGGAATTGTTTATCTGATCTGTATTAAAATAATCCGTGTTAGTTTGTTTCTTCTTTCTTTAAAGTATATTATTATTATTATTATTGATTATTGTTTATTAATCAAATAGTAATTATTCATTTCTATGTACTTATTTACATACTTGTCCTGTGAAAACTAAAATTATCCTGCGCAGGTTCTTTAGGCTGATCTGAGTCTTCATTGGGTGCACATGCCTTTTTGAAGAAGTTGTGCTCCAGTTTTTATGTTATTCATTAGTTGATAAAATGTCTCAATAAATGGAATTGTGCATATTCCAGTTTGAATTTATTCCACAATGGATTATAAACTTATATGGAAAGTGATCAATATTATCATAGCATTGTTATTAAAATTGTCCACTGGACAGATCATATTTCGGGTTTAATAATGGAGAGTGATTATGCAGAGCACACTCTACAAAATAGTATGCCTAGTGAAAACTCTACCAGTCTGCACATCCATAGTCTGCTTAGTCGTCTGATCAGCTGTGCAGACTGATGTGTCTAACCACTTAGCCCTGAGGTAATTTTGTAGGACAAATGGTGTGCGCCTGCTCCTGTGATGTAACCTATAGAACAATAGTCAGTACTTAAGTCCCCAATAATATATCACCCCTATGGAGATTCTACCTGTTTGTCTTTCATTGACAGAATACCAGGTTTTATTGCCCTCTGCACTGTATCAGTTATAAGACTAATGACCCAAATTCATCGGAGTTTTATGTCTTAATGGTACACGTGACATTTGCTACAGTTTTCAGTGCTTTAAAATGGTAATGTTGATTCAGTTTTGACAAAAAAAAGGTCAGAGAAAAGTCCAGGGAGTGCCACAATCACAGACCGCAGCCCTTCCCAGACCCCAAGAGGAAGAGGAAACTGACAATTCCAAACAAGCACAAATCGAACAAACGTACGAAAAGCACTAAGATTAGCTCTCTCTTCCCCAAGCGAGGTAATCGCAATACTAAAAGGACTAAAAAAACACAAGAACAAAATGACACATGGTAAGACATATAACAAATCGCCTCGTAGAATAAACCACAAAGCAACAAAGAGTAAGACCAACATCGGGACCACCGCCTTAGACCGGTCAGTAGAGTAAACCACCGGGGGGTTTAAAGCACTTTTACAGCTAGCTAACTTCACCCTGGGGGACGATGCTACTCTTAATACAGAAACACATAAAAATTCGGTTCGCATAAAGGCTCCCAACTCAGTCAATGCATCAAAGCGAAAACACAAAAATCAAATTAATCACTATAGTAAACAAAGACGAGTACTCATGGCTAATTCTACTGTATGCCAGAGTAAATGAAAACCAATAGTTGAACCACGGTGGGCCAAGCCAAAAGACATATCGCCAAGCCCCAACCCACTGGTTAAAGTTTTACGAAGAGGCCGTCATTGGGTCTGAGGCCCGAACCGCCGTCGTGCAATTGAAGAGTGAAGCATAGCCATTAACAATGATTGGGTTGACAACTAGGCATGCAGTATGCCGCATAATATCCAGGCTATAGCCAATTCAAAACCTCCAGATAAGAAACGTTTTCAATGAAAAGGGTTTAGCATGTGTAACTTATATTTATCTTTTCAAAGAAAAACGCCTGAAGTGCATCACAGACGATTAACATGAAATGTAAAGCCATAGATACCATGGAAAATAAAATCCCTTTGGAATGTTATATGCTGTTGTTGTGACTGAGGCTTATTGTTGTTGTTGTGATTGAGTCTTTATTGAATAATAGTTTTCCCTTTTTGTCTTCACAGAAAACGTATGTTGTCAGGTAGCCCATAAGCTGTTGATCTTGTGGGTGCTTATTACAAATGATTCCTGCAGTTTTGAATGAGCATGTGTTTTAAGCTGTGCTTTGAACTTCATTAATACTGGAGTTTGTGTTGTTTTTTTCACCTAAAACTCAGCAATCAGATATATTCTAAATTTTCATGACTTGGTTTGAAAGACTATGCTAAGCGTCCTGAAGTTTTAAATACTTTACTTCATACTTTTCTTGCCGATATTTTATTTTGTTTTCAAAAAAAAATACTTCTATTTATTTGACAGATTTCACCCAAAAGTGGTACAACTGTTTGCGGCAGCCACAGATATGTGGGCTTGGAAGAACAACAAGATTGAATAATAATGGTATATTAAGGGGAGCTACTACACATTCAGAGAAAATAATTGATGTGGAAATATTTACTTCCCTTCGCATCTTTGCTTCTCTTAAAAGAATTTACTACCTTAGGTCAATTGTATCCTTTAAGAATATCACTCCCCTCCCCCGCACGTAACCGCTCCACCCGACTCATTTTTGCAACTGTGGCAAGTACTTTGCAAACAAATTCTTGCCAACAAAAGCTGTTCCCTTTATGAAACTGCACCAAAGTCTTCATGTTGTACCCACACAACTAAGTTTCTTCACGTTATCTTCTGCAAATCTGTGCATATATTTGTTGTTATCTTGTGCCATATAAACATGTTTATTCCTGTTATCTTATGTCATATAAACACGAAAGTTTGATGCGTTACCTCTTGGTGCTGTATCCTGAGTGAAATCTGACACACTAGTGAGAGGCAATAAACTTGCTGGCAGGTAATACGTCATAGGGAGATCTTCACACCTTTTTAGCTCATGCAGTGCGAAGGATCCAGGGGAGCTTATTGGTTGGTTGGCAATGCGTCATTCATATGTCCATACATTTGACAAGTTATATCTCCACAGTCTGCAGACTGATCTCAATCATTTTTCATCTTTAACATGCTTCTGGCGGGGCATCGAAGACATAAGCTTTTCATGAAAATCCAGTTAAAACTTTGGTTGCTACGGCAACCATAAGGTCCCATAGATAGATTACAGTGGGAAAAGGCGTCATCATCTTAACTCCTTCAGCTTTGATTGAATGTTCCTGAAACTTGCAAATAAAGTGGACACTAATAAAATCTCGAAAGAGTTCGGAAACTGACCAGGTGGGATCGTTGATCCTTGAGTTACGCCCCCTTAATTGCTTTTTGACTTTGTCATCTGCGAAACATATTCGGTTTTGATCAATCTTCCTGAAACTGGCAGATAATGTGGAAATGAACGAAATCTCTTACGGGTTGAAAAACTGGCCAGATCTGAACATTAGTCTTAGTTATGTCGATTTGATTGCTGAAAAAAAACTCTGATTTGACTGTCATCAGCATATTTCATTCAGATTTGATCGGATCCGCCTGAAACTTGCAGTTCAGGTGGTCATGGATAAAATCTCGGATGAGTTCGAAACCAGACCAGATCGGATCATGAATCCTAGAGGTACGTACGCTTGATTGAAAGAAAGTCTCTGTTTGACTTTGTCATCTACATAACTAGTTAAGTCTTTCATTGAATCTTCCTGAAATTTGCAGGTAAGATGAACATAGATGACATCTTGGATAAGTTTGAAAACTGGTTAAATTGGATAATTTTAGAGTTATGTTCCCATGATAGCTTAAAAACCCTTTTTTGACTTTGTCATCAGAATAAGTTTAATTTTGATTGCATTTCCTAAAACTTGCAGATAAGGTGGAGATGAATAGATTCTCGAAACCTGGCCAGATCAGATCATTAATCTTAGATTTACATTCCTTTGACTGCTAAAAAGCCTATAAAAATATATCTGACTTAAATATCAGCATAACTCGTTCAACTGTGATAGTATAATCCTGAAACTTGCAGATAAGATGGACATGGATGAAGGATAAATTCGAAAAAGGTTGGAAACCTCCACAATCTTATAGACAGTTGCGTCCCTTGATTGCTAAAGACACATATATTAAACCTTGATTGCCGCATAGCGCTATCAGTTTTAATTAGATCTTTCTTGAAATTGCAGATGTGGAAACTATGAATAATTTGGAGAAATGTTCTCCAGATTAATAAATATTGTAGTGTTGATTGACCTTGATCTACCTTTCAGCACAGATGAGCGTTGAGGAACACCATGGTCCTCTTGTTTTTGTTTTTGCTTTTTTTTTTTTTTTTTTTTTTTTTTTTGTTATTGTCGTTTCATCTACCCCATCCCCCCACCTCCCAACCCTCACCTTCGAAAAAAGATTTGGTTACAGTGGTTATACAAGTGTCACATAATTTGACTGGTTTAAGGGAAAGCTGTACATTTCAATAACGTCTAGAGCAGACATCTGTCGGATCCATTTCCTTCTGCCGACTCAGAGGGGAAAGTTGGAATTATAAAGAACTAAATACAAATTGTTTTGTGGATTTTATCGATGTGTAAAATCTGGTGAATCACTCACAAACTTAAATACACAATTCGGATTGCATAACACTCTAATGACTCAAGCAAATTAGAGATAAGAAATCATTGATGGCTTAGCCCACCCTTACAGGTAGGGGACTGATAAGGTGTAATTAGATTTGATAACAGCAAAATGTATGAGTAAGAGAAACGATGGGCTGGGTAAATCATTTGATGTTTTTTGTTGGTTTTTTTTTTACATTATTTCATAAAAAATTGTTTGGTATTCATTACACTTGTCATACAAAGAAATCCTTGGTGACAGGCCACCCTTATAGGTAGGGGTTTGATAAGGGGTAATTAGATATGATATCAGCAGTTTATGATTACGACAAAGAAAAGATATGATGGGTAATTTGGTGATAATTCGGTGTTTTCTTTTTTTTTCTTTTTTTTGTTTACATTATTCCATAAATATGCCAGTTTGTCAATCATTGGACACGCCTTGTCACATGTTTTATGGAGAAAAACAGATACTTATGCCTTTATGCTAATTTGCCTTTATGCTAATTTTTCATCAGATGCCTTC
The DNA here is from genome assembly GCA_964016985.1 of Anodontia alba. Classification (NCBI taxonomy): domain Eukaryota; kingdom Metazoa; phylum Mollusca; class Bivalvia; order Lucinida; family Lucinidae; genus Anodontia; species Anodontia alba. The sequence continues at coordinate 23,250,573 of OZ024825.1, forward strand.
TTTATCTGCTTCTCTTTGTAAAGAACAGAAAATTAGTAAGATAGGTAATATTTTTGTATTTAATATCATATCTTAATCGGCTGTTTGATTAACGTGTAGGTACAGGGGCCAACATCCACACCAGTGCGCCATCCCCCCTCCCCGCCCCGCCCCCCCCCCTCCCCCGCACCCTTCCCTTCCAGATAGCTGGCTTGTTGCACGCATGGCAGATCTCACATCTGATCTCCAGATATATCTTTCATGATGGTTGATAGCGGAGAGCTTCCACTCTCTGAAATCCTTCTCTGTCAGCTGCTTTCATGTCATCTTGGGCCTCCCAGGCCCAAGCTTTCCTTCAATCTGTATGTGAAAAGCTGTCTTGACTGCGCCACTGGAGCGTTCTACATGTCTATATCAGCGGAACCTTCTCTCCTTCAGAATGAGGTTCCAGATCCACAATGTTAAGCCGCACAAGTAGTTCATTGGACCTGGTGGTGATAGTGCCTTGCGTCCTGACATTGCAAACATATCTTGTCATTGCCCTGTCATTCTCCTGTAGACGTTGTAGGTTTGGATTTGTCAATGACAAGTTTCACTGGACTGGAGCATTGCGCTCCGCACACAAGAGCTGTACACACGGCCACTTGTCTTGAAAGAGAATTGGCGTGAAGACAGAACTGGTAGCAGATCCTTGAACTTCTTCCAGGCCGTTTTCGCAAGTGTTGTGGTTGAAAAATCTCAGGCACCTGCTATTTATTTATTTATTTTTTATTCATTTATTGAAAAAAGAAAAGCTTTAGAAAATAAATAAGTAAATGAATTAATAGATAAATAATAATAATAAAAAAACAAACAATAAAAAACTTTAAATTTTATATTTCTACTTCCATCTCTTGCTTTTTTCTTTGCACTATACAAGAAAAAAAACTCTTTTTATTTTGGAAAACCTGTAAAGAATAAAATATAAACAATAATAAAGAGATACATTTACAAATCAATACATTAAATGCAAAATTTGCAGCCAAAAGAATTTATTTCGTACTACAGTAACATTGAATACTCTTCATTTATGTTCAGTCGCCCCTAAAAGGGCCCCACCTAGGGATGTTTAACATTCTTATAATAACCTCATAATCACTTAAATAAGACAAGTCTTTGTTGTGCACTATGGCATCGGGACCTATATATTGGGGCTGATCATGGCAGGATGGTCTAGCCCAATAAGGAAAATCTGTGACTTCACTATAACGTTTTTTTTTTACTGTTTCATCAGATCTAACAGTAATTTAATAAAAACAAAACAAAACATATTCCATTCTTATAGCAAGGCATATTAGGAAGTCACAAAGATTGTCTCCCTTATCAATTCACCTAACCGTCAGAGTGGATCGGGGCTGGCTACCATAAATTTCAGTCATCACTACAGCACTCTTGAAGACAGTATAGACCTGAACGTGTAAACCAATACCCTGCATATTTACAGAGTTCATTAGTATAATCTAATCTAATACTCAGAAAATGTACTTTCGGATACGTGCACCCAGCGAAGATGTGAACAGGTCACCCTATGCGTTCGTGAGATCTGATCAGAATCTTCACTGGGCACATTTTGGGTAGCTACGGATGCAAAGTTTCTTCCTGTGGACAATAAAAACAGATCAGACTTCACATATACGCAAAAATGGTAAGAGAAAAGTCCAGTGAGTGCCACAATCACAAACCACAGCCCTTTCCAGACCCCAAGAGGAAGAGGAAACCGACAAATCTAAACAAGCACAAACCGAACAAACGTACGAAAAGCACTATTGAAAAGCAAGTTGATGTGAATCTTCATTCGACGTACATTACGAAAACATACCTATATAATTTTACCTCCTTTAACCCCATTTTTATATAGTAAGATTGGAGTTTACAGGGGTATACATTATTTTTCTTACTTTTGCTCATAAAAATAGATTGTGGGTACTCGATAGAACCGCCGCCTCGGCGGTTCTATCGAGTAAACACAATCTGTTTTGAGCAGAAATATGAAAAATATAAGAATTTTTTATCTGAAAACTTTCATTTTTTTTGTGGTGAAATTTTCAATATACGAGGGTGAGTCAATAAGTAACCAGCCTATCCCATTCCGATGGACCGAGACGGTTACGATTTTCATGCTTTGTTTCAATATATGTTTTATACATGGTAACAAAATCGCACACATATCGAGTCGTTCTTTAATAAGATATTGAATGTCAAAAATGGTTAGTGATGCAAAGGCATGCTTTTCATCTAAAGTTGAGTACCATGCTTTAATTCGGTACTTGTATTTAAAAGGTAAAACAGGCAAGGAAATACACGGCGAGTTAGCCGATGTTTACAGGTCTTCTGCACCATTTTATGCTCAGGTTAAATTCTGGTTAGGGGAATTCAAACGATGTAGAAAGTCTTTAGAAGTGAAGCCAGGTCTGGACGCCCACTGGATGCCACCGACGAAGAAATGTGTAAGAAAGTTCGAGATCTGGTATACTCTGATAGGCGAATTCAGGTGGAAGAAATAGCGCAGGCAATAGGCATTTCACATGGTAGCGTTTCAACAATCTGTGATCGTTTAGATATGCGCAAGCTAACAGCCCGTTGGGTCCCCAAATCCCTTAGCGATGAGCAAATGGCAACCAGAGCATCAGTATGCAGCGCCTTGTTGAAGCGTTTTAGGTCAAAAGATGATTGTCTTTTGCGTCTGGTGACTGTAGATGAGACTTGGATTCATTATTATGAGCCAGAGAGTAAAGCTCAGAGTCGTCAGTGGGTAGGGCCTGGGTCCCCGAGGCAAAAAAAGTTCAAGACGCAACCATCTGCTGGCATGGTGATGGCCAAAGTATTATGGGACGCAAAATGCGTTATTATGTTGGACTTTTTACCCAAGAGAAGTATAATAACTGGAGTGTACTATGCAAACTTGTTAGACCAGCTGAGAACCGCCGTCCTTGAAAAACGCAGAGGTAAACTCTCTAAAGGTGTTTTGCGGCAACAGGACGACGCGAGAGTCCACACTTGCTAAGTTGCAATGGATGCTGTAGAGCGAAACGGGTATGAATTAATACCACATCCTACCTGTTCGCCTGACCTAGCTCCTAGCGGCTTCTTTCTATTCCCAAACTCGAAAAAGGATATCCGTGGACTTCATTTCCGGTTTGATGAAGAAGTCGTGACGGCAGTTGATGAGTGGGTCAATGGAATGGACCCTGACTTTTTCAGTTCTGGGCTGATGGCACTTGAACACCGTTGGTCTAAGTGCATCACACTAGAGGGCAATTACATCGAAAAAAAGAAGAGGTGGATCTCAACCGGAAATAAGTTAGGCTGGTTACTTATTGACTCACCCTCGTATTTGAATAGGCGTGTTTTCGTAATGCTCATCAGAAGGTACGTTTTCTCATGTTGCAGCTCATAAAGTTTTCCTGATAAATGCTGTAGGTACTTGCTTTCCCAGTAAGCATTCTTTATAAATCTATAGCGGGCGTTATCGGCCCGTCAGGGTAGTTGGCCCGCTATAGATTTATAAAGAATGCTAGCTGGGGTGTAGATAGTTCCAAACATTTTATTGACGACATGTATCAAGGGAAATAAACACATTCAGAGGAGGCAACTCTGTCAAAGCTATTTTGCATCCCTCCTGAAAAGGGTTCTTCTCTTAAAGGAGAGAATTTGCTCCTCAAATGGAGGCAGGTCTTTCCTATTTTTTTTAGAAGAACCCTAATCAGAAAGGGCTTGCTGGACACCAAACCTGCTAGGAAGTAACAAGAGTAGTCTCCTTTGTAAAAAAATGGCATAAAATATCCCAAATGTAATGAGCCTCCTGAATATCGTATAAAGCAGATTCATTCTATAGTCTCTCATAACTCTTTACCGGTGACCTCTTATTTTTTAGTGCAATTTTGACGTTGTGTCGTGTCGTTATTCTCTTCGTTTGGTGCCTTGGAAAGGCTTTGCTTCGTGATTGCAGCATTTCCTGAGAAATTTCGTATATAATTTTACATAAGTTTTAATGTTCATTTTGTTATGCATATGGTTTGTATATATATATATGTTCTGCGCAAAGTAAGACTCGGTACAATTCCGGAATAGTATTGTGCAAAGTAAGAATTGTTAATTTGCCGGGCGAAGTAGGAATTCTTTCTTTGCGCAAGACGATTCCGGAATTGCTACGCGCGAAGTAGGAATCGGGACAAAGTGAGAATATTTATCATGGTACATGTATGTATTTGTAATTAGTTCTTCTTATGGCATTAAATCATACTTTTGTAAACTTGTTTCATTTGAAAACATAATAAAAGGACAGATCATATTTTACCTTCCGACGTATTCCATTCTTCTGCATTTTCTTTCCTTTTTTTTATTTTATTTCATTTTTTTATTTATTTATTTATTTTTTTATTGTTGTTAAAAAGGACTGATACAGAGTTGTCAACCAGTCTACGGTTGTGAAATGGAAGACTTAAATCAGTGTCATTTGTCGTCCTCAACCATGTTTTCCAATCATGGCGTTTGGGCATCTTCGAAACTTACTTTTCCGCTTGGAGCCATTAGAAGGTTATGATTTATGATTGTGGCTTTCCCTGTACATCTTCTTTGTGTGATTACCAAACAAAACGCACGTGCGTAGTCAACATTATGCAGTCAGCATTACGTTAACACACCTATGCAAATATTATTATGTCTGCTCAAAAAATAATTGCAGGTAACCTTTAGAAATGCCGCATTAAAGCGTTTCTAAGATTATCCAGAATCTATAACAAACCTAGATTGTGGGTACTCATGGAGGCGGTTTATTACGAGTGCCTACAAACTATGTTTTAGTGAGAAAGAAATGGGAAAAATGTTTATCTCTGTGCACCGTTTTTCTCTATATGAAGCGGGGCTTACCGGGCTCTCCATTGAATGGACTTGTTAGCGGATAGAACGCCTTGGTTCCAGAAAGAAAGAATAAAAGAAGGAAAGACAGTTAACAGAAAGGAATACGGGAAGAAAGGAAGGACATACCGCAAACAGAAATTGGATTCTACAAGTATATAGAATGGGGGAGTTTATTTAGTCTGAAATGCGTTATAGGCTCCATATTCCTCAAAACAATAGACAATATTTCTAAAAAATAGACATTTTATTATCCGAGAAAGGTTTAATCAGTTGATATATGGCATTAATACAATCATAAAATGCAATACCTGACAGCCTGTTAAATTTCAGTTAGTCTCTCATTCTTGAAATGAAATGATTTTTTTATCTTATTTTTTATCTTATCTCAATTAATGTTGCCAAAATTAATTCAGAGATACGAAAAAAAATCAGTTAATTTTTAATCCAGTTGAAACCCGAGAGACTAACTGAAATATTACAGGCTGTCAGATGTCACATTTTATGACCGTATTGATACTATATATCAATTTATTAAATCTTTCGTGGATAAAATATGTCTATTTCTGAGGAGTATGGAGTTTTTAAATTTATTTATTTTTTATCGCCGTCTAATCATGCAGATAAGGCTCATATTATCAAATCCGCGATGGTTATTCATTTCAACACCTGATGCATAACCATTGAACGTTAAATTGCAGTAGTCGATATTTTGATTTTGTTTTTAATTTTCAGAGAAAATAAAAGATTGCATTTGTCAAAGACAAAAAACATGACTTTTCATGAGAATCATCTGCCTAGCAGCTCAATCACTTGAAATGTCGTCTTTTTCACTGAAAAATAACGATATTAAAGGTAGAATTTAGAATGCTTAGCGCTTCAGTGGTTAACATTATTCTAAATTTTAGGTCTTTTGACGCGTAGAGTAAAATTGCAGCAGACGACATTTTGAAATTGCAGCAGACGACATTTTGAAATTGAGCAGACGATATTTTGAAATTAACTTTCTCGTCTTGCCAGAAAATAGAGATTGGCATGCAAATTATCTCCTAGTCAACTAGCGAAAACTATTTTCTGGAAAAAAAAGACAATTTGCATGAATTGTCATTTTCTAAATCTCCAAAATATTAATGTACATACGAAGTTATCGTATCGAAACGGAAATACGAACGTGTGGCGGGCAGGTAACTCTGTCAAAATGTGACGAAATTTGCCCATTAGTAATCCCAAATCAGATCACCACAATATCAATACACATACAAAGTTAAGTGAACATCCATTGATACTTACTCGTTATCGTCAGGAAACACAACTACGGATGGACGAACAGACACACGGACTTCCAACGTGAAACCATAATACCCCGCCTCTAACGTGTATTGGAGGAGAAAAGATCTGCCCGCAGGACAGCGTGGCTCGCCTGAATCGCGCTTTTCTAAGTCCGTGATCTTGACCTCAAGGTCATTAATCTAGGTCGGGATCATTACGAAAACACGCTTATTCAAAATTCAAATATATTGAAAAATTTACAACCAAAAAAGGAAAATGTTCAGATAAAAAATTCTAATCTTTTCATATTCCTGCTCAATACTTAGATCGTAGGTACTCGTTAGAAACGCCTCGCCGAGGCGGTTTTAACGGGTACCCTCAATCCATGTTTTTCAACAAAATAAAAAAAAATATAACGTATATCCCTGTAAACCCGTTTTAATATATAAAAGTTGGATTTAAGGAAGTCAAAATTATATGTGCATGTTTTCGTGATGTGGTACAGCATAACACTTCGGACCAGTATCCTAGATCAGGGCAAGTATGAACTAGAGGTTCAGGAGATAAAGCCTTTCAAAACCATTAACAAACCGACGCCAAAACCGACGCCGACACCAACGACATAGGTGAATGTATACTTTTCAAATTGTGAATGCATGCATCTCAAAAAAATAGTTTATTTAACTACATGTATGAATGTGGTAAAAAAGATGTTTCATGGTGAATGTATACACCTTAAAGGAGAAATTTAACTGTATGTATAAATGTGGTAAAAAGGTGTATTTAGGTATATGTATACACCTTAAAACATAGCATTTTATTAACTAAGTGCGTGAAAATAGTAAAAAGATGTTTCAAGGTAAACGTTTTCACCTGGAAAAAGAGAATTTAATTCATTATATCATTTCTCAAAATACTTGAGTCACATGATATATGCCATAGTTAAGCCCTGCTTGTATATTCCCTGTTACCCCATGATATATGTATTAAGTGGGGTACATGAACGTACACATGATAAGGCAAAATTTCATGAAGCTCTAATTAAAAGCTTAGTTCAGTGTCTTTTTTTTTTTTTGTAAATTTGCGTTAGTTTTTTTTTTATTTTTTTATGGTTTCTTTCTTTTTTGTTTCTTTTTGCACCGAATATCATTTTACCTTAATTATTTGGATAGACGGGCCTGCGCAAACAGTGAAGGTCCAAATTAGATGCTGCAGAATTCAAAGTAGAACACTTTTCATATAAGCGTGTTTGCATAATGTGTGTATGTGAACATCTGAGGAATTTCTACAAACTGCTGTTTCTTAAGAATCAGTAACTGGATAGTTTCTGTGCATCACGAAAACATACCTATATAATGTTGACTCCCTTGAACCCCACTTTTATATAGTAAAACTGGGGTTTACAGGGGTATATATTATATTTCTTTTTTCTGCTCAAAAACATAGATTGTGGGTACTCGTTAGAACCGTCTAACGAGTACCCACCCACAATCTATGTTTTGAGAAGAAATATGAAAAAAAAAATCACATTTTGTTATCTGAAATTTTTCATTTTTTGGTGGTAAAATTTTCAGTATATTTGAATAGGCGTGTTTTCTCAGTGGATAGAAGTTCGCTATCAAGAACCGTCTAAGTATTAAACAACACGTTTTGTGTATAAATAATAAAAATAAATTATCTAGATAAGTCTCTCATCTAGAGAAGTAATTCACACAGTTCTAGTCATTTTCATCTGATAATAAATCCATTTGAAGATTCTTTATGTCCATTATATTTTAAAAGTTAAATACTTTTTGTCTAACAAGGTAGCGAGCCTAATCTACAAAAAGTATACTTGTAGCTAAACTGAGATTACACCAGAGAAGACATTTTAGCCATTACTTAAAAATGCACTATTCTTGGCAATGCCATCAAAAAGTATTTACTTTGTTGTTTCTCCATGAAAACCTGTTCTGGGTATACTTTAGATGTTACCATGCTGCTTCTAGTAAGTACTTACAGCCTGTTTTCTTGGAATAATAAGAAAATTATTTTCCTTTATATCCCTCTAATCTGGAACATCGAACTTTAGACACATTTTCAGTTAATCCCTCTCTGCTGCACCACACATTTGAGTATTGTTTATATCCATTCCATTTCAAAATGTAACACTTAATTGTCTAGCAAATAAAAATACTGGGCCTTATTTAAAAGTTATACTGTAGCTAAAATGATTTGAAACCAGAAGAGAAGACAAATGTTGCCTTTTCTTGAAAATTAGAACATTTTCTGAGTAATTTCTATCAGATAACTTATCTATACATTCCTTGCATTCATTCGTTTACTTGGTAAGAAATAGAAACAAACAGCTGAAATATTTTAGTAAATGCACACTGGGTGGTTAAGTGTGTTAAATGAGTGGACATCAAAAGACAAACGCAATCATATTAAGACAAACGCAATCATATCTTGAAAAGCTACATTTTGAGGAATATTTATTAGAAGATAACCTATTCAGCTGTATATTACTGGTATTTGTTTCATTTTATAAAGTCACCCATATAACTTAATATGAACAAAGTCACATAAATACTCGCATATTTTCATTATAGATAATAATTATTTTGAAGAGTTCCTGTGTTCATTTGATTTGGAGAGTTATGTTCTTTGGTTCCTTTGATAAGTGGGCAGGGTCACTCAAGTTGATAAATCTGGACACAATATTATGTGATGTGACACTGTCTCGGATGTTATCCATCTTAGGATTCTGTGTGGTTGTTTTCTTTGGAATTAAAGCTAACCATTATATAGCTTCCAATAAATAAAAGCAAACTTCAGTGCATCTCTTTAAACCTCAAGATTTGGTTACCTCAGATGAGTGGACAGGGTCATTCAAATTGGTAAAAGTGGACAAAATATTATATAATGTTAATACACAGGAGTGCACAATTATCTTGATCAAGATCAAGATAATATCTTTTCCAAAGAAATAACCATACTGAATTCTGATCTGGATAATTTGATCATACCATTTTAAACTACCAATAAACAAGTACATTCACTGCCTTCCAGTATTTTGGTTGGTTAAATTATGTTATCAGACTGGTGGTAAGAATGTGTGTGTGCAGTTTATGAAATTATCTAAGTGTGTGTGTGTGTGTGTGTGTGTGTGTGTGTGTGTGTGTGTGAGAGAGAGAGAGAGAGAGAGAGAGAGAGAGAGAGAGAGGTATGAGGTGGCATTGAGATGCTGGGATTCAAACTTTTCTTGGTATTTTTTGCAGCTGATTAATTGTCTTGGCATTTTGAATGGGCACAGATACAAAAAATTAAGCAAATATGTGTTTAAATGAGTACACACATACTCCATGATTTTGTTTAGCTCACCTGAGCAAAAGCTCAGGGTGAGCTATTGTCATCACCCTCTGTCCGTCGTCCGTCGTCGTCGGTCGTCTTCCGTCATTCGTCATCAACAATTAGTTTGTTAACAATCTAGAGGTCACAGTTTTGACCCAGTCTTGATGAAACTTGCTCAGAATGTTTGCCTCTATGACATCTAGGTCATGTTCGATACTGGGTTACTTGGGGTCAAAAACTAGGTCACCTAGTCGAACCAAATGAAAAACTTAACACTCTAGAGGTCATGGTTTTGACCCAATCTTGAAACTTGCTCAGAATGTTTGCCTCTATTAAATCTAGGTCAATCTCGAAACTGGGTCACTTGGGGTAAAAAACTAGGTCACCGAGCCAAGTCAGCAGAAAACCTTGTTAACATTCGAGCGGTCACATTTTAAAGCAATCATCATGAATCTTGCTCAAAATGTTTGTCTTGATGATTTCTAGGTCAAGTTCGAAACTGGGTCACTTGGGGTCAAAAACTAGGTCACCTGGCCAAATCAGCAGAAACACTGTAGCGGTCACACTTTTCAAGCAATCATCATGAATCTTGCTCAAAATGTTTGTCTTGATGAGTTCTAGGTCAAGTTCAAATCTGGGTCTTTTGGGGTCAAAAACTAGGTCCCAGCCCAAAGCAGAAAACCTTGTTAAAACTCTAGGGGTCACATTTTTGAAACAATCATCATGAATCTTGTTGAAATGTTTGTCTTGATGAGTTCTAGGGCATGTTTGAAACTGGGTCACTTGGGGTCAAAAACTAGGTCACCGGGCTAAATCAGCAGAAAACTTTGTTAACACTCTAGCGGTCGCATTTGTTTTAGCAGTCATCATGAATCTTGCTTAAAATGTTTGTCTTGATGATTTCTAGATCAAGTTCGAAACTTGGTCACCTGGGGTCAAAAACTAGGTCACCTGGCCAAATCAGCTGGAGACCTTGTTATCACTCTTGCGGTCATATTTTTCAAACAATCATCATAAATCTTGCTCAAAATGTTTGTCGATGATTTCTAGGTCGTTTGAAACCGGGTCAGTTGGGGTCAAAAACTAGGTCCACCAGGCCAAATCAGCAGAAAACTTTGTTAACACTCTAGCGGTCACATTTTTGAAGCAGTCATCATGAATCTTGCTCAGAATGTTTTGTCTTGATAAGTTCTAGGTCAGGTTCGAAACTGGGTCACTTGGGGTCAAAAACTAGGTCACCTGGCCAAATCAGCAGAAAACCTTGTTAACACTCTAGCGGCCACACCTTTCAAGCAATCATTATGAATCTTGCTCAAAATGTTTGTCTTGATGAGTTCTAGGTCAAGTTCGAATCTTGGTCTTTTGGGGTCAAAAACTAGGTCCCAGGCCAAAGCCGAAAACTTTGTTAAAACTCTAGGGGTCACATTTTTGAAGCAATCATCATGAATCTTGCTCGAAATGTTTGCCTTGATGAGTTCTAGGACATGTTTGAAACTGGGTCACTTGGGGTCAAAAACTAGGTCACCTGGCCAAATCAGCTGGAAACCTTGTTATCGCTCTAGCGGTCACATTTTTCAAGCAATCATCATGAATCTTGCTCAAAATGTTTGTCTTGATGATTTCTAGGTCAAGTTTGAAACCGGGTCACGGGGTCAAAAACTAGGTCCACCAGGCCAAATCAGCAGAAAACTTTGTTAACACTCTAGCGGTCACATTTTTGAAGCAGTCATCATGAATCTTGCTCAAAATGTTTTGTCTTGATGAGTTCTAGGTCAAGTTTGAAGCTGGGTCACTTGGGGTAAAAAACTAGGTCACCAGGCCAAATCAGCAGAAAACTTTGTTAACACTTTTGCGGTCACCTCGCTTAAGCAATCATCATGAATCTTGCTCAAAATGTTTGTCTTGATGATTTCTAGGTCAAGTTCGAAACTGGGTCAATAACGTTGCTTAGCTTGACTTATCTAGATGTTTCTAAAAAATGGGATCATATTTCCAGAAAACATCTGTACCTTTACCTCGAAAACATTATTGATCTCTCTTCTAGCAGCATATCTCCAGAAGTGAACTTTAAAGATGTTTATCTCTTTGAAAACGTCTTGTGGGCACTGGGCACTCAATACAAAATCATGTGTATATATCTTTGTTGAGAGATAAGAAAATATCAGTACTTTCTGATCAAAAGTGCCTTATCTAACGCTCTGTAGCAGCATACAATCTTGCCCTTTTATTGCTTAAACACATATTACCTCGCTGACTGCACAAAACAGCTGCACTGTTTTTGGATGTAATCTGTAAAAAAACAAGCAAGAAAGTGTTTTATTTAACAATGTTCAAACCAAAAAGAAACAAAATGGTAAGAGAAAAGTCCAGGGAGTGCCACAATCACAAACCGCAGCCCGTCCCAGACCCCAAGAGGAAGAGGAAACCGACAAATCTAAACAAGCACAAACCGAACAAACGTACGAAAAGCACTAAGATTAGCTCTCTCTCTCTTCCCCAAGCGAGGTAATCGCAATACTAAAAGGACTGAAAAAACACAAGAACAAAATGATACACGGAAAGACATACAACAAATCGCCTCGTAGAATAAACCACAAAGCAACAAAGAGTAAAATTAACACCAGGACCACCGCCTTAGAGCGGTCAGTAGAGCAAACCACAGGGGTTTTAAAGCACTTTTACAGCTAGCTAACTTCACCCTGGGTCCCGATGCTACTTTTAATACAGAAATACATAAAAATTCGGTTCGCATAAAGGCTCCCAACTCAGTCAATGCATCAAAGCGAAAACATAAAAATCAAATTAATCACTATAATAAACAAAGACGAGTACTCATGGCGAATTCTACTGTATGCCAGAGTAAATGAAAACCAATAGTTGAACCACGGCGAGCCAAGCCAAAGACATATCGTCAAGCCCCAACCCACCGGTTAAAGGTTTACGAAGAGGCCGTCATTGAGTCTGAGGCCCGAACCGCCGTCGTGCAATTAAAGAGTGAAGCATAGCCATCAACAATGATTGGGTTGACAACTAGGCATGCAGTCTGCCGCATAATATCCAGGCTATAGCCAATTCTTTTATAACGGTTAATAAGCTTTTTGAATTGCTCCGAAAAGTTAGATTTACCTACAATTTTTCTAAATTGAAATACCACATGGAACAGAAACAACGAGTTAAATGCTAAGTGTTAAATCATCTACATGTAAATAAAAGATCAACATCTGACAACTTATAAGCCAGTTTAAACATGAAGACGTAAATTTTTGAGGGTCCTGCAAAAGGTTATGTTACTAATGGGATTCCACCGTTTCAATTCAGGTATATTTAACATGCTTCACTGCACCTCAATCCTGTTTCCATAGCTACCAAAATCCCTTTACTTCATGCTGATTGAGATCGAAATGTCCAAAATATTAAAGTTGGAAATATATGTGGTCAAGTATACATTTTACTTGTAACAAGAGCGAAACGCTGAATTTTTATGTCAATATAAATTTTCACGCTAGCCTTGAAATAGATCAGATAGTTGATGAACCTTGTATTCATATATGTATCTCATTCCATATCTGATCGCACATAATTTAGATGACTTAAAGCTTTTAAAACTGGGAAAATATCTGTCAAAAATTACACCTGCCTTGGCAGAACTAAAATCCCTATTACTATGGTAAACATCGATGTTGTAAAGGCTGTGGTGGAAAAGAATGCTGAGTTGTTGGTAGAAGATATAGCCAGTAGTACCAGCATATCACAAGGAGGCGTCCAAATAAGACTAAAAAGTATTTTGTACTTGAGAAAAAGGATCGAAGGGCATAAGAAACATCTAAAATGTTCCCAGTACTTCCTTAAAAATAAAACAAAAACTGTATTAGTCAGATAAGTTCTAACTTGCTAACAGGTAAAGAAACATGTTTGAGCTAAAAAGAAGGGCTGATAACAAGCCGTGGAAACATTCAAATACGGCAAGCCCATGCATGAACAAGAGAAGCATCAATACAAAGAATTGTACACCAATGTCTTCCACTCTAGTGGTCTAGTTATGCAAGAACCTTATCCAACGGATCATGCAGTCAATGGTAGCTTCACTAAGAAGAATTGAACTGAACCAAGTGCTGAAGAAAGTTAACGTATTGTACAATAAGAAGCATCCAAGCAAGGAATGGTCAGTGGCCCATCTGATTGACATGGCTTCCTCTCACAGACACGAGGACATTTAGGCTTTCTTGGCGTCTCAAAATGTGCATGTTATAAACCATCCACTTTATTAACAAGACCTTAATCCATGCGATTTGGTACATTTCTATGGCTAAACTATATGCTTTCTGGGAAGAAATATGAGTCCAGAAGTTTACTGGCACAGTAGTCTGTATACTGCTGTCTCCAAAAGATCCCGAATTAAGTGGAAACTTTTCAATGTGTAAGATACATTGTAGACCCCGATCGGACAGCATATTCTGCAGGGTCAAGACTGATTATTCAGGCCAATCTATCTGAATACTTAGACTTAAAATAGTAGTAGGGATATCCTGCGCTCAGTTGTTCAAAACATAACCAAGTTCTTAGCTTATGTGATGTTACAATTTCTATCTTAAAATGTGGCAAATACATCGATATTGTTTGCTCAAAAAATGTGAGTAGTTTTTTTTTTTTTTTTTTTGTTTTTTTTTTAGCATTGCAAAAGCTACTCACATGTATTGCAGAAAAATAGCAATATATTTGAAAAACAAAACAAACAAAAAACCTTAGCTACAACAGTTAACGAGTTTGTCATTAACGATGCATTGAACAAATGGGACAAGATAAATACTATTTTCATGATATTCCATAAAACAGGTTGTGCATACACATTACAATCCGCTTAATGAAGCAAATCAAATAAGTACCAAAATAAGCTTTTGTGGAGAATTTTTAATTGACAAAATATCAATGCATTTTGGTAAAAGAATACCCCGCATTATCTACAACATTGAATGCTGCAATGCAAGCATTCCCATATTGAGCTGTATCTCTACTAGTCAGTCTGGATGTGGCTAGAGATTTAAGATAGGCAAGTCCAATTTAAGTCATCAATTTGCTGACATTATCACCAAAGCAATCCGTTTGATACCAAACGTGGCTGTGCTCTGGATTCTGACAGAGAAAGACCACTCCTAACGTGTGGACTGGCTGTGAGTGACATCCATTTGATTTAATCAGTAATAGGCGGTTTGAGGTTTACCAAAACATTTTTAATCTAGATTAAACAAGGTCATGAGAGAAATGCGCACATATGGTTTTAAAAACTCTACCGTGAGCTCCAGCGACGTGGACCAGAACCACTTAAATTTATATATATATATATATATATATATATATATATATATATATATATATATATATATATATATATATATATATATATATATATATATATATATAAATAGTCCCTGAGGGAAACATCCCTGAAGATTTAGAAAATCCTCCGAGGTGTTGGAAGAGATATGATAACCAGGCAGCAACATACATTTGCTTGGGAGACATTCAATTTTCAAGATGGTTTTAGTATGGATGTTTGGTCGTTTCAGGTGGCCAATAAAAATGAATTTCATCGCAAGCAACTAGACTATGTAAGAAATAACACAACCAGGTGGTGAGAAAAATGCGTATGCAAAGTTTCGAAAACACAAGTTGTTCAAGAAGACATGTAATAATGAAAAAAAAAATGAAAGCTTGTCCACTTCACCTGCCTTAAGAGGAGATGAGAATGCAACACAGTTTGGCCTTTCCAGGTCTCAGGATGGCCACCGAATGGCATTTTTACAATTCCACAGGTATGATAAAGTGAATATTCGAAGACAGCAAATGACAGTCATATAGAAAGACAAAACTACACCTTCAAGGGAAACAGCCTAAATTAGTTTTGAGAAAATACATATTGAATGTTTTGTAAGAGATACGTTTATGAGGTTGCAACCAGAAATTTGCAATGGGCGATTTTCAGTTTCTAAGATGGCTCTTATATGGCTGTTTCAGCTAGTCGACTTGAACGAATTTCTCATTGACACTAGACAAAAAAGAAGAAGAGGACCATGATAGTCCTATATCGCTCACCTGAGCAAAAAGATCTGCAAACTTACTATTGAAGTTTAGCAAAGTTTAATGCTTTAAGTTTTTTGTATAAATTTTATATTCAACAGTCGTATGATGAAGCAATGCCGAATATGGCAAAAAAGGTAAGAGAAACGTCCAGAGAGTGCCACAATCACAAACTGCCACCCTTCCCAGACATCAAGAGGAAACCGACAAATCCAAACAAGCACAAATCGAACAAATGTACGAAAAGCATTTAGCTCTCTTTTCCCCAAGCGAGGTAATCACAGTGCTAAAAGGACTGAAAAACACAAGAACAAAATGACACAAGGTAAGACATAAAACAAATCGCCTCGTAGAATAAACCACAAAGCAACAAAGAGTAAGACTAACACCGGGACCACCGCCTTAGAACAGTCAGTAGAGTAAAACACCGGGGGTTCAAAGCACTTTTACAGCTAGCCAACTTCACCCTGGGTCCCAATGCTACTCTTAATACAGAAATACATAAAAATTCGGTTCGCCCCATCTGTTTTATCCGGTCTTCAAAATTTCTGTATAGATATATAAGCCCCACTGTCGGCCATATTTATGATGAATCATGATGGCTTCAACAATCTTGGAAGAAGGTAACCGAAAAAACGTTCCTGCCAATTTATACTGAACTCGGTCCATCAGTTTCTAATATAGATATATAGGGAAAATAGGTCCCCCCCTCCGCCGCCTCCACGCCCCTCCCTGGCAGGCATGTTTTTGTTTTTGACGAATCATAATGGCTTGAACAATCTTGGTGGAGAATCAACTAAGAAACATTTCTGCAAAATTATATTGAAATTGGTCTTATCCTTTCTGACAAGAAGATTTTTTAAATTTCTATATATATATATATATATATATATATATATATATATATATATCAGCCCCGCCCCTGGCTGCCATATTTTTGACGAAACAGGACGACTTGAACATGTTGGTAAAGAGTCATCTTAGGAATATTTCTGACAAAATATATTGAAATATGTCCAGTTGATTCTGACAAGAATATTTTTAAAGTTTTCTACATAGATATATAGGGGAAGTGTAAGAAAAAAGCACGGGGACTGCCACAATCACAAAAAATGTCATAAAGATTGATTTTGGAAACAAAGAACACACTACAGATAAGAAAATGGGAGTCTCGGTTTTATTGAGACTCTTCATAAGCAGTAATGAAGTTTGCAACACTGCTTACGCCCTCTACCGTATACTCCATTTTCAAATATAAAACAATGGGCCCATGGATCCCAAAGGAAATGAAATATAATCAGTACTATGGTGATGTACGGGGAGACGTTCTACCACCGCCACACGTTGCAGCCCTTCCTAGACACCAAGAGGAAACAGAAATTAGTATCAGGAGGAAGAGGAATACGAAAGGTGATTGTGCAAACCCTGCCACTTGAAATAATAACACTATTAAATGAATATACGGGGAGACTTTCTAGGGTCTCCACACGACACAACCACAACAGGCGTGGTATGCAAAAAAAGTAAAAGCCAAGGGAGTGCCACAATCACAAACCGCAGCCCTTCCCAGACACCAAGAGGAAGAGGAAACAGAAATTAGTATCGGGAGGAAGAGGAAAACAAAAGGTTATTGTGAAGTGCAAACTTGGCACTTGAAATAATAACACCATTAAATGAATGAACAGGGAGATTTTCTTGGGTCACAGCACAAACATAACAGGTGTGATATGCAAAAAAAGGCGGCCATGTTTTTTGACGAACCATGATGGTCTGAATAATCTTGGCAGAAGCTCACCAAAGAAATATTTCTACCAAAATATATTGAAATCGGTCAAGTGATTTCTGAGAAGATTTTTAAATGTTTCTATACAGATATATCAGGAAATTAGCGCCCCCCTCCCCCTCTCCTGGTGGCCATGGTTTTTGACGAATCTTAATGGCTTGAATAATCTTGGTAGAGGGTCACCAATCAAAAATTTCTGCTAAATTATATTGAAATCAGACCGGTATTTTCTGATAAGAAGATTTTTTTTTAAATTTTCTATATAGATATATAGTGAATATTAGCTCTGTTACCTGGCGGCCATGTTTTATGATAAATCATGACGGTTTGAACGATCTTGGTAGAGGGTCGCCAAAGGAACTTTTCTGTCAGACTATACTAAAATCGGTCCGGTGGTTTCTGACAAGAAGACTTTTGAAGTTTTTTTTCGGTTGCCATGGCAACCAGAATCCTTTATGGATTTCAAATCTCTGAACAACTTTCAGTCAGAACCACCAAAGGAGCATTCCTGTGAAATTTGGTTAAACTTGCTTAATGATTAAGGAGGATATGTTAAGAGAAATGGTGGACGGACGGACAAGGACGACGACGGAGGGCGACTCATCACAATAGCTCCCCTCGACTCCTCAGCTCAGGTGAGCTAAAAAGCTGTGTGCAAGGTTTCTCCAGCAGTTTAGTGGATAACAAAAATCAAAGATGGGCATGCATACTCGTCCAGAACCTTTTGATCTAGGTTGATTCATAGATTTGTCTTATTTCTCTTATTGGAAAATGTATGTACGAGGCTCTTTCACTAAAAACCCACATCATAAGTTTTCGGTTAACTATGTGCCTTGTATAGAAATATGAAAATAGGTCAGCTGTATTCTACTCAGTGTGGAAATTAGAAGTGCCTTGTGTTGGTAACAGATGAACTCCTCTAAACAGAAAATGGCATATGCGACCAGAATCCAAATCTTTACTGCCTATATAGTCTTTAACATTCATACATTATTTTACTGATCAACACAGACTAAGAGCAGATTAATCCGAGGCCACGACTGCAGCTTATGCCATTAAGTTAATATCTAAAGAGGAACATATTTCAAGTGAAAAATAATAACCTGCAAGTTATTTCTGGATGTTTAACATTCAGTACTTCACCATCCACACTTAGAAGACGTTCTTTCATCCCCATCTCTGTTGTCTCTGGACCACTGACGTCGTTTAACTTCAGCTTGTACTCCTTTACTAACATGTACTCAATCAGATCACTCTCAAACTGTAATTACATCATTAAATCACGAGGCTGCAAAACTGATGTAAATCACAACCAACAATAAGAAATTGCCAATAATAAGTACTTATTAGATACTCGTCACAAAGACCAAAACGTAACGGAGATGCGGACGGTCATACGGACGTACGGAAATTCGTGAAAACATATACTACCACCACCATTAACACAGTGTACAGGGTATTTCTGATAAAGACAAGATTACTACAGATACCGTTATACCTGTCCTTATTATTATAAGAGCTATAAGTTCTTTGTTTCATGCAAAGAAAGACAAAGTCACCAGACTGTTAAATGCAGGCCAGTGTAAAAAATGGCATGAGTCCGGACTTATTGTGGATAGAATGTCAGGTGTGATGATGGTCAGTCACACAGTACCCATAAAAAGCACAAGAACTGGAACAAGAAAATTAGTTTTATAACTGTCCCAATGAAACGGACCACAAAAACAAGTGTTGTTTTAAGTGTCCAAATAGTTATATTCCAAGAAAATAAAAAAAAAAGTGGGGTTGGGGGGGGGGGGGGGGGGGGGGGGGGAGGGGGGGGGGGTGAAGTTTTGACATGGATAATAAAGGGAATGTGTCATACGTGTATATTACAGTTTTGCACAATTAACCAACTCTGTCTATTAAGTTGGTAAACTATTTAATTCGGCAAGCACAGAATTCATAACCTAATAGTTTAATAGCCAACAGCCTACCAGGGTAGCAAACAAAATCGATTCTCAAAACATGTATCTCACATTTGAAAATTTTAAAAATGGCGAGGCATCCAGCGCGTCGCAACTGCAAGTGGGATTTCTTATGCGGCTTTCTTTAGGAATTTAAGGTTAATATTCTCCACGACCGATTTTATTTATTTTCTATTTTCTAACAAAAAGCAGTACGTGAAAATACCCAGGAATGCCTCAATCACGAAGCATAGACCTTCCCAGGAATCAAAGTAAGGAGAGAAGAGGAACATAATAGAACACTACAAACTCCACATATGAAATCACTAATTACGAAAACACGCCTATTCAAGTACATTGAAAATTTTACAACCAAAAAAAGAAACTGTACAGATAAATAATTCTGACATTTTTCATATTTGTGCCCAAAACATAGATTGCGGGTACTCATTAGAACCGCCTTGCCTAGTACCCACAATCTATGTTTTGAACAGAAATAAGAAAAATAATATATACCAATGTAAACCCCGGTTTTTACTGTATAAAAGTGGGGTTTAAAGAGGTAAACATTATATAGGTATATTTTCGTGATCAGATGCACAAACAAAGAAGAACGTCCACTTAGCAAAAAGGACAGCCCTGGAACGTTCAGAAATAAAACTACTGGCGGGCTAGTTCTTTTATGGCGCAGAGCCTTACCCTTAATTCTGATGTAGTTCAAATTAAGACATATATGTTCAGTCCGCATAGTGGTCCTCTACCTCATCAGTGAAACATCACCATTACGAAAACTCGCCTATTCCAATATAATGAAAATTTCACCACCAAAAACTGAAAGTTTTCAGATAAAAATTCTGATATTTTTTCAAATTTCTAAAAACATAGATTGTGGGTACTCGTTAGAACCGCCTCGCCGAGGCGTTCTAACGAGTACCCACAATCTCTGTTTCTGAGTAGAAATAAGAAAATAATGTATACCCCTGTAAACCCCAGTTTTACTGTATTAAAGTGGGGTTAAAGGGGGTCAAAATTATATAGGTTTATTTTTGTGATGCAGTGAAACATACATGAAAATACTGTAATGAAACAAAGCAAATGAGTTCGATTGTGATCTGAAGCCAGAGAATAAGAAAACCACAAACAGGTCTACGACGTGCCCGACCACAAACATTGATACCGTAGAAAAAAAACCTATGTTTTTTGCGCTGATGGATGAGCTCGACCACAGACACTGATACTACCATAGAAAAACTTATGTCGTTTGCGGAGATGGACTGTGAAGTCGCTTGTGAAAAGAAAGTTTGGAGAAGAATCGTTTAATGCTGGTTAAATAGATTGTTTGCCTTTCCCGGAAGCAATTTTTTTGGCATCAAAATTACTAAACATTATGTTGATTTTTGTTACGTCCCAACATGTGGATCATAAAAAAATAATACTTTTTTACGAATTTCAAAGGTGTCCAAAATACTTGTGAACCAAATACTTATACACTTAACGGTAATCATAAACGAAGCTAAACGCTAAATTTAATGAAAACATGACAAAGCCATATAACAGTACCTTTACTTTATATTTTTATTAAAATTAATGTTCGGAAAAGTATGGAAATGTGTTAAGGTGTACGCAGACCTGATGTGATAACTATGGTATAAATGAAATTACCAGGCTAGAATCAAAAGTTAAGAAAAGTTTCATGAATCGTAGCATGCCCATCCTGCTACAGGGCTTGTTAAGGAGAAGTGTCCCAGCCTCTTCTTTCTCAGCTGCATCTTTTGGTTGGAACAAATCTCCAAGAAGCACTAACGTCCCTGTGTAGGTACCTTTCCTGCTTTCCCACCTAGTTCCTGAAGATATGGCTCCTTCAGTTTCTACTGGACTGAAAAAGAGGGTTATGTATTCACCTTACATATATAGACACATTAATTCCCTTCCATACCACTTGCTCCCAAATTCGACTGATTTCATTATACTATTTGGTGATGTGTCTAAACAGTGCTGGACGAGTGGCAAACAGTAAAAACAAAGATCTGGTGCAATAGTTTGCATCATCAATCGTTCTGGGCCCAGTTGTTCAAAGCTAACGTCGTTAGGTAACGATTCGGTAAAATTTACTTCGAATGATACGCAAATATGCTGAAATGTTTTGCTGAAAAAATGTGAGTAGCTTTTGCAATGCAAAAGCTACTCACATTTTTTCAGTAAAAAATATCAGAATATTGTATATTGAATCTGCTAAAATAGTTAAAGAAATGACCCTTAACGAGCTCGTTAAGCTAACGACGCTTTGAACAACTGGGCTCTGGTTTTACACTGTTTGCTCAGACTTGTCTTTCTGCATATTTGCAAAACATATAAAAGTCTGAAAGATTGCCTTTGGAAACAAAGAACGCAATACAGATAGAAAATGGGAGTCGGTTTTATTGAGGCTCTTCATAAGCAGTAATGAAGTTTGCAACACTGCTTACGCCCTCTAGCGTATACATGAGCAGAACCCCATTCTCAAAGACACCACAATCAGCCCAATGATCCTGAAGGAAATACAGTCTGCACTAAATTTACTGAGTATATTATCCAATTGGCAGGACAAGAAAGATATTGTTATGTAGCAAACAAGTGTTATATTTAACAAGAACACTACTAGGCGGGCTATATATGCTCGTTTACCATTTTACAAAGCTACCTCATATATATAGCTTGAAAAAGGCGTGAAATGTGTGTATTTTTACAAATACATGGTTGCCATTTTACCAGTTACGTCGTGAAGAAGGATTATCTGAAAAAAATAATAGTCAAAGGGAAGTCACTAAACGACTGAGAAAGGGAGAGCAATCATTTTGTAGGTGACAGATTAAATGAGCACCATACACATTGCTGTAAAGTTTTATCAAAATAAGCCATTCAGTTACCTAGTTATGGCACGCATATAAATAGTGTGGAAATAAACACTAATCAAAGGGAAGTAACTCAGAATTTGAGAAACAGAGAGCAATCTTTTTGTATGCGACACATTGTCTTGACCTCATACACACTGCTATAAAGTGTCATCAAGATATTCCATTTGGTTACCTAGTTAAGGTAAGCATAAGAATAGTGTAAAACAAATTAAAGGGAAGTAACTCGAAAACAAAGAAAATGAGACCAATGTCCTTGTACGCGATACAATGCCATAAGCTCATACACATTGCTATAAAGTTTATATCCCCTACGGTTACGTACATATGGTACCCACAAGGTCAGCCAAAAAGGGAGGTAACTCAGAAATTAAGAAAGAAAGAGCAATCTTTTTTGGATGCAACACACCCTTTTACTTCATACATATTACTAAATAGTTTCTTCAAGATACTCTATACGGTTAGCTACTAATGGTACACATAAGGCCAGTCTAAAATTTAATCAAGTAATTTAGAATGTAAGGAAGGAAGAGCAATTACGTTTGCATGCGACAGGCTGTCTTAACAACATATACATTGTTATAAAGTTTCAACAAGATATATTTTATACGAGTACCGAGTTATGGCGCACATAAGGATTCTGAAAAAAATAATCAAAGATAAGTAACTAAGAAACTTAGAAAGTGAAAAGAATCATTTTTGTACGCGCCAAACAGTCTAGCTTAACCTCAAACACATTACTTAAAATGTTAATCAAGGTGTTCCGTATACAGCTACTACTTATGGTACCCAGAAGGTCAGTCAAAAAATGCATCAAAGGGAACTAACTCAGAAACGGAAAAAAGGGGGAGCAATCTTTTTTGTATGCGATACTCCCCTTAACCTCATAAGCATTGCTATAATTATCCATCAAGATATTCCTGACAGCAACTTACTTATGGCAGTCACAAGGTCAGTAAAATTTTAAACAAAGGGAAGTAATTCAGAAAGTGAGAAAGGGAAAGCGGTCATTTGTGTATGCGACATGCCTTCTTGACCTCATACACAATTCTATTAAGTTTCATCAAGATATTCCATATGGTTATCAAGTTATGGCATACAAAAGGATAGTGTAAAAACACAACTCCTCAATAGGCAGTAATTCAGACACTAAGAAAGGGAGAGCAATCTTCTTGTATGTGACACACCGTTCAACCTTATAATCGTAGCTATAAAGTTTCATCGAGATATTCCATACAGTTAACTACTTATAATATGCACAAGGTCAGTTTAAAATTTCATCAAAGGGAAATACTTCAGAAATTCAGAAAGGGAGAGAGCAATCGTTTTTCTACGTCAGACACCATCTTAACCTCATAACATTGCTAAGGTTTATCAAGCTATTCAATACGGTTAGCTAATGGTATGCACAGGGTTAGTCTAACATGCCAGCCTAGGGAAGTAACTCACAAATTAAGAAAGGAAGAGCAATCTTTTTTATACGCAGCATACCGTCTTACCCCCACAGACATTACTATAAAGATTCATCTATACGGTTACCTAGTTATGGCAGGCACAAGGTTAGTGTGCAAAAATCTAATCAAAGGGGAGTAATTCAAAAACGGAGAAAGGGACAGTAATTATTTTTGTATGCGACACGCCATCTTGACCTAATACACATTTCTATGAAGTTTCATTCTGATATTCCATATGGTAACCGAGTTATGATGTGCACAAGAATAGTCCGTAAATACTAAACAAAGGGCAGTCACTCAGAAACTAAGAAAGGGACAGCAACCCGTTTTGTCACCAACACGTGTCTTTACCTCATACACGTTGCTATAAAGTTTCATCAAAATATTTCTTACGGTCACCTAGTTATGGCGCGCAAAAGGATTGTCTGTAAAACACGAATCAAACGCGAGTAACTCAGAAACTAGGAAGGAAGAGCAATCATTTTTGTACGCGATACGCCGTCTTGTTCATACACATTGCTGTGATGTTTCATAAAAATATTCCTTACGGTTACTTAGTTATAGCGCTAACAAGAATTGTTTAGGCCTGACGGACGGACAGACAGACAGACGAACAGATAGCAGGACATGGCCATGACATATTACGTCATTTATTTTTTCTTTCAAAACGGGCGTATAAAAATACTACCTATATGTGAAAATTAGTTTCGTTTACTAAATTCTTTCTTTATGTACAGTCGCCTTTTCAGAGCGGGCTTACTGTAAAGAAAAACAAATTAGGAAGCCACAACAGTTCTCTCCCTTGTATATATTGACAGAATATCTATCAAGTGTATCTAGTCCTCTTAATTCTTTACTTAACGTATCATATATTTTAATACAGTGGATCTTCAATTACCTGAACGTCTTTGGAACCATACAAATTTGTTCGAGATATGGGTAGTTCGAGCCACTGAGGGTTAATCATGGCGCCAGGTTAGGAAGCAGACAGCGATAATTTAGGGAAATCTTTTCGATTTTCTACACAATAATTGTATGTTGAGTTTACTCATTAGAATCACCTCTTACGACATAGAATTTCACCATAAAAGAAGCAAATGTTCCCTTTATATTTGTTTTCTTGAGCTATCGGATGAGTTTCGTATGGACAAAAACGAGTTCAAATTAGACATGGTAAACGAGCCATCGGTGTTCGAACCATTGAAGTTCGACTGTAGTTCCGTTAGGCTATCTAATGATGTGTATTAAATCACTGACTGAAAGTCAGTTAATGCAAGCCTTTTGGAGTAGTTCGGTCGAAATATATACTCTTGTTAAGGCTTTCTTCCAAATATTTAAGGTAAATATGATATTTGATGTAGATATTATGAAACCACAGCAATAGTCTGACTACTGTGTTGCATTCATTAGAAGTGTTTTGATAAAATCTAATCAAAGGGAAGTAATTCAGAAACTGAGAAAGGGAGAGCAATTATGTTTCCATGTGACACGCCATCTTGACCAAATACACATTAATAGGTTCATCTAAACATTTAAATAAAAGTTTTGAAAAAGTGATACATCATGATCTTGTTTATGGATTTCTTGTATACTGACTTCAGATTGTCATTGAGCCCTTTGATTTGTTTCATCACAGTGTTCATAATTATACATGTTTTACTATGATGTTTCATAGATGAGGTAGCAAACCTCTATGCGGACCGTACAAATGTTTGTAATTTGGAGCTGCATCAGAATTAGCCTTTAAAATGCCAAGAAAATATGTATCTGGGAAATGTTGTCTGTTCATGTCGTCTGCTGTATATTCTTGCAAACTTTTCAAACCTATTTTTGCATATAAGCAAACAGTGTGGACCCTGATCAGACTGCTCCTAGAGGCTCCTAGAGGAGCAGTCTGATCTGGGTCCACACGGTTTGCAAAAATGACTTTTAAAATCACAAGCAGATGACAAAGCAGACGACAATTGTTGTGACTGGCAGTTTAAGTGTTAAGCGTTGGATTTTGTGCGAGCTAAACTGGTTTAAGCTCCCCGCTCCAGGTTTTACCTGACCGTTCCGAGGCGTCTCTTCTATTGCAATTCTTCTTGGTTTATACATCGG
Organism: Anodontia alba; assembly: GCA_964016985.1. NCBI lineage: Eukaryota > Metazoa > Mollusca > Bivalvia > Lucinida > Lucinidae > Anodontia > Anodontia alba. The sequence goes on from OZ024825.1 coordinate 23,276,299, forward strand.
TAGTTCATACGTGGCGTTTGTTGTCATTGTTTGTTTCGCGTCTCTCCTTCTTTTGGTGCCTCGCGGAGGCATCAGAAACGTATTATCTGGACATTACAGAAACAAGCCTATTCGCATACACTGGAAAGTTCATCAGCAAAAGCTGAAAATTTTCAGAGAAAAATTCTGATAATTTGTTTCACATTTCTGCTCAAAACATAGATTGTGGGTACCCGTTAGAACCACGTCGGACAGGCGGTTCTAACGAGTACCCACAATCTATATTTTGAGCAGAAATTAGAAAAATAATGTATACCCCTGTAAACCCCAGTTTTACTATATAAAAGTGGGGTATAAGGGGGTCAACATTATATAGGCGTGTTTTCGTGATGATATCCCTTCTCTCCTAGGAGGAGGCGTACCAAGTAGTGGACGGACGGATGACGGGCGGCAGGATTAGCTAAAAACACAGTCAGGCATATTTTACCATTCCTAGCTAAGTTAAAAAGGTGATAACCCTTAAGTTACTTTTGCAATACACAATGTGCCCTGAGCATAATTCTTACTTGGGGTGGTGCGGTCCATCTTGGTCTTGCAACTCCAGCTTTGTTCTAGGAGGTAGATAATCTATGGTAAGATCCATATGCCTCTGTGCTTTTATAAGCAGCATTTCTGTGAAACACACTGAATCAGAGAAAGGAGATATTCCTTCTACCAAAATAAATCGTGTATGTCCCATGAAGGACGAGCGTTTGGCCGGCGACGACACATTTAAACGTGATCACATGCAATCAAAGGAACAAACATAACACTTTATAAATAAATACAATAATGCATTCAGAAATTATGATAATAATAAACTAGACGATCCCTAAAGGGGTTGGATGCCCCCACTACTGACAGTTAAACTTTTTATCGCAAAATTTCTAAGTAAATCAAGAATATGAAACTCTAGCAGTCCAATTTTGATCAGTTCTCCAGACCTTAATGCATAAGCCCTACCTATATTTTTACTTTGCTGCAAGATTCGATTCATTATCTTGATTTGTGCTTGTTTGGATTTGTGCTTATTATTTGTGCTTGTTTGGATTTGTCGGTTTCCTCTTCCTCTTGGTGTCTGGGACGGGCTGCGGTTTGTGATTGTGGCACTCCTGGACTTTTCTCTTACCTTTTTTGAAAAGTGTAGATGTTGCGGGGACATCAACCTTACTATGCCATGTGAATAAGGACAACTTCCTAAGTAAATCCAGAGTTTGTAGCTCTAGCAATAAAATGATCAGAGTTCTGTGACCTTTATTCGTATACCCAGCCTATATTCAAACCATTATCTTGACTAGAAATGTGTCCAAAGGACACGGATACCCACGCCTGGACAACATTAACGCAAATTGCTAACGCCAAATGCGGACGGACGGATAGGGTAACACTATTTTCCTTTCCTCCATTCTTCGAATCGTGGGGCATAAAACCTGAAGGAGGAATTGCAGAGACATAAACCCTATTATGCGATTTATATACAGTTATATTTCTAAGTAAATAAAGGGTAAGTAACTCTAGCAATAAAAATTTGATGAGAGTTCTGTGATGCACATGCCCAGCCAACATTCTTACTTTGCTGCGAGTTTCAAAGTATTATGTTGAAAACTGAAGAAGTTATGGAGACATGAACCCTTCTATGCCGTGTGTATAAGACAAATTTTCTAGGCAAATGAAAGGTAGTGTAACGCTACCAATAAATATAAGAGTTATGTGACCTTTATGCAGATACCAAGTCTATATCCTTTCTTTGGTACAAGTTTCAAACCATTATCTTGGAAATTGTTAAGGAGTTGCGGAGACACAAACAGTACTATAAAGTATGATGGACGGACGAACAGCCGTACAAATGACGAAGAGAAAGTATATGCCCTCATGATTATGCCCTCCTCCACTTTGTGGCGGGGGCATAAAACTACAGAGATAAATAAAAAAAAATGTAAGAATCTCCTTGTCTCCTCTGGGTCTGCTTCTTCGTTGACATATTTCCATATTTAATACCACTTTTGTCCCGCTGGCCCCTTTAAACGCCACCAAGTTATAATTACTGATTTAACAACACTCATCTTTGGTATTGTCCCTTCCATTGCGCACAGTAATGACGAACTTCGTAGTATTGGTTCATAAGTATTACAGTTTCATGCTCTTGAATAACTTCCATTTCGGACAGCTGTTCAATGCATACTACCAGTTGAAAAAGTAAGCGACCAACTGGAAACAGGACTTGAAATCAAGTATATGTATCAAGTCCTAGGAATCTCAATTAAACATTGCCTAATATTGCCTCATTAAATTTGCAACACATATACAGTGTATGTATTCCAAATGTTGTACTTTAAAAATCTGGGCCCAGTTGTTCAGAGCGTCGTTAGCTTAAAGAGCTCGTTAAGGGTCATTTCGTTAACTGTTTTAGCAGATTCAATTTACAATATTCTGATATTTTTGCTGAAAAAATGTGAGTAGCTTTTGCACTGCAAAAGCTATTCACATTTTTTTCAGCAAAAAATTTCAGCATATTTGCCTATCACTCGGTGTAAATTTTAACGAATCGTTAACTAACGACATCGTTAGCTTTGAACAAATGGGCCCTGTAACAATTGATCATTTTATAGCAAAATCGGATCCAAAAACAACATCGACGCTGGTACAGGGATATGATATTGTACACAAAATACACACTGTCAGACAAACAGCCAGTATATTACTGATTTACACATCATATACGATGTCACTTATGCTTCTTCCTTTGTAAGAAACCTTTAGTACCCTAAATGAAACAATAAAATATAACTGCTATTACACCACAGTGATTAAAAAGACGGCGCATCATTCCCCGCGTAATCATCGGATACAAACGAATGCCATCATCAAAGCCTTAAAACATGTCTCCTTTCCGCTTTAGCCATTTCTAGTATACTACTCAAAACAACAGACGTGTGTATACTTAAATGCAAAAAAAAGGCTGTATACCTAAGCAAAGTACCACACATGTAATTGCATTGTAATGAGTACAAATATAACCTAAGATCTGTTGCGAATGTTGTTATATGCGATGTGCATACATAAAAACAGTATTTCTAAATAAATTGGATAGAATATATTATGGATTAAATCAGTGTTCTACAAGTACAAGTTCTACATCAGCGCCCAATTGTACATTACATTCAAAATCATACCTGTACGTACGGTAAATGTTATTATAATAATCCACTTACTGCTCTATCTGTACAAAATGTTCACGCTTGCTTTCTGATTAAGGTCTTCTGAACTGATCCGGCTCACATACCGAATCAGGGTCTACAAAACGGACCTAGGTTTACATATCTGATCTTGGTCTACAAACAATGCCGTGACTAGTAAGCAAGAACAACACATGAATCACAAAGTCATAAAGTTTCAAAATAAATCTAAATTAATTTACTCCAGTATATGCATTTTTCTTTTTTCGACTTATCCTCAGATATAAAATCCGCACATATATTCAAAAGTCATAGTATTTATTTACATCAATTCAGTACAAGTCCCTAAACTTTTTTTGTGCGGACACAGTGGTAATGAATGTCACACGCGTTCAAACCGCCTATGGCAACTAAGAATGACAGATAGAATCAGTCATTAAAAAGTAAAACGTCATACTAACCAACACTTACAGTAGAAGACATTCAAATCTTGTCATATAAAAGCAAAAGATCATATTTTTGTACATATATGAAACACTGAAGATGAAAGAGACGTGGCAACGTACTTCACGGATAATCATGGATTCATATTTTCTTACGGAAAAGGAGGTCAGTGTTTCCAAAACTTAATCAGCTCTTACATAACCAAGTTCAAATGATATGTCTCTGCAAGTTTCATGAAAATCTTCACTCGGTTCAAGATATAATGGGCACATTCGAATAAACTGTCATGCTGAGGCTAATGCTGATGATAAAGGAATCTGATCCAAAAATAACATCGCTCCTCAACCTCTGGCAGGAGGGTATAATTAAACATTGCCAATCAGATACATACGAGGCATCTGTAAATAAAGTTACTAAAATTTATTCCCAATGATAGAATGCTGTATTGTTATTATTAAATATATATAAAATGTATACATTTTGGAAAGCTTGCTCTTTTAGCTTCAGTTGTCTAAATGCATACAAGAACTAAACCTTTTTTTTTCTATGACCTATTTAATTCAACAAACCTGGAATTCTAAGTTTTCCAAGATGCCTTTTGGTTTCTGAATACTTCATCGTATCTGCCCACATGCCAGAGCCAACTCCAAGTGAGGAGTAGGCAACGAGCTCCTCCTGGCAATGTACTGTCATCAAACTGTTGTAACGCTTTTTACCTAAAATACAACATGTCAAATCAACGTCTACATAATTCCTGTATAACTACAACTGTATATACATCTCTATGAATCTGGGCAAATTCAGCCGACAACAACTTGATGATATTGTTTTCTTTCAAAGAAAAAATAATTTGACATGTCTCCTAAGGAGACAATTTTAATAAACTCTCAAACTCTATTTTCTGGAAAAAGAAACAAAATGTTTAACTCTTTCCAGTATGAAGTGTTATTAGTCTACTCTTTTTAAACTGATGAAGTTAAATATTCGCAGATGTCATTTTAAAGGCTCCATATTTTTCACAAATAGACATTTGTATCTAAGAAAGTTTTAATAAATTTATATATAGTAGTAATACGATGGTAAAATAGGGCATCTGACAGCCTGTAAAATTTCAGTTAGTCTCTCCTTTTTGAAGTGGGTGAAAAATGAATTGGCTCCTCCGTCAGGCAGTTATAACCACGCCCACACGTGAATTTCCTTAGACAAACTTTGTATTGATATACCTGTGCTTACCTGTAAAAAGCACGTGTTGATTTGTTTGTCTAACTAAAACATTGAAAATTACCTTATTAGCTATTTTGAATGGTCAGTTGCGGTTGTCAGTTAAATGGTCAAATGACTTGACGGAGGAGTCATTTAATGTTGGCAATTCAAAAATCAATATTTACATTTTTGTTGCCAACATTAATTCAGAGATACGACAAAAAATCATTCCATTACAAGAACGAGAAACTAACTGAAATTTCCCAGGCTGTCAGGTGCCACATTTTATGATTGTATAAATACCATATATCAATATATTAAATCTTTCTTGGGCAATAAAATATTTTAGAGATATATGTAGTCTTTTAACCAGTTATTTTTAATCTATTCTAAAAATAGAGTCATACCTTTTTACACACAAAAAAACGAACAACAACAAAAGCACTTTGCACATAAAAATTAGATACAAAGGCGTGTTTCCAACGAGGAATCAATCAATCTGCACATTAACACAGTCTGTTCAATCGTTGTTAGGCAAACTGATTCGCGTATTTGTTTTTGTCAATCATAGTTTGGTACAGTTAAAGTGGCCCTGATGTGATTATGTCAACATAAACAAGCCTTTTTTTAGAGGATGTGGTATAAATCTGGAAAATCGAGACTCTCAGTTGCTCTGGAATTTAAAAGGAATCGGTACACGTGAGGGGAGGAGGCAACTCTATTAAACAGCCCAGTCGATACTACTTTGCCTCTCTTTTGAAAAGGGATCTACTCTTAAAGAAAAGCATTTGGTTCCTATTGCAGGAAAGCAAGCAAGAAGTCTCTCTTGGTAAGACCTATGCCCTTAATAGGTATCTACTCAAAATAAAACTTATAAAGGTTGCCCTTAGAAACAAAGAACACATAAAAGATCGAAACGCTTTCATATTGGACGACTATGGTCTGTGAATGTGGCTATTTCTGAAATTTTCTGTACTACTTTTAACTCACTCTTAATACGACATTGTAGTTTCCAGGATTGCAGTGAAGTCACAGCTGCAGCGAAGTCGAATAAAATATAAAACGGTTGCTCTTGGAAACAAAGAACAAACAACAACAACAACAAAAAGTTCGCTGAATGGCTATGTCGCGACTACTGGTGGTGTTCATGAATTTGGGCTAAACTACAGAATACCTGTTGTTCAGCCAAGCGTTAAAGGTATGTCGTCGGTAATGTTCGACTGCAGTAGGCAGGGTGCATTACAGCAGATGTATGTATAATGTTTCATTAGCCAAGAAGCCTTGGTGTTTGGGAAATGGGGCTAAATGCATAGAATTAACGTTGTTGACGCCGACATTGATGCTAACAACGACATCGCTGGAAAGTGACTCTATGTCACTCCTGCTTGGCGTATTGTCTTTTGCAGGGCTGCATACGTCCCCTGGCACCGACTAAAGTGGAGCTAGATTTTTTTTTCAAGATACCTGAATGGGATTAATGATAAAAAAAAAATAAATAAATAACAAGGTATTGTTTTCTTCATTGTTTAGAGTACTGCTTTGTTCAATCAGGCATAGTTATTAATATACAAGAATGACAGAAGTAACTATGAAAATGTTGATAGAGCCGTAACTATCTACAACATTCAAAGGCCCCAACAGGTTTTCAGCTTACAGGGTTGACATAAATATATGACCGAAATCACTATTTACAATGTTCAAATGGTCGTAATTTCAAAAGTAGATAAACGAGTTATGATCTTGTGTTATGCAAATTCTCTATTAATGTAAAGCTTGATGAAAATATCACACAAAGGTTTTTAATTACCAAGCGGACATGAGAATGTGACCAAAATCACTATTTACTGTGTTTAAAGGGCCGTAACTCCACAGGTAAGCTTTTGGGTTCTCCAAGTCGTCTCGTGGTTGTAAAAATGTCCTTTTAGTTTTGCGAAAATATCTCAACCGCCTTTTCAAGTTCTGGGGGATACAATTTTATGACCATTATTTACAATGTTCACAATGTTCAAAACACCATAGCAACAAAAGTAGGTGAACCACATTTATGGTTATAATGTTCTACACGTCTTCTTATAATGATTACCATTTCTGTAAAGTTTCATGAAAATATATAGATCGGTTTTCAAGGTATGGGGCAGACACAATTTTATGACCAAAATCGCTATTTAAAATGTTCAAAGGGCCATGACACCAAAAGTAGGTATATTGCATTTATAGTTCATGTGTTGTGCACATTGCCTCATGATGGTAAACATTTCTGTAAAGTTTCGTGTAAAAATCTCAAAAGGTTTTTAAGTTACGGGGCGGAAACGATTTTGACAGGCATACGAACGGACATGTAGACAGACGGACAGACGTCCACGGCAAAAGCAATATGTCTCCCGACCCTGAAGAAGGAGACTTAAAGCTGCACTAATATGAATCATACAGTGGTGACAGCGTTTTTCATGTCCACGGAAACGCATGCAAAACGCTTTTTAACGGTTTGGAAACGCAGCGTTTCGACCACGCTGAAACGATCGTTTACAGTTTGAGCCAATCAGATCATCGTTTCTGAAACGTTTCAAGCGTTTCAAATATTAACCAATCACATTAGCGTTCGGAAAACGCTGTCATGGAAACCATGTCTGGTTTCAAACGTTTTAGCGTTTGCAGAGTTAGCCAATCAAAATCCCGCGGACTCAATTTATTTTACATCTTTTTTTTTTTTTTTTTTTTTTTTCCAATTTCACTTAATTATAATTGTTATAAAATTAATAAAAATAATAGTCAAATAATTTTATGGAGACGAGTATCTGATGCAATAAACAGGAAATGTGTTTTGACGGACAGTGATAGTGGCCGGACTCTGTAGCTCAGTCGGATGCGCTTCTGACTGGTGATCAGGAGTCGCGATTTCGATGCTTGCCGGTGCAGTCAGGTAATAGTTGTTTGTTGCACACTATTTTCTCACCTGAGACAAACACTGGGTACATAAATATTTCGATTATAAATTACATCAAGTGGTATTAAAGCTACTTGATTATATTGAATGCAATGATTAGACTCACATCAATGACTGTAATATTTGTAGTAATAATAATAATAATAAAAATAATAACGATTACTAAACATGTATTTTTATGTCACGGTTTTGCAGATTAACATTTCACTGTATCAGCGTATACGGGAGTTCCCTGTCCAAGATTGCGGCTAAGTAGCGGTAGGAAAAAATCTAGAGTAAATACATGTATTTCGTTATATTTTCCTTCCGCGATGATTTAGGATATTAGATGGTGGCAATTAGCTATTAAAGACACAATTTAGATTACATAACACGCTAATGGCCATAAGCAGATAAAAATAAGAAGTTCTTGGTGACTTTGGCCAACCTTATAGGTAGGGGCCTAATAAGGGGAAATTATTGACATTAGTAAAGTTTATGATTAAAACATAGAAACAGATAAGGTCGGTAATTTGGCGAAAGGTTGGTGTGCATTTTTTTCTTTTTACTCATTAAAATATAGCTGGTTGTTTTTAATAAAATCGCCTCGCAAAGGCAGTTCTAATGAATACCCACAACATATTTTATGGATAAATTATGGATAAATTAACATTTATGTCTTAATATGCTAGTTTATCATCAAATTCCCTCTTCTGCATAAATTTCCATTAGCACAATTTCAAAGCTTCGTCAAACTAAAAGATAATCACTAAAAAGGGTATAATAAATAAATCCATTGTTCAGGAAAAGCATAATTTTGGAGCACTTTTTTTCGCAAAGACATTTAAGAATTATTTACCACGCTATGGGGCAGTTTCAGCAGACAAGAAATTAATAAGATTTTGTTTTTATTTTTTCTGAAAAATAGGATTTGAAATGTTAAATGCCATTTTACGGGAAAAATAAGAACAAAATCTTTATTTTTCATTCATTCCCAGCAATGAATAATGATAGGAATGCCTTTCAACTTCCAGTTAAGAATGATTGATTATTGACTTTTGAAAGTACTGGAAAACACGTTGTGTATTAAAATGCAATATACAAAGGAAAAGGAATTTTAACAGTTTTTGGCAGAATCACTTTAATTCCTGCAAAAAAGAATGTACTTTCAGTGAATATGTGGATCAGTCTGCACATCCCGCAATCTTATCAGTCTGTGTTTTCTGGACGAAGAAGCAGTAGATCTTCTAGAGCGTGTGGTGAAGACTGATCAGACTGTGCAGACATACAGGCTGATCTGAATATTCACTAAACATACAGAGTTTGTAGAAATAACTGTGTTTCAGAAAATTCAGTTTGCGCAATTGCAGAAAGTAAATATTCACATTTTAGGATACAATCATTTTTTTATTTTTTTATTTTTTTTTAAATTTCCTATCAGACTTATTATACAGTTCTCCATCAGTAGAATTAGGATCCAGTTTTTGAAGTGTTCTTATTTACTTTAAAAATAAGTAAATAAATAAATAAATAAATAAATGAGGTTCATTTGAGAAACTTTATGATCGATTTATGATTATGATCATATCTTGTATTTTCATGTTTCTCCTCCAGAAAATATATGGTTGGTACTCATTAAAATTACCTCTGTGAGGTGATTCTAATAAATATACACAACAAAATTATTTAAGTGGAAAAATGAAGACACACATCAATTATTATCAAATACTCTATGCTACATGAATCTGGAGTACTGTGCAATTAATGCGTATAATATCATGATATTTTCCAATTTTTATTTATTTACATATTTTTTATTTATTTATACTATCCCCTTTTTAATCTTTCAGATGTTACATAATATTAGCCTGTGTATTTCTTAAGGAGGGTGAGGTATAGGATATACTCATTCGATGTATTGTTTATTGGAAGTTTTATGTTATGCAGGTGCACTTCCAAATCTGTTTGGATGAGAAAAAAAAGAAACATCATGCATAAACAGGTAATGCCTTAAAAGGATATAATGCTCGTATATTTGAAATTAAGACAACACCAGACGTAATGTAAAAAATATATATCGAAGAAGACTTACTTAAAAACTGCTAAGTCAGTTTTGAACAAATAAAAAAAAAAAAAAAAAAAAAAAAACATTTCAATTTCATCCATTCATCTTTGATAAAAAGTCATTTTCATTTTAAACTATCGAATACATGTAGATACAAAGTAATTTTACCAATATTAAAAAAGAGGAATACATGAAAATATGTGATAAATATAGGGCATCCGCGCACTCTGATTTGCTTCGTAGCTGCTCATCTGTACATTATCTTATTCGATACGATTTGCCAATAGTCTTGCACATTATCTTCTAATATTTAACCTATTGTTACTGAATGAACTCACCCACCCTATATACTGGAAGATTCTAATTTCGATTTTAGGTATGCCAGGCTATGTTATGTAGAGAAACAAATGGTTGAACTATTTGCAAATAATGGATACCCTGATCAGACGTCACGTTCTGCGGCATCTGATCTGGGTCTCCACTGTTTGCCAATTACCCTTTTAGGAGTATCCAGACTACAATGTGCTATAAATGCAACATTGATTTGTATGTTCATCCGTGCATTTTGATCTGATTCGTTGCAGTTCATCTGTACATTTTTATTATGATTATTATTCGAAAGGATCTGCTGTTTCTCCAGTGCATCGTCTTCTAATATTTAAGTATAGGTTGCAATATGCAAAATACTAGATTAGAATGTGCATCCGCGCACTCTGCTCTGGGTCATTGCTGCTCGTCCATACATTTGATCTGTTTATCCAGCACATCGTCTTCTAATATTAAAATATAGCGTTCTTAAGGTTAACAGCTTTGCATATACATGCCAAAAATGTTTTCATAGTGAGAATATACTTTCATGAAAGCCCTCCAGCAAGATATTTGCCGACTGTCCACATAATTGCCATGATGTGCACAGTGCATCGTATTCGAAAAATAATGGCCCAAACAAGTAAAAATGGACCTATTTATATTTTACGATTCTGATCAGTCTGTGTATTAGATGGATACTGAGCGATTCATGTATTACAGTATTTTATACTAATGACCTGATCAGTGAACTGAGTGGACACCATTATGCACTAGACTGATCCACTCACTTTAATCTGAGTAACACCTATGCTCAGAGGGACGTTTTCACTGGATAAGGATCTAATGAAAGGATTAGTATTGGTGACACATAATTCTAACAATAAATTTCAGTAAAGCAGATCATCTGTTCCAGAACCATTTGTCTAAACGACAGTGTATATTTCATTTAAAAAAAAAAGGTGGGGGCGTGAGGGGGAGGGACGTGAGGGGGAGGGGGGAGAAATATTACTCAAAACAATAATGGCAATTCACAGGTTCGACGTAGTTCAGACTGGTGTAGAAAATCTTTCATCTTGATCCTGCTGCGCACGCTGATCTGGTTTGGTCGGCACTGGTTGAATATATATTAGCCCCTTTGAACAGATATAAGAAACGACCTTATGGTATTTGAGAACAGCTTAGACAAAGGAGAACCGGCATTTCCGCGCAGTCTGATCGTGGTCTACACATATCACCAACAGAATGGATTATGTCAACGATTCATTGTCCAGTTGAACCTTTATCACTCTCTGGGCTAACTCAGCAGATGGCAAATTCATGACCTCTTTTCTTATTTTCTCCCGTAAAACAGGTTTGACATTTCACGCAAATCTCCACTGAAGACAATTTGCAGGGGAAGTGAAGTCCTGTGGAGATAATATGTATGAAAAGCCGACACCTGTTTTCAGGATAACATAAGAAAAATACTTCAAAATGTCATCAACTGACTATTCTGTACATTTCATGCAAATTTTCTTGAATAGAGACAAGTGGCATGAAATGTCAAATCCTGTTTTCTGGAGAAACGAAAAAAATGTCATCACTTTGTTGTCTGCTGAATAAACAGAGTGGTAAAGGTTAACATTTAACCTGCTTTGTTTAGATATAAGCAGATGATATTATTATTTTTTTTTTTTTTTGATGTGAAAACAGTTTAACTCACTTTAATTTGGAGACACAAAACAGGCTATTGGAAAACAGTGCAGATCCAGATCAGACACTGCAAAATGCGGCATTTGATCAGGGTAGCCATTGTTTTCACAGTTCAGTCATTTTTCGCTAGGATTATCTAAATCACATAACCTGACATGCCTAACATTGAATTAGACTCTTCCAATATAGAGTGTGGGGGAGTCTATTTGGACATATATACTCTTGTTGCATCTTTTCACCTTTTCCCATGATGCTGTCAAATTGTGCTACATGGAAGTCAAATAAAGAACTAAACTTGTATAAGTTTTATCTCTGGCATTTTTACTTATGGGATTATTTCCTATGACATTTTACCAGGTAGCCTCTGGCATTTTTATTTGTTGCATTTTTCCTCTAACATTTTTGCATATGGCATTTTCAGCTCTGGCATTTTTACCGCACACCTTAAAAACAAAATAAGTCAGAAAAGCCTGCCGATTTAAATGACAAATCGTAGCCATTTACATACATCTAAAATTATGCAATAATAATAATAATAATAATAATAATAATAATAATTATAAATAAAAATAAAATAAAAAATAAATAAATAAAAATAAAATAAAATATAAAAGTAAGATAAATAAAATAAATAAATCTTTTCTTGGTTAAGGCATTCTGATATTGTCAAATCATTTGCAGGCAATTTTTATGAAATGCCAAAATCTGTTTTCAGGAAATTATATAAACTTCAAAATGTCATCTGCTAAATATTTTATACCGAGTACTATGTGCTAAAACATGTTATTGTCAAAAGACGTTGATTGTCATGATTGCAGTGTAAAAATAATAGGCTTCACAAAGTATAATAATTAATCATGTTAATTCTTTCGAAAATACCAAAATATATTTTATAAAGAAAATATAAATAAATAAAATAAAATAAAATAAATATAATTTTAATACGTAGATACAGAGTACTTTAGTTGTAATAAACACGGTTTAATACGGTCCAACAGGTATTTATGATTCGATTGGTCTAACATACAAACGGTGCGAAACGGTCAAATGATTGGTCGAAACGGAAAAAGCGTTTCGATAAGGCAAGGTGATTGGCCGAAACGGTGAAAAGCGTTTCGAGAAAACGTTTGTATCTCCTCAGTGCGCATATGCAAATAAAGCGTTTGAGTGAAACGCTTTGCTCTGTAATTTGATTGGCCGAAACGATATGAAACGCTAGAAACGTTGTCGAAACGCAAACGTTATGCCACGATTTTAAAACGCACCCCAAACGCATAAACGGACAAGAAAAACGTAATCGCTACTGTACCTATCACTGTTGACAGGGCAGCAGTGGCGACATCATGATTACCAAAACACCCATAAGCAATCATATTTCCAGTACCTGGAATACAGAGGAAAACAGCCATGTCGTGTAACTAGGTTGTAAGTGTAGTTAAACAGCGTATCAGTCGCAGCTCCAGATAACCAAATATCGCGTTATTTTCTTGTTTCAATAAGATATCAGATACTGTAGCTCTCACAAAGACACTTTTTGGACACTTAATCAAAACTGCTCTTATCCAGGGCTATAATATTCCGACTGATAATTTTGTAACTTTTTTTTGCCACATCAAATATGCTGTAGGTACACTGATTCTTATGATCCAGAATGGCAGTTCAAATACACAAATGCATACAGACAATCAAATTATACAATGAATAAATATGTTCTGTTACTTATTTAGAGAACTTTGTCGAGGCACTTGTATTGAATACATATTATATTAGTGGTGAAGAAAGAAGAAAAATGTCTCTAAATATACCCTCTTATCTAGAACCTTGGTATTCTGACTGACAAACTGCAACCTTATTGTCATTAAACATGCTGCAGGTGTTCATTCAAACGTCAGATGTCCAAAGAAGGGGAGGGTGGGGGTAATGAATAACACAGAAAATATTTCTATAAAAAGCACAGAAAAAAATCAAATCAGCAAAAACAAATCAAAAAAGCATTATACAGAATGCTACATCCCCACAACCTAACACCAACTGGAAAGCTCTTTAAAACAGAAACTTCAGTAAGCCAAGGAAACTATTTTTGTAACCTTACAGAGGGCGATAACGCACGGTAGAGTGACACATATACACTATATTCGTGATACACCTAAGTTTACTCATTAATACACCTACACATGATTTTGTATGAAATAGATGATAAACACTCAAGTTTTGACATGGAAAACAATCGGTAACATTTACCGGGTGTCATAAATCTTTAAAAATAAAAGCATTGTAAGCACTGCGTGATACACCACTACTGTGGGCAATAATTACGTAACATTTCTTAAGATCTTAAATATAATAACAATTCTGACGTCAATTAAGGCTAGTCGTTCCTTTGAAGATTTACCTCAGCTTAGGTCTAGATAATTTTTGTACAAAGATTTTGATTAAAATCCATTACTCTGTCCTTTAAAACAAAATCTCAATCTTTCTCAGTCGAGAGCCATAACTATTGAAAACTAATGAAACTGGCCCATTTTTAATCCCAATCTAGATCTTTTCAATATCAATATGTAATATAATGTTGGCTCAAAATCAATTATTTTGTTCTCAAGGGCTAGAAACGGAAACAAAATTTTTATGTCAGCCAGATGACATAACTGTTTTCAGATATAATTAATTTTTTAAATTTAAATCCCAAACAACTCCTCTTCAATATCAATGTTTGAGCAAATTTTTAAGAAAACTCGCAAAACAAAATAAATAAAATAAAACTTAATATAAAAATAAAAAAAAAATACCGAAGGTATGTAGCCGAAACCAATCGCTGATGAACGGACAAACATTTGCATGGTATAACCTAACATTATAAAACTATCCTATTGCGAGTATACACAATGAATAATATCATTTTCAGACTGAACCTGTATGTACTATTCATAACGCCATGATATAAATGTTGTTTAAATTTAATGTACAATGCACTAGTTAGGGCACATACACCACATTTTAACAGTTGTCAGAGGCCTTAACTCTGTTAAGAATCATCTAAGGTTAACGGTTAAGCAAGGTTAACGGTTAACATGACCATCGCTGTTTATGTTCTCTCGTAAACAAATATGAATTAACTGTGATTCCGTTGCTTTTCCTGGAGGATACTCGATATAACGAGATAACTTTAGAAAGTGTTTTGTGTAAAATTATGTGACGAAAATTTAGGAAAATTGGTATATTTAGGAGCAAAAGTCTCTATAATGATGTAAACATTCGATTTTTGTTACGCAATATGACCGATAAAGTGAGACTATATTTAACTTAACATTATTAACGGTACATAATTCCGATGAAGTAGCTAAAGGCAACTCCTCGCCGAAAATTTCTACAGTTGAGTGGATGCCTAAAGGTGATGAGCGCTGAATCTACTCTAGCTACACTCGTTTCACAAGGAAGAAAGCAAGAGTTGACTTCCCCGGAATGCGACATGGATCCTAAGAAAAATAAACCATTGCCTGTTAGTCCAGTATCAACGATGGCCATGGAAACCAGTTCTTCAGGCCAAGCATCAACATCACATATAGTCATATTCGAGCCTGAACTGCTTAAATTGTCAGCAGTCTTGAAAGACACGTCACAAGGGCTAATCAAAGGTACAGTTGAAGGAGTACTTGGCGGCCCTTGGGAGCAGATATCCAAATTTGAGAAAGCCAACACAGCTGGTAAAGAGAAATCAGTTCCTTCGTAACTAAGTTGAAACTCTGGAGCAAAAGGTCGACCAGACGGAGCAATACAGCCGCCGAAATTGTCTGAAAATCTCTGGGTTCCCAATTTAAATTCCAAACAACTTCTCCCTAATATCAATGTCTGAGCAAATTTTAAAGAAAACTCGCAAAAAAAAAAAATAAAAAAATAATAAGAAAATAAAATAAATAAAGTAAAAAATACTGAAGGTATTCCTGAAACCAAACGCTGATGAAAAGACAAACATTTGCACGGTATAACCTAATATCCCAATACTATCATACTTCGAGTATACTCAATGAATAATATCATTTTCAGACTGAACCTGTATGTACTATTCATAACGCCATGATACAAATGTCGTTTAAATTTAATGTACAATGCACGAATGAAGGCATGTATAACAGATTTGAACAGTTGTCAGAGGCCTTAACTCTGTTAAGAATTATCAAAATTATCCACTGATAATCCTACACTCTTCTTAACACCAGTGAACGCTGACAATCGTTATGATATGCAGGAGAAAGAACAAAATTTATTACAAGGAAATGAAACAAGAATGTATGTACACATGGACACATATGCAAGTCAACTGCACTAGTTATACAAGATACCCAGGAAATTCCAACCTTCCTGAGGTACCAAAAGGAGAGATGAGGAATACATAAGGACATAACAAACGTCACATATCAAACCACAGATGCACAAAGAGCACTGCAACAGAGGAATCGCCTTGGAACAGTCAGTGGGAAACTACATTGGATAGTTGGGGGATGGGGTCTTAAACCAGTTGTAATCACGAAAAACCTCACCCTTAATTCTTATGCAGCTCAAAATTACAAATAAATGGACGGTCCGCATAGAGGTCCTCTACCTATTCTGTGAAACATCACAGTGAAACACATATAATCTAAAAACGTGATGCGACAAGGCAAAGGGATCAATGGCTGTCTGAAGCCAGAACACAAGAAAACCTAATCAGATAGTCAGGCGCCGATCATCTGAAACATGTTTAGGGGGATCCGTCATTTAGTCTGAGGTCCGACCCAGAAAACCGACACGTTAAACTGATTATTTCCTTATTTCCGAGGGCTGAATTGGGAGAAAAACGCACTGTATGTGAATACATCAAACACACAGAGAAAATACCAACAAATAAATCGCCAATAAGCAGTGATAATTAGACATACCCTTCCCCTGTAAGAACTTAAACGTTACGTACGGGCGGATATACTGACGAACAATGTGAAAACAGAATACCCACAAATTTAGACTTCAGGGCGCGCGGGGTAACTTATTATGGGTTACGGTTGGGTTAGAGTTTAACGGCCCATTCAAAACTATTGAGGTCATATCAAGCATGACAGTCTATCTAACCACAATTCTCTGGGCAGGCTTTGGCCTCTCAGCGGCTAACCGAAACCCATTCTTCAATCAGCAGAAGGGAGGAGAACGGCCATAGAAAACTCCATGATCAATATCCAAGACAGACCGTTGCCATACCCGTTGGGGATCGAACCCGCGACCTCCTGATCACCAGTCAGATGAAAAATACCAATGAAGGAATAGCTGTTACCGTTATCACATCTATTCCCTGCTGGCATTTACGACACAAATCTGCATTTTAAGCCCCAAACGTCCAGAAAAAAATATTACCTAATTAAAAGACGCTTATGCTTGGATTTTAAAGACACAGACATCCTGTCAGACACCAGAAGCCATCATCGATCTAACAATTAAAGAGGCAGCTTACCTCGGCACACTAAACCAATGCATGGTAACAGTACAGTTCAAGTCGTCAATAGCAACACAGATTAACTGCAGTCATTAGCGAACGACAATTTTCCAGACAGACTGAACCCGGATACAGACTTGTAAGTGAAGATACATGTACCAAGCAAATGCCATAATCGCAAAGCATAGCCCGCCTGAAGCACCAAATCAAGCAGAAAGAGGATCAAATAATGAAAAAATACACCCAACATATGAAACCAAATGCACCAACAAAGAAGAACTGCAACAGAGGAACTGCCTCGTAACAGCAGTAGGAAAAGTACTGGGGACTTAAACCAGTTTTACTTGCGCGAAACTTCGCCCTTAATTCTGGTACAGCTCCAAATTACAAACTATGTTCGGTCCGCAAAGAAGTCCTCCACCGCATCTATGAAATATCACAGTGAAACACATATGATCAAAACCGCTGGTGACGAAACAAGGCTATAGGCTCTATGGCGATCTGAAAACATTAAATTGACCAGGGCCAACATGACATAGATCAAAAGAGCCTGCCAATGTAGATGACGATGATGAGTTCAGGTTTAACGTCGCATCAACTCATGAGGGTCATTTGCGTCAGAATGGTATATTAACTTGGTTCGGCATTGATATGGCTGTAATGATAAGGCATCCAACCAGTGTGAAAACATTCCATTTATTTCCGTCGAATATTAAGCTGCCTTGTTTTATACCGAATTTCCTTGTATGTGTGTTTCATCCTGGAAACATATGCATATTTTATGCAAATAGTGCAGACCCAAACCAGATCAAACACTCTGCACTGTTTACAAAGGTTAATTTTTATTGGTCATAGGGCATTACAAGGCTAAACTTGAACCTCTCTTCCTAAACTCCTGGATCCCGTTCCTGTTTTTAGCCAAAGGCTGCTGCATAAAATACATTACTTCATATCACAAACTATCGAACTTGGCAGGTCTTACCTGCTGGTATCAATGTAATAGGGATGGGAATCGGTTTTGGATTGATACTGGAATCATTCTCATTTAATCCTGCTTCTTTCATCATTCTACGCTGTAAACCATTTGTTACTTCATAGAAAAGTCCATCACCACTAACAAGTACTATGCTGAAACAAGAAGAAATACACTAAACTCACAATAACTAAGACAACACTCATGAAGCAATTATATGAAACGGATATGAAATAAACTGTTTGAATAGAAACTCAACTCTGCATTGAATTCCTAAAGAAAATTTGCTTGTATTATTGAGCCATATACTTATCGAATCAAAAAGAAATTATTCTAAATCAAAATGCAATAGGAGTAAGAGTTAAACCCTGTGCTCGGGAAAGTCAAACTGTTTTTGCGGGGTGGGTGTGGGGAAATATTTCAAAATACATGTATCATATTTTACTCAGCATGCTAAGCATTTAAAAATTATTTATCAAACAAGAATTAATATTTACATTTTTGTTGCCAACATTAATTCAGAGCTGCGACAAAAAAATCATTTCCTTTCAAGAACGAGAGGCTAACTGAAATTTTGCTGGCTGTCTGGGGCCACATTTTATGATTGTGTTAATACCATATATCAATTTAGTAGACCTTTCTTGGATAAAAAATGTCTGTTTTTGAGGAATAGGGAGCTTTTAAATATAATCATTTAAGACAAAGCAATCAGTTTTTTTTACAGTTCATTTCTCGATGCAAAACACTGAGCTATCACGTGATCTAGGTCACGCATTAGGGCGGGGCTATGTGAGCGCCCGCGAGTAATGTTCTTTGCTAACATACGTTTGCGTGACATCGGTCACGCATCTCCATGACGTTAAGCGCGGGGAATCCGCCGCCGGGCTGTTTCAAGTCCATCGTTCTGTTTAAATTTAATTCCAAAAATAAGAAAACCAAGCGAATTTATATGCATGGTAAGAGCTGATACTGATTTGATAATATAAAACATAAATATAAGAACTGAAATTCAGATTTTGAGCTAGCACTGGATGACCTAAACCATTTGGCTATTCTAATGTCTCGAAGAAGCCTTTCAGTGCAAGCTCAAAATCTGAATTTCAATTCTTCAGTAAACTGCGGCTAAAGGTCAATGCAAGACATGATATTACAGTGGCATCAGGAGAAATCACACATAGCTGGAGATTTAAAATATCTCCAAAATAGTGCTATTTTACTTATTTCTCCATTTAAAAATGTATATTACGGGTTTCCATTACATGTTGTTTTTTTTTTTTTTTTTTTTTTTTTTTTTTTTGAAAAGATAAGAAATATATTAATATGGACATCATTGTTATCTGAAGCTATGATCACAAAATGGTTGCTGTAATGAAACATCTGGTGATTAAATAGACTGAAACACTATTCTCAATGTACTTGACATCCAATATTAGTGAGAAATAAAACTATTTCCCAAAGGGAAATAACTGCTTGCCTTTTTTTCTCACTGGAGGTTATTCTTAATGAAAAGAATCTTCACTGAGCCCTCAAAAATGTAATGACCCTCGTGACTCTGAGTAGACCCTGATTAGATCTGAGTCTTCACATGTCTGTATGCAGTAAGTTAACCTAATGAAGCTCGTGCAAAAAGGTGGTTTGCATACTCTAAATATGTATTATAATTCAAATAGCAATAAAACTGTTTAAGTACTTACAAACCTTTTGCTTCACAATGATGCCTCATTTCCTCATTTCAAAATTTATTTAAGTTTCAATGGTCATGTTTCAGTGCCCTCCAAAACATGGATGAAATCAAAACAGGCAAAGAAATGTATATCCTTTATATTAGGTTTGTTGAAAAAATCGTATCCATTAATACAATGCATTAAATCCAATATTATGGAAAGGTTTTTTCTCGTTATAACTAAGTAACAGTATTTTAATACTGCATGACACAGAAAATGGCAGGTGTACATTTACTTAGAAGAATTTGACAAATTGTTTGTAAACAAATAGGGATAAAAAGCATAAGTGAATTACTGTTTTTGGAAAGGAATGCACGAGCAAACAGTTGACTTAGATCGGAGTCCAAACTATTTGACATTCTGTCAAAACATTTTAGACGCCTGATCAGGTAATTATCGGTATTTATATAGCAATGAGTCAGGGAGTAAGGGTAGTTATCATGATAATTTTTTTTAAATATCAGTTGTTTTTTGGGGTTTTTTTTTATATAAAATGAATCTAAAAGGAAAAACCCTTCAGCACAGTACAAACACTAACAAAACAGTTTCAAGTTTGTTTTTTTCTTTTTTTTTCCTTTACTAGCCAGTTTTGGCCAACCATGCCTTATCAGTTACTCAAATGGCTCAAGTAAATGTTACCGAGGAATACTGGTGCGAACATCTACAAGAAATTCAACGCTGTATAGTCAGCAGTTATAGACGGAAGAAATATCTATTCACCTAAACCTTATCCTCGGATATAACTGGATTCCAACATTAGAAGATTTTTAATATCTGAATCGATGTAGGTATAGAAAGAAAGAAGGCAAATATACAAAGACTGACAATTAAATTGCCTTTTTTTTAAATGTCAACTACTTCCATTTCTAACCTTGGTAAAATCAGGCAGTAGTTAACTGATATAGTCATTAACTTTTGCAAGTTAAAATCTTAAAGTTTTACAACAGGCAGTACATGTATTCAGAGCTTCACAAATCTCTTGAAAAGGCAACAATAACAATTGTGGGGATAATTTAGGTTAAAAAAGGTAAGAGAAAGGTCCAGGGAGTGCCACAATCACAAACCGCAGCCCTTCCCAGACCCCAAGAGGAAGAGGAAACCGACAAATCTAAACAAGCACAAACCGAACAAACGTACGAAAAGCACTAAGATTAGCTCTCTCTTCCCCAAGCGAGGTAATCGCAATACTAAAAGGACTGAAAAACACAAGAACAAAATGACACACGGAAAGACATACAACAAATCGCCTCGTAGAATAAACCACAAAGCAACAAAGGGTAAGACTAACACCGGGACCACCGCCTTAGAACGGTCGGTAGAGCAAACCACCGGGGGGTTTAAAGCACTTTTACTAAGTTTGAGTCTTCTTCATAGCTCCAGATAAGGCATATTTTCAACCAAACTTGCTGATATTTTTCTTATTTCTCCATAAAAACATATGATTATGAACTTATGAGAAGTGCAAAACAAAGACTTACTGCAGACGTAGTGAAATAAGCAAAACAAAATGATTCTGACTGACTTAGGAGACATATAGGTGAAATACCAGGAAATACCACAATCACAAAGCATTACTCATGCTAACTGATCACGGCCAGCATTGCATGAATCCGTGAATGAAAGATTTAAGGAGCAGAGCAGATAAACAAAAGCGATCTACTGACGGTATCTAGCTGGGAATAGCCTGCACATATTATGTATGATTAGTACTAGCAGGTCACACAAAAAATTCTAGGTTCATCTTGGAACCTGTATTCGCTTGCAGAGATCCTTTGCAGAATGCCCAGGTGACAGTCTGATCATCTCAGATTGTTTGGTTCTGTTGGTTCACAATGTTTTTATAAGCAGTATTTTCTACTATTTCCCAACGATGTGCATCACATAATTAAAGAATGGAAACCACTAATATAAACAAATCCCCTGAGGTGTTGAGGTTTGTGCATCACAAAACGAAAGCACACATAAACACTTGACCATACAAAGTGTTAAGCTAACGTTTAAATCATCTGGATACAAATACATCAAACATAAACACGCACACCAAAAGCATTGAATGGATACAAATAATAATACAGTACTGTAATGAAATTTATAGCTTTGGGATTCCTGCCACTGTCAAGGGAAAAATTCTCTTCCAAAGGAATAGCACGCTAGGAAATTTCAAGGCCCGTTTCTGAGACAAAAAAAAATATGCACTTCAGAAGGAAATGATGGTATTCTTAAAGGACTATAATTTAACAAATATTTACCCATCTATAATAGTAAGGTCATAATCTGACAATATTTCTTCAGAATGGTGAGCTTTCTCTGTCACTGAAAAACAATTCACAAAAGGATATACAGTATTAATACTTAATATAGGACATATTAATTCCTTATCATAGTTTTTCTAAACTTTGCACTAGTCAATTTTCGGTTTCATTTATTCTGATGTGTCTAAAATAACGGTACCTCATCGAAAAAAAGTGTACAAATGAGGAATAACTGCAACAAAGAAGCCCAAGTATGGTTATACGCTTAAACCTGGTTTCGCTGGGGTCTAACCCTTCTCTTACTTCTGAAGTAGAATCATACAGCTAACAAGACGACTACTAAAACTTAGATACTAAACGCTAAATGGGCAGCTCAATTGTTCTTGGTCAGTAAGAAAACATAGTCGCCTTTCGCAAGGAAAATGATGTCAATGTCAGCAAAACTACCCAAGTTATGTCCCTCTTGGTTCCTACTCGAAGCGATAAGTTTGTGGCCGAGAAGGTTTTCACTCGAGACTAGTGTTGGGAATCCGCCAGAATTTCATTGTCGATCATCGGATAATGTAAAAACCGACTGATTATCGATAAATAATCGATTTGTAGAGGATATATTCTTAATTAAGTCCTCTTCCTGGTACTTACTCATAGCTCCAGATCAATAAGACAGGTATCCGCATAATGTTTTTCTTATTTCTCCATGAAACATATGCTGTGGGTAATCATTAGAAGCGCCTCCGCGAATCACTTCTAATGAGTACCACAACAAATGTTTTAATGGAAAAAAAAGAAAATTATCAGTACTTTTGGGTGGATTTATTTGAGGCTATTATATCAAGTTTCTTCACTTTTGTTGTTCACAACTCTAGAATGACTCAAATAGATAGCTTTGAATTTCATTTCTATATAACTTGCCTATAAAAAACGTGAGAAAAATATGTTTCTAAAAATAGATTTTTCCGACTAGTTGACTATAAAAATCATTCCCGTTCATCAGTAACAAGAGACAAAAATGACAGATGATCGATTATAACCGCACATCAAATGCAACACTACTAGAGATAATTCAGAGGGAGAAGGAAGGAGTGGAGGGGCGGATTGGTCTGCTAACATTTATAGACACAACATTATTCCATATGAAATAGCTCCAAAATACGTGTCTGTTTCTGAAGTGTTTGTGCTGCCGAAATTGGCCAAAATGTATAATTCTGGCAGTTCTGCAGTAGATATGAGCAGGTTTGTTTATTTTGGATGCTTGTTTTAAATATCAAGGTAGAATAGGGCATAAAGTACTATTGTAACTACAATGACCTAGTACAAGATCTGTGTCAGTTACTTTGAACTAGAACCATAGTGCAGTATTTATTTAATTTCCTTTGGGATCATTGGTCCCATTGTGGTATATTTTAAAATGGAGTTCTGCTCATGTATACGCTAGAGGGCTTAAGCAGTGTTACAAACTTCGTTACTGCTTATGAAGAGTCTCAATAAAACCAAGACTCCTATTTTCTAATCTGTAGTGTGTTCTTTGTTTCCAAAGGCAATCCTTTTGGCGTTTATTGTACTACATTGCAACTGGTGTAAGTGTCGCGTGGCGGTGGTAGAACGTCTCCCTGTATATCACCATAGTGCAGATTTTATTTCATTTCCTTTGGGATCACTGGGCCCATTGTAGTATATATGAAAATGGAGTTCTGCTCATGTATACGCTAGAGGGAGTAAGCTGAATTGCAAAGTTCATTGCCGCTTATGAAGTCTCTCAATAAAACCGAGACACCCATTTTCTAATCTGTAGGTGTTCTTTGTTACCAAAGGCATTCTTTATGACGTTTATTTCTACACTGCAGCCGGTGTTATTTCCACGTACCGAAAGTAGACGTCTCCCCGTACATCACCATAATGTAGATTTTATTTCATTTCCTTATGGATAATTGGGCTCATTTTTGTATATTTAAAAATGGAGTTCTTGTCTTGTATATGCTGGTAGGCGTAAGCAGTGATGCACACTTCACTACTGCTTATGAAGAGTCTCAATAAAACCAAGACTACCATTTTCTAATCTGTAGTGTATTCTTTATTTCCAAAGGCAGTCTTTTTGACGTTTATTTGACTACACTGCAGCTAGTGCTAGTGCCGCGTGGCGGCGGTAGAACGTGTACCCGTACCACACCATAGTGCAGATTACATTTCATTTCCTTTGGGGTAATTTGGTCCATTGTGGTATATTTCAAAGTGGAGTTCTGCTCAAGTATACGCTAGAGGGCGTAAGCAATGTTGCAAATTTCGATACTGCTTATGAAGAGTGTCAAGAAAACCAAGACTCCTCTTTTCTACTCAGTAGTTTGTTCTTTGTTTCCAAAAGCAATATTTTTTTGACGTTTATTATATCACATTGCAGTTGGTGTAAATGCCGCGTGGCGGCTATAGAACGTCTCCATGTACATCATCATAGTGCAGATTTTATTTCATGTCCTTTGGGATCATTGGGCCCATTGTGGTGTATTTGAAAATGGAGTTCTGCTCATGTTTACGCTAGTGGGCGTAAACAGTGTTGCAAACTTTAATACTGCTTATGAAGAGTCTCAGTAAAACCGAGACTCCCATTTTCTAATCTGTAGTGTGTTCTTTGTTTCCAAAGGCAATCTTTCTGAAGTTTATTTGTTGTAATAGATAAAATTTTGAGCCAGTATCAAGTATAAGTTTAAGTTCCAACTCAATGGCCTCTAACTTTCTGGCGACACAGATTCTGAGATAATTTTAACCAAATAATAACCTTATGCTTATCCTGCTGTTTGCATATATTTATTATCTCAGTGGGTAAGCCTCCTTGAGTACATGCCAGATGCCTTATTGTCTATCAGTTATTACAAGTCTTGCTGTAGCATGTCGGTACCCATTTTCACTACAATCTGATTTAGATTTATTTATTTGCAGATACTGTAAGCACATTTAAAAATATTGTTTTCTATACTTGTTTCATATTTTACATTAATCAACTAAAACCTAAAGCTGACGTTATTGGAAAATAACAAAATAGCTTCGAAAAGGACACAATATTAAAATGCCATCTAACATAGTTTGTTGTGGTTTTTCCTTTTGCCAAGAGAGTATGAAGAAAGCTATATTCAAAATACTATTTATATCTCATGCTTATAAGTGGTATATTTGTTATTATTGCATAAAAAGCAATGCCGCACATTATTAACAGCCGTGCATTAACCGGCGAAAAGCCGTGTATTAACAAGGCAATTCACGAGCTGTTAATGTACGGATACGCAACTTTCAATATGATCGTACCGGGGCCACAGATTTGCTGCCGTTACGAGATGTGTACTACCTGGCCCTAGAGCGAGCTTAGTCCGTGGAGATTATGTTCTCGAGACATCGGTGAAAAGACGAAACAAAATAGTGCGAAAAATAACGCAAAATGTAGCAAATGTTTTCAGTTTTTATGCAATAATAGCGATCGAACATGTTTTTTCAATGCATTAACATTCGCCAGACCCCTAGTGAGGTGCTGAAAACCGCGGCCTCCGGCCTCGGTTTTCAACACCTCCCTCGGGATCTGGCGAATGTAGATGCATGAAAAACTATGTTTGATCCCTATATTAAAAATCGCATATTTTTGGCACACGAATCTGAACTGCATGCCTACAAAAAGGTTAAATTTGACTTCATTTCAAACAAGAAGTGTCAATAAGCAGTGCTTATTATATGACCCCCGCAAGGAAATGTCTGTTCTGTGGGTATTGGAAAGCAATGTATCAAAATGCATATTTGCTTCAGGTTGTATGTGACTGGCAAAACCAATACAGACAAAAAGACAAACATATGGACAGACATGAATGGCGAAGTTAAAATGGCAGTCAGTTTGTCAAAACAAGATTTCTCCAATAACAAACTTCTTCAAGCACATGTTCAGTATGTCTTAAAAGAACCTGCAAAATATCAGAATTTCATGATCATCTTCATCGGATTTTTTTATTAATGTGCAGGTACAAGGGCAACATCCACATCAATGGGCCCCCTTCCAGGTAGCTAGCTTGCTGCATGCACGTCAGATCTCAGAATTTGTCAACAAAGTCTTCCAAGTCAAATTTCATATGCGCTATCGCAGAGAATACAAAACTCAATAGTTAAGAATTACCAAAACGGCTATGTAAAAAGTTGTCGTTTGGATGAAAATAATTTTTTCAGCATCATATTTCTTCCTGCACGTGTTCAATATGCCTGTAATGAGTCTGCAAAGTAATAATTGCTTCAACAAATACATTGATACTAGTTGATTACACTGTGTATTCACTATACGGTCATGGCAAAGCAACTTTTCAAGGAAAACAAAGGGAATAAACTTAAAGGAATGAACCCCTAGGCCCGTGTTTTCCTCTACAGCAGCATCACTTTTGTTTCAACATTTATGCAAGATATGAAAAGATTCTTTAAATTATTTAGCAAGATTAGAAGCAGAAACCAAAACGCCTTTTCAAGAATAACCAACGGAAGTAATTCTAAAGAAATTAACCCGAAGGCCCTTATTTTTCTCTAACAGTAGTATTTTATCAATACCAACTATTATGCAAATTAAGAGGAGAATCTCTAAATTATCTAGCAAGACAAGCATCAGAAACAAAAACACATTTTCATGAATAAAAAGGGATATAACTGAAAAAGGAATAAACCTCTAGGCCTTTATTGTTCTCTGAAGCATCTCATCAATAACAACATTTATGCAAAATATGAAAATAATCCTTAAAGTATTTAGCACGATAAGAAGCAGAGACTAAAACGCCCGTTCAAGAATTATGAAAATATTCCTGAAATTATTTAGCAAGACAAGAAGCTAGATCCTAAACACCTTTTCAAAAATTACAAAGGGAAATAACTATAAAGGAATTAACTCCTAAGCCTTTATATCTCTGACAGCAACATTTTATCAATACCAACATTTATGCAAGATACAACAAGAGGACCATGGTGGTCCTGTATCGCTCGCCTGAGCTAACAGTGTTATATACGAATTACTTAAGCTTCACACTTTGTAGTCGATTGCTTGATCAGTGTATCTAAAATTAGTAACCCCCGAGATGTAGCCAGTTTAAAAAACATTGCTACAATTTGAATAAACTCACTAATGGCCCATTAGAAGAAGCTTAATACCAAATATCAAAGGCCTTGTCTTTCTAATCTCACACATGACTTTTTTCCCCTATATGGGTGTACGTAAAACTATGGCAACCATCTTCGATTTCCGATCTAAAAGATTTTCGCAATTTTTAATCTATAGATTACCCCAATACTTCCTATCAAGGTTCGAGTCAATGGACCTTTCTGTCCAGGAAGGGAAGTTCAAAATAGATTTTTAAGATGGCGACTGTGACGGCCATCTTATTTTTCCGATCGGAATGATTTATTTATTTTTTGATCTACAAGTCATCCTGATGCTTTCTACCAAGTTTCGAGTCAATTTGCCTTTCGATTCTGGAAAAGAAGAGCAAAATAAATGTCACAGAATGTGGCCATGGCGGCCATCTTGGATTTCCGATCGGAACAATTTTAGCTAGTTGTGATCTACAAGTCACCATGATGTTTCCTAAGAAGTTTCAAGTCAATTGGCCTTTCGGTGCAGGAGGAGAAACAAAAAAATAGATTCTCAATATGGCAGCCATGGTGACAATCTTGGATTTCCGATCGCAATGATTTTAGCTTGTTTTTATCTTCAAGTCATCCAGTCGCTTCCTATCGAGTTTCAAGTCAGCTGGTCTTTCAGTTCAGGGGAAGAAGTGAAAACAGATTTTCAAGACTGCGGCTACGGTGGCGGCATCGGAAGGATTTAGCTATTTATCCAAAAGTTTCCCCGATGCTTCCTACCAAGTTTCAAGTCAATTGGCCTTTCTGTTTAGGAGAAGAAGCGAACATTAGATTTTCAAGATGGCCGCCACGGCAGCTACCTTGGAATTTTGATCAGAACAATTTTAGCTTTATTTGATCTACCAGTCACCCTGATGCTTCCTACCAAGTTTCGAGTCAAGCGGCCTTTCGGTTCAGGAAAAAGAAGCGAGAAAAAACAGATTTTCAATATGGCGTGCATGGCGGCCATCTTGGATGTCCAATCGGAACGATATTTGCTGTTTTTGACCTAGAAGTCACTCTACTGCTTCCTCATAAGTTTCAAGTCAATCGGCTTTTCGGTTAAGGAGAAATGAAAAATAGATTTTCAAAGATCACAACGATTTTAGTTGTTTTTTTATCTACAAGTCACGCCGATGCTTCCTATCGTTTCTACTCACTTGGCCCAAGAAGGTAGGAGGACTAGGCTTTCAAAGCAATTATTGACGATGGATGACGCACATCGACTGATCAAAACAGCTCACCTTGAGTATTCGTATTCAGGTGAACAAAACACGTTCCTTAAATTATTTAGCAAGACAAGACGGAGATTCTAAATTGATTTTAAAGAATTGCAATGGTTAATAACTCAAAAGGAATTAACCCGCAAGCGTTTTTTGTCAAACTGCAACAGCTTATCAATATCAATGTATATGCAAAGTATAAAAAGATTCTTGAAATTATTTAGCAAGATAAGAAGCAGAAATCAAAACCCCTTTTCTGGAATTACAAAGGGAAATAACCCTAATCGAATTAATCCTTAGGTCCTTACTTTTTATCAACAGCAACATCTCATCAATATAAAGTTTATGCAAAATATGAAAAGATTCCTGGAATCATTTAGCAAGATAAGAAACAGAAACCAAAACAACTATTCAAGAACTACAAAGGGAAATAACTCCAAAGGAATTAATCCATAAGCCCTTTTCTGTCTAACAGCAACATATCATCAATATCAACATCTATGCAAAATATGTTAAGAGTCCTTAAATTATTTGGCAAGAAAAGAAGCAGAAACCAAAACGCAAAAGGAGACGCACGGACGGACAAACGGACGACAAACATGAAAACAGTAAAGATCATCCCCTTCCCTACCCGCAGCCCCCAACACACACACACACACACACACACACACACACACACACACACACACACACACACACACACACACAGTTTGCTGAGGTATAAAAGGAGCAATTAGTTTTATTTGGAAATTTGTGGGCTGGGTGGCCTAGTGGTTAGCGCACTTGACTTTCGAGCGGGATATCGTGGGTTCGAATCAGACCATTAGTACGCCTAGCTCATACTCGACGTGCCCTGGGTTGAGTATTAAATGGACAGGGCGGCGCTTGGTGACAGACAGCAGCACCAAGTGTGCATGGGTGATCCATGAAAGCAAGGCTGTACAAATACATGTACATCATAGCAATCGCGGCTGCCTCTATGTGCCTCGGGTGCCTGGTAGCGTTAAAAATCCGCACAACAACAACATTTGGAAATCAGGGCCCAGTTGTTCAAAGCTAACGACGTCGTTAGTTAACGATTCGTTAAAATTTACATCGGGTGATATGCAAATAAGCTGAAATTTTTTGCTGAAAAATGTGAGTAGCTTTTGCAGTGCAAAAGCTACTCACATTTTTTCAGCAAAAAATATCAGAATATTGTTTATTGAATCGGCTAAAACAGTTAACGAAATGACCCTTAACGAGCTCGTTAAGCTAACGACGCTTTGAACAACCGGGCCCAGTACTATGCTGGCGCTGTAGGGAGTACGCAGTCTCGCAAACAAAATAGAGGGCTGTATATAAAGGGAATAAATAAAACACTAGTCTCCGATTTTCGTTATTTCGTGTGTTCTTTGTTTCAAAAGGCAACATAATAGTTTTATTTCACTTCACTGCTGCTAATATTTAGTGCCATGCCGCTATCGTAAAACGTCTCCTCGTACTTCAACATAGTGCAAATTATTTTTTATTCTTTCGGTATCACTGAACCTATTCTGATTACTTTGAAAATTGAATACCGCACAGGCTGTTACGAAAAGGGGCATGTGCAGTCTTGCAAACTACAGTGTATACAGAATATGACGAGACTTAATTAAACCGAGTCTCCGATTTTGTTCTTTTGTGTGTTCGTTGTTTCCAAAACAAACCTTTTAGCTTTTTGAATGAACCGCCCACCCCTTTCCCAGCCGCTCCCCCCTCCCACCCCCTCCCCCCACACACACACACTATATATATATATACTGGAAGATTCTTATTTTGATTTTAGGTAAGTCAGACTATAAGATTTAGATATTGCAAACAGTGGAAACCCTGATCAGAGGCCGGCTTGTGTAGCGTCTGATCTGGGTCTGCACTGTTTGCAAAGTACCCTTTTTGTGGTTTCCAGACAACAACGGGTTAATCTGGACCTATATTTATAACAACCTGAGAGCTCAGTATTTTTCTTCAACCTCGCTGCTTACCTATTACATCTGTTTCAATATGGGCAGTTTCGAAAATTCCTGCCACGGTCTTCCTGTAGATTTTCTTTCCGTGAGCATTTCCACTGACAGGATTAATCAGTACCAAAACTCTTCGTGGTCTCTCTTTCACTAAAATTAATTAAAGATCATTTTCAAAGGAAATACAAATTATTATCAATGTATATCGTGATGAAAGAAGACACCCAGATTGTCATTTTGCTGAAAAGTGCATAAAAAAATCAATCCGTATAAGACAGGCAAAAGTCAGGAAGTGTCATTAGGCTGTTATGCAATCCAAATTGTGTTTTTAAGGGTGAGATCTGGTGCCAAAAAGAGCAGAATATGTCGAGGTAGAAACAAAACTAGAGAACATAGCCTACCAATGACGCTAAGGGGAAAGCATAGAAACCATGACATATAGAGCACAAGTCACTAGCCACATACCAAAGAAAAGCAAAGCAATAAGCCATTTCTTCCCCCAGCAAGGCTTCTTAAACCACTTAAAACCAGGGCCAAGTTGTTCAAAACTAACGATATCGTTAGTTAACGTATCGTTAAACCTTCTATTATTTATTATGGCGACTACGCTAATATTTCAGTTGATAAAAAATGTGAGTAGCTTTTGCATTTCACATTTTTTCAGCAAATATACGTGTGAATTAAAAAATAATACTTACAAGAACAGTTAACATTTTGACCACTAACGAGCTCGTTAAGCTAATGACGCTTTGAACAACTGGGCCCAGGTTTAATGCTTCTCAACATCTATGCTGTGGACCATTTCAAGGCCATATTTTCGTTGCAGTTTCTTCTTTATTCTTCTTTATGTTTTCGATTGTGCCATCAACCCTTAGCTGGTACCTTAGAAGGGCCGTGCTACATGAGTTTGGCCTTTCCTGGGTATTTTCCTGTTTTGGACTATAATGCCTGTTTTCAAAGCACCAAGCGAGGATTCTGACTAAACTGTATGGATGAGCAGGCTTTGCGGAGAGCACAGGTCATAAGATATACAGTGAACCCTCGTTACAACGACAGCATTTGTTCCCAAAGATGTTGCAATAAAATGAATTTGCTGTTGTAAAGAATCCTTAATGGACAGAATAATATGTAAGAAAGACCTTTTATTCTTAATTAATTTTGGATATTTTTAGAATTGCCCCAGTGAGGCTATTCTAACAAATATCCAAAACATGTTGTTTTTATGCCATATTCTTGCATAATTTCTCAATAACTATAACCTCTTGAGCGAAGGTCTCGTGACATTCAAACTGTCATTATAACGAATTTTGTCGTTGTATCGAGTGTCGGTATAAAGAGGTTCGACTGTACACTGTGACTCACCAATATTTTTTGCCGAACATACATGAAACTTCTAACCAAGTTACCTTTCTCTAGAGCTTCTTCTATTTTCCTAGTCCAGAGCTCACCATCCTCCGAACTTCCCAAGAACTGAACTGTAGCTTGTTTCAGTATATAGTTCTTTTTATGTTTGACATAGATCACAGTGAAACCTACCACCACAACAGCTTCACCATGGGCTCTTCCTGTTATCTTACTTACACTTAATATTTCTTCTATAGGAACACTAACTGAAAATATTAAAGGACTGTCCAGATAAAGAGAACTAAAAAACATAGAAATAATTCAAAATAAACATTATTTGTTTTATTTATGTTTGGCTAACAAAGAAAGACCGACTGTTAAAAAGCGGTCCGCAGAGTTCATCTGAATATGCCCACTAAACTAAACTAAAGATAATTACACCTATCCATATCTGTTAATGTCAGATATATTTGTCTTTAACAGAACAAATAGGTTTGGTAACTTCCCTACTTATGTTGCAACCTGTAATGTATGTGCCTGGGCATTCAGCAGCCACTGAAATCATCACGAAAACATACCTATATAATTTTGACCCCCTTAAACCCCACTTTTATATAGTAAAACTGGGGTATACAGGGGTATGCTTTATTTTTCTTATTTCTGCTCAAAACATAGATTGTGGGTACTCGTTAGAACCGCCTCGGCGAGGCGGTTCTAACGAGTACCCACAATCTATGTTTTGTGCAGAAATATGAAAAATATCTGAGTTTTTTTATCTGAAACTTTTCAGTTTTTGGAGATAAAATTTTCTATATATTTGAATAGGCATGTTTTCGTAATGTGATACGATTCTAAACTCATAGCGCCAGGTAAAGATTGTTCTATTTCTTTTTTTTGCAGATCCAAAAAATGTATTACAGGCTTGTCCGACTTTATAATAATGCAACTACTGCATAATAAACTTCTAAAATGACAACCAGTTGATTTTGATTTTGTTTTGTTTATATATATATATATATATATATATATATATATATATATATATATATATATATATATATATATATATATATATATATATATATAACCCTCGTTACAACGACATCATTTGCTGTTGTGAAGAATTCTTAATGAGCAGAATGATATGCAACAAATGCCATGTTTTATTCTTATTTCTTCATAAAATGTATGTTTTGGATATTCGGCGAGGCGATTCTGAAAAATTTCCAAAAAATACGTTGCTTAGAGTATTAAATGATAACGTTCTTGTATATATTCTGATTAACTGTCACCTCTTGAGAGAGGGTTTCTGTGCTAGTCAAACTGTCAGTATAACGAATTTATCGCTGTATCGAGTGTCGGTTTAAAGAGGGTTAATTGTATCATCAAATTAGTAAACTACGCGTATATAACTAAAATGAATAATTCATCCTAGACACCCCGTACCCTGAAAAGGGTCCCTCAACAACAAGGGGTGGTAAAATGCTTATTGTATACGTTATCCATTTCATTGATACATGGCAAATAGTGGGGACTCAGGTCAGACTGCTTCTGATTCATATCATGAAATACTGTCTACGGTCATTCTCTCCCTTCCGCTGATTCAAGAAGGGCAGTTGTCAGTTTCTGGCGAAAGAATGTGCACAATACTGGTTATCCGCAAAGCCTGCCCAGTAAGCGTGTGGTTAGGTAAACTGGCCGCGCTCGACATGACCCCATTGGGTTGACTGGGCCGTAAAACCTCAACACAAACAAACAAACAAAACTTCTTACATAAATACTTTGTTTATCAAGATTACAACATCATTGTTTGTACCTACTTTGTTTATCATTTGTGCCACCCCTCTTGACCCAAGAAAATTTTAGTGATGACAATGATACATCATATAACACCTTCCCAATTCTGAACGTTCCTTTTAGACAGGGTTCAGTCTCTGGAGCAGGATCTGGAGACCCACTTGGGCCTGCCTCAGCCATCTGAAAAGAAACTAGAAATGAGCCAGCACATAAGAAAAGGACATTACGAAAACACACCTATTCAAATATATAGAAAATTTCTCCTCCAAAAATTTAAAAATTTCAGATAAAAAGCTGTGATATTTTTCATATTTCTGCTCAAAACATAGATTGTGGGTACTCGTTAAAACCGCCTCGCCGAGGCGGTTCTAACGAGTACCCACAATCTATGTTTTGAGCAGAAATAAGAAAAATAATGTATACCCCTGCAGACCCCAGTTTTACTATATAAAAGTGGGGTTTAAGGGGGTCAAAATTGTATAGACATGTTTTCGTGATGAGTATTTAATTTTTCATAGGCGACCATCAACGGCTCAGGGGAGACTGTGCATTAGCGCAGACTCGCCCGAGCCTTTGCTGTTCGTGTAGTAGTAGAGACCTTCAGGAAACTTCAGACAAAAACGCATGTCAGTAGCCCGAATAGGGGTCCGCGAGTGCGCATTAAAGAACCACAAACCATAAGGTCTCTTTTACGTGTACCGGCTCAAATGTATGTTTGTAACACTATCCCTAACTATAGGCTTGCCCCTACAAAATACCAAACTTGAAAAGGGGCATAAGTCTCAGAAAACCATTTTTAATTAGATGACCTACTCCTCAGTCTCAGTGTGTCTGCAAAATACCACATCTCTAGCTCTAATACTTTTTGAGATATCTTGTACAGAATGTAACTTATGTTTGACCAATGAACAAACAGACAAACACAGCAGAAAAAAATATGCCCCTATAACTTTTCTGAAAGTTGGGGGTATAATAACATGTAACACGTCAGGGAATACCAACTAGTTATCAAACCCTGTCTATTCTAGACAAAGCATGTCTTTTGCCACAATTTGGCCTAAAGTCTGCAATGAACGCACAAGAAAAAACACAATGTTACTTACCATATTTCTAACACAGTCCAAGCAAAGTCCTAGTTTTCTTATATTTTTTTCTTCTCTTCGCAATGTTTACTTATGATCAGTGTCTAGGAAGAATTATATATTACCACAGGCTAAATGCAACTTATTCAAGGGTAGTCTTTCATTCTCTGGCGTAATTGTCTGGAACAGTATTCCTGTTAATATGAAGAACTCACAGTCGTCAGATGTTTTTGTAAAAATGTGTACTTATTGGATTAAACATTAATATATATATTTTCTACTATATTTGCAATTTAACATTATATATACCTCCACCGCCATAATTAAATATTGATATTGCACGTCTCTCTCTCTCCCTCTCTTCCTCTCTCTCTCTCTCTCTCTCTCTCTCTCTCTCTCTCTCTTATCGCTGTTTTGTTGCCATGAATTCATTTCAATTGTTATTGATTCATTCTCCAATAAGTTTTATCTTTGTAAATATACATATACAGTAGCGATTACGTTTTTCTTGTCCGTTTATGCGTTTGGGGTGCGTTTTAAAATCGTGGCATAACGTTTGCGTTTCGACAACGTTTCTAGCGTTTCATATCGTTTCGGCCAATCAAATTACAGAGCAAAGCGTTTCACTCAAACGCTTAATTTGCATATGCGCACTGAGGAGATACAAACGTTTTTTCGAAACGCTTTTCACCGTTTCGGCCAATCAGCTTGCCTTATCGAAACGCTTTTTCCGTTTCGGCCAATCATTTGACCGTTTCGCACCGTTTGTATGTTAGACCAATCGAATCATAAATACCTGTTGAACCGTATTAAACCGTGTTTATTACAACTAAAGTACTCTGTATCTACGTATTAAAATTATATTTATTTTATTTTATTTTATTTATTTATATTTTCTTTATAAAATATATTTTGGTATTTTCGAAAGAATAAACATGATTAATTATTATACTTTGTGAAGCCTATTATTTTTACACTGCAATCATGACAATCAACGTCTTTTGACAATTACATGTTTTAGCACATAGTACTCGGTATAAAATATTTAGCAGATGACATTTTGAAGTTTATATAATTTCCTGAAAACAGATTTTGGCATTTCATACAAATTGCCTGCAAATGATTTGACAATATCAGAATGCCTTAACCAAGAAAATATTTATTTATTTTATTTATCTTACTTTTATATTTTATTTTATTCTTATTTATTTATTTTTTATTTCATTTTTATTTTATTTATTATTATTATTATTATTGCATAATTTTAGATGTATGTAAATGGCTACGATTTGTCATTTAAATCGGCAGGCTTTTCTGAC
Source organism: Anodontia alba (assembly GCA_964016985.1). Lineage (NCBI taxonomy): Eukaryota > Metazoa > Mollusca > Bivalvia > Lucinida > Lucinidae > Anodontia > Anodontia alba. Next base: position 23,312,407 of record OZ024825.1, read on the forward strand.
TTATTTTGTTTTTAAGGTGTGCGGTAAAAATGCCAGAGCTGAAAATGCCATATGCAAAAATGTTAGAGGAAAAATGCAACAAGTAAAAATGCCAGAGGCTACCTGGTAAAATGTCATAGGAAATAATCCCATAAGTAAAAATGCCAGAGATAAATCTTATACAAGTTTAGTTCTTTATTTGAGTTCCATGTAGCACAATTTGACAGCATCATGGGAAAAGGTGAAAAGATGCAACAAGAGTATATATGTCCAAATAGACTCCCCCACACTCTATATTGGAAGAGTCTAATTCAATGTTAGGCATGTCAGGTTATGTGATTTAGATAATCCTAGCGAAAAATGACTAAACTGTGCAAACAATGGCTACCCTGATCAAGTGCCGCATTTTGCAGTGTCTGATCTGGATCTGCACTGTTTTCCAATAGCCTGTTTTGTGTCTCCAAATTAAAGTGAGTTAAACTGTTTTCACATCAAAAAAAAAAAAAAAATAATAATAATAATAATATCTGCTTATATCTAAACAAAGCAGGTTAAATGTTAACCTTTACCACTCTGTTTATTCAGCAGACAACAAAGTGATGACATTTTTTTCGTTTCTCCAGAAAACAGGATTTGACATTTCATGCCAGTTGTCTCTATTCAAGACAATTTGCATGAAATGTACAGAATAGTCAGTTGATGACATTTGAAGTATTTTTCTTATGTTATCCTGAAAACAGGTGTCGGCTTTTCATACATATTATCTCCACAGGACTTCACTTCCCCTGCAAATTGTCTTCAGTGGAGATTTGCGTGAAATGTCAAACCTGTTTTACGGGAGAAAATAAGAAAAGAGGTCATGAATTTGCCATCTGCTGAGTTAGCCCAGAGAGTGATAAAGGTTCAACTGGACAATGAATCGTTGACATAATCCATTCTGTTGGTGATATGTGTAGACCACGATCAGACTGCGCGGAAATGCCGGTTCACCTTGGTCTAAGCTGTTCTCAAATACCATAAGGTCGTTTCTTATTTCTATTCAAAGGGGCTAATATATATTCAACCAGTGCCGGCCAAACCAGATCAGCTTGCGCAGCAGGATCAAGATGAAAGATTTTCTACACCAGTCTGAACTACGTCGAACCTGTGAATTGCCATTATTGTTTTGAGTAATATTTCTCCCTCCCCCCCCCCTCCCCCTCACGTCCCTCCCCCTCTCGCCCCCCACCTTTTTTAAAATGAAATGTACACTGTCGTTTAGACAAATGGTTCTGGAACAGATGATCTCCTTTACTGAAATTTATTGTTAGAATTATGTGTCACCAATACTAATCCTTTCATTAGATCCTTATCCAGTGAAAACGTCCCTCTAAGCATAGGTGTTACTCAGATTAAAGTGAGTGGATCAGTCTAGTGCATAATGGTGTCCACTCAGTTCACTGATCAGGTCATTAGTATAAAATACTGTAATACATGAATCGCTCAGTATCCATCTAATACACAGACTGATCAGAATCGTAAAATATAAATAGGTCCATTTTTACTTGTTTGGGCCATTATTTTTCGAATACGATGCACTGTGCACATCATGGCAATTATGTGGACAGTCGGCATATATCTTGCTGGAGGGCTTTCATGAAAGTATATTCTCACTATGAAAACATTTTTGGCATGTATATGCAAAGCTGTTAACCTTAAGAACGCTATATTTTAATATTAGAAGACGATGTGCTGGATAAACAGATCAAAAGTATGGACGAGCAGCAATGACCCAGAGCAGAGTGCACGGATGCACATTCTAATCTAGTATTTTGCATATTGCAACCTATACTTAAATATTAGAAGACGATGCACTGGAGAAACAGCAGATCCTTTCGAATAATAATGATAATAAAAATGTACAGACGAACTGCAACGAATCAGATCAAAATGCACGGATGAACATACAAATCAATGTTGCATTTATAGCACATTGTAGTCTGGATACTCCTAAAAGGGTAATTGGCAAACATTGGAGACCCAGATCAGATGCCGCAGAACGTGACGTCTGATCAGGGTATCCATTATTTGCAAATAGTTCAACCATTTGTTTCTCTACATAACATAGCCTGGCATACCTAAAATCGAAATTAGAATCTTCCAGTATATAGGGTGGGTGAGTTCATTCAGTAACAATAGGTTAAATATTAGAAGATAATGTGCAAGACTATTGGCAAATCGTATCGAATAAGACAATGTACAGATGAGCAGCTACGAAGCAAATCAGAGTGCGCGGATGCCCTATATTTATCACATATTTTCATGTATTCCTCTTTTTTAATATTGGTAAAATTACTTTGTATCTACATGTATTCGATAGTTTAAAATGAAAATGACTTTTTATCAAAGATGAATGGATGAAATTGAAATGTTTTTTTTTTTTTTTTTTTTTTTTTTTATTTATTCAAAACTGACTTAGCAGTTTTTAAGTAAGTCTTCTTCGATATATATTTTTTACATTACGTCTGGTGTTGTCTTAATTTCAAATATACGAGCATTATATCCTTTTAAGGCATTACCTGTTTATGCATGATGTTTCTTTTTTTTCTCATCCAAACAGATTTGGAAGTGCACCTGCATATCATAAAACTTCCAATAAACAATACATGGAATGAGTATTTCCTATACCTCACCCTCCTTAAGAAATACATAGGCTAATATTATGTAACATTTGAAAGATCAAAAAGGGGATAGTATAAATAAAAAAAAATATGTAAATAAATAAAAATTGGAAAATATTATGATATTATACGCATTAATTGCACAGTACTCCAGATTCATGTAGCATAGAGTATTTGATAATAATTGATGTGTGTCTTCATTTTTCCACTAAAATAATTTTGTTGTGTATATTTTTTAGAATCACCTCACAGAGGTAATTTTAATGAGTACCAGCCATATATTTTCTGGAGGAGAAACATGAAAATACAAGATATGATCATAATCATAAATCGATCATAAAGTTTCTCAAATGAACCTCATTTATTTATTTATTTATTTACTTATTTTTAAAGTAAATAAGAACACTTCAAAAACTGGATCCTAATTCTACTGATGGAGAACTGTATAATAAGTCTGATAGGAAATTTAAAAAAAAAAAATAAATAAATAAAAATAAAAAAAAATGATTGTATCCTAAAATGTGAATATTTACTTTCTGCAATTGCGCAAACTGAATTTTCTGAAACACAGTTATTTCTACAAACTCTGTATGTTTAGTGAATATTCAGATCAGCCTGTATGTCTGCACAGTCTGATCAGTCTTCACCACACGCTCTAGAAGATCTACTGCTTCTTCGTCCAGAAAACACAGACTGATAAGATTGCGGGATGTGCAGACTGATCCACATATTCACTGAAAGTACATTCTTTTTTGCAGGAATTAAAGTGATTCTGCCAAAAACTGTTAAACTCCTTTTCCGTTGTATATTGCATTTTAAGACACAACGTGTTTTCCAGTACTTTCAAAAGTCAATAATCAATCATTCTTAACTGGAAGTTGAAAGGCATTCTTATCATTATTCATTGCTAGGAATGAATGAAAAATAAAGATTTTGTTCTTATATTTCCCGTAAAATGGCATTTCAAATCCTATTTTTCAGAAAAAATAAAAAAAAAATCTTATTAATTTCTTGTCTGCTGAAACTGCCCCATAGCGTGGTAAATAATTCTTAAATGTCTTTGCGAAAATGAAGTGCTCCAAAATTATGCTTGTCCTGAACAATGGATTTATTTATTATACCCTTTTTAGTGATTATCTTTTAGTTTGACGAAGCTTTGAAATTGTGCTAATGGAAATTTATGCAGAAGAGGGAATTTGATGATAAACTAGCATATTAAGACATAAATGTTAATTTATCCATAAAATATGTTGTGGGTATTCATTAGAACTGCCTTTGCGAGGCGATTTTATTAAAAACAACCAGCTATATTTTAATGAGTAAAAAGAAAAAAAAATGCACACCAACCTTTCGCCAAATTACCGACCTTATCTGTTTCTATGTTTTAATCATAAACTTTACTAATGTCAATAATTTCCCCTTATTAGGCCCCTACCTATAAGGTTGGCCAAAGTCACCAAGAACTTCTTATTTTTATCTGTTTATGGTCATTAGCGTGTTATGTAATCTAAATTGTGTCTTTAATAGCTAATTGCCACCATCTAATATCCTAAATCATCGCGGAAGGAAAATATAACGAAATACATGTATTTACTCTAGATTTTTTCCTACCGCTACTTAGCCGCAATCTTGGACAGGGAACTCCCGTATACGCTGATACAGTGAAATGTTAATCTGCAAAACCATGACATAAAAATACATGTTTAGTAATCGTTATTTTTATTATTATTATTACTACAAATATTACATTCATTGATGTGAGTCTAATCATTGCATTCAATATAATCAAGTGGCTTTAATACCACTTGATGTAATTTATAATCGAAATATTTATGTACCCAGTGTTTGTCTCAGGTGAGAAATAGTGTGCAACAAACAACTATTACCTGACTGCACCGGCAAGCATCGAACCCGCGACTCCTGATCACCAGTCAGAAGCGCATCCGACTGAGCTACAGAGTCCGGCCACTATCACTGTCCGTCAAAACACATTTCCTGTTTATTGCATCAGATACTCGTCTCCATAAAATTATTTGACTATTATTTTTATTAATTTTATAACAATTATAATTAAGTGAAATTGGAAAAAAAAAAAAAAAAAAAAAGAAAAAAGAAAAAAAAAAAAAAGATGTAAAATAAATTGAGTCCGCGGGATTTTGATTGGCTAACTCTGCAAACGCTCAAACGTTTGAAACCAGACATGGTTTCCATGACAGCGTTTTCCGAACGCTAATGTGATTGGTTAATATTTGAAACGCTTGAAACGTTTCAGAAACGATGATCTGATTGGCTAAAACTGTAAACGATCGTTTAAGCGTGGTCGAAACGCTGCGTTTCCAAACCGTTAAAAAGCGTTTTGCATGCGTTTCCGTGGACATGAAAAACGCTGTCACCACTGTATGTATGTAAATCTACAAACCTCAGTTTGATGTATTTTTTATATATTATGCCCATGCATATTTGTTTACGCTTGTACTGTTTGTGTATTTGTTGCTAAAGAGGGCCCCAAGGAAGATTGGCTACCAGCCAATTGGGTTACCCTCTCAAAATAAAGAATTTACTTACTTACTTACTTACTCTTGGGTTGTATCTACCAGAATGAACATTTCTGTCAGAATGAGTCTGAATCTGAACTTTTTGCCGACTTACTCAATAAATTCAGAAAAGAAAAATAGTTGGCAAGCCAGATTTTTCCGTAAAATTTAAAAAGACTTACACTCGAAACAAAACGGATAGGTTACAACATTAATATTCTGCGACAAACTGCATGCATGCTTGTTAACCAAATTACGGTTGATAGCTTTGCTTCCCTCTTTAACTGCACGACGGCGGATCGTTTCGTCACAATATTTTGTGATGATTCACAGATCAGGTAGAGGACCCCTATGCGGACCGAAAATATATTTGTAATTTTGATCTGCATCAGAATTAATAAAGGGGTTCGTGCGAGTACGATGAACACTCGTTACAACGGCAGCATTTGTTCCAAAAGACATTGCCATTAAAATGAATTTGCTGTTGTACTGAAAACTTAATGAGCAGATTGATATGTAAGAAAGGTCTCGTTTGTTCCTATTCGAATAGAATATCTGTTTTGGATATTTGTTAGAATCGCCTCATTTTTGGATATTTGTTAGAATCGCCGCCTCAATGAGGCGATTCTAACAAATATCCAAAACATATGTTTCTTAAAAGTATTAAATACAATATTCTTGCATCATTTGTGACTAATTGTTACCTCTTAAGCAAAGGTTTCGTGACAGACTAACTGTTATTATAACGAATTCTGTCCTTGTATCGGGTGTCGGTATAAAGAGGGTTGACTGTAGTTAAATAACCCTCCCCCATCCCCATCCCCATCCCCATCTAGTAGTTTTCCCACTGACCGTTCAAGGGCAGTTCCTCTGTTGCAATTCTTTATTTGAACGTCTGTGATTTCGTACGTCGCGTTCGTGGTGTCCTTATTTGTTCATCATCCCTCCTCCCTTCGGTGCCTCAGGAAGGCTGTGCTTCGTGACTGGCATTTCATAGATATCTTCACTTTCATTTTTCTAGCAACATAGGGATCAAACATGGCTTTTCGTGCATTACCATTCGCCAGGTCCCGAGGGAGGTACTGTAAACCGAGCCGGAGAAAAATTCTGACCTCATCACGAAAACACGCCTGTATCATTTTGACCCCCTTAAACCCCACTTTTATATAGTAAAACTGGGGTTTACAGGGGTATATATTATTTTTTTTATTTCTGCTCAAAACATAGATTGTGGGTACTCGTTAGAACCGCCTCGTCTCTCAAAACATAGATTGTGGGTACTCGTTAGAACCGCCTCGACGAGGCGGTTCTAACGAGTACCCACAATCTATGTTTTGAGCAGAAATATGAAAAATATCAGAGTTTTTTTATCTGAAAATTTTCATTTTTTGGTGGTAATTTTTTCAGTATATTTGAATAGGCGTGTTTTCGTAATGCTGAAAAGTGACTCTATATAAACCTTTCAACAGCAGTTTTAGTATTTCACTACTCTTATTGCACATGAGAGTTATGCACGTGCAAAACCTCTTTTTGTTGACAATGACGATCAAGAGACGGTCTTGTGACAGTTAATAGACCACTGTGCTAAAAAAAAAAGTCTGGTAGAATAATATGTGTTTAATGCATAATATTTTCCTATTGAAAAGACTTTAGCGGATTCTGTGGATAAAATCACGATCATGGTTACCTTTTTACCCAAGCAAGGAAAGAATAAATCGCATCAACTTGTCCCGGTGGTTGCATCCGAGGTTGCATCAACAATGCCCCGCTATCGGGGCAAGTTGATGCACCAACCCTTATCTCAAAAATCGAGTTGATATGCAAAGAAGTATTTATATGTTTCAAAATTATTACACAAAATTAAATACTGTAAAGAATAATACGTTTAATACGTTTACACAGATATAAATTACATGTATCTAAATCGGCCTATCGGTTGGAAAGACAATTCCGAAATAAAAAAAGTGAATCAACTATCCCAGGTCTCCCCGATTTCATGGTGTCTCGCTATGCATTCTGTCTTATATAGATCATATTTAAATACAGACTAAAAAAAGAACTTAAGCATTATGCATACAAACTTTCCGTTGAACTTAGGGCGACATGTAACGGTAAACCAAGCAATAAACGGGTTGAAACTCGAGTATTAAACTGATAACTGCAACTGCATGCTATAACGATGCATGAAGATAGAATGTTATTCCAGATAGAGAATTTTTTTTTTTTTTTTTTTTTTTTTTCATTTTATTTTGTTTTTAACTTATTTACAATGAGTCATATTTTACAGCACCGATGATTTCTGGCGCTAGTTTTTTTTTGTGTTTTTTTTTTTTGCTTTTTTTTTTATGGTTTAATACTTTTTTTTTACCTTTGTGTATGGGCCGCGTCATGCTAATCTGAACATGTGTTCTGACATATGTGGACTGCGAAGACCTAGATCAGCCAGCGCAGACCTAGATCAGCCTGCGCATTCGCGCAGACTGATCAGGGCCTTCATTCAGAATCGTTGCAAACTACAGAATGTATGAATGGAGAGCCAAGGCCCGGATAATTTGCGCATGCGCAGGATGATCTGAATCTGTGCATTTATTGCACGGTCGACGCAATTTTTCTTTCGCTTTACGCGGCCAATATAACTGAAGAAACGTAACGTCTACCGTAACATCCTAACTGCGACAGAAGACGCTAAGAATGTCGCATTTAGGATGTTACGCAATGACGTTACGTCTTGAAATAGCAACTGTCGTCGTGCAGTTGAATTAACAAGTATATCCGCTCAGAATGACTAGTGTGTTCACTCTCGATTGATCTATACAGGGCCAAATAGTCTGCAGTTTGGCAGCGATGGCTAAATTTGCATGGATGGGTACCATATGTATCCTAAGTATTCGGGCAAACAGACCTCATCCAATAGTGTAGACCCGTTCAGACCCCACAAAAATGTCTAACCAGGGTCTACTCTGTTTGCCGCTCATACATCAGACAAAGACATCTTGAACAGATAGTCAACTGTACCTGTTTAAACTTTAGGGTAAGTCTGGTAAAATGATTTTGAGTCCGAATATTAAAGGTAAATAAGCTGATCTGGTTGTACTTGTTCGGTAGAAGAAGTTTATTAATTTCTTTAAAAGTACAGCATATTTAAGTACAGTGTTTTTTTTGTGTTTTTTTTTTTTTTTTTTTTTTTCTCTCTCTGTTCGTCCGTCACAAAAACGGGTGCTCTCTGTAACTTGAAACCTGTTCAAGATATCTTCATGAAACTTCATGTAAATATCAATCAATATTAGACGACGTGCAGAGCGCAAGAACAATAACATTGCTTTTATACTTTTTGAATTATTCCCTTAGAACTTTGTCCGTCACAAAAACAAGTCCGCTCTATAACTTGAAAACCGGTCAAGATATCTTCACGAAACTTTATATGAATATTAATAAACATTAGACGACGTGCAAAGCACAAGAAACATAACTGTTGCATTTAAACGCTTTGAGTTATTTCCCTTGGAATCTCATTTACTAATATAAATGTTCGCTAAATGTATAGTACAATATGACACCAAAAAAGTTGGGGGAGAAATCTGTGTGGTTTTTTTTGTTTTTTTTTTTTTTGAAGAAAAACAAATTGTAGTATCTTAACTGGTTTTGTGAAAATATCTGCAAGTGCGTTGGTTATAGTGCTGGAAATATTCACCAAGGGAATTACTTCAGTAAAATTAATAAATACTTTCTTATTCTTGTAACATCATGACCTGATCACACTGCATTACAGTTCGTGTGTGTTTGGGATTTCGACTGAGTTGGGGTTTAACGACACGTCAACCCTTGTGGGTCATTTTGTGCCGTCTCTCACTCAAGGGAGAAGAGAGAGGGAAGAAATAGCAAGGAGACGAAAGAAATGGACAGGAAGAAAGGAAAATGAATGTCAGTGAAGAAACAGAAGAAAAAAAAACAGTCCCCCTCTACCGTTACCTGCAACATTACGAAAACATATATTCAAATATATGGAAAGTTTCACCTCCAAAAACTGAAAATTTTCGGATAAAAAAAAACTGATTTTATATATATTAATATTTATATTTATGCTCGGCGAGCGGTTCTAACGAGTACCCACAATCTATGTTGTGAGCATAAATAAGAAAAATTATGTATACCCCTGTAAAACCCTAGTTTTACTATATAAAAGTGGGGTTTGAGGGGGGTCAAAATTATACAGGCATGTTTTCGTGATGTGTAAGCCAACATCAGTTAGACGCCCCAGTGACGTAAGATACACGACACAGTTGCCCCACCCAGCCACCCGATGTGTTTTAAGGTGGTAATAAATGCTTGCCGTACTTATAGCAGATAGTGGATGTGAGTATGATAGCATTTCTTTTGTTTTTGCACTGTCATTTGTTTCCTTTATACATCAAAATGACATCGTATCAACGTCGATGCGACGTGATCACGTCGCATCGACGTTGATACGACGTCATTTTAACATTGTGTGCCTGCTGGGATAGATCTTGTATCCCTTTTCTCACTTTCAGAATAAGACAGGAGCTGACATGTCTCGAACAGATTGTCAAAAATTTCTTGAAAATATTTTCAATGGTTTTAAAGTTAAATGCAGCCATCAATTCCATATAGAATTTTATATATTCTGTTATACGGTATAAGTCTGTTGAAAAATAGAGGTAAGGCTTTTGTTCTCTGCAAATTGTCTGATGACACTATGTTTGCACCCTATACCCTTACCTGCTGCAATGATAGCCGACCTTGCCCAACTGTAAGCCAGCATCAGTTGGACGCCCCAGTGACATAATAAACACAACACCTTTGCCTCACCCACCCACCGGATGTGTATTAAGGTGGTGGAAAATGCTTGATGTACTTGCAACAGACAGCGGAATCGGGCATGGTAGCACAATAAACAACAGGAATTGACATGTCTCAAACAGATTGTCAAACTTTTTCTTGAAAATATTTTATTTTCTATTTTTCTAAAGTTAAATGCAGCCATAAATTTCATACAAAATTTTATATATCCTGTTATACGGTATAACTGTTGAAAATAGAGGTGAGGCTCTTGTTCTCTTCAAATTGTCTGACGATGCTATGTTTGCATCCAGCTATGTGAAAATATCTTCTATGTTAATATCATAGTTCGTCTGTCATTACTGACACTGACCAGTCTTAATCAAATGCGTGAAGTTCTAACCCAGCTAGCATTCTACATAAATCTACATCGGGCCGTCATTGGCCCGTCAGCTACCCTGACGGGCCGATGACGGCCCGATATAGATTTACGTACAATGCTGACTGGGAAGATGGCTGATGGGACCAATCGTAGCTCTAAACGACCTGTTGAGGATAGAACAAGATAGGTCTGCTCTTTAGCTCTGGCTTTCCGCTGAGTTCGTTCCTGCTTGACTTCGCTGATTCTTTTTGCTTGATATTCACCAGCGCCCCTTTTTATGAGGCCTCGCCACTTTGCTTGATCCTGTGCAAGTTCCCACAACACTGTTGGTATGTCGAAGTAATTAAGGCAGGCTTCAAGGATGTCCTTGCATCGCTTCTTCTGACCACCTTGGGAGCGTTTTCCCACTTGTAGTTCTCCACAGAGAACTTTCTTTGGAAAGCGTTCATAATGGATTGTGGTAACATGGCCTGTCCATCGCAGCCCTGCCCTTTTCAGGACTTCTATGTCTGGACTCCTGTCTTGCCATTTAATCTTTAGAAGTTTGTATGGAAGCGGTTTAGTCTTTTGGAGCATGCCGTTGATAAACTGTCCAAGATATACATATCAGCTTTGTGTCTAGTCTGATTCCATTTCGATCTCAAATACTCTCACGTAATCGGCCAAATGCTGGACTAGCTTTGCCAATCCCGGCACTGTCTTCATTATCAACTTGTCTACTACTTGCAATCGTTGACCTTTCACTGTGATGGTAGGCTTCTTATAAGGTTTTCCAGATACTGGCTGATTTACCACCTCATGCTGATTGTGAGGTTATAGCTGACACGAGTCAGATACTTGATCCATACTTGTTGCACCATCTCTTCTGTTGCAGCACCCTTTATGTCATTAGCAAAGGGGTAGTCGTCAAGCACCTTTGTCTGCACCCTGGATTTAGCTTGCAACCTTCTTTGGTTGGAAAGCGTCCCATCAAAACGATACTTGATAGGTATACCATTGTCACCATCATGGAAAGCATCTGTGAGCTTGGCAGAAAACATGCTGAACAGCGTTGGAGATAGTACACAGTCTTGCTCTACTCCATTTGTCACAGGGAATGGATAAGAAAACTCGCCATCATTCTGGACCCGTGCAAGCATACCATCGTGGAACTGCCGCATCACTGCTAGGAACTGGGCCGGACAGCCAAACTTTGTTATAATTTCAAAAAGTCTCTCATGACTGACTGTGTCAAACGCTTTGGTAAGTTCGACAAAGGTCAGGTAAAAGTCCACAGTGTGTTCCTGGCATTTCTCTTGAAGCTGTCTTGCTGTGAAGATCAGGTCTGTTGTTCCTGTGTCCTTCTTGAACCCACATTGGCTTTCTGGTAGAAGCCCTGACTGTTCAAGGGATTCATTCAGTCGATTCAGCATAACTCTTGCAGGTGACAATGAAGAGATGCCAGCATGTGACAATTAAGAGATGCCCCAAGGGTTGCCACAGACTTTCGGATTCTCTTTCCGTTTGAATAGGTGGATAATTGATGCATCCTTGTATTCTTGAGGAATCGCTTCTTTTCTCCACATAATGCGAAATAACTCAGTTTCTCTACAAATAAGAATCTCATGCTTTGTAAATCTTTGCAGGTATTTCATCTGATCCTAGAGCCCTGTCAGATGACAGGAGTTTTATTGCTTTCATTGTTTCAGAGACGGTTGGGAACCCATCAAGCAGCAGATCACATTCCATCTGTTGTTGTCTGTTAACAGCTTCTATGGTAATAAAAGTCGGGTGCAGATACAGTTTTGTCCCAGACGACAGACAGACATACATGCGAAAACCAATACATCTCCCCTCCTAGAAGAGGAAGATGTAATTACGCACAGAGATCAGTGCTTTATATGCAAAAAGTATTTTGAGAAATAGTTCTTTTTATATAAAAAGGACCGTGTTAGCCGTATGTATTCGGACAGACAGGCCTTATCAAACAGTGTAGGCCTAGATGAGACGCCACATAACGCGGCGTCTCATCAGCGTCTACACTGTTCGCCACTCATCAAGCAATTTTAGACACAAATCAGGTAGTAAATTGTTTTTTTTTTTCAAAGTTTAGTGCAACGGTATTGTTAAAATCGGCACTTTATATATATAAATATTTATATGTGTGTGTGTGTGTGTGTGTGTGTGTGTGTGTGTGTGTGAAATCAGTCCTTTTTTAAACAAGGTTACATGTGAAACCTTATTATTCTGTATAAATATATAGCTGGCGGTATAAGTTACTTTGTATAAAGTAACTCCTGTAGACTTTAAATCATCAGGTCGTACTGACATTCGATACCTTAATAACCTTAAGTATTGGGACAGACAGGCCTGAGCAAATAGTGTAGAGCAGATGAGATGTCGTATAATGCAGCATCTGAGCAGGGTCTACACTATTTGCCACTTATACAGCATTTTTAAGATATTTCAAAAGTTATAAAACTGGATGACTTGTTCCAATTGCAGGACAAGTATGGTAAGGAGTTACACTGTCCCAATATTTAAGGTAAATACACCATAACCTCTTTATAACACGACTGTTGGGATCCAAATTGAAAACCGCGTTAGCTACACACTATGTTGTCTCCAAGCAAAATGCCTAGACTATACAGAAATGGTCATTTTCTATATAACTTATTTTCTTTCGATACAAAGCCTTTAAACTGTCTTATATCCGAACCGTCTTATAATTAATCCTCATATAAATAAGTTCCAGTGTACACTGCCTTCATTATAACGATCAAATACACTGGGATGTGTCAAGCGAAATGAGTAATACATTCAACAATAAGAATGGACCAACCTTGAGAGTTTGCTGTCATTTTGCAAAGAGGGATAATTCTTGCAGTCCAAACTGCCTCCCTACTATTTGAATCCTTTAAAAAAAAATGGGGTTTACTCTATAACTGGATCGTCTCTGTTTGCGTAGGCATCTGTGTTAGTCTGCAGAGTTGAAAGGGCATCACGAAAACACGCCTATATAATTTTGACCCCCTTAAACCCCACTTTTATATAGTAAAACTGGGGTTTACAGGGGTATACATTATTTTTCTTATTTCTGCTCATAGATTGTGGGTACTCGTTAGGACCGCTCGGAGAGGCGGTTCTAACGAGTACCCACAATCTATGTTTTGAGGCAGTCCTAACGAGTACCCACAATCTATGTTTTGAGCAGAAATATGAAAAATATAAGAAGTTTTTATCTGAAAATTTTCATTTTTTGATGGTAAAATTTTCAGTATATTTGAATAGGCGTGTTTTCGTAATGTTACAGGGGTATACATTATTTTTCTTACTTTTGTTCAAAAACATAGATTGTGGGTACTCGTTAGAACCGCCTTGCTGAGGTGGTTCTAACGAAAACCCACAGTCTATGTTTTGACCAGAAATTTGAATAATATCAGAGTTTTTTTTTTTATCTGAAAATTTTCAGTTTTTGGAGGTGAAATTTTCTATATATTTGAATAGGCATGTTTTCGTAATGTTAACCCTTATCGAGCTGTTCTTACGCTTTCAGGGGTAGTCCTGCTTGAGTGCGTTTGAGGACCTCCAGTGGCATAGACAAGCCTCATCCATTAGTCCTAGGTTTTACAAGAGGGGAGGAGATGTGCAATGATTCAAAGCTTTGGTTGTCGATATTCAAGACTAATCAGTGAAATAGTCCCATACTTAACCATTTTCTGATTTTTCTGTTATTTTGATCACACCTATCTGATCAATTACTAGGCTTTTGACATCCTGCGACGTTTTATTCCAGATGGAAAAAATAGATCAAACTTCGGTGAAGTTGATGTCGCACCTTCCCCCTCAATCCCATCCCCCCTTCCACCTCCCTCCTGCAGACCTGGGAGAAAACATGTGCAAAGTTTCAAAAAGGCCGGCTTTAAATTATATGAGAAGTTGAAATCACAAGGTACCCACTGTCTATCTACATCTGAGGTCGGTAAATGAAAAGTTCAAAAAGTACAAAAAAAAAAAAAAAAAAAAAAAATGACAAAAAAATAATGCAAGGATTATCTGAAAAGCACATGCACATCTTCAGACTATGGAAAAACGTGTGCAAAGTTCCAAAAAAAAATAGTATAAAACTGTATGAGGAGTTGTGCTCACGAGGTACCCACTGTTTATATATTGAGGGTGAAAAAGGGCTAAGTTCGCAATGTGGAAAAAAGTAAAAAAAAAAAAAGATCTAACAATTACATCCAAACCACATGCACAGCCTCATACCATGAAGAAAACGCATGCAAAGTTTAATAATAAGCGATACAAAAAGTAAGAGGAGTTGCGCTCACAAGAGGTACCAACTGTTTATATATAAAGGGTGAAAAGTGACTAAGTTCACGATATGGAAAAAGTGACAAAAAATGATCTAACAATTATATCCAAACCACATGCACATCCTCATACCACGAAGAAAACATATGCAAAGTTTCAAAAAGATCAGTAAAATCTCTAAGAGGAGTTGCACTCACAAGGCATACCTATTGTCTAAATCTTGAGGATGAAAAATGACTAAGCTCACAATGTGGAAAAAGTGACAAAACAATGTTCTAACAATTATACCCAAACCACATGCACATCCTCGTACCATGAAGAAAACACATGCAAAGTTTCAAAACAATCGATATTAAACTGTAAGAGGAGTTGCGCTCACAAGATGTACCCACTGTCTATATATTGAGGTGAAAGATGTACCCACTGTCTATATATTGAGGTGAAAAATGACTGTTCACAATGTGGAAAAAGTGACAAGAATAATCTAACAATTATATCTAAACCGCATGCACATCTTCATACCATGAAGAAAACATGCAAAGTTTCAAAATGATCGGTACAAAACTGTAAGAGGAGTTGCGCTCACAAAATGTACCCACTGTTTATATATTGAGGTGAAAAATGACTTAAGTTCATGACAAAAAATAATCTAATAATTATATCTAAACCATGTGCACATCTTCATACCATGAAGAAAACACATGCAAAGTTTCAAAATGATCGGTACAAAACTGTAAGAGGAGTTGCACTCACGAGACACCCAATGTAAATGTTGACGAAAGACGAACGGGCGCACGGACGGACAGAAACTTGCACCCCTAAGTCGCCCTGCTAAGACAGGTGCGACAAAAATGATTTGTGATTGACAATATCTTATTGGAAACCATTTTTTTTTGTTTCTGTTTCTGTGCTAAGTATTCAAATGTTTACCGCAAAATTGATTTTATGGCAAAAAAAAAATGGGTCTGACCTATACAATTTCTATAGTAAACTGGAATTTCTTTATTATTATTATTATTATTATTACTGCTTTTCTTCACTTATTTTAAATTATTGATATTCTTTAACAATGATAACACTATTGTGGAAATTTCAGAAAGTTTGAATACGTGAAACTTGTTTAAAATCGGTATCAAACCTATCAATTATTTTTATAGTTTGCAGTCATTTTTACTATGGGAAAAAAGAAAATATTCGATTTTTTAAACCAATTACTAGAATAAAACTTTTGTACAAAGATAGTTACGCCAAAAGTTTTGTATTAAATCAAGCTTAAAAGTTTGCAAATTTCATCCGTGTAATGTGCCAGGCAAATAATGACTTTTCAAAAGATGTCGAAAGGAGACTCAGTAGCGTCTTGCACCACCAATCAGACAACTTCTGGAGATAAATGAACACAAATGGTAGATGGATCAACACTTAGTAATAAAATCTTTCCCACAATACGTACATTTGGAATTAATCTCTTAAAATCATTTCTTTCTTTTAATTCTATGTTTCTTTCTTACAAGTATATTTAACAATCACCAGTTTATCAAGTGACTTGCATCATGTGATAACCACGCGATCACAGCTGATCCACAAACAGTAAGCTTGTTATTTTATAAATATTTTTATAGCAATTCCATTTATAAAAGGCGGCTGGAGTCATCCCAAAGCACAATTTAACATTATAAATATCATTTCTGAACCAAATGTCTGTTTATACATCACTGCATGCGAGACTGAATAAAGTCTGTGAAAATCAAGGGAAATACAGGTGCTCAGTTAAGGGAATCCATTCTGGAGACAGATGAAAATGCAGCACGATATAGGTTAAACAGGTTTTCAAATGGACATCTCTGATTCTTTGGTGAATGTTGTTGGGTCAAAACCAGTTTTTTCTAGTAAGTTGACTAACTGGAATACCCTATGAAATATTGGCAATAACACAATATAGAATGTACATGTATCTATATGCCATGCTGTGTACAAGATAAAAAAGGAGGACTTTTATTCTGATATTTCAAGGAAATCCAATGAAGAAAACAATCAGAAAAGGATCAAATATAGGAGACAGATTTACTCAACATGTTTTGTGTACAACTTACAATATTTATTCCTGAATATTAAAAACAATTACAATACTACTACCACATTTACCCTAAGTATTCAGACAGACAGGTCTCAGCAAACTGTACATCCAGAACAGATTGCATAGAATGCTGAGTCTGATCAGCCTTTACAATGTTTGCAGCTCATCCATCATGTTTTTCAGACGCATCCAGCTACCATTCTACTTAAATCTATATCGGATCGTTATCGACCCAATAAGAATCCTGTCTGACGAATATTCCTGTCAAGCCAATAATGGTCCATTTACGATTTAAGTAGAATGCTAGCTGAGACCAACAAGTAATCAAGCAGATTGTTCAAAGTTTAGCTAAAATACTGTATGAAAATAAAGGTACAAATATTTACGGTAACTAAGGTATATTCCAACTTTTAATAAACATTTTTTTTTCATATTTTTGTAGTTAATGTCCTAAAATTTCAAACAGCAACTTGTGCTATAAAATGGTATATGTAATGCAGTATGCAAACAGTGTAGCCCAAGATCATGGGGCTCCTTCAGCAGCATCTTGATTCTACACTCTTAGCTATACCAGAAAGAATTTTGTGCAAAAAATTGCAAGAAATAAATAGTCAAAACAGTGTGGCATGAAGTGTTTTAAATTTCAGGACATTAATTGCACAACGTTTAGCCCTGAATATTACCACGCTACTACAAAATAATGCATTGAAGAATGGCAAAACTCTCCTTCAAGCAATGAAAAAAGAAGAAAGAGAAATTGATAATATGTATGACAGTGGCAAAGAAATGACCAAAGGCGATGGTATATACTGCTAAGAGAAGTCAGTCTGACTAGAAAGTGTCTGTTGTGACACCACTCCAGCCAAAACTAATTTGCTGCCTTGGTAAAGTCCAACCAATGGTTCGAACATCTTTGGGACCATGGAAATTTGTTTTAGTCATGGGTAGTTTGATCTACTGAGCGTTAATCATAATTGGGATAATTTAGGAATGTCTTTACAATCTTACAAAACATAATGGTATGTTGAGTGTGCTCATTAGAATCACCTCAATGAGGCAATTCTAATGGGTGTAGATAACATACATTTTCAATATAAAATAAGAAAATATCACTAAACTGTACCTAATATTAGTTTTTTTGTTGTTGTTTTTTTTTTGTTGTTTTTTGTTTTTTTGAGTTATTAGAAGAATTTCCTAAGGACTCAAAAATTAGTTCAAGCCATGGTAAATGGGCCATCGATGTTCGAGTCATTGAAGTCTTACTGAAAATGAATTCCTTCTCAAAACTGCGACACTTTTAAAGGAAAGGCTTTCCTCCACCTGGGAGCAAAATCTTTCCTTTTAAGATTATCCCATTTAAAAAAGACGGCAAATAACCCCCATTTGAAGTTTATTCATTCATCCAAAAGTAGACTAGCTATTATTATAAAATCCCTGAATACAAAATATGGCACCGATACAAAAATAAAAATGACAGGTAAATAAAAAATAAACACTGATAAATCTTTTATAAACATTCATGGCATGTCAAAGAATAATTACATTATCCAGATTTGAATGCATTCTTAAGTTTGCATAAAAATTAACAAAACAATCTACTTAAGCAATGATAATAAATTTGGTATTCTTAGAAAGGTAAAGACTTCAACAATAAACACCATTTACAAAAAAAAAAAAAAAATCTATTTCACATGTTTTAGTTTCAAGGCAAAGTGACATGTTCAAGTGAAAAAGTCCACTTCAAAGAGAGAGCACTCAAAGCTGTTATTCCAAAGGGTAAAAATTCCAGAAAAATATTTCAAACCAAAGCAAATCAAAATACCGTCTGCTGCAGCTGTAATTACCAATTTAATGCTTAAAACAACGAATATCAATGGGTTTCATCAACTCATCACTCAGCGCTATGAGGTATCCAGCAAAATACAGCTGATTGGTCAGTTCTTCCAGACACTTACAGGCCCTTATCTAATTTAATCTTAACACTGGTCAGTCAGGAATGTTGCACCTCATTAAAATCAGATAAAACCCGACTGTTTTATAGCACCATTAGAAGGTTGATTATCATCAAAGAAACGTGACATTTCAAGGTAGCAGCAGGCTGGCTATGAAAAAGGCTTAAATAAGAAAAAAAAAAAAAACTTTATTGATAAAGAAAAACGAAAACAGTTAAAAGAGGATATTTCAAGGGAAAGAGAAAATTTTTCAGAAGAGTTAACACACTCTATCCAGTAAGTCTTGTAATAATTGTCTTAATTGGCGGCCTATTAAGTGCTTGTCAGGTAATAAAGCATTCCATGGAGAGAACATACAGAGAAACCTGTAAGCTCTGTGTCATAAGCTCCTTGGTGCCACTGATTACAACATTATTCAGTACCATTGTATCCTGAGCCTCACGGACCATAATGCTTAGCTGAGTGAAATACTGTAATATGAAATATGGTAAGAATCAGCTTCATGGCTTCAGAGAAGTGGTTTGACAATGTTGACGGACAGACAGATGACCGATATCTGCCTATGCTATAAACTCATATATGATCCTAAATGGCGCAGGGTAGCTAAAATCTGACTAAAAATTATGTAGACATCCTTTGTATATATTCCAAGTTGGTAGTTTGGAGCCAGGACTTCAAAAAAGTTCTGCTTGTTCCAATTTTGTGAATTTTTTGCAGTGTGTTTATGACATCAATATAAACTGAATATCAGCAGAGAAAAACGAAGATGACTTATTTTGAACAAATTCCAAAAAAGAAAAAAATTATTATACCATAGAATGCACAGGACAGATTAAGCTTTGATCTCAATTTCAAGAGTTAGATCGCACTTTAAAAATGAGGCAAAGAAAAGAAAAGACAAATTTCATTTGTTCTTTATAAGAGTTTTGTCCATCACGACTGCAACCATTTCCTTGAAACTGCCGTGCAAAACGCATCTTTCTAAGCGATGTCTAAAAGTAAGTAGACATTTCTGGGTTTTGCATTGTTTAAAACTGAGCTTCATCAGAGGAGAGGACCTTTTCAAGGTATACCGTATTTACTCAAAGTATTGGGACACTTTATCTACTTTCCACACTTGTCTTAAAAATTTCAAATACTCCGTTCTAGCTGCTGATGTGTCTAAACATTCATCACGAAAACATGCCTATATAGTTTTGACCCCCTTAAACCTCACTTTTATATACTAAAACTGGGGTTTACAGGGGTATGCATTATTTTTTCATATTTCTGCTCAAAACATAGATTGTGGTACTCGTTAGAACCGCCTCGCCGAGGCGGTTCTAACTAGTACCCACAATCTATGTTTTGAGCAGAAATATGAAAAATATCATATTTTTTTTATCTGAAAATTTTCAGTTTTTGGCGGTGAAATGTTTTATATATTTGAATAGGCGTGTTTTCGTAATGGCTGTATATACGGCTAACAGTGAAGACCCTGATCCTATATCGCGTGTCAGATCTGGATGTTTGCAAAGGCATATCTGTCCCAGTGCTTAGGGTTATTACGGTCTCGATAGCCCTTGAGTCATATTCGCTAACTGGGCTTTCACTATCAGCATACACTCTAAAAACCTCTGATCTCTTAGTATACTGCGACAAAAGATTAAAGTACACTGCTCCTTCTCGTGTAAAACAACAAAGGAATAACAAGAGGTATTTTCATATGAAAAATATGGTCAGGAATTTTATTTAAAACATTCCTCAAAAAACAGTCCTCGTCACTGCTTACATCTTGAAATACCGGTTGCACCAAGTATTTTTTTTTTCTTCAAGCAAAATGCAGATTCACATCTTCCTGTATCAGAGGACTTTCAAAAACAAAGGAAAAATGTTTTAACCCTGGTCCTCCTGAACCAGGATATGCCCTGCCTTTGCAAACAGTGTAGATCCAGATCAGCTGGCTTCTTCAGAAGTCAAATGATCTGAATCTGCAATGTTTGTCGTTTGTAGTGTAGAGAGCGTTGTATGCATAGTTGTGTGAGACGTTTAAGAGTCTGCTAGAAGGAGCCCCGCCTACTAATTAGGTATTCAAAAATATATCTATTGATAATAATCACTTAGGCGTGCAAGCTGGTAGTGAATGCAGTCTTCTTGTTAGTTTTCTCCTCATGTATTAAACAGTAGTGCAGACACAATGTATTCTGTATTTTATGGCCACTCAAGACTATATGTGGCGACGAGGATAAATTGCAGTAAAACATATTTGTACACTGTTTGCAAAGCATATCTGTCCCAGTGCTTAGGGTTATTACGGTCTGTTAAACATATTTGTTTGATAAAAAATGGAATAAATTCTGGTTTAAGCATACATTGTCACTGTGATCACGTTCTGTTTTAAAATGGCATCATCGTTACTAGTCCTTCTTAAATCTGACGTCAATAGGGGACAGTACTTCCCTTGGACATTGATGGGAGAAATACCTTAAGGAACTTAAAAATCTGTTTGTCGGAATTAGCACCGATAGTAAAAAGTGGCGTAAGGCCCTCTTGTTACATTTATCTCTAGACAAAGTGTTTGACATGTACCAAACCCTGCAAAACACACCAAGAAAGTGGCTACGAAGAGAACAAGACTGCCATAAGAAATATCTTTCAACCACAGGTTAATTAGGTATTTAAAATATTCCAGTTCCGCTTCATGAAACAAACGGACTCAGAAACGGTTGATGACACGCCTAAGACAGGAAACGGAATACTGTGGATTTACATATAAAGAAAGAGAACTAAAATAAATTATCCAAGGATGTAAAAAAAACGTCATAAAGATTGCCTTTGGAAACAAAGAACACACTACAGATAAGAAAATGTGAGTCTCGGTTTTATTGAGATTCTTCATAAGCAGTAATGAAGTTTGCAACACTGCTTACGCCCTCTAGCGTATACACGAGCAGAACTCCATTTTCAAAGATTCCACAATGGGCCCAGTGATCCCAAAGGTAATGAAGTATAATCTGCACTACGGTAAGTCAGCTAAATTAGGGCGCAAAGTTC
Source organism: Anodontia alba (assembly GCA_964016985.1). Taxonomy (NCBI): domain Eukaryota; kingdom Metazoa; phylum Mollusca; class Bivalvia; order Lucinida; family Lucinidae; genus Anodontia; species Anodontia alba. Next base: position 23,334,111 of record OZ024825.1, read on the forward strand.
TACAAGAAAATCTTGATTTACGAAAACCGCTATTAACAGCAAGAATAATTGATTCGGCTAATACAAAGGCTAAATAAATGGAAAGAGAAAAGCCTAGTGACTTTTAATGGCATCTGACAAGCAAATTAAAACTCACAGAAATAAAATCTGCATCAAAATCGTTCAGGTGTGTCTCAGAACAAAAGTAAAATGTCGCAACTGTGGCAGTGATTTTCCACACCTACATGGACTCTGTCCTGCAAAAAGTAAAGTCTGTTCATATTGTAAGAAAAGAAACCATTTTGTGTCCGTCTGTTTTAGAAAGAAAAAGGACATACATCGAAGCTAACAAAGTATACTGAAATAAGTATATCTGGACAAAGACACGTGAATGGACTCGGAGACTGTATCGGAAAATTCTGAAACTGGCATTTCTTTTAGAATTAAAGTTGTTCAAGTGAAAAGGTCACCTCCTAAAACAGGAATCATTATAAATTGACAAAAATGAAAACTATTTGTGGATATAGGTAGTTCAATCGATCTGCGGAATGAAACATTTTAAATAGAATGAAAAGCACGGCCCAGAATCTATAGGACAGCAAAATGAGGTAATTGAAAGAGAAAAAAACACATTACACTAACAACTGACGATATAATTACCAAATTAAATGGCGCGACGGTATTCTCAAAATTGGACATGAATCATGGGTTCCATCGAATTCCCAGAAGTCCGTGAAAATAGAAACATTACGGTATTTTCCACACATGTAAGACTAAGACGCTACAAAAGACTTAACTATGGTATATCTGCCACGCCAGAACTGTTAAACAATGAAATTTGACATGCATCACAAGGGTTCGCGGGATGTGTCAGTATTAGTGATGACATAATTGTATATGGAATAACTCAACAAGAGCTTGATAAGAAGTTAAAAGCTGTATTTGAACGCCTATAAAAGTAAAAACTTGACTTTAAATAGATAAAGGTGTTTCTTCAGCCATATACAGGTGATTTATTTTATATATTTGCTCCTGGAAATGGAATTTTGGCGGGTCAAACTATGGTTGAATCCATTATAAATGCCAAAAGGCCAAACACCCCTCCTGAAGTTGTTTCTATGTATCTCGTTTTAGTCCTTATAACCAAACAACTACAAAGCCTTTGCGAAGGCTTGCTAGATAAAATGAAAAATGGATATGGTCGTACAAACAAGAAAATGCGTTTCAAGCACTGAAGGATAAATTGACAAGTGGACATCAAAAGGATACAGATAAATGGGTTGGTGCTAGCCCAGTTGGATGAGTAGCCATTCTGTGTCATAAAAACAAAATAGTTATGCAGTCGTGCTCTAAGCCCCGTAGAACAATGATATTCAGACAATACGTGAATGGCCTTCGATTGTATATGGAATTGGACACTTCCACATACTTCTATCTATAAAACCTTTTATGTTGGTGACTGATCACAGGCTACTAATCGCCATTATCGGTACTCAGAGCAAACCCAAAGCACAGCAGCAGTTCTCTGAGATTGGTATGTTGGCGCTTACGTTCAGCAACGTATGACGTTAAAGGTGGCCTCACGATCTCCTGACTACATAAACCGTTCATAAAAATCGACTTCTACAGAGGATTACCTTAGTTTCATTGCTTCACAGTCGACTCCAAAATTCTTTAACCCGAGGGACGCCACATTAGCATAGAAAGACTACAAAGCATTGCAAAATGTAACTTTATCAGTAAATAACAAACAAATGGGATAAAAAAAACCGTGCGCTATTAAAAGATCATATGACATATATTAAAACTAAGCCATGAACTCACTGTGTTGGACGTAGATGGACAGGAAATTCTGTTGCCAGAAACTCGATGAGTACTACTACAAAGTTTACAAAGACATGTCATAAATTTAGCTCGCTCACTACTTTATTCGTATTAGTACTACTAAAGGTTTACAAAGACATGTCATAAATGAAGCTTACTCTGGACACTTGTGTATTGTGAAAACAAAGACTCTGTTACGAGAAATGGAGTTTTCCTTTTATTGACTCTATTGTTGAAAAACAGTATAAAAACAGTATACCCGGTCTTCCAGTTTCACCACATAACACCCCAGAACCTACAAACCCAGTGTTTTACCTTAAAGACCAAGGGACAAAGTCTCAATCGACTTTCTAGGTAGCATAGGAACGTCAAACTAATTAATGGCAGTAACTGATGAAGCTTTTGCTTTCATTTCTGCTTAAATTGATAAACCTCGCTTAGACAGCGTATTTTCTTTGATTAGCATTCCATACGTCTGCAGGACCAATTCTGGTCCTCCCTTAAATGGGGATGACTTCTGTCAATTCGCAATGCAGATGAGTTTCAAACATCTCTGAGTGACACCATTGCACTCACGTGCAAGCAATCATGTTGAAAGATTCGTGTCACCATTACAGCAAGCGATCAAACCTGCTGTAAAAAGACTGGACTATAAGCAAGGAATCACAAAATATCTGATGAACTATCATGTATGCCCGCACTATTCAACTGGACGCACCTGATGACATCATGTTCAGTCGATCTATGATAACTTTGTTACCCCAATTTTCAGTGAAACGTAGCAACAAATGCATCAGAAATAGCAATACTAAAGTAAAAAAAAAAACAAACGCACACAGTACTCAGACAGGAAAACAGGTACAAAGCTGTCAACAGTCAATACAGGCAATGCTGTTCTTGTTAAGCAGCCCAAACAGAATAAACTGACACCACCATTCAATATAAATCCTGGAGTCACACTTGTGAAAAAAAAGTTCGATGGTAATGATACAACATGGCGATAGATCACTTACCAGAGATGCGTTACACTTCAAACCGATTCCGAGAAGGATACCTTCATAGGATCGACGCAGCACTACAGACAGAATGACTATGGATACTTGTCAACGCTGAAGAATTCCACAGTTCGAGAAAAAGAAACCTTACGAGATCTAAAGAATATGTCGAGGGTTGAGCGCAAGACTATGGTAACTCAAACATATTTTTGAAACCCTTGTTTAGGGGCAACTTGGACCCCTTTGTAAACAATGCAAATTTAGGTGTCATTGCTCATACGAGCAATGGCACCTAAATTTTCATTGTTTACAGAAAGAAATGTTGTAATCTTCATTACGCCTTCATGGTGAGGAGATTAGGTTTGGGGAAAAACAACCATCTGACTTACGCCAGTCTTGCGCTCAACCCTCAATGTGTGTTGTTAATTCTGTGTCTTGATAATGACATATTAAAGGGTCATATAATACGCTATTGTGAAACTGACAGCTTCAAAATGAACCCAGCCAGCATTCTTTATAAATCTATAGCGGGCCGTTATCGGCCCGTCAGGGTAGCTGACGGGCCAATAACGGCCCGCTATTGATTTATAAAGAATGCTGGCTGGGAATTTGTATACAAATTGTGTCGTTAAACGTTTAGCTGTTAAGTCTATAATCACCACTGTACTTATGTGTTGTAAAGTTGTTTTACTTCCTTTTTATTTTACCCCTTTTTTTACCCAGTATTTTTTTTCTTTTTTGAAAGAAAAGAGTTGCACGACATTTGTATTTAAATAACACTTCTTATTGTGAGCAGTATACCAAAAATTGTCAAGAGAATTCAGGATAATTTATAGAAAGCACTCTATGCATGAATGTGTACCCTGGAATTACTCACTGATAAATACTGCAAGTGCTGACTGTGAATAACCGTGAATCAGAGGATAAACAACTCACACAGCAAAATATTGTTTTCGTTCACACATCGTATGGAATAATTTCTGTCAATTAGGATTTCACCTCTAAAAATTATGTGCATTCTGTGTGTTTTTACTTGCGTGCAGCTTCTGGCTAGTAAGAAAGTGACTCGCTAGCTGAAAAGAGGTTTACTGCACTTTATATTTCTGCAAAGGGTACAACTAAAGTTTCGAATATTTAAACATTTTGCAGTTTCTCAGCAGTCTCTAAATATATTACCTAAGCATTTACTAGCAACATTTAATCATTATATCTTCAAAAGTTATTTTTTAAAGAAAAGGAGGAATATATTGTAGAAAGTGTTGTATGCATAATTGTGTATGACAGTTGTGTGTTAGAAGCTGGCCTGAAGCCCCTTCCCCAACCCCCACCCCGCAATCCGACTAATTAGGTATTCACAAATATTTCTGTTGATAATAATCACTAAGGTGTGCATGCTGGTTGTGAATGCAGTTTTGTTGTTAGTTTCTCCTCATGTATTGAACAGTGGTGAAGACACAAAATTTTCTGTATATGGCCACTCAACAATATATCGTTCAGTATCATACATACACATACTGTTTATGAATTTGTATTGACAAACTGGATGAAGTAATCTGATTGGCTGAAAATTAAAAGTAGGCGTGGCGTCTTAATTTATTTAGGCTGGTAAGGGGTAAATATACCTGCTGTGTTTTACCTGCAAGATGGTATGGAGTAAAACAACACAGTTAATAAAAAACTTGTCAACTTAAAATAATGGATTGAAGAGCCCAAATACATAAAAATGGTAAGAATAGTAAAATAAAATTACAAAAAGTACTAAAAACAGTATACATACTATCATATTAACCATAAGTATTGTGAGAGACAGGTCTGTTTAAATTGTGTAGAACCCAATCAAGCACTAATATGATAATTACCATACATCCAGCACTTTTTAGACACATCAACAACTAGTAAAACTAAACTAATTCAAGTTTTAGTACAAGTATGGTAATCTGTTTAAACGTCCCAATATTTAGGGTAAATACAGCACCTTTTGAGGAAAGCACCTGATATTCTGAGAGTCAAGTCACTCGACACCTGAAATACTCTATTCAGGCCATCTAATCTGACCTTTCACTCTTCACAAAGCACAATATTTGACCTCTGTAGAATATAACCTTTAGCCTGTTGATTTTTAAATAGCTGAGGATGATATCTAAAAATGTTTTCTTATTTTTCACAGAAAGTGCTTCTTATTTCATTCAAGCAAACTGTCTCTTCTAGAGAATATCTGAAAAAATATCAAACTACATGTATTTTCTGTAAAAAAAAAGGATTATATTTTTATTGATGGTTTGTAAGAACCATTAAAGGGAACTAATACACTTTGAAGGGAGGCAACATTGTCAAAATGTTTTACTTCCTTTCTTCAAAAGAAAAGAATTTCCTTTTTTAAGTAGACCCTTTTCGGAAGAGACTTTGTGAGCAAGAAAGCAAAGAGGAAGTAACAGAAGGTGTCTCCCTTGAAAATTAGCAGAAAATATCCATGTGTATCAATGCAATCAAGAAATTATGAAGAGAACAAATACATTTTAGAATTTTGGTACAGAATCCCAATCACTCATTCTTAGCTATAGAGTTTCTTACACTTATAAGTGATTAATTTGTTAAAAACTAAGAGGATAAAAGCAACATAACACCATGGCATTTTCACCTATATATATGTAAAGAGACAAATATAATGTGCCGGCCTCAGTGGCTCAGTTTAATGTGCATCTGACTGATAATCAGGAGGTTGTGGGTTTGACCCATGCACTGGGCAACATTCTTTCGTGGAGACTGATCATGAAATATTTTCTACGGTCATTCTCTCCAGCTGATTCAAGAGGGGCAGTTATCAGTTTCTGGCGAAAGAATGTGCACAACACTGGCTAATGGCTTAGAGGACAAAGCCTGCCCAGTAAACATGTGGTTAGGTAACCTGACTGCGCTCCACATGACCCAATGGGTTGACTGTGCCATAAAACCTCAACACAATCAAACAAACAAACAAATATAATGTGCAAAACTCCAAACCTACCACCTTTGATTTCTAGATATATCCTCCTTAATATGCAAAGACATACACTGGGCATGATTCCAAAATGGCCACCTTTGTTTTCTGGTCCTACTAAATATGCCTATATTAAAACAATCTAGTTGTAAAACAATTAATGATGTTCAAATATGAATAGCTGGCAAAATTATAGGGAATTTGTGACTCTTATCATGGGATTGCCATAAACATTAAATACACATCTGCGGGTCTTATTCTAAAAAAATGCTAAAAGTAATCAGCCACAACAAGTAAATATTCACCATTAGCAATAAACATTAAAATTGCAGCTATGTCAAAGTGCAAAGCAGAAAAATAGCAAACCAAGTTCCTAACAGCAAGCAAATTTTAGATTTTTTGCTCTTATTTTCCACTGAACTCAGTAGAAGATAGCAAGTCTTTGAGCATTCCAGTTCCAACATTAACAATTGTGTCTTGGTATAGTGATGATGATTTGGTGACAAATTATGAGTTTAACAGCTATATTTTGGAACAGGAAACATCAAATATACTCAGAGGCAATAAGAAGTATAGTTTTTTTGTTTTGTTTTTTTTTGTTTTTTTTTGTTTTGTTTTTTTTGTTGTTGTTTTTTTTTTAATACAAATTTGTGCGCAAATGTTTTGTTAAACTGTTATATGGTCAATTTTGTCAAACAGCTGGCTTTGCAAATCGCAAAAGCTACTTCTCCTGCTATCAAAAACTTAAGGTGTTAAAGGGCCTTAACGGAAAATAGTATTTCCAGTCATAACTCACTTGGTAAAAGGCAAGTGGCATTATGCATCTCAAAAATGCCTTGCGCAAATGTTTATGATTACATCATAATTTAATCCAAAGTCCCCATAGAATAGCATCAAACCTAATTTAAATTTCTACCCATCTCAAATTATCTTCGTTTGGATGACGAATAAAGATATAAAAAGAGCCTATATCTTAGATGGTGTTGGACATTTTCACCTGGAATTTTCGGAAACTTATTGCTTAGCTTCGCTTGTTATCCTTGTGCCAAATTCAGAATAAATCTCCTAAAACTGCCAATAAATGTCCCACAGAAACTCGGCGCATTCTACCAGAAGAGGGACTAAAATGTGAAAACATCATTTCCTTGGTATAGGAATTTGGCACTGCATTCCATGATGCATTTGAAGGTGAAACGTATCCTTACAGCTTGTTTATCTTTCCATCAAATCAATGCATGAAACTTGTAAAGGTAATCTCTATTGTCAAAAACAAATGTTTAAAGGGAAGCTACTTATGCGCAAATATTGATTCAGACCAATGATTCACTTAAATCCAGGCCATTTCCTTGGGCCTTGATTGAATATCCTGTGATTTCACATAATGCAAAAAATGAGATTTCTTAACTATGCCTTCGATGATTTATGCAGATATGTAAAAATCTAATGACTATGCCTTGAATGATTTCTGCAGATATGTAAAAATCTGAGAATTCAAATCCAGTTCGCTGTATACTTATATTAGCCTCTAACTCTAGCATTTATAAAGATTTAAGCCAACAGGTGGCCACTTTGAATTTTTGATTAATGAATCTTTACACAAAATATAAGACTCACAATACAGAAACACAATATGGCATCCTGAGTAAGAGAACTGCTTGGATTTCTTGACAAATTTTCAGAATAATATATTGAAAAAAATTAAACTACATATAACCATATATATATATATATATATATATATATATATATATATATATATATATATATATATATATATATATATATTAAAGCAGATAAACCTGTGAAAACATTGTAGACCTAGAGCAAACTGCTCAACAGCTCACAGAATGATTGTATACTACATGATATAGTATCAAACAAAAGCCCACATCAGACTGTACTATGAGAAGGCTGAGCCAGGCTTTTGTTTTTCACATATGTTTCAAGGAATATAGGCCGCCAGCAGCCAATACTTCTTGTTGCATATCAGACAATAGACAGTGTTGCACAACTTGTTTACAGGCTATAAAAGTTACTGTTTTGCTAAATATCTAAAAAAAAAAACACAACAAAAAAACAAACATTTAGCACTATACTCACTCATGTTCGCTGGATAGATCTTCATCATTAATGCATAAATTTGAAAAATAACACAATAAAAAGAAATAAATATTTCTTTTCGAAAATACATTTAGGTCATATTTGGCATGTTTATTACTGGCAGTACCAAGATAAATGTCAATATTTACAACAAGTACATTTGGGATTTGACCCTAATTTTGCAATAGTTTGCACATAATGCTTTCTTGTTTGCTTTTTTTCAGAAGCAAAAGTATACAAATAAAACTTACATTAAATGTTCAAACTGATTAAATAAATGAAATGTGAACAGGCCATTTGACTAAAAATTTAATGTTAAGGCTCTGCACATTAAAGTGTAAAATTTGTGTATGGAATTTGATAGACAAGGACAGTTAAAATTCTGGAACTCTGTTAACAGTAATGAAAGAAAACAAAAAAGATAGAAATAATTTGGAAGTTTTGTTCAAATAATTTAGCAAATATTGAACAAAACACCATCTTTTCATAGCCTACAAAAAAGACTATAATGGGGACTGATTATAAAAAAACAAACAAACCAAAACTAACCCTCCAATATCATTATGCTGTGCATTATTGTGCTCAGTACCAGCACATTTAAAGACTCTCTTAGGACAAAATAACTGCAGCAGACAACATTTTTATTTTCATTTTTTCAGAGACAGTACAGCTTGACATTTCATGTGAAAGTCTTTTCTCTGAAAAACAATATAAAATAAACAATATAAATACAAAATATTCGAATGTTGTCTGCTACAATCCTGCTTCGCACTTAAGTGTTAAGTGCAGTGGATACACCTTCAAGGGAAATAAATCTGACATGAAAATGTTTACCTCCCTTCTCACCAGTGACTATTTTTAAGGGCAAGAATTTGCTCCCTCTGGGCTATCTACCAACAACAAGCAGGTTTGTGCCTTTCTGAAGGTAGCTGTGCCAAAGTGATTCCACTCTAGTTTAGCTAATGGCATGCGTTTTACGATAATGAAACAAGTAAAGATTCCTCAATGGAACTGGTAACCAAGGAATTTGATCAAACTGCTCAAAATTAATGAAGAAATTGTGCCTGGCATTCATGTTTAATCTGTTACAAAAGAATAAACAAATATTTTATGGAATACTGCACAATAGCCAATCGACACATTTTTCAGTCTCTTCATAAACAAATACCAATATATTACTTAATTTTTGTTGTAACAGTAGGAGGCTGATAATTCTACTAACAGGGCTATCAGCTCCCCAGTATAGGGTATACAATTTGGTTGCCTATCATTTGATTGGCTAATGACTGAGAGCTCATCAGAAATACAAATAATTACACATGTTAGTTGCCCAGTCAAATCTGGTTAATACTCAGCAGACATAATTTTTAAATACTTTTTTTTACCTTTTACAGTAAACAGGGTTTGCTATTTCATGCAAACAGCCCGCTTAGGAAACAGATGCATGAAATGTCAAACCTTGTTTCTAGGAAAAATAGAAAAAAATATCATCAAACTGTCAGCTGCTAAATTTGTCAAGAGAGTATAACACAATAAAGGTTAAAAGACCACATTAAAGGTAATGAACTTAAAATCATCTCTTAATCTGATCTTCTTAACTTGCAGCAAGTATTATGCAAACATATTAATGCCAATCACTGCTGGAGTCAGCTAGCCAATGAAATGGCATTTTCCTCCTGTAAGTCATTTCAAGTATCATAGTCCACCATCAGTAGAAATATAAGCCTCTAACAATATTTAATATAACAGTTCATCAACAAAATGTTTTCAACTGATGAGCTGCAAGTTTAGCAAATGTACCTTCTGACATATGCACACACAGAAGACTCAAACCAGCCTGTGCATTCCAGCAGTCTGACCAGTCTTTGTAGTCCGCATGAAAACTTTGCATCTGTGGCTATCCAAATTGAAGATTCCGATCAGGCTGCATGAATGTGCAGGTTCATCTGAATCTTTGCTTGGTGCACATATCTGAAGGTACATTTTCTGGTGTTGCGGCTCAAATGGCCCTCATTTACATTATATCTGCACCCTTACCTCTTAAAACTATCAAGCTTTCTTAAAGCAGCACAGCTTCAGAATAAGTAGACTTTACATACATTGCTTTTTTCTCCTTTTCTCTTTGATAAGATCTTGTAAGTACTGATTAGGAATTTCTGGGTATATGTTTTAGTATAGAAATAACATGTCAAAAATGTCAATAAGAATGCCTTAATAGATATCCTTTGAGAGGAACAATACAGATGAAAATATGGAAGAATGTGAAAGCATTATACCTGCAGTAACAGTTTGCATGGTGTTTATAAATATCAGTATGTTTTTTTTGTTAAAAGTCCCTCATCTATAACTATGTAGTAGAAATTATCCCATCCTCTTATTTTTTAAAAAATCTTATCTCAGTATCTGTACAATACAGCTGCACCGTCTTTGGATGTAACCTGTAAAAAGACAGTAAAATGTGTGTTCTATTTAACCCTTTGAATGCCAGCTAAAATTGCAGCATACGACATTCTAAATATGCTTTTTTTTTAAAGAAAGTAAATCACAGTGTTTGTGATTATAAATGTTTCACTGTGTTGCCTCTGCATTTCTAATTTGGAGATGCATCAGAATTAACGTGAGGTTTCATGCAAACAAAACGGATTGAAGGTCCCCGATCAGCTTTTCTATTCACCAGTTCTTCTGTATACATCAGTGGTTTCATATGTCATTTTTTGTCACCATTTGATGCTCTATTTTTGCTGCCCCAGGAAGGCTGTGCTTCATGACTGTGGCATTTCCTGGGTATTTTCACTCATTCTTTCACATTTCATGAAATTTATGTGGCCTTGCTGGGATCTGAACTTGTGACCCCAGGATCTGTAGTCAGATAGTCAGATATTCTTTTGACTGCTCAGTGGAACCTGGCAACATTCTTCGGATGTTTCATGAAAATATCCCAGTGTCCTAGGAAGATAAGATAAACTGATTAAGGATGGTCAATTCACTTCTCCGCAATACTAACCTACAACAAATGAAAATGAAAACTGATTATTTACCTGTATATTTTAATTGTAAGCTTGTAATGTTTGAGGAATACTTAACTGCTGTCCATGTGAGCATGGTTAAGTGCGATCTGTGTAGGTGGCAACTGACAGAAGAACGGACACATCAGTTCCAATCTCATGGGAATAGCCCTCCTGGACTCAGTCCAGAAAGGCTAAAAATAATAGTTGATGGCAACCATTATGGTCAAAAAGACCGTATCTGTTTTTGTTTAGACACAACTATGTGGAACTATGGGAAACATAGCTCCAGAAAAGAGGGAGGGAGGTGGGGTACACAGATAATATGGGCCACAACCTGAGAAAACATACCTTCTGACATGTGTGCCCAAGGAAGACTCAAATCAACCTGTACTTTCATGCAATTCGATCAGTCTCCATTGTCCTCAAGAAGAAATTTTGCATCCTCTGTTATCCATATTTCTTATTTCTCCACACATACATGTGTTATGGGTACTCATTAGATGTGTCTTAGCAAGGTATTTCTAATGAGTACACACAACACGTTTTCCTAGAGAAATAGTTAGTCCTTACTTCAGTAGGACCAATAAAAGTGCCGTCCTGGAGTCAAGCTGATTACATATATCACCAGGTCAATTTGTATTCATAGTAACATATTTAGCCCTTTCACACCCCACCCTCCCCAGTTTTTGACATGGACTATTACATCTCTGCACTTGGACACATCCAATGTTGCAAATAGGGGTTTCAGTCAACAATCATTAACAGATTTGCAAACAGTGTAAATCCTGATGAATTGGCTCATTACAAGTTGTCTCATCTGGATCTAAACTCTTTGCAAAGGTATTTGTATTGGTCTGTAGGGATGAAAGTGTTAAGGAAACCATTTTTAAAATCTAACCTGCAATGTATTTCTGGGTGTTTGACATGGAATATTTCACCGTCTACATTCAGGGTATGTTCCTTCTTTCCCATCTCTGTCTCTGGATCACTGACTTTGTTCAGCTTCAGTTTGTATTCTTTTATTGCCATGTGTTCAAGCAGGTCACTCTCCAACTGTAATTACAGTTGATTCTCATTATCTCGAATTCCAAGGGACTCTCTGAAATACTTCGAGATATCCGTACCTCGACATATCAGATTCACAGAATTGAGGAAACAATAATTCTGTTAACCACATTTAACAAATATATATGTAATTGGACTCTTGAAGTTAGAGGTATATTGAAAATATTGTGGAAAAGAGGAGAAATTGCTCCTCCTCTTTTCCACAATATTTTTACCTGTTGTTAGATTTTCATGTTTAGGCAGGGACCAGATTTCAACTTCGAGATAAGCGGTTATTCGAGATAAGCGAGGTCGAGATAGCGAGAGTCAACTGTACATCAGTCTTTTGGATCACGTGTGACAAATTGACATTTTAGGCCTTTCCAAATATTTAAATATCATATATTCTGCTGGAGAAATATTAGACTGAGCAAGCACAGGATTCAACATCTAAAAGCTAATTAGCCAATAGCTTACTGAAATCAGTCCTACAAGCATGTGAATCACATGTGATAACAATTTGCTGCAATTTTAAAATGGTGATACACCCAGGTTGATTTTTAATGCATGCATGATTTTTTCAAGTGTTTTTTTTTTTTTTATTTGCAGCTTTCTTGAAACTTTCTTACAGAACAGGCTGGTACAGAGAGTTCATCAAAATCAAACTGGGTTTTAAATGTCCGCAAATACCCCAAATAGATATGAGAAAAACTGGAAAACCTTATCACAGTAAATGCTTGAAAATAATTTGCCCTGGAAACTAATTAGGTTAGTTTTTAATGCAGGATAATCAAATTGGAAAACAAAACAAAAGTTGACCACGCATACAGACCAAATTGCAGGTAAGAATTAACTGTTTCTATTAAACCTACGTTGCAAATAATTACAACCAATTCTGAAAAAAAAAAAAAAAAAGGTAAGAGAAAAGTCCAGGGAGTGCCACAATCACAAACCGCAGCCCTTCCCAGATCCCAAGAGGAAGAGGAAACGGACAAATCCAAACAAGCACAAATCGAACAACGTACGAAAAGCACTAAGATTAGCTCTCTCTTCCCCAAGCCAAGTAATCGCAATACTAAAAGGACTGAAAAACACAAGAACAAAATGACATATGGAAAGACATACAATAAATCGCCTCGTAGAATAAACCACAAAGCAACAAAGAGTAAGACTAACACCAGGACCATCGCCTTAGAACGGTCAGTAGAGTAAACCACCGGGGGGTTTAAAGCACTTTTACAGCTAGCTAACTTCACCCTGGGTCCCGGTGCTAATACAGAAACACATAAAAATTCGGTTTGCATAAAGGCTCCCAACTCAGTCAATGCATCAAAGCGAAAACACAAAAATCAAATTAATCACTATAATAAACAAAGACAAGTACTCATGGCTAATTCTACTGTATGCCAGAGTAAATGAAAACCAATAGTTGAACCACGGTGGGCCAAGCCAAAGACATATCATCAAGCCCCAACCCACTGGTTAAAGTTTTACAAAAAGGCCGTCATTGGGTCTGAGGCCCGAACCGCCGTCGTGCAATTAAAGAGTGAAGCATAGCCATCAACAATGATTGGGTTGACAACTAGGCATGCAGTCTGCCGCATAATATCCAGGCTATAGCCAATTCTTTTATAACGGTTAATAAGTTTTCTGAATTGCTCCGAAAAGTTAGATTTACCTACAATTTTTCTAAATCTGTACACTAAGTCACCGTAAAATTCGGGTTCCGATATACCTTGTTGCAGAAGTGTTTTCAGACTGACGCTATACTTTTCTAACAAGGCACTGTGTCTGCGATAAAATTTCGAAAACGCCTTACGAAGTTTAAAATAATGATAGCCCTGCCTAAGAAGTTTGGCAGTAAGGGCTTTATTACGGTAGTTAAAGTCATTAAGATTTGAAGAAGCTCTTGCGAATCTAATAAGTTGAGATATGTATACCCCATATGAGGTACGCCGGGGGTCATTGCCATCCAGAGAAGGGAAATTGACTATATCAAAATCAAAATCGTCTCGTTTATCATAAATTTTGGTGGAAACCGTACCATTAGAAATACATAGATTCAAATCCAAAAAAGGTGCCTCGGTATCGGAAGAATTTGCTCTATTTGATTGGAGTTCCGTAGGGTATATCCGGTCCACCATTTGGTCAAAGTAAATATTGTCAATATTTAATAAATCATCAAGGTATCTTGAAGCTGAATTGAAAGCCTCAATAATGTCAGCCTGATTAAAAGCCTTTATTCTCGCATCAATGCCCTTCCATCAACACTACTGATTATGACACATTAAATCTACATAAATATGTGTTACGGATAGAAACAAGAACTGGTACTAGAGTTAACTATAGCGAGTTAACTCTTTCAGGTCAAATTATCTACTTATGTAACTGCAAAGATTAGTTATAATTATTGCAACTGTAGTGTAAAAGACACAAATGTTCACTGAGGAACTAAGGAATAAAGTAAACAGTGAATTTACATGTAAATTTGTTTTGATACAGAAATATTGGATTATACAACCTAATTTCTGGTAGGCAGAATTCCGGAATGAAGACATGAAAACAAATTTTGAGTGTAAGGAAGAAATATCGGAGATTTTTTTCTTCTCCCAAATCGACATAAGTGACTCCGTTTTTTGGCGGGAAAAAAGAATACTGGAGTTAATAATCTTCCCATTCTGATTAGTCAATATTATCAATATTATCAGTGACCTTGATGAGACCTTAGAATAGGAGGTATTAACAAATATTAGCTTTTTTTTTGGAGGTAAAAGGATACAGCAATAAAACATGAACTGAGGTATAGTAAATGTATAGCGATGTTGAAATAACTAGGAGAAGAAATGTTTTATGCTGATTAAATCTATTGTTTTTCCCAAGTGCATTATCCCAATTTATACGGCATAAAAAGTTACTAACAGTTTTGTCATTTTTTGTTATAATCCGAAGGTTTCAATCATTTCCTTTATAAATTTCAGTACTTTGGGTCCCTCAATTCTTATGCACTTTACAGAAATCATAAATGAAGTAAAATGCCAGGGTTGATGATTTGTTTGTTTGTGTTGAGGTTTTACGGCCCAGTCAACCCAATGGGGTCATGTCGAACACGGTCAGTTTACCTAACCACACGTTTACTGGGCAGGCTTAGTCCTCTACGCAGTCAAGCAGTATTGTGCACATCGTTCGCCAGAAATTGACAACTGCTCTTCTTGCTTGAATCAGCGGAGGGAAGAGAATGACTGTAGAAAATAGTTCATGATCAATCTCCACGAAATAATATTGCTGACCTCAGCGGGTGTTGAACCCGCGACCTCCTGGTCTCCAGTCAGACGGAGCATCCAACTAAGCCACCGAGGCTTGGGTTGATGAAAAAAAAATAAAAATAACAAAGTCATTGAACTATGAAATATAGATCATAATGATATAGATACTGCAGTGTTTGTGTCCCTGTTTGAGAGGAAGTGACCTATGACGGTTGTGATGATTGTAGATCAATAAGTAATCCTGAAATTGGCCTACATTTGACATAAAAAAATGACAGTTATTAGACTGCAAAATACAGGTCATTGTCATAAAGTCACATTGCAGTGTTGAGGTTTATGCTGCACCAGACTAATTATGGTCTGATTCATACACCATATCCCAATGTGAATAAAGAACAAGTCTGAGAAGGAAAAAATGCAGAAATTTTAGGGTAATTTTTTTTTTTTTTTTTTTTTTTTTTTTTTTGATTTGGGTTTTATGGCCCTTTCAAGAATATTTCACTTATATCAAGCTAATCATTCATCAAAGGTGAGCAAAAACTGGAGAACCCGAGGAAAAACCATCTGGTCCTTCGTAAGCAGAACCTGGCTTTCCCAACCGCAACAAGGCTTGAACCACATCTGTGAGAAACCTAATGGATTAAGAGCCAACTCTCCTATCCACTAGGCTACGGGGGCCTGCCAAGTTTTTAGGGGAAAAGTTCTTTTGACAGTTCAATGTAAATGAATACATGTTCAATGGAGAGAACTCTGTCAAGATTGTTTTGCCTCCTTTCTGAAAAGGGTCTTACTCTAACAAGAAAGAATCTGCTCCACTGGGAGCACATTCTTTCTTGTTAGAGTAGACCCCCTTTTCAGAAGGGGCTCATTGTGCAGGAAAGCAAACAGGTCACAGAAGTTATCTCCCATGTAAGAAACAAAATTCAGCCATTCCTTCTCAATGAAGAACTTTCCTGTGTATGGGATGATTTATTTTGTTGCAACATGCCATGAACTGTGGACTAAAATCTGTGAGATAAGGCAAAATTTTGAAGGAGATCTGACAAAATTCTGTGAGATTTTCTTAAACATCACTTTGGAGCCCCCACCCCACAACCCACAACCAATAGAGTCTTAAGTCTTTATTTTCATTTAAGAAGCTTGTGAAAACCACAACAGTGTGTGATTTATGTTTATTTCTTCATAAAAATCTGTTGTAAAATGGTCTGAAAATTCTGTGAGATTTGAAATTTTTATGGGAATTGCCTTCCAGATGGGCCAGATTTTGTGAGATTTTATCTCACGGTGTGAGATATGGCATGTATGTGTTTGACTGATCACTGATATCTGTCTAATTACTGAACTTTATGCCTTATAAATAACTCTTTGTACACACATCTGGGAAGTTTGTACACAGAATCTTTAAAAGTGGCAGCCATTACATCATATAACTGTTTCTATTTCAACTGCATTGATTGACATCTGAACACATGGCGTAGACCCAGAGCTGATGCTGGAGAATGTCACATCTAATTAGTGTCTATACTGCCACTCATGCAGCAGACTTTTTAACAAAGCAAAAGATAGTAAAATGTGTTGTTTAAATTTTAGGACAAGTAAGATTATGATTTACTTGGATTATAATGAACACTTGGAGTAAATAGTCTATGGTATAATTTATGATGATAATTATGATGATGGTTTGATGTTTTACATCTCTTTCATCATTATCATGTTATATCAAGATGATGGAAGGATGATCATGAAAGGCTCTGTGCAATGAAGAGCTGTACAGATGTCATCACGAAAACATGCCTATATAATTTTGACCCCCTTAAACCCCACTTTTCAAAAGTAAAACTGGAGTTTACAGGGGTATACATTATCTTTCTTATTTCTGCTCAAAACATAGATTGTGGGTACTTGTTAGAACCGCCTCATCGAGTCAGTTCTAACAAGTACTCACAATCTATGTTTTGAGCAAAAATATGAAAAATATTAGAATTTTTTATCTGAAAATTTTCATTTTTTGGTAAAATTTGTGAGTATATTTGAATTTGCTGAATCCCCCCATTAGTGGAATTCGAACCAGTAACCTCATTATCCAAAGAAGGGAGTGCGAACAGCTCGATCACCTGAACGCTTCATGGTATAATTTAAATTCCTACCATAGCAGAATCTAAAGTGATGAAACCTTTCATGAATCGTATCAGGCCCATCCTGCCACAGGGCTTGTTGAGGAGAAGTGTCAGAGCCTCTTCTTTTTCAGCTGCATCTTTTGATGGGAACATATCTCCAAGAAATACAATTGCCCCAATGTAGGTACCTTTCCTACTTTCCCACCCTGAAGATACAGCTTCTTCAGTGTCTACTGGACTGAAAAACGTAAGTTAACATGTTTATCTTAATGCTTTGCATGCTGGATAAAAATTTCAGCAGACGACAATTTGTCTTGTATTTCTTATTTTTCCAAGATTTTGATTGATTGTGTTGGGGTTTAACGACACGTCAACCCTTGAGGGTCATTTTGTGTCGTCTCCCAGAGAAAGGGAGAAAAGAGATAGAAGAGAGAGAGTAGAGGAGATGAAAGAGAGGGACAGGGAAGAAAGAGGAACAGGAATGAAAGTGAAGAAACAGAAGAAATAAAAACATTCCCCTCTACCCTTACCCACTACAAGGATAGCAGGCCTTGCCCAACTGTAAGCCAATATCAGTTGGACGCCCCAGTGATGTAAGATACACAGCACCTTCGCACCACCCGACCACCCCCTATTTTTCCAAGAAAATAGGATTTGAAACTTCATTCAAACTGTCTTCTAAGGAGATAAATAGCATGAAATATATGATCCTATTTTCTAGGAAAAATAAGAAAAATATCTTCAGTTTGTCGTCTGCTGAATCTACCCGTAGTATGGTAAGGGATAAATATTTGGACACATGAGACTCAACATGAGAAAGCATACAATCTTACATGAGCACCCAAAAAGACCTAAATTAGCCTGCTCATGCTGATCTGATTCACACTGTCCATATGAGATACATGCATCTTTGGTTATCCAAAATATGCCTAGTGAAGATTCTGATCACACTGCATGAATGAGCAGGCTGATCTGAATCTTTGCTGGGCACACGTCTTAAGGTGCATTTTCTAATGTTGAAGCTCACATCAACTTTTCCTCAGCTTTTATCCAGTCCATTTTAATACTTGCTGGTGTGTCCAAAAACTGCAGAACGACTGGCAAAAAGTTTCATCCTGATCAGATGCCAAATTCAGCAATGTTGTCCAATTTGGTTCTACAATATTTGCTCAGACTTATATGTCTGAATACCAAGGGTCAAATACTGTGTAAATTACCCAGTTTACAGAATTTCTATGTTGCACACAAGAACTACTGTAATGGCCCTAAGTATTGGGACAAAATGCCTGAGCCAACAATGTTGATACAAAGCAGATGCCTCAAAGAAACAAGAGGCCCACGGGCCACGGTTTGCTCACCTGAGTGACATAGCCACTGCAGACATGTAGATGTTATGCAACATTTTTCCAATCCTATCATCGCAACTAATGAAAATATCATCATTTGAGCAGTTCTTAGTTTTGAAGAAGAATATATGGGCCTGACAGTCAAAGGAGCATGATCATTTAAATAAACTATCAATCACATTTCAACAGAAGGATCAATGTGAAATTTGGTGGAAATTGGCTAAGTGGTTTCTGAAGAATCATGATTTTATACATGTAAACAGCACAGTGGCAGGGAAATATTATAAATATAAACCAGATATGGCCATCTTAGATTTCCAATCAGAACAATTTTAACTACTGAAGATCTACAAGTCACTTCGATACTTTCAATATAAATGTATATGACCCATACAAATGGAGAAGCAAATTTGACCTTGGAAGTAAAAAGGTCAAATGTCAACATAGAACCATCATTTTAGCAATTTTGGTAGATCTCCTGTCCCCCATAATTTGTGCAAAGATTAGGACCCAGGGCTTATTTGTTTATGGAGAAGAAGATTTTTAAAGGTTTTTACCATATATGGGCATGGCAGCCATTTTGATCAATGGACCATACCCATTTTAGCAATCTTTCATTCTCCTGCCCACGGAGGCTCCGCATGAAATTTGAGCAACACTGACCCGGAGGCTTCAGAGGAAAAGCCATTTGAAATTATCAACATTTTTTCCATACAAATGTATGGGGCCCATACAAATGCATACAGAAGCAAACTTGACCTCGCCCTAAAAAGGTTAAATGTCAATGTATGACAATTATTTTAGCAACTTTGGTAGACCGCCCATTCCAGATGATATATACAAAGATTCAGCCACAAGCCATCCTCGGTTTTGGAGAATAAGATTTTTAAACGTTTTTTCCCATACAAATGCATAAGGAAGCAAACTTGACCTTGCCGTAAAAAGGTCAAATGTCAATGTATGACCAACTTTGGTAGACCCCCTGTCCCCGATGATTTAGGCAAACATTCAGCCCCAAAGCACCCTCGGTTCTAGAGAAGAAGATTTTTAAAGGTTTTTACCATATATGGGCATGGCGGCCACCTTGGTCAACGAACCGTGACCATTTTAGCAATCTTTTGTTCCCCCTACCTAAGGAGGATCCATATGAAATTTGAACAAAATTGGCCCAGAGGTTCCAGAGGAGAAGTTGTTTGAAATTCTGAACATTTTTTTCCCATACAAATGCATAAGGAAGCAAAATTGACCTTACCGTAAAAAAGGTCAAATGTCAATGTACGACCATTTATTTTAGCCAATTTTGGTAGCCACCCCCCCCCCCCCCCCCCCCCACCCCCCCCCCCCCTCCCCCCCCCCCCCCAGTTCCCGATGATATTAGCAAAGATTCAGCCATAAGGCATGCTCGGTTTTGGAGGAAAAAGATTTTTAAAGGTTTTTCGCATACAAATGCATAGGGAAGCCCCCCCCCCCCCCAGTTCCCGATGATATTAGCAAAGATTCAGCCATAAGGCATGCTCGGTTTTGGAGAAAAAGATTTTTAAAGGTTTTTCGCATACAAATGCATAGGGAAGCAAATTTGACCTTGCCGTAAAAAAGGTCAAACGTCAACGTACGACAATTCTTTTAGCAATTTTGGTAGACCTCCCGTGCCCGATGATTCCTGCAAAGGTTCAGCACCAAGGCATTCTCGATTCTTGAGAAGATTTTTAAAGGTTTTTACCATATATGGGCGTGGCGGCCATCTTGGTCAACGGACCGCGACCCATTTTAGCAATTTTTCGTTCCCCCACCCTAAGGAGGCTCCATATGAAATTTGAGCAAAATTGGCTCAGCGGCTTCAGAGAAGAAGTCGTTTGAAAATGTTAACGGACGGACGCACGGACGGACGGACGCACGGACAGACGGACGCACGACGGACGAAAAGTGATCACAATAGCTCATCAGTGTAGATTAAGATAAGACAGCTCATCTGGATCAACACTGCCTTCTGTTCTCAATTTTGTAATGTGCCACTTTTGCGAAAATGGAAATATCCAAATTGAAAAGATGGACGAGTCCAATTCACAAACATAGCAGTGAAAATGTTAAATGGAAAGAAAGGGGAGCATATTCTTTCCTTTTAGAACATTCCATTTTCAGAAAGGGTTTTACCGGTAGTGCACATGAGAGCAAACAGGAAGCGCTGGCTGAAAGGGACTGGGAACAAAATCATTATGTATTACATGAACTTTTAACTGTTACAGCTCGGCAGACCAAAACAGATATCTGTTGCTTTTTTTGTTGTTTTTTTTTTCAACCAAAAAAAAAAATATTTCGATATTGTTCTTATTTCTTCATGAAAACATAGATTGTGGGTGCTTATTAGAAGCACATCAATGAAGCACTACAAATGAGAACGCATAATGTATGTTTTCAAGAAGATATAAGAAAACTATCAATACTCATTTTGTTGTTGAAAAAGAAGCCCCCAATCTGGAGCTATGTGTCTCCTTAGATATTTGTGGTAACTCTGCTTTCAACATTTTAAGAAAGTTATTTTTTGCCTTGCACTTTACACAGAGGAAGTAAAATTGCCATTTTTTCTCATGATTTAATGTGAAACCATTTGTCGTATTTACCTCCTTTTATCCTATTCATTGATTTAAAAAAATGAATATTTTCATTTTTTCCCAATAGTAAAAAGTGGCTGCAAACTATGCAGACATTGAGAGGCAGATTTCCAATTACACATTTCAATTATTTGTTGAAATTTCCGCAATACAGTCATAAAAAGCAGCAATCACTCAAAATAATCAAAGAAATATATATATATATATATATATATATATATATATATATATAATATATATATATATATATATATATATATATATATATATATATATATATATATATATCAAGTAGAAAAGTTTTTTCTTTATAAACAAAACAACAACAACAAAAAAAAAACAAAAAAAACAAATGTCCCTCCCAACCCTGCAGAGTTGTCATTCTTGTAGGTGACATCATGTCATCTCATCTGTTCTACATTTCTACTAAGTATCATCAAAATAAATTGTGAAGGGGAATTTGAGCTACAGAGCAGACATGAAATCAAATTCAAACACAAGAAGGGTAGATAAATCCAAGAGTAAGAAAGCCAGAGGAGTTGTCATATGTAACATGTTGTTTTGTCCTGTTCTAAAATGCTACCAAGTAAAATTAATATAATCCAAAGTGTATTGGAGTTACAGAATGGACACAAGTCAAATTCAAACACAATACGGGGAGATGAATCCAAAAGTAAGAAAGCCAGAGTTGTCTTTCTTGTACACAACACCTCATCTCATCCCGTTCTACATATCCACCAAATATCATGAAAGTATTCCAACAGAGCCGACAAGAAATCAAATTCAAACACAAGACGGGGATAGAACTCCAAAAAAAAGAAAGCCAAAGTTGTCATTCTTGTACCTGACATGTCATCTAGACCTGTTCTACATTTCTACCAAGTATCATAAAATATTCCAAAGGGTATTCTTCTTACACAGCGGATAAGAAATCAATGCATAATCACTGTCCAATATAACAAGGGAGATAATGTCAAAAGTAAGAAAGGCAGAGTTGTCATTCTTGTACACCACATGTTGTCTTGTCCTGTTCCATATTTCTACCAATTACTATCAAAATATTTCGAAGGATATTTCAGTTACAGAGCAGACACGAAATCAATTTCAAAAAAAAAAAACAAAGGGAGATAACTCCATAAGTAAGAAAGCCAGAGTTGTCATTCTTGTACAAAACACTTTATCTTGTCCTATTCTACATTTCTACAAAGTATCATAAAATTATTCCAATGGGTTTTCGACATAGAGTGGACACAAAATCATAATCACTGTCAAATATAACAAAAAAGTTTGCAAGAATATTCAGCAGACAACATAAACAGATGACATTTTCAGATGCAGGTTAGTCCTGTCAATAACACCAAAAGTAAGAAAGGCAGAGTTGTCATTCTTGTATGCTACAAGTTGTCTAGTCCTGTTCTTCATTTCTACCAAGTACCATCAAAATATTCCAAAGGGTCTTCAAGTTACAGAGCGGTCACGAAATCTATTTCAAACAAAACTAAGGGAGATAACTCCAAAAGTAAGAAAGCCAGAGTTGTCTTTCTTGTACATATCAGCTAGTCCTGTTCTACAGTTCTACCAAGTACCTTCAAAATATGTCAGCCTCGGTGGCTCAGTTGGATGCTCATCCGAATTTGGTAAAATTCTTTCCTGGAGATTTGATCAGGAAATATTTTCTACAGTCAATCTCTCTTCCGCTGATTCAAGAAGGGCAGTTGTCAGTTTCTGGCGAAAGAGTGTGCACAATACTAGTTAACCACTTAGAGGACTAAGCCTGCCCAATAAAAGTGTGGAAAGGTAAACTGACCAGACTCGACATGTCTCCATTTGGTTGACTGGGCCATAAAACCTCAACACAAACAAAACCATCAAAATATTCCAAAGGGTGTTCAAGTTACAGAGCCAATAAGACGATTTACGCCAACGCTGATACCAACATGGACCATCCATAAACAATATGTCTCCTCACCCTTTGGTAGGTGGGGTGGGGGGGACATACTTCTTGGATAAAATTTAAAAAAAAAATTACTTTACCATAGACACTGCAATAGTCAGATCTTTGTTTGCCTTTAAATTTAAATTTAGGCCAAATACTTCGAACAAAACACAGAAACAGAAAAGACAAATGATTTCTGGTAAGATATGGTCATTCAGAACAAAATATTTTCATTTTATATGAAATGCCAAGCAAAAACAGATTCATAATAGCTATTAAAAAGAAACAATAATTTGAAAACTCAGCCAGATAAATTTACCATTTCCAACCAATTTTGAAGGTGATAACTCCTCAAGCAAATGATGCTTTTAACCCTTAAACTGCCAATCACAACAATTGCCATCTGCTTGTGACTATAAGTCATTTTTGCAAACAGTGTGGACCTAGATCAGACTGCTCCCGTAGGAGCAGGGTCCACACTGTTTGCATGCACACAAAAATAGTTTGAAAAGTTTGCAAGAATATTCAGCAGACAACATAAACAGACGACATTTTCAGATGCAAAAAGGACCCTGATTATAGATGTACACGGTGCCAGGGAACTGCACGCCCCTTGGATGGCAGACCACAGAAGGAAGTCCAGGTTGGACCTGACAAGCTTGATGTGGTAGCTTCCTTTTGCTACTTAGGAGACATGCTCTCAGCAGCAGGTGGCTGTGAACTTTCAACCACAACACGTGTGAAAACCGCCTGGAAGAAGTTCAAGGATCTGCTACCAATCCTCTCTTCACGCCACCTCTCTTTCAAAACATGTGGCCATGTATACAGCTCTTGTGTGCGGAGTGCAATGCTCCATGCCAGCTAGACTTGGCCATTGACAAAGCCGAACCTCCAGCATTTGCAGCGAAATTACAGGGCAATGATCAGACAGATCTGCAATGTCAGGCCGCAAGACATTGTCACCACCAGGTCCAGTGATCTACTTGTGCGGCTTGGCATTGAGGATCTGGAACTCATTCTGAAGGAGAGAAGACTTCGATGGTATGGACATGTGGAACGCTCCAGTGGTGCAATCAAGACAGCCTTTGACATACAGGTTGATGGAAAGCGTGGGCCTGGGAGGCCCAAAATGACATGGAAGCAGCTGACAGTGAGGGATTGCAGAGTGGAAGCTCTCGGCTATCAACCCTCATGATAGACGTACCTGGAGATCTGGTATGAGATCTGCCATGTGTGCAGCAAGCCAGCTATCTGGAAGGGGGCCCACTGATGTGGATGTTGCCACCTGTACCTGCACGTTAATCAAAAATCCGATTATGATGATGATATGAGGTTAGTCTCGTCAATTTAAGGGTTAACGATGGCGGCTTTTGCAAATTATGGGACAATGTCATAAAGGTACATTTACATGGCAATAGGCTGTTAACACTTATTGCACTGTTTAAAAATTTCAGCAGACAATATTTCGTTCTTTTTTTTTTTTCCTAGGAAACAGGTTTGACATTTTATGTAAATGATCTCCTAAAGACACAATTCGCATGAAATGTCAAAACCTGTTTTCTAGGAAAAATAAGAAAAAACCTGTAATTTTTTTCCTAGCATGCTAAGCATTTAATATGCTGAAAATGGCCCTTAGTTCACATGTGGGCAATGAAGGTTCTGATTATTTTCTGTTTTCAAAGTTAAGTATGCAAATGTAACTTTGCATATGTCATTGCTAGCTTTTCCTATTGGGCTCTGAGTACAATTCTTACCTATGGTGGTGCTGCTCATCTTGGTCTTGTATCTCCAGCTTTCTTCTAGGAGGTAGATGATCTACGGTAAGATCCATATGCCTTTGTGCTCTAATAAGCAAGGATTCTATGATACACACTGAATGAAAGAAAGGAGATATTCCTTCTATTAAAAGTAATCTTATTCTTCATGGATAGTCAAGGATTCATGGTTTCTTCAGATACCTGGCCAAGACTGACCAGACTGCATGGACTGTAGGATGATCTGCATCTTAAACCGACAACATGTCATAATGTTTATTCTCTTATACTGCAGTAAATCATACTCTATTCATTGATAAACTCTACATTACCCATGGAATCTACATAACCCATGGAATCTCTCTGTGACAAAGAAGCCCTGATTTGACTGTGCTAATAAGTAGGCTAAACTGAGCCTTCTCAGCCTGCATTTGGCTTAAGACCTTTTTCTTAAGTCATACATTCAAGTTGTTTAATTTTTTTTTAATTGTTGTTGTTTTTTACAAATTGATGCGGCAGACTGCACACCTAGTTATCAACCCAATCATTGTTGATGGCTATCCTTCACTCTTTAATTGCATGACGGTGACTCGGGCCTCAGACTCAATGATGGCCTCTTTATAAAACTTTAACCAGTGAGTTGGGGCTTGACGATATGTCTTTGGCTTGGCCCGCCGTGGTTCAAATACTGGTTTTCATTTACTCTGGCAAACAGTAGAATTGCCATGAGTACTTGTCTTTGTTTATTATAGTGATTCATTTGATTTTTATGTTTTCGCTTTGATGCATTGACTGAGTTGGAAGCCTTTATGCAAACCGTATTTTTATGTATTTCTGTATTTAGAGTAGCATCAGGACATTGGGTGAAGTTGGCTAGCTGTAAAAGTGCTTTAAACCCCCTGGTAATTTATTCTTCTGACCATTCTAAGGCAGTGGTCCAGGTGTTAGTCTCTTTGTTGCTTTGTGGTTTATTCTACAAGGCGATTTGTTTTAAGTCCTGCCTTGTGTTATGTTGTTCTTGTATTTTTCAGTCCTTTTAGCATTGCGATTACCTTGCTTGGGGAAGAATGAGCTAATCTTAGTGCTTTTCATACATTTATTTGATTTGTGCTTGTTTGGTTTTGTCTGTTTCCTCTTCCTCTTTGTGTCTGGGATGGGATGCAGCTTGTGATTGTGGCAATCCCAAGACTTTTCTCCTACCTTTTTTTTCAGAAATTTTCAAGACTCAGTATGAGATAATTGTGGAATAAAATATATTTTTCTTAATTCTCTGAAGAAACACTGCTGCAGATGAAAGCTCAACCATCTACACACGTCTTTTGGGTACACAACATATGTTTACATGATAAAGCTAATATCCCTTCTTATATGAAGCTAGGTTATAATGAGCCATGTCACTAGGATCTATATTCTTTGCCATTCTTTCGGTTTTTTTTTTTGTGAGTGTTCTTTTTTATATTTTATGACGAACATCTGACTGTTCAAATTTAAAAGGGGAAAAGTCCACCAGAAACACAGGAGAATGGAGATTATCACCAGGGATCAGTTAGTCAAAACTAACGATGTCATTAGTTAATATATCTTTAAAACTTTAATCATTAAATATGGCATATACACTAATATTTTTGCTGAAAAAATGTGAGTAACTTTTACTCACATTTTTAAGCAAAAATACTTGTAAATTAAATATTGTACTTACTAGAACAGTTAATATTTTGACCACTAATGAGTTTGTTAAGCTACTGTTGCTTTGAACAACTTGGCCCAGATTAATAAATGATCTGCTTACCAGAGACGAGGAATACAAAATTAGACCAGAGGCCACTGCTTGCTTACCTGAGTGAGGCAGTCATTGCGCGTGCACACACATACACACACATACACATATATATATTACGTATCTGGCTATTTTTAGTAATTTCTGCAGGAAATATTATTATTTATATTTTCTTACAGGAAATATTTTTTTCTTGAGAATGCTGTAATGCCACACAACGAGTGTACACTATATATTATTGCAAAATTTATTGAAGTCATTTTGAAAATGTCATAAATATATTTATTTTATATATTAGTTAATACACCTTCAGTTTAAAATACAGGTAATATTCTCCTCAAGACTTACAAATCTTATAAACTCATGCTAACACACTCATTTGTTTATCAGATTTGCAAATCTCTATTCTGTATTTTAAGCTCAGGATGTATTATCTCTGTGTATCAACAGATGGCATGTAACGGATTTCCATTACTGCCATGGCACTTAATTAAAATAGTGAATGGTCTTTTTGTTATGATACAGAGCTGGCTGTTTAAATCTGTTACATAATTTTTGTCTCTTCGTAAGTAAGGCACCTTTTCTACTCCATAAGTAAGGCACCTTTTCTACTCCATAAGTACATTTTCTACTTCCATTTGCAAGTAAATATCGTATGATATTAAATAGAAAAAAAAAAATCAAAAGTCTCATGATTCGCACTCACTATCTGACTATAAATAAACCTGATTGAAATAAATATGGCAGAGGTCTAGAGCCAAGGCCAGGTGTAAGCATCTAGTATCTATAAGAGTGAGACCTCAGTCAGATTTTTCAGTGAGTGGTATTCTGTTTAATTGTGGGTTTTCACTGCATACCAAGACTGATAAATCAACACTTAAATGAAAACCTTCAGCCTTTCACTCGAAATAAATATGTTTGCTGGCATCACTATTATGAGCAGCCTGGTTTGATTCTGTATACATTGACTGGTTATTGTCTAGAGCACTGAGCAGACTGCATTGATATAGGAGTTGTCTAGAGACACTGTCATCTAAAAATGAGGTATCAGTAGTGAGCTACAATACCAAACACACCAGTACTCTCAACCTCAAAAGCAGCTTAATTAAAGCCAGATGCTGGCATTCCTGATCCTTTTAAAGTTAACTCATTATGAAAATATGCCTATTCAAATGTACAGAACAATTTTTACCACCAAAAAATGGAAATTTTCGGATAAAAAATTCTTATACTTTTCATATTTCTGCTCAAAACATAGATGGTAGGTATTCATCTGAACTGCCTCTATCAGACAAATCTAATAAGTACCCACAATCTATGTTTTGAGCAGAAATAAGAAAAAATAATGTATACCCTGTAAACCCCAGTTTTACTATATAAAAGTGGGATTCAAGGGAGTCAAAATTATATACGCATGTTTTGGTGATGAGTAGATATTTGTTTGGGAGAAAACAAATGTCTCCCAAACTCCATCATGTAAAAATGAGGTCAAGGTTCTCAAAGTATTATCAACTTTTCATAATGACACAGTGATGTACCTATGCAAGTTACACCAAAATCCATCCATCAATTTGCAAAACAGAGTACACACAAGGCGTTTTCTGTCAAACTCTGAAGCTCTTTGGGGTTATTTGTGATTTTTGAAAAATGGGTCAGGGTCACCAAAACAAATTAGCCATTAAGCATGCCCCACAAGGATGTATCTTGATGAAAATGTGTCAGTTAGATTAAGAAAATTGTCACAATGTGCTGTCACAATGTGCCAAGGCAGATGGCAATCCAGATGATAACAGTATCAGGGCCATGTTGTTCAAAGCGTCGTTAGCTTAACGGGCTTGTTAGTGGTCAAACTCTTAACTATCCTAGCAAGTATAATATCTAATTCACAGGTATTTTTGCTAAAAAAATGTAAGTAGCTTTTGCAAATGCAAAAGTGACTCCCATTTTTTCAGCAAAAATATTTGCTTATATGCCATATTTAATGATCAAAGTTTCAACAATATGTTAACTAACGACATCATTACTTTTGAACAACTGGGCCCTGGTTAAAAACAATACTACAGCTTATCAATAACTTCTGAGCTTCAGATATGTAGCCTAGGAAAATGTGTTTAATCTTTCCTATAGTTAATTAATGAAGCATCTTTATTTTACAAGGCCCAGTTGTTCAAAGCATCGTCAGCCTAACGATCTTGTTAGTGGTCAAAACATTAACTGTTCTAGTAAGGACAATACAAAATTCACAGGTATTTTTGCTGAAAAAATGTGGGTAGCTTTTGCAAATGCAAAAGCTACTCTCATTTTTTCAGCAAAAATATTAGCATATATATGCCGTATTTAAATGATCAAAGTTTTAACGATACGTTAAATAATGACATTGTTAGTTTGGAACAACTGGGCCCAGGTTTTCTGCTTGCAGAGTTTAGATTGTATTGCCGTTGCTTTAAGTGCATCCTTCTTTCCCTTTGGTGGCTTGGATGGAAGGTGTTAGATATATGTAATTGTATTGATTCCTGATCATAGCCTTCCTTTCTATTTGTAAAATTTCAGTATGAATGGTACCAATGAATTTAATCTTTTCTACTCTCTGGGCTAAGTCAACAGAAGACAAAATGGTGACATTTTTCTTTTCTTCCCCCAAATAGCAGACTGAAATTTCATGAAAACATTCTCCATTGGAGAAAACTTGCATGAAATGCCAAAATGTGATCTCTGGGAGAAAATAAGGAAAACACTTCAATATGTGATCTGCTGAAAAATTTACCAAGAGTGTTACATGTTAAAGGGACATCCTCATATCATCCTCCTCACTAACAGAAGAATTGATAAAAATAAGGACGGAGGGTGGGGGGGGATAAGTTTTTTAAATTCTAGAAGGCCAATCTCCCAAAGTATCCATGAACATTTGATTGCAATTTATGGTGAATATACTCCATCTTATGCTACTGTGAATAAGAGGCCAAAGGAGTTTCAATGTGTTAGGAAGTCATCAAGATGATGCCCGTTCAGTATGACCATAACTCTGGATAGAATGTTGTTGTTTTTTTTTTTGTTGTTTTATTTTTAATCCAAAAGTATTGACTTTAGATTTATTTTTCTTATTTCTTCATCAAATGAAAAAAATATTTACCTGATACCAACTCTTATCTAGACCTATGATAACCAAAGAAATTATTGCATCAGCTACTTCTATCAAAATTCATGAACTGGAAGAAACTAGTGATATCTCATATGGTTCCATAGAAAGTATACTTAAAGATCATTACATATCTCAAAGGTCTGTGGAAGATGGTTTCCAAAACACTCACAGCTGAAATGATGGCAAGTTGAGTCATCAAAAGCTACACTGTATTAACTATGTGTAATCAAAATTCTGATGAATTTCACTAGATTATTAACATGTGAAGAAACTTGGCTTCACCTCTATGATCTAGATAGTAAACAAGAGTCAATGGAGTGCAAGCACATGAGGTCACCACAGAATAAAAAGACCAGTGTCTAGGGCTTGCAAGAAGATTATTGCCACTTTGTATTGAGATTCACAGGTAAAATCCATACATATTTTTCCATTGTAGTCCGAAGACCCTTAAAAAAATAACTGTAAAACAGTGCAGACCTAGATCAGACGTCACAGAATGCAGCACCAGATCAGGGTCTCCACTGTTTGCAAATAGTTCAACCATTTTTCTGTAGGAATATCTAAATCATATAGCCTAACATACCTAAAATCAAAATTAGAATCTTCCAATATATTGTGTGGGGGAGTTCTTTCATTCTACAATGGGTTATTTACAACAAGACTGAATAAAAACGTTAAACTATTATACCCTGCCATTATCATGTCACGGGCAGATAACTCTGTCAAATATTGACGAAATTTGCCCATAAGTGATCCAAAACCGGATCTCTTTCACATCACTGCATGTACCAAGTTTGGTTAAAATCCCTTGACATTTATTGAAGTTATCCATCCTTCGGAAAACAAAAATATGGATGTGTCTCGGGCAGACAACTCTGTCAAAATTTGATGAAATTTGCCCATTAGCAATCCCAAACCAGATCTCCATAATATCAATGCACATACCAAGTTTGGTGAAAATCCATTGATGTTTTCTCAAGTTATCATCCGGAAATGAAAATATGGGTGTGTCTCCGGCAGATAACTCCATAAAATTTGACGAAATTTGCCCATTAGTAATCCCAAACCAGATCTCCACAACATCAATGCACATACCAAGTTTGGTGAAGATCCATTTATGTTTACTCAAGTTATCATCTGGAAACGAGAAATGGATGGATGGACGAACATTATTACAGATGGACACTTATTGGGTAGCAAATGTTAAATTTCCATAGACAAAAAGTGCAAAATTACCCAACAGGAGGTAAAGTACCCAACAAAACCCTAATTCTTACTGGGTATTTATTGATGGAATAAAGCTATGCAAAATACCCAGGATATAACTATCCAATGAATGGCCATTTGTTTGCTCGGACGGACACACGAACATCCAACGTGAAATCATAATGCCCAGTCACTTTCATGTGGCGGGATATAACAATAAAAAAGTGAATATTATGCAAGCTTCTTAAAAAAAGTGTGTTAATCAATATGTTCTTGAGCAACAGGAGCATCAGCTAAATTGCAATGGATGCCGTAAAGGAATGTGGGTTTGAAGTGTTGCCAGACCCACATTAATCACAAGACCTTGCACCTAAAATCTCATATGTTCCCAAAACTCAAGCATCTGCCTTGACTTCTACAAACTTCTAAAGAGCCTGGTAGTATTACTGACTTAGTGAGTGCTGAGAGTAAATCATACAAACCTGGATATCTCAATTTTCCAAGATGTCTTCTAGTTTCTGCATAATAAATCATATCTGCCCACATGCCAGCTCCAACCAAGAGTGAAGAGTAACTAAGCAGCTCTTCCTGGCAATGTACCGTCACCAATGGGTTGTAACGCTTTTTACCTAAAACACACAAGAGGGCCATGAAACATCCCTTCTATGTTTGATGGTCTTAGCCTCAAGCATTGCTGATTTATAATCTTGTTTTTTACTGGAGGTCACTGTGACATTGACCATTGCCATAAGTCATCTACTAGTCAAGACCAACATCCCATCTAAGAGTTCTAGCCTCAAACACTGCCATGTATTAGCTTTTTAGTAATAAATGTCACTGTGGCCTTGACCATGACCTTTTCTGTTGTGTCATTTACTGGTGAGGACCAACATCCTTTCTAAGTTTGAGGGTCCTAGCCCCCAGCATTGACAAGTTACCAAGCTTTTCAGTACTAAAGGTCCTGATTACCTTGACCTTTGCCCTCAGAATCATCTACTGGTAAGGACCAACATCTCTACTAAGTTTGAGGGTCCTTACCATAAGCATTGCAGAATTGTAAGCTTTTTTTGGTACTAAAGGTCATGGTGACCTTGACCTTTGACTTAAGTACTAAAGGTCATGGTGACCTTGACCTTTGACTTAAAGGTCATCTACTCTTCAGGTCCATCCTCCCTATTAGTTTGGTAGTCATAGGCCTAATCATTGCCAATGGCTTTTTGCTCTATGTAAAACAAATGACCCCACCCCCTCTGGGCAAGGCCTCTTTTCACCCAGGGGCATAATTTGAACACACTTTTAAGAGGACCTCTAGGCACTGCTTCTTACCAAATATCAAAGGTCTAGGCTTTGCACTTTCAGACAAGAAGATTTTTTAAGTTTTTTTCCTATGTAAGTCTATGTAAAACATGTCGGCCCCCGGTCAGGGCCATTTTTGGCCCCCAGAGCTATAATTTGAACAATCTTGGCAGAAGTCCACTAGGTGAAGCTATGTACCAAATATCAAAGACCCGGGCCTTCTCCTATCAGATAAGAAGATTTTTAAAGGTTTTCTCTACATAAGTCTATGTAAAATATGTCAGCCCCCGGGCTGGGCCATTTTACAGATTCGTTTCCTTGCACATCTTTTACTTCTGAACATAGATTTTCAAATAATGCAGTCACTTCAAAAGCTGACGTCTGCCATATTGTGATGACATTACTGTGGCATTTCAGGGCATCATTTCGTTCAGTGGCGTAAACCTTAACAATGGCATACATGACATCCATTACAACAAGTCCATTTCAAACATGTGAGAATTCTCAATTTTTATCTTACTCTGGGTAGGATAGCTTGGGTTGGATAAGAATTTCTATCCCAGCGTTAAACACAGGATTTCCTTATCTGGTATGCAAGAAATATTTTTGGGAAAGGAACTCTATAAGCACTAAGCTTCCGTTCCAATCCCATAAAGTATTATTGTATGTATATATATTTTCCATGTCATAGATAAATTGTGAAATAAATATGTTTAAACTAAGAAATATTTATCTGGGTATTCCTCTTATCTGTAGCTATTGTCTGATGATAGATGAGGCTGGTTTATGCCATATTCCACTTTTCCTTAGGAGATACTTTCCCATGAAAATACATCACCAATGTGGGATAATGTACCCACAGTCCTTATTTCAGTGAAAACATAATCAATCTGTATAGTCCCACAATCTGATAAGTTTTTGCTGG
The DNA here is from genome assembly GCA_964016985.1 of Anodontia alba. Classification (NCBI taxonomy): domain Eukaryota; kingdom Metazoa; phylum Mollusca; class Bivalvia; order Lucinida; family Lucinidae; genus Anodontia; species Anodontia alba. The sequence continues at coordinate 23,367,406 of OZ024825.1, forward strand.
GCAAACTGAGATATTAATTAACCCATCTTAGTCTTGCAACACCATGAAGGGTAATTGGCAGTGGAGACCCAGATCAGATGCCACAACATATGGCATCTGATCAGGGTCTCCAGTGTTTGCAAACAGTTTAGCGATTTTTTCTCTAAGAACTAAATCACATAGACTGAAATACCTAAAACTGACCTTTGACTCTTTCAGTAGGTAGTGCCAGGGAGTTTATTCAGTCTAAAATGGGTTAATTTTGTCACTTATGGTTTGTTAAGTTAACAAGAATTCCGCGGAAGGCGTCATCGCACCTGCTGGTGCAAAAGTCACAGGAGCCTCAATCAGAATGTGGTTATTAAATAAGTTTATTTCATTCTTAGCAGTGCTTACTTGGAAAACTGGGTTGAAAAAAATGTAGACAAAGTGCCTAGTGGGGCACATATATTCCAGGCCAGTCCCATTCCCTCTAATGGCTATATCTTCAGCACTGACTTTTCGTATCATACAGCCCAATGATAATGGAACGTTGACGTAAAATGTGTAAAAGTCACTGGAGCATGAAATATAGGTCAAAGTCACGGGTCAAGGTACCTGCTAATTCAGTACATCAAGGAGAAGCACAATGCAAGGTATGGTTGTTGTAGGCCTTATAATTGAGGAGTTATCAAACATCAATGTAAAATGTGTCAAATATAGGTCAAGGTCACTGGGTCAAGGTACCTGCCAAGCCAGGGCAATGAGGTGAAGCACTATGCAAGGTTTAGTGGTTGTAGGTCTTATATTTGAGGAGATACCGAACATCAATATAAAATGTGTCAAAGTCACTGGAGCGCACAATATAGGTCAAGGTCACCAGGTCAAGGTACCTGTCGAGTCAGTACATCGAGAAGAAGTGCTATATAATGTTTGGTGGTTGAAGGCCTTACAGTTGAGGACATATGGAAGGGTGACCTAAAAGGTGTAAAAGTCAATGGAGCGTGAAATATAGGTCAAGGTCACCCAGTCAAGGTACCTGCAGAGTCCGTACATTGAGGAGAAGCACTATGCAAGGTTTGATGGTTGTAGGCCTTATAGTTGAGGAGATATTGAACGTTGACGTAAAATGTGTAAAAGGCACTGGAGCTCAAAATATAGGTCAAGGTCACCGGGTCAAGATACCTGCCAAGTCAGTACATATAGGAGAGGCACTATGCAAGGTTTGGTGGCTAGAGGTCTTACACTTGAGGAGATCTGGAACGCTGATGTAAATTATGTCAAAGTCACTGCAGCCAAAATATAGGTCAAGGTCACCAGGTCAAGGTATCTGCTAAGTCAGTACATTGAGGAGAAGCACTTTGCAAGGTTTGATGGTTGTAGGCCTTATAGTTGAGGAGATATCGAACGTCGACGCAAAATATGTCAAAGTCACTGGAGCGCAAAATATAGGTCAGGGTCACCGGGTCAAGGTACCTGCCAAGTCTGTACATCTAGAAGAAGCACTATGCAAGGTTTGATAGTTGTATGCCTTATAGTTGAGAAGATCTGGAATGTCAACGTAAATTGTGTCAAAGTCAATGGAGCGCAAAATATAGGTCAAGGTCACTGGGTCAACATATCTGCCAAGTCAGGAGGTCAGGGAGATGTGTCATGCAAGGAATGATGGTTGTTGTAGAATTGTAGTTGATTAGAATACTAACTTTGACGTAAATGTCGAACTTCGACATAACAGAACTGTTAAGAGACAGACGGACGGACGAACGGACAGACGAATGGAAAAGCGGGCACCTATGTTGCAAAGTCAGGAGGTCAGGGAGATATTTCATACAAGGTTTGATGGTTGTTTAGTCTTGTAGTTGATTAGAATACTAACTTTGACATAAATGTCGAACTTCGACATAACAGAACTGTTAAGAGACGGACAGACGGACAGACGAACAGACAGACGAATGGAAAAGTGGGCACCTGTGTCGCAAAGTCGGGAGGTCAGGGAGATGTTTCATGCAAGGTTTGATGGTTGTTTAGTCTTGTAGCTGATTAAAATACTAACTTTGACATAAATGTCGAACTTCGACATAAATGTTGACAGACGGACAGACGAATGGACAGACATACGGAAAAGCGGACGCCTATGTTGCAAAGTCAGGAGGTCAGGGAGATGTTTCATGCAAGGTTTGATGGTTGTTTAGTCTTGTAGTTGATTAGAATACTAACTTTGACATAAATGTCGAACGTCGACATAAATGTTGACAGACGGACGGACGGACTGACGGACGGACTGACGGACGGACGGACGGACAGAAAATCGGACGCCTATATCGCACCCTGCTACAAGCAGGTGCGATAAAAATGATTTTGATCTGAGGATGTTAACATAAAAAAGCTCCATTTGGGAGGATGAGACCTGAATCTAGAAAAATCAAGACTTTCAATCATACCTATCACTGTAGAAAGGGCAGCACTGACAGCATCATAATTACCAAAACATGCAAAAGCAATTCCATTGCCAGTACCTGAAATATAGGACACATAATTCCAGATAAGAAGAGGTATCCAAATAATACTTTCATTTCTCCATGAAAACATACATTGTGGGTACTCATTAGAAGTGTTAATGAGCACAACAATGTATGTTTTCTTTGAGAAATCAGAAAAGTATCATTATCTTTGGTTTGAAAAAAGAAATTTCTGACCTGGCACTATGGGACAAAACAGTCACTGGTTGTAAACAAGTAGCGACCAGCTAAAGTCATATCAACCAATCACGAAAAAACGCCTAAATAGTTTAGACCCCCTTAAAACCCACTATTATACAGTGAAACTGGGGTTTACAGGGGTATACATTAATTTTCTTATTTCTGCTGAAAACATAGATTGTGGGTACTTTTTAGAACCGACTTGCCAAGGAGGTTCTAACGAGTACCCACAATCTATGTTTTGAACAGAAATATGAAAACCACCAGAATTTTTCATCTGAAAGTTTTCATTGTTTGCTGATAAAATTCTCAATATATTTGAATAGGCATGTTTTCATAATGGTTGATATAAGATGCTTTCTTCTGTTCAACAATAATATTATTTTTTAAACAATTTGTATCTTGTGTTACTCATTAGATGTGTCCTGCTGAGGCAATTTTAATAAGGGCACACAAAATTGGACTTCTATCAAGAAATATTTGATATATATTTTTTTTTTTTTACCCAGCATGCAAAGTGTTAAATTATAATTTACAACACAAGGATGCAATACAACACAATGCCACACTGCCTCATTACATAATAGAATTTCCTTGAATGAGTGTTTTGTCCTGGACACACATATGTGCCACACTAAGCTGAAACCTAATTCAGGCATATGAGGACAGCAAAGGCCCATATCAGCATGCATGTCTGTACAGTCTGATCAGGACAAACACTGTCCACTTATAGAATCACTGGGTACTGAAGAACCCACATTCTACACTGTTTGGAAAGGTGAATTACATGTGGGTTATAAGGCATTAGTAAGTTACTTGAGCCCCTGCTCCTAAACTCCTGTTTCCTTTCCTGTTTCAATTCACAGGCTGCTGTATAAAGTGCACTAATTCATATCATAAACTATAAATCTTGGTAGACCTAACCTGCTGGTATCAATGCAATAGGGATGGGAATTGGTTTTAGATTGATACTGGCATCATTCTCATTTAGTCCTGCTTCTTTCATCATTCTACGCTGTAAACCATTTGTTACTTCATGGAAGAGTCCATCACCACTAACAAGTACTATGCTGAAATAAGCAGAAAAACAATAAGCTCACCATATCTTAGATAGCACATTGTAATGTAATAAGGGCCATGGCAAGCTAAAAAGTGTCTTCAAACATGCATAAAATGCACATATTCAGACCATCCTGAACATGCACAGAGTATCAGCCAAGGTTTTGCTCTCCATTCATACATTCTGTAGTATCCAATGATTCTGTTAGTGGACAGTTCAGGTCCTGATCAGACTGTACAGATGCACATGCTGATGATACTTGAGACATGTTTTTGCATGGAACAGCTCATTAATTTATTAAGCAATTACAGTCAACTCTCGTGATCTAGAAATCCAAGGGACTCTATATAACACTTCGAGATATCCGTACTTCGACATATCAGATTTGCAGAACAGAGGAAAACAATTAATCGAACAACCACCTTTAACAGAATGAATATGTAATTTGACTCCTAAGAGATATATTGAAAATATTGTAAAAAAGAGGTAAAATTCCTCTTTTCCACAATATTTTGTTGCCTGTTGGAAGATCTCTGTGTTAAAACAGGGACCAGATTTTCACTTCCAGATATGCCGTTATTCGAGATAAGCGAAGTCGAGATAACGAGAGTCGACTGTACCTAAAACTAATGTGGAATAAAACATTTGGACTATGAGAGGAATATAAACACATAACCTAAATGATAACTGTATATTCTTTAAGCAAAATTTGACAAATGCAGCCCTACAGAGTTTGAATAATGTGAATAAGGTGATAGAAAGTACAGTCAAATTTCAATGGCTCGAACATCTTTGGGACCATGGAAATTTGTTCGAGAGATGGGTAGTTCGAGCAAATGGGATTTAATCATGGCACCAGGTCAGGAAGCAAATGGCGATAATTTATGGTAATGTTTTCGATCTTCAACAAAATAATGATATGTTGTGTGTACTCATTAGAATCACCTTGATGAGGCAATTCTAATGAGTACACATAACATACAATTTCATAATAAAATAAGAAAATTTCCCTCAATATATGTGTTCTTGAGCTATCGGAAAAATTCTGTAAGGACTCAAAAATGAGTTCGAATAAGCCATGGTAAACGAGCCATCGGTGTTCGAGCCATCAAAGTTCGACTGTACATGTATGAGTGAATTACTGTATTTGGACAGAAAAGCCTAAGCAAAGAATGAAGATCAACACTCAGATCAAATCAAGCAAACAATGAAGACTCAGATCAGGGTCTACACTGTTTGCAATTCTGTCATTACATTTTAGTCAGCTCATCAGGTATTATATTAACTTAATTTGTCTTATTCATGCAATTTCATTGCATTTTATAAACACTAATTAAATATAGACTTTAATGAACAGAGTATAGGATTTTAGAAAAGGCAGTTAGCTATGCTTGTCTTGATGTTCTTCAAGAAAACAAATGTATTGTGGTCTCTTCAGAACAACCTTTTGCCAACAATTTTACTGACGGTCAAAAATGTAAGTTTTATGAAGAAAATAACAAAAAATATATTTGTTATCTCTAAATCCCAATTTTATCTGTTGTTGTGTTGAACATTTAAATGCAGGGAGACGGTGCTTTTCAATTTCAAAATCCTATATAAAATCATGAAATTTTCATCTGATTACAGACAGTCAACTATAAATCTGTTCACCTATTTTAGTCTGGACACCCACAAAAGTGTTATTGGCAAACAGTGCAGATCCAGATGTGGTGTCTGATCAGGGTCTCCAATGATGGAAATAATTGAGCCATTTTCTCCAGTAATGTCTAAATCACATAGCCTGACATAACTAAAATTGAAATTGCACTCTTCCAATATAGTGTAGTAGAGTTTATTCTGTCTGGGTTTAACTATAAACCTACCAGATATTTCAGTGCCTGTCTCACACTACAACTTTCATCCAAGAAAGTTTTCATAACAACTGATGTTTGAAAAAAAAAAGATATTCTAAAAATACAATTTGAACATGATGTAATTAGAAGATTTCCGTACACTGTTGGAGTCTGCAAATAACTGGGTCCCATTCTTTCATTATGTGATGCACCCTTCTTTCATTTTGTGATGCACACAATGAAAGAATGGGAACCAATTATTTGGAAAATTTCCCTTAGCTGTTGATAACATTAACCCAGATCAGCCTTCTCACTTGCACAGACTGATCAGGGTCTTCATTGCCTGCTTATGGAATCAATGGACAATTGTACAGATGAACAGACAATGCTCAGATCAGACAGCACAGGTGCACATGCTAACCTTGGCCTTTGCTGTTTGCTTAGGGCATAAGGGACTTTTTTGCACACTTCTTCATCAATACCCAAAAGCAGCTAAAGTAAACATGCACATCAAAAGTGTAATTGACATAAATAACCATAACAGGATTGTAATGAGCTTTTACAGCTTTGGAGTTGATGACACCCAAAATAATTAAATAGTTTCTTGTCCACATGAATAGCATGCAGGGAATTTTCAGGACTTATTTCTGGGACAAGAGATTGTGCACTTGATCAGCACCAGTTTCTCGGAACAGAAAGTGTGCTCTTTATTCAGGAAATGATAGTAATGTAGAAGGACTGTAATCTAAAAAATATTTACCCATCTATGGTAGTAAGGTCATAATCTGATAATATTTCTTCAGAATGGTGGGCTCTCTCTGTCACTGAAAAATAATTCACAGAAGGACATATACTGTGTAAACACTATATACTGAAACACAATAATTCTTTACTTTAGTTTGTATTAAAATTTGACTGGGTCCATTTGTCTCTGTCCATTTAATTAATTAAAAGAAACATGAAATTGTTATCTTCTGCATTTTTTTTCTTTTATTTTGAAGAGAAAATAAGTTGACATTTCATATGAACTGTGTCCCAAGCAGATAGTTCACATGAAATGTCAAGGCTATCCCCTTCCCCCACCAAAAAAAATCAAATTGTCATCTGCTACAATTTTTCAAGGCACTTCAAGAGTTAATATTACAATGGGGGAGAGATTACTGAGTTTGTACACAAGTCTGGATTTAATTTGCTTTTCTTTGCTAGACAGTTCCAAGCATGTATATGGTAATCACTGGCTGTACATAACCTAATTAGACTGCAGCAACCATTAGAATTTGGGAAGTGCCCGTGTGGCGGAGTGGTAAGTGCTCCCGACTTTAGCTCACAATGTCTCAGTTTCGAATCGGTTGGAGACAGAATTCATCGAGCAAATACTCAGGCCAGTCTACAAATACTATGGCCAGTCTGATCACAGTCTTTGCATTGTAGCCTATGCTGAGTTAACGACCCAAAGTTTCTTCTTACAGACAGCGAAGACTGAATATGCTGAGACTATGCAGATGCATAAGCTGATCTGAGTCCTTGCTACATACATGTGTCAGTTTTCATGAATACCATTGCCCAGGTTCCTAGCGGGCACATGACGAATGACATTTTATCAACTTTAATGCGACATTGTAAAGTCATGTTCTGCTGGACTTCTATTTGTTTACAATAGCCAGCCTTGGTTTCTTAAGGAATGATAGTTAAACACTATAAAATGGCTGCTATCAGTGTTGAACCTAATATTTAAGATGTTTCTATTTGCACACATATTTGCACTTGTATGTACAAAGATGACGTTTGTTATACTTTGTTAGCAGCAGGTTTATAGTGCTCTACTAGATTGTACATTTAGAATGAATCTGGAGCGTTTATTTTCCTGGTTTGTTCAGTGTCTGGATATGTTTGATGTTTATTTTTGCATACTTGCACTACATATAGCAATATATTTTGCATATCAACTATGGAAACCAGAGGACCAATAGTCCTGTAGCTCACCTGAGACCTCCAGTCCTAGGCAGGGATAGACAATCTATGGGTGACAGAACTTTGTGTAGATAGAAACCTTTTGCCATTACGACCAACTGATAAAAGTTTCAAATAAATCCCTTTGAACTGTTACTTCTTACATGTACATAACCATGTAGCAGGTGCAGATTACCCCTTGGGGAAAGTTTTGATGTTGAATGAAACCTTTTGCCATGATGGCCAACTGGTGGAAGTTTATATAAAAAAAGACCTCAGTGAACTGTGATCTTGTACATTCTTTTTTCATGATTTCATACTGTACATAGCCCAGCAGCAGATCAACCCTGGGGATTGATTTTTTGTCAAATAAAAATTTTCATCACTGTAGCCAACTGGTGCAGTTTCATAAAAATCATTTTGAACTGTGATTTGTGATTTTATATAAAAAATTTTCTTGATTTTATACATGTACATAGGCAAGGAGCAGGAGCAGATCATGCCTGGGGCAGAATTTAATGTCAAATGAAACATTTTGTCACTATGACCAAATAGTGAAAGTTTAAAAAAGTCTCTTTGACCTGTGATTTTATACATATTTTTTCCAGTGGGGTCAAATTTTACATTGCCATAAAATAGGTCAAGGATGAGCTGGCTGATCTGCATCTTCAATGGGCCCACATGTAATTTTGTAGCCTCAACTCAGTTATCAGTACTGGCATGCCAATTAATGACATTCATGCCAAATGTTATTGAATAAATTTGTTGCTGGGGACACATAACTTTTGGTGACATGATACCTAACACTTTAACTGTGTGCTGCAAACTGTGACAAACAAAAATATGCCGTAATGATACCAATATAGCAAGAAAGAAAAAAAAAACATCAATCACTGAATATGGTCAAGCAAAATCAACATATTCTTATAAGATAGATGTACCCTTTTGTTTCCATGGCAACAGAAATTAAGTGATGTGAATGCCCCTTCTTATGCACGGTCAAATACTTTAGAACACATTTAAATCAACGAAATAAAACACACTTAACATTTCATGATTCAAATCAGTCAAAACCATATATTTATTTGGCTGGAGTAAACATTTTTACAGTTTTGTTTCCATGGCAACAGAAATTTTAGTCTAGTGTTTTTCTTTTCTTCTTAATTTGTCTTCCATTATTGATAATCAAAGTATTATACTGTATATAGTGATAAAAATAGAATTGCATATTAAACAGGATAAATTAAGTAAAACTGCGTGCTTTTTTGCAATAAAGTTGACATATTTGTTGTCATGGCAACAGAAATTTCTGTGTTATGGAGATTTTTATTCATAACTTTGTGCTACAGTATTTCACAAATATAAAACTAACAAATGGGAATGCTTTTAGTTGCATTGCTCCTAAATTGCAGCTATGAAATTGAATAAAAACAAACAGTTTTACAGTACACTATGCAGTGTATTGTTGTTGCCATAGCAACTGTAGTGATTGGTTTTCAAACTTCTTGTTGTTTTTGAAGATGTACCATGCTGACTTATATTTACAAGCATTTTCATCAATATATTGAATAGGGCAGATTTTGGTCATTCCTGAACCAAACCCTTTTAGAACAAGTATGGTAAGAAGTTGTGTCTATTGTCACTAAGTATTGAAATAGGCAGACAGACACCTCAAGCTGTTCAAATTTAAGGACAACTACAAAGAGGAGATACAGTGTCCCAATATTTTGGTTAAATATGGTATATAAAAGACTTCATAACAGTTGCACCAATGCTCATAGCTCAAGGTTACTTGAACATTGTTCTTGATAAGATGTTTTTTGTTGTTGTTTTTTTTCAATCCAAAAGTATTGCTATATTTCTTATTTCTCCATGAAAACATAATTATGTTGTAAGTGAGGCACTTCTAATGAGTACCCACAACATATATTTTCATGGCGGAGTAAGAAAGATATTAACCTGATACCCATTCTTACCTAGACTTAAGCTTGAAGCCTATGCATGTATTGATCTTAATCCTTGTCCTGCTGAACCCGGATATACCCTGCCTTTGCAAACAGTGAAGATCCAGATCAGCTGGCTTCTGAAGAAGCCAACTGATCTGGATCAGCACTGTTTGCCATAAAGTATGTGTATTTACATCAACAATCTGGATCAAGTAATGTAATTGGCTGAAAATTTGAAAAGGGTGTAGCATCTTAAATTATTCAGCAGGACAAGGGTTAATACCTACTCTTACTAGACCTAAGCTTGAAGCCTACATGTATTGATCTTAATATTTAGCAGGCTGGGTAAAAATTTCAAAAGACAGTATTCTGAAATATTTTTTTTTTTACTTTTATTTTCAGAAAATAGGCCTTACAATTCATGCCAATTCATGCAAATTGTTTCCTTAGGAATCCAGAAAATAGACGTTGCACGAAGAGAGACAATCTACATAAAATGGCAAAGCCAACTTTCTGGGAAAAATAAAAAAAAATATCACCCTTTTGTCATCTACTGAATTTGCCCAGAGATTGGTAAAGAAGACAACCTGCTGGTACTCCATTTACCCTAAATATTTGGTCAGCTTAACTTCTTACCATGTCCTAAATTCTGAACAATTCTGTTTCACTACCTCCCGATATGTTTACAAACTGCTAAACAAGTGGCAAACAGTGTTTGTTTGTGTTGAGGTTTTACGGCCCAGTCAACCCAATGGGGTCATGTCGAGCGCGGTCAGTTTACCTAACCACACGTTTACTGGGCAGGCTTAGTCCTCTAAGCGGTTAACCAGTATTGTGCACATTCGCCAGAAACTGACAACTGCCCTTCTTGAATCAGCGGAAGGGAGAGAATGACCGTAGAAAATATTTCATGATCAATCTCCACGAAAGAATGTTGTCGACCTCGGCGGGGGTTGAACCCGCGACCTCCTGGTCTAGACAAGAGCTTGCATTAAGGGAAGTCTGGGAATCAGAGACTCCCAAGAAATGCCCTGGGATGTCCAAAAATCAGTGCCAGGAAGTCTGGGACTCCCAAGTTTTAAAGATATCTGACCATTTATAAAAAGAATTTAGGAAGAACGTAGTTTAACCCTTATCCTGCTGTACACGACAACCCCTACCTTTGCAAAAATACCATAATAGTTAAAATCCCATTTAAAAACAATTATTTCACATTTTCAAGATTTTCTGATCTTCGCTAGGAATGTATGAAGAAATAAAGGTACATTTAATTCACTTTTCTTTTTCTTTTGGCTTTTTGGTTTATAAGTGGTACATTTGTTAATATTGAGAACCTCAAATTTTTTACACAAGAAGCTCAACAGCTCACCCCAATAAAATCATCAAAGACGCTGCATAATACCCCACCACTATATGGTAACAATACCTGTAGAGAAGACGGCTGTGTTTGAGGTGTAATCATTACGAAAACACGCCTATTCAAATATATAGAAAATTTCATCTCCAAAAACTGAAAGTTTTCGGATAAAAAAATCTGATATTTTTCATATTTCTGCTCAAAACATAGATTGTGGGTACTCGTTAGAACCGCCTCGGTGAGGCGGTTCTAACGAGTACCCACAATCTATATTTTTGAGCAGAAATAAGAAAAATAATGTATACCCCTACAAACCCCAGTTTTACTGTATAAAAGTGGGGTTTAAGGGGGTCAAAATTATATAGGCATGTTTTCGTGATGTAACCCTACCAAAACCTTAGTATACTGTAACCAAAAAACACTATCATGTGCTGCATCACGTCATGATCAGATGCAAACTGTAGGAGGAATTATCTGGAAACAAAATCAAGTCCGAAAACTTGATGTACTGTAACCTTGAAATAATATGAAAATTTGGTGTACTATAAGCTGTCCTCAATTCTCCACATCTTCTTTCTTTCCAACAACATACAAATAACAGCATGATCAGATGATAGCAGGATTGAGCTGGAAATGAAATCATTCTTGAACAATCTTTAAAGAGCTATGACTCTATCAAAATTTGGTGTACTGTAAGCTTGAAACATTATGCACTGTATCACCTTATGGTTTAACCATAAGGTGATACAGTGTCCACTGAGTTTCAAAGCAATCCAATGAAAACTTGTAGGAGGATTTATCGGGAAATGAAAGTCGTCTAAAAAATTGTTAAAAAAGTGTAATAACTCTATCAAAATTTGGTGCAGTGTAACCTCTAAACAATATATGCTGTACCATTTCATGGTTAACTGTCCACCAAGTTTCAATGGGGTCTGATGAAAACTGTAGGTGGAGTTATCTGGAAACAAAGTACAGAAAGACAGAGGGACAGACAGACGCTGAAAGGTATACAGTAATACCCTGCCACTATTGTGTGGTAGAGTATAACAAGAGCTCCGCAAGTAGGCCAATAATCAGATCTAACTCCTATACTGACACAGAGTAGGGCTGATAAGCCCAGAAAAAAAAGTTTATATGGATGGACAGACAGACATAGCTAAAATATTTGGTGGACTGTAATCTCAATACAAAATGCTCTGCTTCACATCAGGGTCTAACCTTTGAGCTTGCTGGGATGTAAACTTTAGGAGGAATATTGGTCGACTGTAACCTCGAAATGGTATGTGCTGCTCCACATCACAGTGCAACTTTTTTACAATGTTTCAGCTTAATCTAATGTAATTTATAGGAGGAGCTTATATAATTTTCAAACTGGTATAATGTTAATATTTCAGGAACTGTATCTTTGAAATAATATGTGCTGCTCCATATCATGGTCTAACTATAAATCGAGTTTAAGCTTGATCGATTGTAAACTGCAGGAGGAGTTAGCCAGAAACAAAGCATTTACAAAAATTTTCAAAGGGATATACCAATGGTACTATCTGGTGGACTGTTACCTTGAAATAATATGCACTGCTTCACATCATGGTGCAACTATTAACAAAGTTCCGTAATGTAATCCACAGGAGTTAGCCAAAAACCAATTTTTTACAGAAATTTTCAAAGGGGCTCAACTCAGTTAATATTTAATATTTGGTGGACTGTGATCTTGAAATAAAATGCACTGCTCCACATCATGGTCTAACCATAAATCAAGTTTCAGGTCAATATGATGTAAACTGTAGGAGTTAGCCAGATATGAAAAGTTTACAGAAATTTTCAAAGGGGTATAACTGTTGACATTATTATTAACATTTGGTGGACTGTAACCTTGAGACACTATTGCACTGCTCCACATCATGATCTAATTACATGTATATATCAAGTTTCAGCTTGGTTGGATGTAAACTGTAGGAGGAGTTAGCCAGAAACAAAATGTTTACAAAAATTTTCAAAGGGGCATAACTCCATTAATATGTGGTGGACCCTTTACCTTGAGACAATATGGGCTTCTCCACATCATGATCTAGCTATATCTCAAGTTTCAGCTTGATTGCATGTTAACTGTAGGAGGAGTTAGCCAGAAACAAAATGTTTACAAAAATTTTCAAAGGGGCATAACTCCGTTAATATGTGGTAGACCCTTTACCTCGAGACAATATGGGCTTCTCCACATCATGATCTAGCTATATCTCAAGTTTCAGCTTGATTGCATGTTAACTGTAGGAGGAGTTAGCCGGAAATGAAATGTTTATAAAAATTTTCAAACTGGCATAACTTCGTTGATATTTGGCAGACTGTAACCCCAAAACAATATGCACTGCTACACATCATGGTCTAATAGTTACTACATATCAAGTTTCAGCTTGATCTGATATAAACTGTAGGAGGAGTTATTTGGAAATGAAAAGTTTACAGACTGACATACAGAGGGACAGATGCTGTGGGGCATAACATAATAAGTCCCATTTTTCAAAAAAAGGGAATATGGCTAGTTTAAAATAGAACAACTTTCAGGTAAGTTTTAGAAAGAATTCAGTCTTTTAACATACAAAACTTTATTAATGCACTAAATAAGGCTGCTAAAAACACATAGTGTGATAATTCAAAATAAATTTTGTTATTTTTGCACTAAAACATATCATGTGGGTATTCACTATTATCACGAGACAATTCCAATGAGTACCCACAGGGTTGTTTTAGGTGCAAAAATAACAAGCCTGTCTTCTGAATACTTCCTTAACCCTAGGTCATGCTGAATCCGGATATGCCCTGCCCTTGCAAACAATGTAGATCCAGATCCAGTACTGCATGGTTTATCATTCAGTATGTGAATTTATGTCAACAATCTGGATTAACAATCAGGATTAAGTAATCTGACTGGCTGGAAATTAGAAGTGGGCATGGCATCTCAATCTATTCAGCAGGGCAAGGGCTAATCAGTACACTTCAACTTCTTTATAACATGGTTTATTATAACATGGTTTTGGATATAACACAGTTCAAAGATGGATCCCAAAAATGTGCAGATTATATTGAAAAATGACCATAAATGGTCATTTTTCAATATAATCTATACATTTTTGTTTGGATATAACACGGTTGTTTAACTAACACGGTTTATGCTATGGACCCCAACAAAAGTGTTATAAAGAGGTAGTGGTGTACCTTCTTTATTTATGAAAACTGAGTTGCCAGCATTTTTTTTACCTCTGATGCTTACCTATTACATCTGTTTCAACATGGGCAGTTTTAAAAATTCCTGCCACAGTCTTGCTGTAGATTTTCTTTCCATGACCATTCCCACTGACAGGATTAATCAGTACCAGAACTCTACTTGGTCTCTCTTTCACTAAAATTCATTTATGTATATACATGCTTAAGAAACATGGGTTTTCAACTACAAAAGCAGTAAACAGCAAACTTCCAAAACAGCCTCTGAATCCAGGACCCAGTTGTTCAAAACTTAACCAAGTTGTTAGCTAACTTGATGTTAAACTTTCTGTCTTGAAATATGGCAAATACATTGATATTTCTGCTGTAAAAGTGTGAGTAGCATTTGCATTGCAAAAGCTACTCACATTTTTGCAAAAAACATATCAATGTATTTGAAAATACCTTAGCTACTACAATTAACTAGGTTTTCATTAATGAGCTTGTTAAGCTAACAATGCTTTGAACGACTGGGCCCAGAACTTCATCTGTTCTACAACAACTCTAAATGTTCAAGTTCTTAATATTATAACTGCAATATAAACATATGTGCAGGTAAACTAGTTTTTTTGCTGTATAAAAATAGACTCATCAGAAGAATCTCACTGAGGCACTTTTAATGAGTACCCAAAACATATACATTTGTATTCTTGTATAGCTATAAGAAACTCATCAACAAGAGATATTGTACTTTATGACAGCCAACCAGGTCAACCTGTCAAGCAACACAGTCTGATCAGTCTTTGCTGTCCACCTGACATCTGTAATCTTTGGGTTATCAGGGTTTTACTTAATGATTTAATTTTGGTATGCTAACAGTCTGTGGTCAGGTTCATAGGGACACAGGTCATGGATTTTTTTCGATTAAAACAGAAATATACAAAATATTACTTTCAGTGTAGTTGTATGACAATCGTACAACTACCCTGAAGGTACTATTTTGTGTATTTCTGTTTTAATGGAAAGAAAATGTCCATGACCTGGGTACTATGGTCAGGTCCTCATTTTTACTTCATCATAACATCTCCAGAGAAATATACCTTGTGGCAATCATAAGACTTTAATGAGTACTGACAATGTTTGGTTTTGTAGAGAAGTAAGAATATATCTAGATACCCACTCTTATATGGAGCCATGTCACACTGTTGAAATGCTCATTAATATTTTTTTTTTTTTTCTTTCTGGTAATCCATTAATGAGTTAGAAAATCTCTATGCAGAGAAACCTGTTATGTGTAGCTGAAACTGTATTAGGATTAAGTTTGAGATCTGGTGCCAGTAAAACCAGGTTTAACAGTTTCAACACTGTGGACCAGCGCAGATGCCTATGCAGTGTAAATCCAGATGAGATGGATCATAATGAGCATATAATAATGAGCCATCTCATCAGGATTGACACTGTTTGCCACTGTTATTGATTCTTGACTGAAACCCCTATTCACAAAAATGGATGTGTCCAAATTCAGAGATGGAAGAGTCCATGTCAGAAAATCAGGGATGAAAGGTTGTATTTCTGTTGCAATTTCTTCTCTTTTTCTTCATACTGTTTTTGATGACATGTTCATCGCTCCAGAATAGGCACTTTTTTTCCAAGCAAGAAATATTGGTACTTTTCTTACTTCTTCATACAAACATATGTTGTAGTACTTATTAGAAGTATTTCCATGGAGAATTTTGATTTGGTATCAGTTTTACTGCCCTTTCAAGACTATTTCACTTATATATTTCACTTATATTGAGACGATTGTTCATCAAAGGTGGGCAAAAACTGGAGAACCCGCAGAAAAGCAGCCTGCCCATCTGTAAGCAGAACTTGGCTGTCCCACATGACCAGAGCAAGGCTCGAACCACAGCGTTGAGAAACCTAAAGGATTACGAGTCAGCTCTCTTATCCACTAGGCTACAGGGCAAGCTATTCATGGAAAAATAAGAAAGAACATTACTTAGATACCCCCTCTGATCTGGAGCTATGATGTCATTCAACCCTTATCTAGTGCCTTTGCAGGATTCTGTTCCATGACTGCGACCTTTCCCATAGCTACATATAAGAGGGGGTATCCACATAATATTTTTCTTTTTTCTCGACGAAAACATATGTTGTGGGTACTCATTAGAAGTGCCTCGCCGAGGCACTTCTAATGAGTACCCACAACATATGTTTTCATTGAGAAATAAGAAAGATATCAGCATTTTTTTTTATTTATGAAAAAAGTGCCTTATCTGTTGCTATGCTTTCCTAGGTTCTCCAGATTTACATTTGGACCATAATGGCTATCTACAGCTCACCCAGCAAAGACTCTTTCCAGACTGCATGGATGTACAGGCTGATCTAATTCTTTGTAAAGAGAACATGTCATAAGGTCCACTTTCACACATTGCAACTGGCCAAAAATACATAAAACTTCAAACAAAATTACCTTTCTCTAGAGCTTCTTCTATTTTCCTAGTCCACACTTCTCCATCCTCTGAACTTCCCAAGAACTGAACAGTAGCCTGTTTCAATATATAGTTCTTTTTATGTTTGACATAGATCACAGTGAAACCAACCACCACAACAGCTTCACCATGGGCTCTTCCTGTTATCTTACTTACACTTAATATTTCTTCTATAGGAACACTAACTGAAAATAGAAATGTGTTTGTAAAATACTATGTCCCCAACCACTTGTATGCTTTTTGGTTAGCTTGGAGTTAAACAGCCCAGTCAACACTATTTAGGTCATGTCAAGCCAGTCAGTTTACCTAAACACATTTTTTCTGGACAGGCTTAGTCTTCTAAGTGGTTAACCAGTATGTGCATACTTCTTGAATCATTAGATGGGTGGGAATGACTGTAGAAAATATTATTTGACCAATCTCCGCAAAAGAATGTTGCCGGACACAAATTACTTGTCAGCTGCGCATCTGAATGAGCCACCCAGGCTAACCAAGTATATGCTTGTCCATACAAAACACCACAGGTACAAATGGACATCTCTGACAAAGCTGATCAGAGTTGTTGTTCAAAAATTTATCAGCTGATCCTCAGCCCCAATAAGCTCACCAAGTTTCAAGGCCCTAGTTCAACATTTATCAAGATATCTTGCTCCCAAGAAAATTAAGTGAGATGAATGGACGGAAGAATGAATGGACGGAGGAATGACCCAATAGCAAGATGATCGTCAAACTCCTTTGAATCTGGGGGCATAGGCAATCAAGGAATATCCAAGTAAACAGGTCTAAGAAAACTGGAGAAATAATTCTATACAAAAAAAAAACAAGACTATATTTGATTTGGTAATGTTTCAGGTACGTACAGAAAACAAAGACAGGCTGCTGAAAAATGGTACTAGTAGTTCACATGAATATGTTTTAATTGAAAAGTGGTACCAGCAGTTTGTAAGAATATGGCTTAATTAAAAAGTGGTGTCAACAGTTCCTATGAATATGGCTTAACTAAAGCTGTTACCAGCAGTTCATACGACTATAAAGTAATAGAATATAAACATTAAACTATAATACCTCACCATTTTCGTGTCGGGGGCAGATTACTCTGTCAAATATTGACAAAATTTCCCAAACCAGATCTCCTTCATATCAATGCATGTACCAAGTTTGGTTAAAATCCCTTGACATTAACTCAAGTTATCGTCCGGAAACGAAAATATGGGCATGTCTCAGGCAAAGTTTGACGAAATTTGCCCATTAGCAATCCCAATCCAGATCTCCACAATATCAATGCACATACCAAATTTGGTGAAAATCCATTGTCATTTACTCTAGTTATCATCCTGAAACAAAAATATGGGCATGTCTTGGGCAGATAACACCATCAAAATTTGATAAAATTTGCCCATTAGCAATCCCAAACCAGACCTCCACAATATCAAAGCACATACCAAATTTGGTGAAAATCCATTGATGTTTACTCAAGTTATCATCCAGAAACGAAAAACGGACAGACGTACGACTGAGGGACGGACAGACAGACACACGGACATCCAACATGAAACCATAATACCCCTCCACTATTGTGTGGTGGGGTATAAAAATGGGACCAGCAGTTCATATGAATATGGCTTAGTTAAAAGTGGTATTGGCAGTTCATATGAATATGACTTAATTGAAAAGATGTACCAGTTTATATGAATATGGCTTAGTTCAAAAGTTGTACCTGCAGTCCATATGAATATGGCTTAATCGAAGAATGGTACCAGCAGTTCATATGGATACGGCTTAGAGGATAATGTGTACCAGCAGTTCATTAGAATGTACCAGCAGTTCAGATAGCCATATTCATATGAACTGCTGGTACCACTTTACAACACATTGAATTATAATTACATATATAAAGCTCCAGATGTGAGGGGGTTATCAGGTAAAACATTTTATTCCATCACGAAAACATGCCTATATAATGTTGACCCCCTTAAACCCCACTTTTATAGAGTAAAACTGGGGTTTACAGGGGTATACAATATTATTCTTATTTCTGCTCAAAAACACAGATTGTGGGCACTCGTTAGAACCGCCTCGCCGAGGCAGCCCATAATCTAAGTTTTGAGCAGTAATATAAAAAATATCCGAATTTTTTATCTGAAAATTTTCAGTTTTTGGTGGTAAAATTTTCAGTATATTTGAATAGGCGTACGTGTTTTCGTAATGATTTGCCCATGAAAACATGGTGTGGGTACTCATTAGAAATATCTCAGGGACAACACATGAGGTACTTCTGATGAGAACCCACAACATACGTTTTTGTGTAGAAATAAGAAAAATATTTATTTGCTACTCCTCTTAACTGATGCTATGAAGATCTGACACTTTTGCATAAATACTTTGCTTGTCAAGATTACAGCATCACTGTATATCATACCTACTTTTTTTATCACTTGTGTCACCTCTCTTGATCCAAGAAAATTTTGTTGATGACAATGATACATCATATAACACCTTCCCAATCATGAAAGTTCCTTTTAGATAGGGTTCAATCACTGGAGCAGGATCAGGGGACCCACTTAGGTCTGCCTCAGCCATTTTACAACAGCTGTCCTAGTGAATGACACCTTATTTTAACTCATCTGAAAAGAAATCAGATGTGAAAATCAAAGAAACAACTGTCACAGCTCCAGATAAGACACTTTTCTTTTTCAAACAAAAAGTATTTATATTATTCTTGTTTCTCAACAAAGACAAATGTTGTGGGTACTCATTAGAAGCCCCTCAATGAGATACTTTTAGTAAGTACCCACAATATATAGTTTTTGCAGAGAAATAAGAAAACTGTGAATACATGTACTACAGTATCTTGAGCTACAGGTCCTTAGGGTGTGAAATTTTAGCAGCTTTTGAACCTCTGAAGATAAACATATAAAGTTGGTATAATGTCATTTTATTATTGTATTTTTAATCTTTTGCTAATTACAAAATTTACTCCATGGTGTTTTGAAATGACTTACTACACCTGAAAATCAGTGCAGAGGCTTGATCTTAAAGTGATTTTGTATAAATATGCATAAATTATGCAAATCAATTAAAATTTTCTGTATGAGAGTTGGCCAGAGACATATTCATTGTTATACAAAATGCCAGACAATTTACTAGATATGCACTGGTCACTTTTATTTACAATAAAAAATGCTCATTTTCTTCCCTTTTGGTAGGCAAATTTAAATAATAAAGAAAAATTTTGTAAACAGTCAACATTTGACCCAGTGGGCACATAACGTTAAGACAACGTCGCATCAACGTCGATGCAACGTCATTACGTTGCATCGACGTTGATCCGACATTGTATAAACGTCATGTGCCCACTGGGGAATAAGCTGGTCAATAATTACAAAAGGACAAACTACCCTCTTTTATTATATGGTAAAAGCAAATAATTAAAAATATTATTTTTGTAATTTAGCATGTGATTTTTTAATTTAAACAGTCAGCAGCACAATCTCTACAAGTTAAAACCAGAGGACCACAGCATGGTCTGATCCTGTAGCTCACCTGAGACTATTTTTTTTTTTTTCTGAGCAAGCTTTGGTAACATTTTTAAATAATAAAACATATGGGCATGGTAGCCAGTACAGTTTGAAAAATAGCCATCAGAAGAGATGGCAAACCTCCCCCCACCCCCACCCACCATTTCTTGGTGTATATTTCAATCACAATTTCAATCAGATATCAAGGAATACTGAAACAGAGCAAAGGATGCAAATAAAGATGAATCTGAACAGATGCAAATATAGTATGGAATGTGACCAAAATAATAAGTGAAAACAATAATAGGTGTACTGTAAATGATTTTACTTTTGCATTTTCTTTTTTTCTTTTTTTTTTTTTTTTTGCCAAAACTCATCTATCAGTGACTTCTGATGTGATTATTTGCAGCCTACAGGATACACAATATTTACAAATACTTTGAATTTGTGAGCATACTACATATGCAGAAATAATAGCAAAAATAAATGCATTGTAAAGGTAAATAGGTAAAGGTATTTGCTACATGTTTATTGGGGTAGAAAATCAAAATGGCAGAAGTTGTCCTTTTCAGATGTGACCTACATGTACTTGACCTGATAGATGTAAAAAATTATCAAGTTATCTCAAAAAGTATGGTAGTTATGGCCTGCACAAGATTTGGGCATTAGGGCAGATTTACATAAATACATGCCATTAAATGGAGAAAGTGAGAGTACTCTTGAACATGGCATGCCGACTGGTCCTTATCTATGCCTTTACCAAATATTATCGAAATAGTTCATACCACAAGTACAAGAATAAGGCTTAGAAATTTGTTCAGGGGAGGTAACTAGAAAACAGCCACTGAAGAGGTTGTCCTTTTTGCATACATCATACTTACTTGTTCTTATTTATGCCACTAGAAAATTTTATCAAAATATTTGACCTAGAATTCATTTATGAATCATTTTGAAGGTGACGGGTGTGTTGGCCGAAAGGGGGGAGGGGGGGGGGGGCTCAGGTCTGGGTGTAAATCTGCGTCTGACACAACAGTTAGGTAAAACTGGGCCTGCTCAATATGACGCTTGCGTCAACTATGCTTTCTTGTTTCAATGTACTGAGAAATAAACTTTCAAAAATTATGTTTTTCGTTCATTACAGGGCTGCAAAAAAAAAAAAAAATGAGCAGTTCTAGCTTTTTGACATTTTCATCTTTTATATCTAACAGAAGTACGCGATTACTAGCTTTGATTTCAGACTTCTTGAAAAATCAAAATTACCTTTTTTGACCAATGTTGAAGTAAACAACATCACAAACAAATTATCCGGGTCGAGTTCAATATAAACAAGTATTAGTTTCGCAAAAGCAATTGTTGAGACTCACTCTGAATGCGGAGCAGTATGATCACGAGATTTCTGACAAACTGACAATTAATTAGATGTACACATACGGCTCGTTAAGTACCGACTGGGGTCTCATTTCAGAGTACGCAGGGTGATCCTGTACGCCAATATAATAGGGACTTACAATGATTATAAAAGTATCTGGCACTGATGCGCAAAACCACGCCAACGATGCTTTGTCGCACGCCTATAGTACATTTGTGCAAGCGGCTGAGAAAATAGACATTAGAACATATGCAAACAGCAAAGATCCAGACCACCCTGCGCACCCGCGCTCTCCAGTCAGGGTCTTCGCCGTTCGCCTACACAATATAGGGACCTTATTGAAGATATATGTGATAGCGAAAATCTTGTCTGGGGTTGGCCACTTGTACGTGCCCTAAGGATCTTTTTGTCAGCCGGCGGTCGCCTTATTTCCTTCTAATCAAGTAGATATCCCATACCCAGACAGATACATTAGTTTCCTATTGGTCAGATGAGTAACAATGTCCTTATTACTCAGCGTTTATTATTATGCAGCTTAAACTTTTACCACTCCACGGTCAACTTCAGCAGATTTATTTTATTATTATTATTATTATTATTATTATTTTCAGAGAAACAGGATTTGACATTGGAGACAATTTGCATGAAATGTCCAATTCTGTTTCCTGGAGAAATAAGAAACTTGAAATAGTTGAGATGTCGTCTGCTGAAAATATTATCCAGCATGTTATATTACATTAGTGTTATTATTCTTTGTATACTAGATAATAAGATGATGCTGACAGAAAAATTGCTACAATAAGATACCTATATGTATCAGTGCCTTCCCCCAATGTTTTTCCACAGGTTTTATGGTAGGGGAAGGGTGTGAGCTCGCGCGACTATCCCGGCAATTGCAAGTAATCTCGAGCGAAGAATAATGTTTATAGTCGCAGAAGGAAGTACACACAGTTCCTATATCATAAAACTCGTATTTCTATAAATTTAGTTATTTCAAAGAAACCCATTTATGCAGTTAAATTCACGTTTTAAGATACAAATGTGAAAACGTACACCGTACTATCATACTACAACGAAATAATCGCCAGGAGTAATATAACTGTCAGTTTCGGATGGATATCAATATCATCACGAAAACATGCCTATATAATTTTGACCCCCTTAAACCCCACTTTCATATAGTAAAACTGGGGTTTGCAGGGGTATAAGTTATTTTTCTTATTTCTGCTCAAAACATAGATTGTGGGTACTCGTTAGAACCGCCTCGGCGAGGCGGTTCTAACGAGTACCCACAATCTATGTTTTGAGCAGAAATAGGAAAAATATCGGAGTTTTTTATCTGAAAATTTTCAGTTTTTGGAGATGAAATTTTCTATATATTTGAATAGGCGTGTTTTCGTAATGGTTTTATGCGTTTCGAACATATAGTATATGTACATATGGCACTTTAATAAATAAATTACTTACTTAACTGTCTGGCAAGTTCGCAGATCGCCAAAGTGCTCGTGCAATTTGATTCATCATCACAAGGTATAGCAATTATTCAATTGATCTGCACGTGCCGAAAGCGCCATACTCTTGCAATTACTGACAGTCTTTGCGACGTGCTGTTATGGCCTGGACAAAAAACAAGTACAAGTTTAACTTATGAATGCTGTTTTGAATAGTGCACGATGATTGTGTAAATAGTGTTAGACAGCAAAGCCAGTGAGATATTCTCTTATTTGATGTCTAAATCAACTTGCATTAACTTTTATGCGAAAAAAAAAAAAGAAAAAAAAAAAAAAAAAAAAAAAAAATGCTTGTCAACTAATGGAAGAAAACGAAAGTGTGTTTATTGAATTGCGACTACTCGCTGTAGGGCTTTTTCATGTTTGCCTGTTCTTTGTTTTACTGAACATGTCTTTGATGGATCCTGTCTAGCATTGTGATAACCTCGGCGTGAAGAGGCAGCTTATTACTTGGCTTTTCCTTGATTTATGGCATGTCACGTTGCATGTCAGTGTTTGTTTGCTCTTTATCATGGTGTCATTGAGGCTTTTCCAGGACGTCTTCTCTTACTATTTTACATAATATTTATAATGACACGATGACAGCAATTAGTTAAGGAATGCTATGGAAGTCTGTTACCTCAAGAACTCCAAGGATATAAAGAGAAATACATACAATTTCATGTATCGTCCGCGCATTCATATGTCGTGCAAAATTATTGAAAACGGTTTCAGGCTTATCAAAACTGATTGCGAGTTAAAACCTCATTTTATGGGGATTTTTTTTTTTTTTTTTTTTTATAAATTGAAAAAAAAGTTTGATCAGTATATGTGGCTCAAATCCACGGTGCCAAAGTAAGGAATCTTCTGCTATGCTGACTGGGATTAGTCAGCCTGGAATTCTTAGAAATAGGAAAATACATACATATATATATATATCAGATCAGACTGCAATTTTCACGTCCAGTTGGCGTTTTTGAGGAAAGACCTGCAACGCAAATATAAAGTATAATTTTCTTGATAATCCAGTCCAACTTTCGTGGCATTGTTGTGTCTGTAATTTCAAGCAAAGGATGATTTTTGCATTAAAGTGAAAACAAGATGGCGACTGACTTTCAAACTAAACCACGCCTCCAGAAATTCATGCACGAGGCGTGGAACGATTTTGCTAGAGAATCACAACGGTTGAATGTGACAATTCAAAGGTAAAACACGAATGAAAATGTAATAAACAGTTTATTTGGTTGTTTTGATTGATGACGGAGAAATAATTCACGCGTGTTCTAAGGCTTTCGTGTAAATAAAACTCGTTCGCTTCGCTCACTCGTTTTTTACGCGAAAGCCTTAGAACACTAGTGAATTATTTCTCCGTAATCGATCAAAACAACAAATAAACTCTATATAATGAACGTCAAAAAGATTGCCTTTTGAAATGTTTAAAAGAGTACATTACAATTTAGAAAATGGGAGTCTCGGGGTTTTTTTTATTGAGACTCTTCATAAGCCATAATGAAGTGTGCAGCACTGCTTATGCCCTCTATCAGAACTCAATTTTCAAAGATAACACACTGAGCCCAATGATCCCAAAGGAAATGAAATATAATCTGCACTATAGTGAAGTATGGGGAGACTTTCTACGGCCGCCACACGGCACTAACACCAGCTTCAGTGTAGCAAAATAAACGTAAAAAAGATTGCCTTTGGAAACAAAGTATTCATTAGAGATTGGACAAGAAAAACGCCTAACGGCATTATGGACGGGATATTTAGATAATGAAGAAAGAAATAGTTGTTTCTCTTGCATGGGAAACATCTACTGGTACTCCTCTTCATCCCTACCAAACATGAAAGCAATCCACTGAAGAATAAAGGTACGAGTAACATACAACATTGAAGAAAAGATTAATAAGCAAAAGGTTAACATGGGACGACGCTCGACGCCAGCCCGCCCTTCCGGACATCGCTATCTTAAATGGGTGTCTCGGTTTTATGGAGACTCTGGCTAAGCAGTGATGAAGTTTGCATCTCTGCTTACGCCCTCTTGTGTATTCATGAGCAGAACTCTATTTTCAAAGATAACAGAATGGGCCCAGTGATCCCAAAATAAATGAAATATAATCTGCACTATGATGAAATACATAAACCTGTTTTTATTTCAAATGGTTATTTTTTCCTGTTACGTCTGCCTTCCTTGTTTTCTGAACTTTACAATGGTGTACAGAATTAGAGCTGGGTGTGGACGCGCTTGAGTGGTGTGACAGTTCTAGTTAATAATCTGTTTATAGGTTTGTTTCTAAATCATGTGATGCATCAGTAACACCGTGTTGCGTTATGTCTTACCGTGTAGAATTATTCCGTGAGATTAAGTCTGGATACTGTAAAACTAGATATATCGTCACTCGATGTTACGCAGCTCCCGATAAAATCTGTTATAAATTCCTAAAGTGAACTCGTGTAACAGTGTCATATGAATCCACATTTTCCATGATCTATACCTAGTATTTTCTAAGTGAATGGCTTTAAAGAGGCGAGATGATGCTTCGAACCTGGATTCACGCACTCGACCGTTGCAGGTCACCAACACTGTCACTGTATAGGTGGTACGTATAAGTGCGTGAAATATAAGGGGAAGGCGGGAACATATGAAAAAGAATCTGTGCCATAATGTCGCTACAAGGCAGCGGCATGGTTGTAGCGAAGACAGTTTTTCTTCGCTACAACCATGCCGGTAAACTTTGCCGATCATTGCCGCTAATGGCAATGCTCTGACAAAGTACGTTGCCAGCATGGGGACATTTGCAAGAACTTTGCCAAAAGATATTGGGGATCAAGGAGCTTGCCAACACTTTGCTAGAAAGTTTTAATTTTTGAGGTAGTTTGCCAGAGATTTGCCATTAACTCTGAATCTGATTATCACTAGAGATCATTTCATTCCATTCGGTTGTTTATTTGATTGTGACGAAATTTACTCGTATTTGACATAGATAATTATTAATGATTATATTTAAATAAAAATATTCTGAACCGGGATTAAAGGAAATTTGCTACATCAATAAGTTTGCATCGCTTTGCAGTGTCTTACATTTGTAAGTTTTATGACAGCTGAATGTTAATAACATAGATCACTGTGACAGTGATAATATAAAACAACCAAAACTGTGTCTTCAGTGGGAAAAAAAACAATAGTCTGCTGACATGATCCATATATTTTTTCTCCGATCAGATAGTTTGAAAAGTTTCAAGCTCTTAAATTCAATACAGAAGTGAGTTTCTATAACATTATGGCAAGCTTATGACCAACTTTGCCCGAATGTAATTGTAATTATGCAAAACAGGTTGAGGGAAATATTTATATAGTCCTGTTGCCATGACCCAATGTGCTTTTAATTAAGATATCATAAAGTGGTCAGATAGTTTGCTTTTTGACCAAACAGTGAAGCCATCTACAGGGTAGCACAGAATACCAGTGAGAAAGTAAAGGATTTGATAGTGATTTTCTTGTTTTATTGTGGAATACATGTAATTTTGTGTTTTTCGTTGTATCAGTGTGAATTAATATGGGTTTGTGTTTTCATTGGAATACTGTTTTCTATATGAGATCTTAAATTTAATTTAATTTAAAAGATTATTCAAAACGGTAAGTTACGAACTGTGTCATTGGAAGTTAACCTTATACATAAAGCAATATCAAATATCTGTCCAAGATACAAAATATCTGAGCTGAAACCTTACATAGGGTATATTTGCAAGTGTCTTGTTTTTAGGGGTGCCGAATTTTAGAACAACATCCCTAGGGGCCTGCGCTATTTTCAGCTTTGTTAAGTCCCTTTTCCTATAATATAGCCAAATGTTTTCCGCAAATTTTGCACTAGGTCTACGGCAACCTTATGGCAGACTTCATTTGCATGGTAAAACACAATGCAGCAGCCTTGCGGCAATCTTGCTGCATCATTGTTGCACACAACTTCATCATAGCTCTGCAGCAGACTTTGTCACAGGCCATTATTTCATAAGGGATTATTATACTGTGATTTCGACAGCCTTCTGACAGATGGGCTTTTCGCTTGGCATTTTAAATGAAAAATAAATGATTTGTTAATGACAATAGCTTTTCAAAAACCATTTGTTTTTGGTGGCGGTTTACCGCCACAAGATTTACTATACTGTAACGTGTACCGGGCTACCTAACCTTTTGCGAGCACAACAACGTGCGGTTTTCCTCTTATACTACCTTGCACAAGAGGATATATATATATATATTTAATTTTCCGATGGCTACCTTGCCTTGTTGATTAGTCCAATGATTAAGCAAACGATTATAGCAAAAACAACTAAATCAACGGAATCACTTAACTATTAAAACATCATACATGCAAACAAATAATTAACTACAGGCCATTAAGTCACGATGCTTTTGTCCCCAAACCTTTGTTCTGAGACCTTTCTCAGATCTTATTTATGGTCTGAGACCCAAGTGGTTTCCCAAGAAAAATAAATGTGCTGCGACCCAGGTATCTTTTTACAGAATAGCACTAGCCTCTACGACGTCACTCCATCTATAGAGTTTTCCTATGACGGCATTTCATCAGTAGGAAATAGCGTATTCTGCAATGTTGTCCTAAAGTCCCAATATTTATATTCTTGATTTCTTATGATGTGCACACTTTGACTGCAACTAGCAAACTGACGCTCTTCTACAGGCAGAAGCCTTTATATACCAGTAACTACGTCAGCAATCCCAAGATGCATTATAATTTCCGTGACTTTCCGAATGCTGCCGTAAACTAACGATAAGACTCGGCATGCAATCGTAATGGAAACAGCAAGAGCGCTATTTTTAAAGAGCGTCTATCGAACTGACACCTGATGATTAACAATATTTCCTTGATTCTACGTACGGGATGATAGAACATGATATGTTCGTAATCTTTGAGGGACAAAGCAATTATTTCAACAATAAATATTGTAAGATTGTACCTACATGTTGAATAAAACGTAAATAAATCAAACAACTTCAACCAGACGACAATTTTGGCTCGGTACGGTACTTTACCCAAATGCTATCCTAAATGACCATACCGCCGGGTAATTTGGAACTGAATAGAACAGAATATTTGTATTTGTTACATTACCCACGCCTCCGGGTCCATGCGTCCTCGCATGATACTAGATAATTATAAACGCAATACCAATAAACAAAAATGAAGAAACTTTTAATATTCCCCTGAAACAATTAACATCTTCCAGTTTGGTCTAAAAAAAAGGTGTTCTGAAGAGCTACTTTGCTCACTTAGAAAATCAAAAGTAAATATTTGTCCTAAACTACTTTTAAAGCTGTCTTCAAGTCATCTTCTGATGCTAATAACTGTGCTTTCTTGTAATTACTCAACAGCGTATTTTATTTCAAAAATAACCCTGCCTCCATCTTTCGATAGCACTCTCTTACAATTAATATTTTCCGGTTTTATTATAGCATCTTTGGGTAGGAAACTACCCAAGTTGACAACTGGTTCTTCTCTGTTATCCCCAGACTTAAGTATGTCAAACATGGCATGAACTTTCTCGTCGTTATCGTAAATGATTATTTCCTGAGAAACACTTTTATCTTTCTTTATAACAACAGATAATTCTGCCTTCTTCAATTTTGAAGTAGTTTCAGCCTCAATAATATGTTCAACCACACTCTCTTTTTGAACATTTTCAAATTCTGTCTCCTTAGACACATATTTATCCGCTCTTTCAAAACTTTTCTTTCTTGCTTCACTCTCAGCATAAGACTCTGTTGCTGTCTTCACTTTTTTTGGTGCAAACACGGGCAAAGGTTTGGTGGTCTTTCTAATAACCCTTCCTATTGTGATATCTTTTTTATCACTTATTATGCCCTCTTCCAGTTCAATATCAGGATCTTTATCCCAGTCTTCAGGTTCCGAATTACTCTCTAAAGTGGATGCGGTTTCTAACTGTTTAACCTGCTTGGGTTCACTGTCACTTTTATTCTGGGCAAAAGGGTCGAATGCATGTTGCCTTTTCTGATGTTTAATTAGGTAAATTTGTTTCTTGAATGTTACACCACATTTTTCACATTCCACTCGGTTAACTGAACAGTCAACAACATGTTTTGCAAAGTCTTCTTTCACGATCAATTCTTTGCACACAGGACACAAAGCATGTTTCCTTGGGGTTGTTTTGGTCTGCGGCATCATTGACCTGCAAGTATACATAAAATAATCTTTAGTCCAAGTTGGTTTCCTTCTTACTCGCTTACCATCACTTACTTCATCAGGCGCAGATGCATTTTCCTCAAACACATTATCAGTATCGGGATATGTTTCAGACTCATGTTCATTCGTGCATTGGTCTATGTTTTCCCCTAGGAGTAATTGACTCTTAGCTTTTCTCATTCTATCACAGTGTATTACCTGAATGGATCCTAACCTTCCGCAATTGACCTTATATAAAACATCAGATAATCTCTCACTTACTTGGAAAGGGCCTCTCCAAAAGCATGTCAGCTTGGATGAGTGACCAGACTTTCTAACGGGGAAATAAACATAAACGCTGTCTCCAGCTTCAAACCTTTCGTACGATACTCTTCTGTCATGATACTTCTTTTGTCTTTTCATAGACTCACCTGTATACTCTCGTACCAGTGTGTGCGCAGATTCTAGCCTTTCCCTTATTTCCCATACCCACTGATTTACTGGTATTGATTTAAGACTTTGGGGCATTTCAAACATGATATCTAGGGGAGTGGCTGTTTCTCGCCCAAGCATAAGCATATTAGGCGTAAGTCCGGTGGTTTCATGTTCTGTGGATCTATAAGCCATCATCACATACGGTAACTGCTCGTCCCAATCTCTCTGATTTTCATTCACAAACGCTCTTAGCATGGTTGCTAATGTTCGGTTAAACCGTTCTACCATCCCGTCGGACTGGGGGTGGTATGGAGTCGTTCTTGTTTTTTCTACTTGCAATAGTTTGCAGAGTTCAGTAAACAAATTGCTTTCAAACTGCGAACCTTGGTCGGAATGAATCTTTGCTGGAATTCCAAATTTTGAAATAACATCATTTACTAGAATTCTCGCTATCGTGACTGTTTCCATGTTGGGCATACCAAAACACTCTGTCCATTTGGTGAAATAATCTGCTACAACAAGGATGTATTTATTGCCATTTTCTGTTTTCGGTAGCTCTCCCAAAATATCTATTGCTAATCTTTCCATTGGAAAACCGCTTCGGACTAACTGCATTGGAGCTACCTTTGACTTTGTAGGATCTTTGATTTTGTTGCACTTCTCGCAACCATTTACATAATCCCTTACATCATTCTGGAGTCCTGGCCAGTAATATCTTTGTCTTATTTTTCCTAGGGTTTTCGTTATTCCAAGATGACCTGAAGCCTTAATGTCATGGGCATATTTTAAAACTAGGCGTCTATGTGTCATGGGTACAACTGCTTGCCAGTTTATTGTTTCTGTACCTAGCACTTCCCATTTTCTTACTAATAAATTATCTTTTATTTCCAGTCGGCTCCACTGACTCCACAGTGATTTTAAGAAATAGCTGCCACTGGCTATGTCTTTGTGTTCTGGTTTAGACCCTTCCTTGATCCAAGACTTCACTAGGCTGATGTCGGGGTCCTTTTCCTGTATGCATTTGATTTCAATTGAATCTTCGTCCTGCATCTGTACCGGACATGCAATGTTTAAATTACCTTTCTCCCTGTGTTTACGTTCCTCATTGTGACCACACTGTCTGCACGGTATTCTGCTAAGTCCATCAGCGTTGCGATGAAGTCGTCCAGGACGATGTTCAATTTTCATGTCATAAGCTGCTAGAATTTCAATCCATCTGGCAATCTGTCCTTCAGGGTTTTTAAAATTCATCAGCCACCTTAATGAGCCATGATCCGTTCGTACCGTGAATGGTTTGCCATACAAATAGTGCCTGAAGTACTTGACAAAATGAACTAACGCTAGTAGCTCTTTTTTAGTAACACAGTATCGGCGTTCCGATTTGGTTAGTGTCCTACTTGCATAGGCTATAACATATTCTTTTTCATCAAATTTCTGGGATAGTACTGCTCCTATGGCCACATCACTGGCGTCTGTGTCTATGATGAACTCCTTTGAGAAATCAGGATGAGCTAAAATAGGAGCTTCCACCATTTTCTTTTTCAGGGTTTCAAATGCACTGTTGCATTCATCCGACCAGGTAAACTTTACTCCCTTTTCTGAAAGGCGATGAAGCGGTTTTGCAATTTCTGAAAACCTTGGTATGAAACGTCGGTAATAACTACAGAAGCCCAAAAATGACCTTAATGATTTGATGTCTTCGGGTTTGGGCCAATCAGACACAACTTGAGTTTTCTTAGGATCCGTCTTAACCCCTTCACAAGATATGATATGACCAAGAAATTCTACTTCCGGTTTAAATAATTGACATTTCCTTGGCTTCAGTTTAAGGCCAGCATCATGCAATTTTTCAAGAACTTTGTCCAAATTATCAATCATGTCTTCGAAAGTCTTTCCAAGTACTATTATATCATCTAGATATATGAGACATATCTTCCAGTTAAGACCTGCTAGCACGGTTTCCATCAATCGTTCAAAGGTTGCCGGAGCATTGCAGAGGTCGAATGGCATGACTTTGAACTCAAACAGGCCGCTGCGTGAAGAAAATGCTGTTTTCTGTCTGTCCTGTTTGTCTACCTCGACTTGCCAATAACCGGAATTAAGGTCGAGACAAGAGAACCATTGTGTACCTGCTAGTTGATCTAATGATGAATCAATCCTTGGGAGGGGGTAAGCGTCTTTCAAGGTAACATCATTCAATTTCCTATAATCGACGCAAAACCTTTTGGAGCCATCCTTCTTTTGTACCATCACGATACCACTCGCCCAAGGACTTGAAGATGGTTGAATGACCTCTTTTTTAAGCATATCTTCAATTTGTTTATCTGCTTCTTCATTCATATGAACTGGCAATCTTCTCGGTGGTTGTTTTATAGGCTGTGCCATTCCTGTGGGGATTTTATGCCTGATGATTCCGGTTCTCCCAAGATCGTCATCCGATTCTGAAAACGTAGACTGGTGCTTTATCAGGAGTTTCTTTATTTCTCCACATTGTTTTGGTGAAAGACCAACTGTGGTTTTGTCATATAAATCTGACAAATGACTTGGAATCTGTTTTGAGTGTTTTGTTTCCTGTCCTTTTTGTTCACCGTCATACACATTTGACACAAAACTCAAATTAGCTATATGTGTACCAGGATAAAGCAGTTCTGTCTCATTGCTTAGATTCACAATTCTTAAAGGTACTTTATCATTGGAATGTACTAATGCTTTAGCTACAAGCCCTTTCCCTATCTGGAATGACCTCTCTGTGGGTTCAATAATACCAAGATCATGTTTTCTGATGGGTGGAAGATCAACTTTTCCTTCAATGATCATTTCTGTTCGAGATGGGAGTTCTAGCTTCTCTGAGAGGGTCACTCTATAACAGCCAAGCTTACCAGCCAGGTTTAACTGACATTTTCGACCTTTGATTTTCAGTGTGTTGCTTGTTATATCTATCTGACAGTCATTGGCTTTCAAGAAGTCCAGGCCCAGAATTGCATCATTATCAATATCTGCTACAATAATTTTTGTGACGCTTTTGATACCACAAAGTTCGATCATTACAGTTGCGCTGCCCTTAATCTCTAGTGGATTTCCAGAGGCTGTAAATATTTGCTGCTTAAACACTTCAAGATTAGTTGTACAAGACTGATTGATAATGTCCCAGGTCCTCACAGAAAGTACAGAAAGAGTTGCTCCTGTGTCTATTAGGCAATCTGTTACTACGTCATTTATTTTGCATTCCACAAATAGTCCTGTACTTGCTGAGGCTACATGTTTAGCTTGGTGGTTTTTCTTCCGGTAAGAAAAACGCGATGTATTGTTTTTGTTAGATGTAGAATTCTGAGGGCACCTATTTTTAAGGTGTCTATCTGAACCGCATATGAAGCACCGTCGCTTATGGGCCTCTGGAGTGTCTGATTTAAAACTACCTGAGTCGTTTCTCTGTTTTGACTTCTGTTGTGTCCATCCCTCAAAAGATTTGCAGAGATCCGAGACTGTTTTCTGCAAGGCCTTCAAATCTTCTTCCATGCTATTCTTCTCTTCTGGCACTTTCTCAGATGTTGACCTCATATATCCTTGGTCTTCGATGTGTTTACGTTCTGCTCTGTTAAATGCCTCTAATTCCACTGCATGACGAACTGCATCATTCAGGTTCGCTGGTCTAGCCTGCTTTATTCTCAGACGCATGTCTGAGTTAATCAAAGCATCGATGAATTGCTCCTTTGCAAGCGTTTCTCTGAGATCAGACGGTGCCGTTGGATAAGCTTGTGAGTCGTCTGATGTCTTGGCCTAGCTCCGACAAAGTTTCCGAGGCTTTTTGTCTTCGTTCACGTAGCTGAACTCGATACAATTCAGTTTGGTTTGGAGGAGCAAATCTCTCCTCAAGCGCTTTTACCAGCTCTGAGTATTCATGTGATTTATTTGTAATATTCCCAAACACGCCCTGTGCTTGTCCTCGGAGCGATACTGCCAAATACATTCCTTTTTCTTCATTCGACCATCCATTCAGTTGAGCACAAACTTCGAAATGTGCTTTATAATCAAGCCAGTTACCCGATCCATCAAAAGTAGCAGGTTTAATCTTTACACCTAAAGGCCTTTTTAACTCATTCTTATCAGTCTTTTCATTATGGGGTTTGATAGGTGTAAGGTCCGGAATAAGAGCAGCATCAGCCTTGGGGGTTGATGATAGTGGTTGGGGGTTTACCGGTTGCTGAATGTAATTTTGTAATGAACCCATCTGGTCTTGGCTATTTGACTGAACATAGGTACCATTATTCACATTACTTACTAGCTCTGACGGCATCAAACCTGTATCGCCTCGCCTACCTTTTGGAATTTGGGGTAAGAGCCTCCCAGGCCTTCGTTCTTTATGTCTAGGCGAACCTATGCTACTTTCTGTTTTCATCAGTTCTGCCATTTCCAGCTCTAAATTATTGAGCTGACGTTCAACCTGCGAGAGTTCAGTCTGAAGCCTACTCACCTCATTACCCTGATTCATATCCTCTAGTGTAGGCATCGAGATAGTCATTGATTCTGGGTCCGGGATAGGCATGGGCCCAGTGTAACTGGGTATTCTATTTTGATCCATTTTTTTTTTTTTTTTTTTTTTTTTTTTATAGCGTAGGTTGAGATAAGTATAGTCTTACCTCGTATCCCACCGCTGCCATCAATTGTAACGTGTACCGGGCTACCTAACCTTTTGCGAGCACAACAACGTGCGGTTTTCCTCTTATACTACCTTGCACAAGAGGATATATATATATATATATTTAATTTTCCGATGGCTACCTTGCCTTGTTGATTAGTCCAATGATTAAGCAAACGATTATAGCAAAAACAACTAAATCAACGGAATCACTTAACTATTAAAACATCATACATGCAAACAAATAATTAACTACAGGCCATTAAGTCACGATGCTTTTGTCCCCAAACCTTTGTTCTGAGACCTTTCTCAGATCTTATTTATGGTCTGAGACCCAAGTGGTTTCCCAAGAAAAATAAATGTGCTGCGACCCAGGTATCTTTTTACAGAATAGCACTAGCCTCTACGACGTCACTCCATCTATAGAGTTTTCCTATGACGGCATTTCATCAGTAGGAAATAGCGTATTCTGCAATGTTGTCCTAAAGTCCCAATATTTATATTCTTGATTTCTTATGATGTGCACACTTTGACTGCAACTAGCAAACTGACGCTCTTCTACAGGCAGAAGCCTTTATATACCAGTAACTACGTCAGCAATCCCAAGATGCATTATAATTTCCGTGACTTTCCGAATGCTGCCGTAAACTAACGATAAGACTCGGCATGCAATCGTAATGGAAACAGCAAGAGCGCTATTTTTAAAGAGCGTCTATCGAACTGACACCTGATGATTAACAATATTTCCTTGATTCTACGTACGGGATGATAGAACATGATATGTTCGTAATCTTTGAGGGACAAAGCAATTATTTCAACAATAAATATTGTAAGATTGTACCTACATGTTGAATAAAACGTAAATAAATCAAACAACTTCAACCAGACGACAATTTTGGCTCGGTACGGTACTTTACCCAAATGCTATCCTAAATGACCATACCGCCGGGTAATTTGGAACTGAATAGAACAGAATATTTGTATTTGTTACAATACCACATTTCAACTATCTGTTTAGCTGAAAAATACCTTCCCAATAACTACCTAAAATTGCCCCTCAAAGTAGATCCCTGCTAAAGCTAATAACGCTAAATTCTGCCTTTAAACATATTAGCTTCATACACTCCGATGCTTATAAATAGCGAATAAATGGACAAAAGCAAAGGAAACGTCAAACTTTGGAAGAAATACGATTTTGATTATTTTGTGTACAATATCGGTTGACAAATATGAATACTCCAGTCCAGTATTCCAGTATAGCAAACCAAATCTACAGCGTTGTCTAATAAGCAGACGTGATTTTAGGAATTCGCAATAGAGGAGGAGCTCCCCTAGTGAGGCACAGAATGGTGATGGGAAGCCTCAAAATTCACAAGGTGCAAAGCATTAACTGACCTAATAAATATTCTGCGTGTCTTCTTTTCTTTCTACTTATCTAGTACCCTAGTACAATCTGAGCGAGAGGTATTGCTCGAATTGACCTTCAGTTCTCAGTAATATAGGCGGGGCGTTTCGTAGCAGATCATTTCGTACCGTTATAACAGTTAGCCTAAGTTCTGCTTCAGAACATGCAAACAATAACAAAATAGTTCTTAAAAGTCTTACTTTCTACCCCTTGGCCATAAGCAGGTATTTGTTTGGGTCACT
This sequence comes from Anodontia alba, assembly GCA_964016985.1. NCBI lineage: Eukaryota > Metazoa > Mollusca > Bivalvia > Lucinida > Lucinidae > Anodontia > Anodontia alba. The sequence continues at coordinate 23,403,196 of OZ024825.1, forward strand.
TTCAAAACTGACTATTTTTATGGGGTCTACCTAATTCTCGGTATTTTTGAGTGTATTGTAAGAATCGTAGTTAGAACCTTCTATTAAACTGATAGTTGTTTGTTTAGTTTTCATAGTTCTATTTCTGCTGTGCATTAGTCCAATGCCATTAAAGACACGTTTTTCCCCTACTTTGGCTAGACCCCTCCCACCAACTCCAACCCAGCCCCCTCCCCCCGACCCCCCACACACTCATGATCAGCCCCAATACACACACACTCCTGATAACAGAGCGCACATCAAAGGCTTATCTTGTCTAAGTGGTTATGAAGTGATTATAAGGATGTTAAGCCTCCCTACGTGGGGCTTATATTGGGTGATTCATATAATTGAGAAGTATTCAATATGTTATTTAAGAACCAAACAAATTTTGCATTTAATTTGTTGATTTGTATTATATCACTTTTTTTTATTTATTCATTCATTTTTGATAGTTTGTTTTCTAAAATACAAAAATGTTGTTTTTCTTGCACTGTGAAAAAAATACAAATAAACTGAAATAGAAATATAAAATTCAAAGTTTTTATTTATTTATTAATTTTTTAAAGTAAACAAATACACTTCACAAGTATTCCATAGCTGCCTCAAAACTAAATACTTTAATTTCAGTAAAACAACACATTATGGAGTATGTCAGAAAGTTTTTAGACAATTTAGAATGGGTATTTATGCCTAAAAGCTTTTTAGCTTTAAATCAATGAATGAATAAACAGCTAAATAAATACTATCTATCTTTTTCAATTTTATTTGACCCAAAGAAGCAGAAAAAGAGGGTATTTGATGATAAATTAGAATAAAAGCATAAGTATCTGTATTTCTCCGTAAAACATGTTGTGATTATTCATTAGAACTGCCTTGGAAAGGCAATTCTAATGAATATCAGCCAGATATATATTAATAAAAAAAGAGAAAAAAATATTAAATCATTACCAAATTACCCACCATATCTGTTTCCCTGTCTTCATCATAAATTTTGCTGATACCTGATCTTATTACCCCATATCAGGTTGTTTTGTGGTCTATTCTACGAGGCGATTTGTTGTATATCTTACTATGTGTCATTTTGTTCAAGATTGTGCTTTTCTGTCCTTTTAGTATTGCGATTACCTAGCTTGGGGAAGAGAGAGCTAACCTTAGTGCTTTTCGTACGTTTGTTCGATTTGTGCTTGTTTGGATTTATCCGTTTCCTCTTCCTCTTGGTGTCTGGGAAGGGCTGCGGTTTGTGACTGTGGCACTCCCTGGACTTTTCTCTTACCTTTCTTTTTCTACATGTAAAGGTGACCCGTCACCAAGAAATTCCTATCTTAATCTGCTAAGAGTCACAAGGGTGTTATGCAATCCAAATTGTGTCTTTAAGGTAAAAAACGGAGTTACTGTTGGAAACTGTAAGACTCGCCCAAGTCCCTGCATTTGTATTTGTTATTGGAAATGTCTCTTTACGGGCAACGTATAGAAACAGCCCCTTTAGTTTTTGTCTCTTAATGTTTCAGTAGCATCAGATAAAGGGCTTGATTATTTGAAACTTGATTTATAAAAGAAATCAATGAACAGACTTGGGCAAGTCTAGCATAGTGGGACGAATAAACAATATGCGTCTACCCACATACAAGCATCAAGAAATGATGGTGATATGGTCCTAAGTAATGTCCGCGGTGCTGAGGTACTAACATCCTGCAATGGCAACAACAATGAACAGATTTATACTGAACAAAATTCCAACAGCTGGTAAAGATAGAAAGCCTGATCCTTCTTCATGACCATTTCACTGCGTCTTGCAGAATGGTCTTTGCCGCGCCTTAGGAACGCAAGATGTTACCGTACCATCAAAGTTTTATGTCCATGATGAGGAGGTCATCTCCTCGCGTGAAGATTTTGTGCCCTTGAGAAGAGGGTTACTGTTGCTTTCCTTTTCTTAGTTTTGTGGTGTGCATACTGTCTTGGTTTGTTTGCTTTCAGCTTAACTAAGCCAAATGCTCAAGATGTGCTATTGTGCTCACTTGCCATCCGTCGTCCGTCCACACCTTTGAACTTCTCTGAAACCCCTAGGCCAATTTTCTTCAAACTTCATGTGGAGCCTTCTGTTAAAACATGATTGAAAATCTTCATTTGGTCAAAGTCAATTAATCAAGATGGCCGCCATATATGGTACAAACTTAAAAATCTTCTTCTCCAGAACCAAAAAAGGTTTTAGGCTGAATCTTCGCATTTAGCATCGGGGACTCAAGGTCTACCAAGTTTGTTCAAATGATGGTTGTAGGTTGACCTTTGATCTTTTTACGGCAAAGTCAAATCTGCGCCCTCATACATTTGTATGGGGAAAATGTTTAAGTCATTTTCTCAAAATTGAAGACTAATGGCTGAAATTTGCAATGTATAATAAAAGTAGTGAAACGTTTTAGTTTCGAAGTTTTGTCCCCATTGGGGTTATCTGCTCTTGGCCCTGACCTATATACATGTATAAAATTGTGTAATTTTAAATGTCTTCTCTAAAACCGCATGGGCAATTTTCACCAGATTCCGCACGGGCCTTCTGTCGAAAGGGCATTGATAATTTATTCGAATTGTTCCGCGCCACTGAGCTAGATGGCCCCCCATGCCGATAAAAATCTCCTTCTCCAGAATCAAGAAAGCTTTGAAGCTGAAGCTCAGTATATAGCATCAAGGACTGAAGGTCTACCAAGTTTATTCAAATGTTGGTCGTGAGTTGACCTGTGACCTTTATATGGCAATGTCAAATTTGCGCCCTCATACATTTGTATGTGTGTGTGTGTGAGGCGGGGGGGGGGGTAGGGGGGTGGGGGATACTGAAAAAATATTTTCTCAGTATGAAAGACTAATGACTGAAACTTACAATGTATGATTAAAGAAGTAAAACTGTTTAGATGTCGTCAAATATTTGGGGTTATCTGCCCTTGTTCCTGCGCTATATACATGTATAAAACTGTGTAATTTTAAATGTCTTCTCTGAAACTCTTGAACAATTTTTATAAGATTTCTCACGGGATCTTGTCAAAGGATGGTGACAATTTGGTCAAACTTTTCCGCGCCATTGAACAAGATGGCTACCATGCCCATATGTGGTAAAACACATCTTCTCGAGAACTAAGAAAGTTTGAGACTGATATACAACATAGATACTCAAAGTCTATTAAGTTTGTTCAAATGATACAAGGATGACCGTGGACTTTTTACGGTATGATCAAATCTGTGTCCTAATTGCTGTGGTAATACCGGAAGCAGTTGCATGGTATTTGCAGATATGCAATAGCAGTTTTTATCAGGTGAGGGAATTGTAGCCCATGGGGGTCACTCGTTTTATTTTGGTATCAGTGACAGGCTGTTCTGTGACTATGGCTCTTCCTGAACGTCTTTACTCTTTGGCTAGCATAATTGAAAATGACAATGTACGTCTCTTCTGTCTTTCTCTTGCTGTTTTGTTGTCATGAATTCATTTTAATGATTATTGATTCATTTATCCAATGATTTTTATCATTGTAAATATCCATATATGTTATTCATCAGACCTTAATTTAATGTTATGCACATGCATGTTTATTTACACTTGTACTGTTTGTGTATTTGTTGCTAAAGAGGGCCCCATATAAGACTGACTACCAGCCAGTTAGGTTACCCTCTCAAATTAAAGAATTTGCTTTCTTACTTATTTACATACACCCTCATTGATGATGTGGTTTGAGCATGACATGTTGTTTGCGGTGACATCTCGTTTCCAAGGTCTGGACTCTTTCCTCGAATTCTTAGGTCTAAGTCCAAGACTCATGTGTACAGAAGGAGGATCACGGTAACCAGGGAGCGGATTAACTTGATTCTGATGGGAATCTGGCCACGAGGTTATAAAACCATTTTCATACGCAACTCAGGTGAGCATGAAATTTGTCCTGCTAATAAATTTCAATCACTAACAATCGCAAATTCTTTCTTGCTAACATTCAGCATGAAACTTTCCCTGCTAATAAATATGAAAATGCCAAGTTGAGCATGAAAAAAGTTTTATAACCGCAGAGCCTGATGTTTGAAGCGAGTAAAATTGGTTTAAGACCCTGCGCCCCCATTAGTTTTTTATACTGAACAATCCAAGGCGGGTCTTCTGATGCAGGGCTTTTTTTTGTTTTTGCTTCGGTGGTTTCATATGTGGAGCTTGTTTTGTCAAAATTTATTCCAAATCTCTCCTTCTTCTGGTTCAACGGGAAGTCTATGCATCGTGATTAAGGTATTTCCTGTATATATATTGCCAATATTTCGGAAATTTGCCTTTTTTGTCTGAAAAATTAGTCCAAAAACAGTTGTTATATACAGAGTGTTTGATTATTCTAAATATCATTATTTTCATGTTTACTACAAGCTTCTATATATAAATAGAACTTTCTGGGAAAATATGTTTACAATAATAAATTGTTTATGTTCTTTTTAGAACTTTCCAGAAGGAATATTCTCGTTTAAGCTATTTTTGGCTTTTGGCATGCCATACAACATTTAGAATATTCTTGACTAAAACTGGAAAATGAGTGATGTCTGGTAAATTCTTTTTTCTAGAATTGTTTTTGATATTATTTAAGAAGAAAAGATTTTTCATGTGGGCATCTTTGTGTACTTTTATCGGAAATTATTCTATACTGGATTACTTCAGTATTTTATTCATTCTGGAATTAAACTCTGAATTCAGGAACTTTAAATTGTAAGATCAGAAACTGTATTTCAAAGGATTTGTTTTAGAAATTCTTGAGGAATATTTCTGATGGCCTTTGTGACATAAATTTGAAAGGTACTGTTTACTTATATATATGTTTACTTATATTTGTTTTGCATATTGTCTTATTTTTGTTATCAATAAATATTGTAATTAGAGGCTATGATATGGTCGAGGTGTGCCTCTTAGTCATATTGGCCCTCTTAGTCATATTGGCCCGAGGGCCAATATGACTTTCCAGGGCCAGTATGACTTAGAGGCATGCCTGGACCATGTCATAACCTTTTCATTACATAATTATATATAAATTTATAAAAAAAAGTAACCAACTTTAATCTAGTAAACTTGTGCACATTACAGTAATAATTACATTTAACTAATGGAAGAAAAAGAAACAAACAAAAAAATCTCTGAGAATCGAAATCCAGACCTCTGATTTAAAAGACCCGAGTTTTACCGCTCGGCCAGTCTTCCCTTTCATTATTCTACAGCATTTTTTGTTATATAAATAAATAAATACGTCATGGTGACATCACACGGCGCTTTGTTAGAAAAATATAGCGTCAGTCTGAAAACACTTCTGCAACAAGGTATATCGGAACCCGAATTTTACGGTGACTTAGTGTACAGATTTAGAAAAATTGTAGGTAAATCTAACTTTTCGGAGCAATTCAGAAAACTTATTAACCGTTATAAAAGAATTGGCTATAGCCTGGATATTATGCGGCAGACTGCATGCCTAGTTGTCAACCCAATCATTGTTGATGGCTATGCTTCACTCTTTAATTGCACGACGGCGGTTCGGGCCTCAGACTCAATGACGGCCTCTTCGTAAAACTTTAACCAGTGGGTTGGGGCTTGACGATATGTCTTTGGCTTGGCCCGCCTTGGTTCAACTATTGGTTTTCATTTACTCTGGCATACAGTAGAATTAGCCAGGAGTACTCGTCTTTGTTTATTATACCGGTAGTGGTTAATTTGATTTTTATGTTTTCGCTTTGATGCATTGACTGAGTTGGGAGCCTTTAAGCGAACCGAATTTTTATGTATTTATATATTAAGAGTAGCATCGGGACCCAGGGTGAAGTTAGTTAGCTGTAAAAGTGCTTTAAACCCCGCGGTGGTTTGCTCTACCGACCGTTCTAAGGCGGTGGTCCCGGTGTTAGTCTTACTCCTTGTTGCTTTGTGGTTTATTCTACGAGGCGATTTGTTGTATGTCTTTCCGTGTGTCATTTTGTTCTTGTGTTTTTCAGTCCTTTTAGTATTGCGATTACGGAGGAGAGAGCTAATCTTAGTGCTTTTCGTACGTTTGTTCGGTTTGTGCTTGTTTAGAATTGTCGGTTTCCTCTTCCTCTTCGGGTCTGGGAAGGGCTGCGGTTTGTGATTGTGGCACTCCCTGGACTTTTCTCTCACCTTTTTTCCCTGGTGTACTTGAAGTTATTTTTTAGGTTTGTTTTCATTGGCAACGTTAACATTGACAATGCCCATGTTTGTTCACACTTTCGACGCATGTTTTTTGCCACATTTTCATTACTTTTTGGGATTTACTTCAGGAATACCCAACATTAAATAAATTTGTAGAAGTACTTGTGATAAAAGAAATAAGAACACAACCATAAAAATCAACTTTTCATTGGAAATAAGCACAGAAAGCAAAGCAACTGTCACTGATTGTGTGATTCAATGAAAACTATTCAACTTAGCCTCACAAAGACTATTTCTTCGGGGTGTCAAGCTCTTTGTCTGTTTCAAGGATTTACTTTTGAAAGTCAGAACTTCTCTCGAATGTTTGAAACTGTCATCTTTAAGTTGCCAAATCGTATTGCTCATCAGAAAGGTAAAAGCTCATACTTGCCTAGTATGCTTTAAGGGTGTCAGGCTCGTGCTTTTTGTCAGTTTTCTTTCAATACTCCGAGAAAAATCTTGCCAAGTATAAATCTAAATCTTTTGTACCCTTCGGTTTTCTCAAAAAAGGGGGTAAGAGAAAAGTCCATGGAGTGCTACAATCATAAACGCAGCCCTTCCCAGATACCAAGAGGAAGAGGAAACCGACAAATCCAAACAAGCACAAATCAAACAAACGTACGAAAAGCATTAAGATTAGCTCTCTCTATCCCAAGCGAGGTAATCGCAATGCTATAATGACTGAAAAACACAAGAACAAAATGTAGCTCTTCCTCGAGCCATAAAAAACTGTTTGCACCAACATCCGAGATACAGATGAGGTGTCGTACCGTCTCAAACCTTTCATGAACTTTCATCAGGTCAGAACTTGTTTTTGCTGTTATTTTTCATGCGCGAATTCAAATGTATTTTTACGTTAACCAGTCTATTTATATCTCCTGTCATTTTGTTCCTGTATTATGTTATCTTTGTCCAAAAGACGGTTTGTCAATGATCCCAGCGTCGTTTCAGCTGCCATGTTGAATCTTCTGCAGAAAGAATCGATTCCAATGCTAAAATTCTGTTTCCATAGTGACTTAATTAACCGATGCCAATTTTGATACGCAGGGACAAAAATCCATATTATATGGATTTTTGGCATTGTCACATGACTATGCCTTTTACAATCCAGAAAAAAAAAAAACAATCAGTATGGTAATTTTGCTATGTGTACTTAAGTAATGCAATAAATAATTTTAAAGTTTGTTGCTGGTTTCACTTTCATTTCTTTCTGAATCGTAACGGAAATTAGGGGCTTCACATTCTGCCCTCTCACACCAAGTGCTTGTCAGGGTAACACACAGTATTCTAAACTTATTTCGAAATATGAGTATATATCATAAAATTCTAAACATTGGAATGCCAGATGTTAATTCTGCCATTGTCATAAAACAAAAACGTGTCGGTTTATAATGGGGTTATGTGTCCTAAAGATGAAGTTGCAATGGCAAACAATGCAGACCACTGATCAGGCGGTACCTTTAGAAGCTGTCTGCATTGGGTCTAAACTATTTGCTCAGGCCTGCCTGTCCCCAAACTTAGAAGTTTATTTATTTTACAGGAGAGATGTTCACCGTGAAACCGGGACTGCGCCTGCAAAAGACCATAAAGTTTGACTTCATACTAAAATAGATGACAGCAAAGATGGCAAAAATACGCCAAGGAAAATACAAGACAATAACTGTTTAAAATGCAAGGCAAAGAACATATATATTTAAGGATTTTAACTAAATGTATAAGTAACAAAGTTAATTCAGTTTTTGGTTCAGCCAAAAGACATGTATAACTATCAATGGTCACATTTCGCTGATGCCAAATTGCACTTTGTTAGTTAATACCTGCTTGATGGCTTGAGCTCAGGTTCTCATTTTCTGATTTGCATATATTTTATCAACTGATGAAATTGGCCTCTAACTTGATGCGTTGGTTGGTTGTGGGGCATACATATTGCTTTTGGCTATCCATTTATTCATGCTCCTATTTTGTTGTCACACTTTTTGTGCACTGCCTAACTTTTGAAGGGAACAAGACAGTTCCCCGACACGGCTTTTGGAGACGGTTCCCCGACAGATTTGAAGACAGTTCCCCCGACACTTTTGAAGACAGTCCCCCGACACTTTTGTTCAAAGCCAAATGATCTGTAACTGATAATTATAATTGGTCATTATGGGTAATTAAGGATAAATATAGATAAGTGATTGGATTATTTGTGCCTGTGATTGACAGGGACCTTTTCTCTCCCAGGATTCGACTTAGTAGATGTGAAGTCAGGACTTTAAAATAGCTGAAATCTTTATTTCGCAATAAAAAGGGGATTGAAAATGAAGTCACGTACGTTATCCATAAATGTAGTTCAGCCTCAAATAATTATACTATCCAACCAGCGAACAAAAAAGGCGCTGGTCAGACTGTGCGGATGCGCAGACTGATTTGCGCCTTTGTTGTTCGCATAAGCAATTAGCAGATTTTCTCACGACGTGGATCATTATTATATATCATCGAGATAAAACGATACAATTTACGAACATCTGAAAACATTTCCTAACTACAATTATACACTCCGGTGCAAAAATAATAAACTTTTCTGATATTCTCATAGACTCGCATGTATTTTTTACGCTTTTGTATCAAGTGTATAAATGCAATGTAAAACATCTGTCGGTGAACTGTCTTAAAAAACTTCGGTGAACCCATAATTACTAGTTATAAAATTATTATTATCAGTCACAGGTCATTTGACTGAACAAAAGTGTCAGGGAACTGTCTTCAAAAAGTGTCGGGGAACTGTCTTCTAATCTGTCGAGGAACTGTCTCCAAAAGCAGTGTCGGGGAACTGTCTTATCGGGGAACTGTCTCGATTCCACTTTTGAACGGTGCATGCTATAGGCTTCATAAACGGATTGCTGTTTTAGTGAAAATTAGTTTTCTGGCCCAAATTCCATTTGTATTTTATCATTTACACATCACGAAAACATGCCTATATAATTCTGACCCTCTTAAACCCCACTTTTATATAGTAAAACTGAGGTTTACAGGGGTATACATAGTTTTTCTTATTTCTGCTCAAAAACAAAGATTGTCGAGGCGGTTCATATGAGAACCCACAATCTATGTTTTGAGCAGAAATATGAAAAATATCAGATTTTTTTATCTGAAATTTTCATTTTTTTGAGTGGTTAAATTTTCAGTTTATTTGAATAGGTATGTTTTCGTAATAGGTGGATAAAAGACAGATTTTATTTATGTTGTCCCTTTCGGTTCAGGAGTAGAAGCCTTAAATAGATTGTCAAAATGGCGGCTATGGCAGCCTTTTTTTTGTTTTTTGATAAAAACGATTTTACTATGGCAGCCTTTTTTTGTTTTTTTGATAAAAACGATTTTAGGTAAGTCATCCCAATACTGCCTACCAAGTTTCGAGTCAACTGTCTTTTTTGTTCAGGAGAATAAGACCAAAATAGATTTTCAAGATAGCCACCATAGTAGCCATCTTGTATTTCTAATCGGAACTATTTTAAATTAGTAATTTTCGCTCTGCAAGTCAGCCTATTTCCTACCATGGTTCGAGTCAAATGGCCTGTTGGCTCAGGAGAAGAAACACAAAATAGACCTTTTTAAACACTACGTCACACAATAAAAATCACCCAGAACCACTAGGTCTTTAACGCAGAGTATGTTCTTGGCTCGTACCTATTGGATGGCAGAAAGTTGTTGTATATGTTTATCGGACCATAAAATTGCCGATGTCTTTTCAGAAAAATATAGAATTTTCATTCGTCAGAAGTTTCTTTTCAGAAGAGATAATCGTCGCGTGCTCATTCAAATTTCATACCCAAAAATATTAACATATATTTTGACTATATACTAGCTAAAACTAGGCGTTAAAATGGTCATCATCAAGCAAAATTACGGTTGCACGCGTGCCTGCTGATATCGGAAAAATATCGTTGAAACATTTGTATTTGTCTTAGGAAAGGCAGTCGAATTGCTTCTTAAAGCTGTATTGTTAAACGCTAGGTAAAATTTATGAGTGAATACTGAGCAAAATGAATATATTATCCAAGTAAAGTTTGGCTCGACTCAATTAGTATTAATGGAACTGGAAGTGTTTTTGCCATCCAGAATTATTGGTCACATGACACAATATTGTAATCACGTGGTAACTAGCCCGGATAAAAACAATAACATTAAAAAGGTCTATAGCTTTTCAACATAGTGGCTGTGGCGGCCATTTTAGATTTCCGATTGTTACACTTTAACTATTTTTGATCTACAAGTCGCTCCGATACTTCCTTCTAAGCTTCGAGTCAAATGGCCCAGAGTGTAGAAAGAGTAGTGATTAAAACCAAATTGTTGATGCCACACGACAGACACTGACCATCACAACAGCTTACAGTGAGCACTTCATGCTCAGGTGAGCTAAAAAAAAAGACTCAAACCGGCCTGTTCTGTTTCAGAAGCCTTTACAGCTTGAAACTTTGGACATGTCAATGTAGATATTGTGCTATTTAATCAGCTATGAACAAAGGAGCTGATCAGACTAAGCGGATGATATGCGCCTTTGTTGTTCGCATATGATAAACACAGGTTTTCTCATATAATACATTTGAGTCTCGTCATTAATAATACATTTTAGCCTCACCAGAAGAAAACCTGTCCGGGGTAAGACTCAGACACTAAAGCCTGTCTCATCACAGTTCGCATATCATTATGAAAACATGCCTATTCAAATATACTGAAAAAATGAAAAATTACAGATAAAAAATTCTGATATTTCTCAAATTTCTGCTCAAAACATAGATTGTTGGTACTCGTTAGAACCGCCTCATCGAGGCAGTTCTAATGAATACCCAAATTATGTTATTTAGCAGAGATAATGAAAATAATATATGCCCCTGTAAACCTCAATTTTACTATATAAAAGTTGGGTTTAAGGGGGTCAAAATTATATAGGCATGTTTTCGTGATGTAGTACAATAGTCAAATGGGCCAAAACTGGAACTATGTCTGAAAATTTTTAAAAAGTAAAAACGTTTAAAAAATGTAACCCGAGCTTTTTAATTTTATTTTGGATAGTTACATAACAGAAAAAATCTCCACATGGCACAACATTAATCACTACATTTAACAATACGGCAAAAAAGCACAGAAAATCTAACATATAAACACCATATGGGGGAAACTTTTATTAGTTAACTTACTGAGAAAAATTAAAATCATGCAAGTTTTATGTTTTTTTACCACCTACAAATTTGAAATGACCTTCCGGTTTACTTATAACATATGATTTACTATATGCACACTCAGATGTGTGCCGTTTGGGTGGTTAAGGACCAATGTATTCTTCAAAGGCTCTGATCAGAATGCAGAAGCCCTCTCCGCTGGGCACATAGGCCAAATATTGTTGGTTTTCTCATGTCGCGGCTCATATTATACTTTCTGATTAAATGAACTAATTCAGATTCGCACTACTGTTATCAAATAAAAATTTGTTTGTTTTGCGTCCAATGAATGAGTTAAAACTTGCTACAGGTATATACATTAAAATTCACTGTCTTACATTATTTCATCTCTACTTCACAGCTGTTCAAAGACTCAAGAGTCTTATGTTTCTCTATGCTATCCGCCACAACTGCAGACAGCTGCTATTCATTACAGCCTGTAGGGCAAATAAGTATGATGTTGATAATTATAATCCATGACCTATGACCTTATTATATCTCACAGTCCAGATCTAGACGAAAGTAGTGCATTGAATGTATGAATGTGTTACCAGTTCTTGATTTTTAAGAAATTTTGTGAAAATAGTGCAGATAGTGAGCAAAGCTCACATACACCCAGCCATAGCTATCAGAGGTATGGTGATCTAATTTTGTAAATACAATTTCCTTTACTAGTGTTTCAGAGAGATGGGCAAAAGAAAAAATAAATCTCAGTATCTTGGTTTTCTCTTACACAAAATACTTCAGCACTGTTAGGGTTTATACAAAATTTGAAGACTCTGACTCTAATAGCAGGTGAAAAAGCTTATGGATTATTATGAGAAACAAAGAAAAATGGACAAATAAAGAGAATGATAAGCATGAGGATGCTCATTCCCTCTTACACAATAAAACTAGCCATATCCAATGTTTGTAGTTTATTTCAAAATCCTTGGTGCAGTAGTTCCTGAGAAATCTTTGACAAAAACAATACTGGAGCAAAGGAAAAATGGACAAATAAAGGGAATGATAAATGTGAGGATGCTGTCTTACAAGACACACGTAGTTGTACCCAATGTGTGTACCAAATTTCAAAATCCTAGGCGCAGTAGTTCCTGAGAAATCTTTGACATGGAGTGAGTGATGGAAAAAAGGAAAAAAAAGGAAAAAAGAAGGCAAAATAACACAATTAACTTCAACTCTCAGGAGGTGTATACAGAATTTGAAGCTGAGAAATATGTGATGAATAATTTTATTGGAGAAAAAGAAGAAAAGGACAAATAAAGGGAACGATAAGCATAAGGATGCTGAATCTCTCTTACATGATACAACAACTTATATCCAATGCTTGAACAAAATTTCAAAATCCTAGGTGTGGTAGTTTTTGAGAAATCTTTGCCAAAAAGTTTTATTAGAGGAAATAAAAAAAATAATGGATGAATACAAGCAATGATAAGAATGAGGATGCTGATTCTGTCTTACACGATACAAGTAGTGCTGCCCTATGTTTGTACCAAATTTCAAAATCTTGGATGCAGTAGTTCCTGAGAAGCCTTTAAATTAACACAAATTTTCCTATGCATAATATTGGAATGAGAGATGGAAAATAGGTAAAAAGAAGGAAAATTAAACTTCAGCACAGCGGTTTTCCTTTACACAATATACTTCAAACCAGTGTAGGTGTATAAAAAATTTGATGGCTCTGGTTCTCATAGGAACTGAGAAATCTGTGAGGGAAAAAATATTGGAAAAAAAGAAAAATGGGCAAATAAAGTGAAAGATAAGCATGAGGATGCTGATTCTCTTTGACACGATACAACAAGTCATGGCCAATGTTTGTATAAAATTTCAAAATCCTGGGTGTAGTAGTTCCTGTAAAATCTTTGAAGAAAACATTTATTAGAGAAAAAGAAAAAACAGGTAAATAAAGGGAATTATAAGCATGAGGATACTGATTCTCTCTTACCTGATACAACATGTCATAGCCAATGTTTTTTTACCGAATTTCAAAATACTAGGTACAGTAGTTCCTGAGAAATCTTTGACAAAAAAGTAAACACACACACAAACATTGTTACGGAAAAGATGAAAACTACATACCCCCTTATACTTTATATGCCAGGGGTATAATAATCCAAATATGTACTGGGTATATGGCCTATTTTCCTATTAAAATGATAGGTTGACAAGAACTGGAACTCAGTTTAATTAGAGATCAAATTAGTCATAAAATAAATGCGCAGTTGAAAAATGGGGGCAGTTAGACACTAACTTAAACATAAAAGTTCCAATTTCATACAAATAAGTAAAATTAATGTTTGACATGAGCATATTTAGCAGTGACTTGCTGTTTTTATCTGCAAATCTGACATTCAAATAACTACTTTCTGATAGCTGAGGAGTGTGTTTTTCAGGGGTATCCATGTCTTCAGATGTGATTTTGTACAAAACCTTTCCTCAAAGGGACACAGATAAATGGGAATATGTACCTTATGTACCAGTCATGTCCTAGGTAATAACTGTGCATAATATTATGAGAGTCTACGTATGTGTGGGCAGAGTCCTATGTAAGTTCTCTATAGGTTGGATCTCCCCCTTATAATATTTATTCTGAATATTAACCCTTGTCCTGCTGAAAAAATTAGGATGCCATGCCCTTTTCAGCCATTTAGATTACTTGATCCAGATTGATGATATTAATTCATATACTGTGGCAAACAGTGTAGATCCAGCTCAGTTGGCTTCTTAGAAGCCAACTGATCTGGATCTCCACTGTTTGCAAAAGCAGGGCATATCCGGGACCAGCAGGACAAGGGTTAAAAACAATTATAATATTACTACCGCATTGGACCCTAAGTATACAGACACACAGGCCTCAGCAAAATGTATACCCAGATCAGATTGCACAGAATGCTATGTCTGGACAGGTTCAACACTATTTGCAGCTCATCCATAAGGTTTTTGTTTTTCAGTTACACCAAGAAGTACTGTATTTCCCATGTGTATTCTGAGACAGGCCTGCACAAACAGCACAGACCCAGATTCTGTGGTGTCTCATTAGGCCTACACTGTTTGCCACACATCCAGCAATATTAGGACACAACATAGGACAGTCAATTGTACTTCTACAAATTTTAGAATTTGATTTTTTGAGGTTTTACGGCCCAGTCAACCCAATGGGGTCATCTCGAGCGCGGTCAGTTTACCTAACCATACGTTTACTGGGCAGGCTTAGTCCTCTAAGCGGTTAACCAGTATTGTGCACATTCTTTTGCCAGAAACTGACAACTGCCCTTCTTGAATCAGCGGAAGGGAGAGAAAAAAGTATGGTAAGGAGCTGAGGTGTCTGAACACATAGGGTAAAAACGGTAATAAAACAAACTTGTTTGAAGCTTAGATAAAGTATAGTATGAAGATATAGATCCAAACATGTAGGGAAAATAAGGTATATTACAACTTTTACTGAACACTTATTTTTTTTTCCATATTATTGTACAGTTGGTCCTAAAATTTGAAACAGCAACTTGCCTTATAAAATGGTATATGCAGTGCTATATGCAAACAAAGCACTCAGATTATACACTCTGATTGAGGTCTACATTATTGGCCATACCATGAAGAATTTAGGGCAAAAATGCAAAAAAAAAACCCAAAAAAACCCCAAAAAACCAAAAGAGAACTTTAGGCAAAACAGTATGGCATAAAGTGTTTAAAATTGTATGATATTTACTGCACAATTTTAACCTTAAATATTGCCAAATTACTATAAAAACAATGCTTCGAAAAAATCCACTTCAAGCAATAAAAAAGAAGAAAATTCAATTAATAATATGTATGACTGTGGAAAAAGTGTCAAGATGATGGTATACACCACCAACAAAGGGAGGTCAGTCTGACTAGAATATATCTGCTGTGATACCACTCCAGCCAAAAATAAATTGTTTGCCTGGTAAAAACTTCAATGGCTAGAACATCCTCGAGAACATGGGAAATGTTCTACTCGTGAGTAGTTTGAACCACTGAGCATTAATCCTAGCACCATGTCAGGAGGTCAATGGGGATAATGTAGTGATGTTTTTTACAGCCTCACAAAAAATAATGGTATGTTGAGTGTACTCCTAAGAATCACCTCAATGAGGCCATTCTAATGAGTGCATACAACATACATTTTCATGATCAAATAAGAAAATTTCTCTACAATATCCCTAAATATTTGTTTATTGAGTGAATTTCCTGGGGACTCAAAACAAGTTCAAAGCCACATTAACCCTTAAAACTCCTTGGGAAAACCTGCATCTGAAAATGTCATCTGTTTATGTTGTCTGCTGAATATTCTTGCAAACTTTTCAAACCTAATTTTACATATAGGCAAACAGTGTGGACCCAGATCAGACTGCTCCTAGAGGAGCAGTCTGATCTGAGTCCACACTGTTTGCAACAATGGCTATTAAAGTAACCAGCAGAAGACAAAGCAGATGACAATTGTTATGATTGGCGCTTTAAGGGTTAAATGAGCCAATGGTGTTCGAGTTACTAAGTATCACTATATATAAATCCCTACTCAGAAGTTGGGCACTTTTAAAGGAAAAAACTTTACTCCACCTGGGAGTAAAATCTTTTCATTTCAAGAAGGAGGCAGTTTATTCATTCATTTTGTGCACATTGTTTCACTAGAAACTGACAACTGCCCTTCTTGAATAAGCCAAAGGAATAACCATAGAAAATGTTTTGTGATCAATCTTCATGAAAGAATGTTGCTGAACTGGCAGGGGTCAAACCTGCAAACTCCTCATTACCAGTTGGACGTGCATCCAACTGAGCCACCTAAGCCAACATTCATTCATCCCAGAGTAGCTATTATAATAAAAATATCTGAATACAAAATATGGCATCGATACAAAAATAAACATTACAAGTAAATAACAAATAAACACTGATAAAACTATATAAACATTTAAGACATGACATAGAACAATTAAGAGGAGTGATTTTTGAACAGGAAACATCAAATATACTCAGAAGCAATATTTTTTTTTTTTTTTTTTTTTTTTTTGAATACGGACTTGTGTATTTATGTTTTGTTAAAATGTTTTCATGGCCATTATTGTCAAATATCTGGCTTTGCAAATCACAAAGGCTAATTCTTTTGCTAACAGAAAATATGGAGTTATGGGCCCTTAATTGAACATAGTATTTCCTGTCATAACTCACTTTGTATAAGACAAATGGCATTATGCTTTTCAAAAAATATCTTGCACAAATGTGCATCATCATTTAATCCAATATCCCCATCAAATGGCATCAATTTCTATCCATCTCAAATAATCTCCCTTTGAATGTCAAATGAAGTTTAAAGAGTCTATATCTCAGATGGGTCTGGACATTTTCACTTGGAATTTTCCAAAATTTGTTGCTTAGCTTGTCATCTTTGTGCCTAATTCAGATGAAATCTCCTGGAACGGTTTAGTTAAAAGGAAAGTGTCAATAAATGTCCCAAAGAAATTTGGTGCATTCTATCAGACGAGGAATGTAAATATCAGAAACATGACTTCCCTGGTATAGAAATTTGACATTGTATTCCGTGATGCATTTAAGGCAAAACATGTCCTTACAGCTTGTTTATCTTTCAATCATCAATGAATAAAAATGCATAAATGTAATCTCTATTGTCTAAAATGCATATTTAAAGGGAAGCTACTCATGCACAAATCTGGATTCAGATCACCCATTCATTTCAATCTATGCCATTTCATTGCTTTTGAATTCACATTATGCATAAATAATTGTTCTTAACTATGACCAATGAATTATGCTAATATGTAAAAATCTGATGACAAATCGAAATTAGTTAGCTCTGATTTTAACCTCCAACTATAGCATTTACAAAAATTTTAGCTAACACATGGCCAGTTAGAATTTTTGATTCATGCATTTTTACAAAAAATATGAGACTTACAATACAGAAACTAAATATTTCATCTTGAGGAAAAGTATTGCTCCTTATTTTTGACAAATTTTAAGAATAACATATTAAAGATTAATAGTACAGCTAACTACATGTATATACAGTCGAACCTCAAAAGCTTGAAAATCGAAGGCTCATTTACCATGGCTAATTGAAACTTGTTTTTCAGTCCCTACTAAATTCTGCCAACTGCTCAAGAACACAAAAATTTAGAGCAATTTTCTTTTTTTATCATGAAATTCTACATTATGTGTACTCATTAGATTCATCTCATCAAGGGAATTCTAATGAGAACACTCAACATACCATTATTGTGTAGAAGATAAAAAAGATTTCCCTAAATTATCACCGCTAGCATCCTGACATGGCGCCATGATTAACTCTCAAGGCTCGAACTACCCATATCTCCAAAAAATTTCCATGGTTGCAAAGATGTTTGAGCCACTGAAGTTCTACTGTATATACTTAATATTCAAACCTGTTCAAGTGTTGTAGATCCAGATCAAACTGCTCAACAGCTCACAGAACCTTTGTATACAACATGATAAAGTAACAAACAAAAGCCCACTTCAGACTGTATGTATGAGGAGGCTGAACCAGGCTTTTGTTTTTCACATATGAACCAAGAAATATGGGCCGCCAGCAGCCAATATCTCTTATTATATATAAGACAATAGACAGAGTTACATAAGTTGTTTGCAGGCCATAAAATTTATGTTTTGCTAAATATCTCAAAACACAAAAGCATTTAGCACTATACTCATGTTCTTCGCTTAAAAGACCTTCATCATTAGTGCATAAATTTTCAAAATAACACAATTTAAGATAAAATATTTGTTTTCAAAAATACATTATTTAGGCAATACTTTGCCTGTATAGTACATGGCAGTACCAGTTTTGGGTAACAGCCAGATAAAAATCAATATTTACAAGTACATTTTCTTACGACATGAAAGTTGTAACAAAGGAATGAAGCATGGCTGAAAAAATTTCCCGCCGATCATGGGATTCAAACCCCGTCCTTCCGGTTAAAAATCCAATGCTCTAATCAATGAGCCAGTGAGTCAAGTCCCTGACGCAGTTGTCAGAGATTGAATATATATGTAATCTGCCAAGGCAGATAACCGAAGGTAGGTGTGCTTGGTTGTAACACTCCGCCTTTTCAAAGAAGTCATCATTTATGATAACATGAAGCCATTTTTGGCATATAAAGTCCTATCCCAGACAAGCCCCCATCTTACAACATGAAAGTCGTAACAAAGGAACGAAGCATAGCTGAAAAAAATTCCCAACGATCGTGGGATTCGAACCCGGTCCTCCAGGTTAAAAATCCAATACTCTAATCACTAAGCCAAAGAGTCGACTTCCCGACGCAGTTGTCAGATTGAATATATTCTTAGAAGCTATGTCTAAGACAGATAACCGAAGGCAGGAGTGCTTGGTCGTAACAATTTTAGATTTGACCCTAATTTTATAAAAGTTTGCATATAAAGCTTGCTTTTGTTCAGAAGCAACTGTACATAAATACAACTTTAACTGATCGAACTAATGATTAAATAAATGAAATGTAGACAGGCCATTTCACTGTTACATCACGAAAACATACCTATATATTTTTTACCCCCTTAAACCCCACTTTTATATAATAAAACTGGGGTTTGCAGGGGTATACATTATTTTTCTTATTTCTGCTGAAAACCATAGATTATGGGTACTCGTTAGAACCGCCTCGGTGAGGCGGTTCTAACAAGTACCCATAATCTATGTTTTGAGCAGAAATATGAAAAATATCAGAATTTTTTTATCTGAAAATTTTCCTTTTTTGGTTGTAAAATTTTTAATATATATTTGAATAGGCATATTTTCGTAATGACATTTAATGTAAATTCTCTTCACTTAATGGTATTAAATTTTTATATGGAATTTAGCAAACAAGGGCATGCTTGAGCCAAGACAAAATTCTGAAACTCTGAAGAGTTATGAAAGGGAACAAAAAAGCATTTAAATAATTAGGAAGTTTTCATTTAAATAATTCAGCAAATATTCAACAAAACACCATTTTTTTATATCCAGTAAAAAGAATATACTGGGGACTAATTATAGTAAAAGGTGACCAAAAATAAGCCTCTACCTATATATGACAGAAAAAAAAATACAATAATATCATTATGCTGTGCTTTACTTTGCTTAGTACCAAACACATTTAAAGACACTCCCATGGCAAAATTACTGCAGCAGACAACATTTTGATTTTTTTGATTTTTTAGAGAAAGTATGGGTTGATATTTTTTAGCAGATGATTCATATGAAATGTCAAATCTTATTTTCTCTTAAAAATTATATAATTTACATGAAATATTTGAATGTTGTCTGCTACAATCCTGATTAGCGCTTCAATTGTCTTTAAGTAGCGTGGAAACACCTTCAAGGGAAATACATCTGACATGAAAATATTTACCTCCCTTCTCACCAGAGACTATTTTAAAGGCCAACAGTTTGCTCCCTCTGAGCCATCTCCAAACAACAATCAGGTTTGTGCCTTCCCAAAGGTAGCAGTTTCACAGAGATTCTACTCTAGTTTAGCTAATGGCACGTTTTTTTTTATGACAATGAAATAAGAAGAGAGTCCTATGTGGAACTGGTAACTCAGCTGCTCAAGATTAATGAAGAAACTGTGCTTAACATTCATGTTTAATATTTTACATAAAAATAAACAAATATTTTATGGAACACTGCACAAAAGCCAACTGACACATTTTCCTTTCTTTGCCAGATTACACCCTTTATTCGTCATACATTTATGGATTTATGAATTTGGATTATGGCTTGGGTACCATGACCACAACTACTTCATAAAAACAATCAATACATTAATTATTTTTGGTTACAACAGCAGAGGCTGGTAATTCTACTAACAGTGCTAACAATTCTCCACTGTAGAGTTTAACATGTTGTATGTGGATTGCCTGACTGGCTTCTGACTGAGAGCTTATCAGGAATACAAATAATTACACATGGTAGCTACCTAGTCAAATCAAGTTACAGCTTAGCATGCTGTGTAAACATTTCAGCAGACAACATTCTGAAATATTATTCTTACTTTTTACAGAAAACAGGGTTTGATATTTCATGCAATGGTCTTCTTAGGAAACATTTTGCATGAATTTTGAAACCATGTTTTCTATAGGGAAAAAATAGAAAAATATCATCAAATTATAATCTGCTTAATTTGTCCAGAGTGGTAAAGGGTAAAAGACCACAGTAAAAGTAATGAAATATTTCTTAATCTGATCTTAATTTGTAGCAAGGGTTATGCAAACACATTAGTGCCTATCACTGCTGGAGTCAGCTAGCCAATGATATGGCATTTTCCCCCTTGATATTTCATGAATCATAGCCCTATCAGTAGAATAATAAGCCTCCAAAAGTACAGTCAACTCTCGTTATCTCGAATTCCAAGGGGCTCTCTGAAACACTTCAAGATATCCGTACCTTGAAATATCAGAGTTGCAGAATTGAGGAAAACAATAAATCGAACAAACACATTTAACAAATGAATATGTAATTTGACTCCTGAAGTTAGGCATATTGAAAATATTGTGGAAAAGAGGAGCAATTTCTCCTCTTTTCCACATTTTGTTACCTGTTCTCAGATTTCCATGTTAAAACAGGGACCAGAAGATAAGCGGTTATTTGAGATAAGCGAGGTCAAGATAACAAGAGTCGAGTGTATTTAATGTCACACTTCACTAATATAATATTTTGAACAGAATCAGCCTGTGAATTCAAGCAATCTGATCAGTCTTTGCAGTCCAACTGATAACTTTGCATCTGTGTCTATTACTATTGAAATTGTACCCAGTGAAGATTCTGATCTGGGCCCAGTTGTTCAAAGCTAACGATGTCGTTAGTTAACGATTCGTTAAAATTTACATTGAGTGATATGCAAATATGCTGATATTTTTTGCTGAAAAAATGTGATTTATTTTTTCAGTGCAAAAGCTACTCACATTTTTCAGCAAAAAATATCAGAATATTGTGTATTGAATCCGCTAAAACAGTTAACGAAATGATCCTTAACGAATTTGTTAAGCTAATGAGGCTTTGAACAACTGGGCCCAGGTTGCATGAATGTGCAGCTTGATCTGAATATCCACTAGGTGCACACATCTGATGGGACATTCTCTGATGTTGTGGCTCAAATAGCCCACGTTTGCAGAATATATCTGCACCTTACCTCTTAAAAATTATCAAAATTTCTATTAGCAGCCTAGCTCAAGATTAGTGGACTTTACAGACATTGAATTTTCTCCTTTTCACTTTGATAAGCTCTTGAATAAAGTACTCATTAAAAATTCCTAGGTATATGTTTTAGTAGCGAAATAACGCTGAAAAAAGTGTCAATAAGAATCCCTTATTATATATCCACTGAGAAAGACAATACAGATGAAAATACGTATGGATTTGAAAACAATATACCCACAATAACAGTTTGCATGGGGTACAAAAATATCAGTAGTTTTTGTTAAACTCCCTAATCTATAGCTATATAGCAGAATACCAGCCACCCTCTCACGTTTTAAAAAAACTTATCTTGGTGTCTGTACAATACAGCTGCACTGTCTTTGGATGTAACCTGTAAAAAGACAATAAAATGACTGTTTTATTTATCCCTTAGAGTGTCAATTACAACTGCAGCAGACAACATTTTGAATTTTTGTTTTTTCAAAGGAAGTAAGTCACAGTGTTTGTGATTATGTGCCTTTGTGTTTGTAATTTGGAGATGCATCAGAATTAAGGGTGATGCAAACATAATTGGTTTAAGGTCATCCAGCAGTTTTTCTACTCACCAGTTCTTCTACTCGCATTGGTGGTTTCATATATACCATTTGTTTTGCCACTGTTTGATTCTCCCCTTCTTTCGCTGCCCCATGAAAGCTGTGCTTTGTGATTGTGGCAATTCTTGGGTATTTTCACTCATACTTTAACTCTTGTCCTGCTGAACCCGAATAGACCCTGCTTTTGCAAATGGTGTAGCTCCAGATCAGTTGGCTTCCTCAGAAGCCAACTGATCTGGATCTACACTGTTTGCTAGGACAGGGCATGTTGTGTTCAGCAGGAGATGGGTTAAACACAACTCTACACATTTAGTGGATCTACAGGAAACACAGCTTCAGATAAGAGATTCTACTCAGGTAATATAAGCCACAACCTTAGAAAATGTGGCTTCTAACATGCGCATCCAATGAAGAATCAGATCAGCCTGCAGATTCATGCAATCCAATCAGTTTGTCCTCTTGAAGAAAATTTGCATCCTCTGTTAGCCATATTTTTCCTATATTTCTGCAAATAAGTATATTGTAGGTACTCACAAGAAGTGTCTCAGCTAGGTGTTTGTAATGAGTACGCACAACATGTTTTCCTATAGTAATAGCGTGGAGTTATAGAATAGCTCTGCTAGACTTAGTCCAGTAGGACTAATAAAAGTGCCTTCCTGGAGTGTGTGTTGAGTCCAAGTTGATTACATATATCATCAGGTTAATTTGACTTCATAGGAACATATTTTAGCTACTTTATCCACACCCTACTCACCCACCTCCCTATAACCCTCTCCAACCCCCACACACCCACCCACCCACCACTACTAATTTCTAACATGGACTTCCATCTCTGCATTTGGACACATCCAATGTTGCAAATAGGGGCTTCAGTCAAAAATTGCAAACAGTGTAGATCCTGATGAGATGGCTTATTAAGAGCTGTCTCATCTGGATCTGCACTGTTTGCAAAGGTATCTGTATGGTTTAGTTTAATCATATTTTATTGCCAAATAATCATAAAGCAAGTGGGTTGGTCCAAAAGTTCTCACAACATTAGATAAGGTCCTCCCTGTATAGTCTGTAGGGATGAAATTTTAAGGAAAACATTTTTAAAAATTTACCTGCAATGTATTTCTGGGTGTTTGACATGATATATTTCACCATCTACATACAGGGTATGTTCCTTCTTTCCCATCTCTGTCTCTAAATCACTAACTTTGTTCAACTTCAGCTTGTACTCCTTTACATTCATGTGCTCAATCAGGTCACTCTCCAACTGTAATTACATCAGTCTTTTAGATCAAAAAGGTGCCAAACTGACATTTTATATCAGCATTAAGCTACCTAATCCATCCCAAATATTTAAATGTTATATATTCAGGTGGAGAAATATTCAGCTGGGCAAGTACAGGATTCAAGATATTGTAGCTAATCTGCCAATAGCTCGCTCTAGTTCAAAATAAAATCAGCCCTCAAAGTATGCAACCCATAAGTGATACAGATAATCATTTACTGCATTTTTAAAATGATGGTACACCCAGGCTAATGTAAATGTATGTGTGGTTTTCTTTTGATGTAAATGCATGTGATTTTCTTTTGCAGCTATCTTGAAGACCTTAGGATTAATATTCTCACAGACAGATTTTATTTATTTTCTATATTTAATATGACTGCCACAGAAAAAAACAAGAGGCCCATGGGCCACGGTTCGCTCACCTGAGTGACATAGCCACTGCAGACATGCAGATGTTATGCAACATTTTTCCAATCCTATCATCACAACTAATGAAAATATCATCATTTGAGCAGTTCTTAGTTTTGAAGAAGAATATATGGGCCTGACAGTCAATGGAGCATGATCATTTGAATAAACTATCAATCACATTTCAACAGAAGGATCAATGTGAAATTTGGTGGAAATTGGCTAAGTGGTTTCTGAAGAATCATGATTTTATACATGCAAACAGCACATTGGCAGGGAAATATTATAAATATAAACCAGATGATGGCCATCTTAGATTTCCAATCAGAACAATTTTAACTATTGTTGATCTACAAGTCACTTCGATACTTTCAATATAAATATATATGGCCCATACAAATGGGGAAGCAAATTTGACCTTGGAGGTAAAAAGGTCAAATGTCAACATAGAACCATCATTTTAGCAATTTTGGAAGATCTCCTGTCCCCCATAATTTGTGCAAAGATTAGGACCCAGGGCTTATTTGGTTATGGAGAAGAAGATTTTTAAAGGTTTTTACCATATATGGGCATGGCAGCCATTTTGATCAATGGACCATACCCATTTTAGCAATTTTTCATTCTCCTGCCCATGGAGGCTCCACATGAAATTTGAGCAACACTGGCGCGGAGGCTTCAGAGGAAAAGCCATTTGAAATTATCAACATTTTTTCCATACAAATGTATAGGGCCCATACAAATGCATACAGAAGCAAACTTGACCTCGCCTTAAAAAGGTTAAATGTCAATGTATGACAATTATTTTAGCAACTTTGGTAGACCGCCCGTTCCAGATGATATATGCAAAGATTCAGCCACAAGCCATCCTCGGTTTTGTAGAATAAGATTTTTAAATGTTTTTTCCCATACAAATGCATAAGGAAGCAAACTTGACCTTGCCGTAAAAAAGTCAAATGTCAATGTATGACCATTATTTTAGCAACTTTGGTAGACCCCCTGTCTCCGATGATTTATGCAAACATTCAGCCCCAAAGCATCCTCGATTCTAGAGAAGAAGATTTTTAAAGGTTTTTACCATATATGGGCATGGTGGCCATCTTGGTCAATGAACCATGACCATTTTAGCAATCTTTTGTTCCCCCTATCTAAGGAGGCTCCATATGAAATTTGAGCAAAATTGGCCCAGAGGCTCCAGAGGAGAAGTTGTTTGAAATTCTGAACATTTTTCCCATACAAATGCATAAGGAAGCAAAATTGACCTTACCGTAAAAAGGTCAAATGTCAATGTACGACCATTATTTTAGCAATTTTGGTAGCCCTCCTGTTCCCGAAGATATATGCAAAGATTCAGCCATAAGGCATGCTCAGTTTTGGAGAAGAAGATTTTTAAAGGTTTTTCCCATACAAATGCATAGGGAAGCAAACTTGACCTTGCCGTAAAAAGGTCAAACATCAACGTACGACAATTCTTTTAGCAATTTTTGTAGACCTCCTGTCCCTGATGATTCCTGCAAAGGTTCAGCCCCAAGGCATTCTCGGTTCTGGAGGAGAAGATTTTTAAAGGTTTTTACCATATATGGGCGTGGCGGCCATCTTGGTCAATGGACCGCGACCATTTTAGCAACTTTTCGTTCCCCCACCCTAAGGAGGCTCCATATGAAATTTGAGCAAAATTGGCTCAGCGGCTTCAGAGGAGAAGTCGTTTGAAAATGTTAAAGGACGGAAGGACGCACGGACGGACGGACGACGGACAAAAAGTGATCACAATAGCTCATCCTGAGCAGAGCTCAAGAGAGCTAAAAACATGTTGTGAATATGTGGGGAAAAATGTATGAAGTCAATTGTAAAGAAAAAAAACTAGGGGAAGAAATGCTTTATGCTGATTAAATAGATTGCTTTTCCCAACTGCATTATTCCAGTTCAGATGGCACATAAAAAACTCAAAAGTTTCTCAACTTTTGTTATGTTCCCAAAGTATTAGCCATGTAAAAAAAATAATTCTTTATGGTTTCAAGGGTGTCACAGCACTTTGGGCCCCTCAGTTCATATGCTCTTTACAGAAATCATACATCACGAAAACATGCCTATATAATTTTGACCCCCTTAAACCCCACTTTTATATAGAAAAACTGGGGTTTACAGGGGTATACATTATTTTTCTTATTTTTGCTCAAAAACATAGATTGTGGGTACTCGTTAGAACCGCCTCGGCGAGGCGGTTCTAACGAGTACCCACAATCTATGTTTTCATCAGAAATAGGAAAAATATCAGTGTTTTTTTTTATCTGAAAATGTTCAGTTTTTGGAGGTGAAAATTTCAATATACTTGAATAGGCTTGTTTTCGTAATGAATGAAGCTAAACGCTAGGGTTGATGAAAAAAAAAATGACAAAGTCATTGATCTGTGAAATGTATGTCATGATGATATAGATACTGCAGTGTTTGTGTCCATGTTAGAGAGGAAGTGTATCCCAGGTTTGATGACTGTAGATCATACAGTGATCTTGAAATGGGCTTGAATCTAGGAGTGACATTTGAAAAAATAAAAATGACAAAGTCATTAGACTGTGAAATACAGGTCAGTGTCACAAAATCACACTGCAGTGCTTAGGTTTATACTGCACCAGACTAATTATGGTTTGAATCAAACTATACCCCACTGTGAGAGGAGAGCAAGATTGAGAAGGGACAAATGCAGTATTTCTATGGAAAAGCTCTTTTGACAGTTTAGTGGAAATGCATACATGTCCAATGGAGGGAACTCTATCAAAATTGTTTTGCCTCCTTGCCTGAAAAGGGTTCTACTCTAAAAAGAAAGAATCTGTTCCCCTTCTTACCTTTAAGAGTAGACCCCTTTTCAGGAGGGGATCATTGTACAGGAAAGCAAACAGGAAGTTACAAAAATTATCTCCCTTGTAAGAAGCACAAATTTCAGTCATTCCTTCTCAATGTAAAACTTTCTTGTGTAAGGGATGATTTTTTTCTGTTTGTCTGATCAATGAAATCTGTCAAATTACTGAAATTCAGGTCTAACGAATAACTATTTCTGTACACATTTGGGAAGTTGTACATAGAACCTTTAAAGGTGGCAGCCAGTACATCATAAAACTGTCTCTATTTCTATTGTATTGATTGACAGATCTGAACTAATGGTGTAGACCTAGATCTCATTCTAAAGAATGTCTCATCTGATTGTGTTTAGACTGTCACTCATGCAGATTTTTAACAAAGCAACTGATAGTTAAATGGGCTTGTATAAATTTTAGGACAAGTAAGTAGTGATTTAAGGTGTCTGAATACTTTGGGTAAATACGGTACAGTGAACCCTCATTACAATGACAGCATTTGTTCCAAAGATGTTGCCATTATAATGAATTTGCTGTTGTAAAGAATCCTTAATAAACAGAATGATATGTAAAAAAGCCTTCCTATATTCTTATTTCCCCATGGACATATGTTTTGGATATTTGTAAGAATCACCTCAGACAGGCAATTCTAACAAATATCAAAAAGATGTTGCTTGAAATTCTAATGCAGTGTTCTTGCATAATTTCTCATTAACTGTCACCTCTTGAGCAAAGGTTTTGTGACATTCAAATTATCATTATAACGAACTTTGTCATTGTATCGAGTGTTGCTATGAAGAGGGTTGTCTATATAATGTATGCTGATGATGGTTTGGGTTTTTATATACCATCAACATAATTTAAGATCGAGATGGTGGACGGATGAAATGAAAGGCTCTGTGCAATGAAGAGCCATATAGTCACGAGCTGAATTCCGCCTGGCTGAATTCTAACCAGGGACCTCATGATCCAATGTTGAGAGCACTAACCACTAGGCCACTTGGGCCCAGTTGTTCAAAACTAACCATGGCCCAGTTGTTCCAAGCTAATGATGTCGTTAGTTAATGTTTTGTTAAAATTTACATCGAATGATACGCAAATATGCTGAAAATTTTTGCTGAAAAAATGTGAGTAGCTTTTGCAGTGCAAAAGCTACTCACATTTTTTCAGCAAAAAATATCAGAATATTGTATATTGAATCTGCTAAAACAGTTAACAAAATGACCCTTAACAAGCTCATTAAGCTAACGATGCTTTGAACAACTGGGCCCATGTCATTAGTTAACGTATCGTTAAAACTTGATTATTAAATATGGCATATATGTTTATATTTTTGCTGCAAAAAAATGTGAATAGCCTTTGCAAAAGCTACTCACATTTTTTCAGCAAAAATTCCTGTGAATTAGATACTTTACTTACTAGAACAGTTAACACTTTAACCATCAATGAACTTGTTAAGCTAACAATGCTTTGAACAACTGGGCCCTGGATACTTATGGTATAAGTCAAGTTCCTACCATAGCAGAATCTAAAGTGAAGAAACCTTTCATGCATCGAATCAGGTCCATCCTGCCACAAGGCTTGTTGAGGAGAAGAGTTACAGCCTCTTCTTTTTCGACTGCGTCGTTGGGTGAAAACATATCTCCAAGAAACACAATTGCCCCAATGTAGGTACTGTTCCTACTCTCCCACCCAGTTCCTGAAGATACGATTCCTTCAGTGTCTACTGGACTGAAAAAAGTGGGTTACAATATTTATCTTAAATATTTGGACACATGAGCCACAACATAAGAAAACATACAATCTGACATGTGCACCCAAAGTGACTTAAATCAGACTGTGCATCTTGATCTGAGTCATCACTGTCCAAATGAGGTACTTCGCATCCTTGGATATCCAAGATCTTAAGATGCCAAACACAACAATTGTCGTCTGCTTTGTCTTCCATCGGTTACTTTAAATTCATTGTTGCAAACGGTTTGGATCCAGATCAGACTGCTCCGAGCTGTCTGATCAGGGTCCATACTGTTTGCCTATATGCAAAAATATGTTTGCAAGAAGATGCAGCAGATGACATAAACAAATGACATTTTCAGATGTAAGCGCCAATCACAACTATTGTCGTCTGCTTTGTCTTCTGCTGGTTACTTTAAAAGTCACTTCTGCAAACAGTGTGGACCCAGATCAGACTGCTCCTTTAGTTTAGGAGCAGTCTGATCTGGGTCCACACTGTTTGCCTGTATGCAAAAAAAAAGGTTGGAAAAGTCTGCAAGAATATTTAGCAGACGACATAAACAGACAACATTTTCAGATGCAGTTTTTCTTGGCGCTTTAAGGGTTAAGAGTTAACTTGTCCTCAGCTTTTACCAAGTCCATTTACTACTTGCTGATGTGTCCAAAAACTGCTAGACGAGTGTCAAACAGTTTACACCCTGCAGATGCCAAGTTCTGCATTTTTGTCCAATCCGGTTCTACAATATTTGCTTAGGTTTGTCTGTCTGAATACCAAGGGTAAAATACTGTGTAAATGATCCAGTTTACAAGATAATTATGAAGCTATTATTATGTTGCACACAAGTACTACCTTAGTAACCCTAAATCTTGGGACAGACAGGCCTGAGCAAATAGTGTTGATCCAGATCAGATGCCAGAGAATGCTACATCTGATCAGAGTATACACTATCTGCCACTCATCAAGCACTATTTTAAACACATTAACATGTAGTAAAATAGACTTTTTCAAATTCTAGAATCAGTATGGTAAGGAGTTAAGTACCCAATACTTAGATAAATATGGTATTTCTAAAATTATTACTTACTGACACTAAAATTTGGATCTCTTAAGGAGAATTGATTTTGTTCGTGTTTGTGTTGAGGTTTTACGGCCCAGTCAACCCAATGGGGTCATGTCAAGCCTGGTCAGTTTACCTAACCACACATTTACTGGGCAGGCTTAGTCATCTAACTAGTTAACCAGTATTGTTGTGCACATTAATTGGCCAGAAACTGACAACTGCTCTTCTTGAATCAGCGGAAGGGAATGACCGTAGGAAATATTTCATGATCAATCTCCACGAAAGAATGTTGCCAACCTCAGCAGGGGTCAAACCCGTGACCTCATGGTTTCCAGTCGGACGTGCAAACAGGAAGCACTGTCTGAAAGGGACTGGGGACAAAATCATTGTTATGTTACATGAAACTGTAACTGTTACAGCTGGGCAGACCAAAACAGATACCTGTTTGTTTGTTTTTGTTGTTTTTTCCACAACAAAAAAAATTATCAGAAAACTCAGGTTGTGGGTGCTCATTTGAAGCACCCTGATGAAGCACTTCAAATGGGAACCCATAATGTATGTTCAAGAAAATATAAGAAAAATATCAATGCTTATTTTGTTCTTGAAAAAAACAGCCCCCAATCTGGAGCTATGTATCTCCTTAGATATTGTGGTTACTCTGCTTTCAACATCTTTAAGAAAGTTGTTTTTTTGCCTGGTGCTTTACATTGATGAAGCTAAATTTAAAATGATTTAATGTGAAGCCTTTTGTCATATTTATCAATGCACAAAATTTTTTATTCTATTTATTGGTTTTAAAAAGGTGAATATTTGTATTTCCCCGCATAGTAAAATAAATGGCTGCAAACTATGCAGAAATTGGTAGGGTATGTGGTTAAATTGGAGGCAGGTTTTTAAGTTCCACTTTTCAAATTTTCTGAAATTTTCACAATATTGTCATGAAACATCACTCATTTAGCAAAGAAATAAAAAAAAAAAAAAGCAAGAACAAACATATATTTTCATTTACACCAAGCAAAAACAGATTCATAAAAGAAATTAAAAAGAAATAATAATTTGAAGGTGATAACCCCTTAAGCTAATGATGCTAATGATGCATTTAACAGTTGGGCTCTGAGCACAATTCTTACCTATGGTGGTGTGGCCCATCTTGGTCTTGTATCTCCAGCTTTGTTCTAGGAGGTAGAGTGTCTATAGTAAGGTCCATATGTCTATATGCTCTAATAAGTATGACTTCTACAAGACACACTGAATCAAAGAAAAATGATATTTCTTCTATAAAAAGTAATCATATTCTTCATGGATAGTCAAGGATTCATGGTTTCATGGTTTGCGGATGGCAAAGACAAGACTGCATGAACTGTAGGATATGATCTGAGTCTTTAACATGTCATGTTTATTTTTTCATACTGTAGTAAAACATACTCTATTCATTGATATACTCTACATGTCTGCAACAAACAAGGTTCTGATTTGACTGTGCTAATGAGTAGGCTAAACTTAGCTTTCACTGGATGTGTTTGGCATAAAGTCTTTTTCCAGCATCATACATCAAATTGTTATTGTTGTTGTTTTTTACAAAGTGAAACTTCAGAAATTCAGACTCAATATGAGATACTTTGGAATAAAATATATAGGTCTTAACCCTTGTCATGCTGAATAAATTAAGATGGCACGCCCACTTCCAATTTTCAGTCAATTTGATTTCTTGATTCAGGTTGTTAATATAAATTCACATACTGAATGTGAATGTGTCTGAAGAAGCAAACTGATCTGGATCTACACTGTTTGTAAAGAAAGGGTATTCCAGGTTCAGCAGGACATGGGTTAATTCTCTGGAGAAACAATTCTGCAGTTGACAACTCAACCATCTGCATATTTCTTGTGGGTAAACAACATATGCTTACCTAATAAAGCTAGACTGTAATTAGTAAAACTGGGGTTTACAGGGGTATATATTATTTTTCTTATTTTGCTAAAAAAAACCCAGATTGTGGGTACTTGTTGGAACCGCCTTACTGAGGTGGTTCTAACTAGTACCCACAATCTATGTTTTGAGCAGAAATACGAAAAACATAAGATTTTTTATCTGAAAATTTTCCTTTTTTGGTTGTAAAATTTCAATATATTTGAATAGGCATGTTTTCCTAATGTGATTTTTTTTTGTTTGTTTGTTTTTTTTTATATATTTTTATGACTGACATCCCCAAATGTATAAACAGACATGTCCAATTATAAAAAGGGAAGAGTCCACTTCAAAAACACAGCAGAATAAGGATTAATCACTAGGTTAATAAATGCTCTGTTTACCCTGTGATGAGGGATATGAAAGAAGAGGACCATGGTGGTCCTTAAAGCTCACCTATGCTAAACAGTAGGTCAAGGACACTCAATGTCTACAACATTCATTAATCTGGAAGACACAACTCCAAAATATCCATGTCCTCCACATCTGCAAGTTTAAGGAAGATCCAATTAAAACTGGTGGAGCTGTGCAGCAAACAAGGCTATTAGTTATATGTGTCTTTAGCAATCAAAGGCTGTAACTCTTATCAGATTGTATTAGGGTTCCAATCTTTTTTCAAATTTATCCAAGACTTCATCCATGTCCACCTTATTTGCATGCGTCAGGATGATCCGATCAATACTGAACAAGTTATGCTGATGATAAGTCAAACATATGCTTTTTCAACAATCAAAGGGATGTAACTCAAGGACAAATGATCCTATCAAGCTAGGTTTCAAACTCATATGAGATTTCATCCATGTCCATGTTTTCTGCAAGTTTCATGAAGATCCTATCAGTACTGAACAAGTTATGTTTATGAAAATGTCAAACAAGAGCTCAGCAAGCTGGGCATCATATGCATGTGGCAAGTAATCAGATGTAGCACCTGTACTGACAAAGAATAGGAGGGATTAGCCTGAAAAGAAAAGTTTATTAATGGACAGACAGACATAACTCTATTATAATGGACAGACAGACATAACTGTATTAATATTTAGTGGACTATAAACTCAAAACAAAATGTGCTGCTTTGCATCATGGTCAAACTATAAATCACCTTTCAGCTTGATGGGATGTAAAGTGTAGGAGGAATATTAGTGGACTGCTACCTCGAAATGGTATGCGCTGCTCCACATCATGGTGTAATTTTTCACAATATTTCAGCTTGATCTCATGTAATCTATAGGAAGAGTCAGATTATGAAATTTTCAAAGGGGCATTACTGCTAATATTTCATGGACTGTAACCTCAAAGGAGCATTACTGATAATATTTCATGGACTGTAACCTCAAAAGGGGCATTACTGCTAATACTTCATGAACTGTAACCTCAAAGGGGCATTACTGCTAATATTTCATGGACTGTAACCTTAAAGGGGGTATTACTGCTAATATTTCAGGGACTGTAACCTCAAAACAATATGTGCTGGTCTCAATATAAATAAAGTTTCAGCTTGATGGAATGTTAACTGCAGGTGGAGTTAGTCAGAAACAAAACCTTACGGAAATGTTCAAAAGGACATAACTCTGCTACTATCTGGTGGACTTTTACCTTGAAATAATCTGCACTGCTCCACATCATGGTGCAATTATTTACCAAGTTTCAGCTTAATATGCTGTAATCCAAAGGAGTTAGCCTGAAACAAATGTTTACAGAAATTTTCAAAGGGACCTAACTCTGTTAATATTTGGTGGACTGTGACCTTGAAACAATATGCACTGCCCAACATCATTGTCTAACTAGAAATCAAGTTTTGGGTCAATCTGATGTTAACTGTAGGAGGAGTTAGCCAGAAACCAAAGTTTACAGAAATTTTCAAAGTGGCATAACTCTGTTAATATTTGGCAGATTGCAATCTCAAAACAATATGCCCTGCTCCACACCATGGTCTAAATATAAATTAAGTTTTTCAAATGTAATGTATAAGAGAATTTAGCCAGAAATTAAATGTTTACAAAAATTTTCAAAGGGGCATAACTCTGTGAATATTTGGTGGACTGTAACCTCAAGACATATGTGCTGCTCCACATTATGATCTAACTATATATCAAGTTTCAGCTTGATTGGATGTAAACTGTAGGGAGAGTTCGCTGGAAATGAAATATTTACAAAAAATTTCAGAGGGGCATAACTCTGTTAATATTTAGTGGACTGCAACCTTGAGACTATAAGCTCAGCTCCACATCATGATCTAAGTATGAATCAAATTTCAGCTGGACTGGATGTAAACAGTAACAATGAGGATATTTTTAACAACTCTGTTCATCCATCTTCTATTTGTCCATTTGTCAAATGAACTTGTGGCACAGATTTTGAAAGCACACTTAAATTTTCCATGCAGCAAGTCTAGCACCAAAACATCTTTGTCTATAAGACAACTGCCCATCTTTTCTGTTCAGCTGTCATTGCTGATGGTAACTTACCACTAACACTTTATGATATTTACACTTACACCCAGTATGATGCTTTAAAAGTAAACACTAAATTACGCCAAGACAATATCTAGTGCAGACACCAAATTACTGTTGATGCTATACAGAGTAGACACTAAATAACACTGGACATTGTAACACCTTTTACACTATTTTAACTCATGCGGAGGCTTCTCAAAACTGCTATCACCCGCTATGATGCTATACAATATAAACGCTAAATTACACCGAGACAATAACCAGTGCAGATTACCAAATTACACCGTTGATGCTATGCAGTGTTGACACTAAATTACACCAGACACTGTACTGTGTACACACCAAGATACATTGTAACACTTTTGACACTATTTTACCTCAATCTGAGGCTTCCCTATAAAGCTCTCCTAAAGGCGGAATTTAACCAAACAAGCAATATTACTTTTTCGTGTGGTAAAAGTGTGCAAGAGCAAAATTATTTTTCACTCTACCCCATGTGACCTTCCAGCTGGGTCAAAAGGTCCATCTGTCTGTCCGTTTATCCTTCATGCTATGTCCTCCTAAACCAATGGGCAGAATTTAACCATACTTGCTACATGACTTCCCTGCATGGTAAGGGTGTACGAGAGCAACATTATTTTTCACTCTGCCCTATTTGACCTTTGGATGGGGTCAAAAGGTTACCCAACCTCTCAAGAAAGTTTGGGGATTTTGCGATGGCATGCCGTCAACTGCAATCGAGATTTTTTTTTTAACCTCATCTGTTTGAGATCCGAGAGCCATATAATGTCTGGTTTTAATGACATGATCAGGCATGGTCTAAATATGATAGTTTTTTTTTTACATCTCCATAAAACATACATTTATTGAGGCACTTCTAATGAGTACCCGCAATATATGTTTTCAAGGTGAAACAGGAACAAGAAGCCCACCTGACTCGATCACCTGAGTGAAACAACCACTGCAGATATGCAGACGGTATGCAACATTTCCCAAATCTTTCATTGCAACTAATGAAAGGATTGTCATTTGAGCAGTTCTTGGTTTTGAAGAAGAAGAAGATTTTATTACTTTTTTTTACCACAATTATACGGGCATGATAGTCAACTGAGCAAGACCATTTGAACAAATTCAACCCGTTTCAACAGTAGGATCGAAATGAAATTTGTTGAAAATTGGCTAAGTGGCATCTGAAGAGAAGTTGTTTAACAATATCATGATTTTATACATGTATACAGCACAGGGGCAGGGCAAGATAACCCTTGCAGAATAAAATTTTGACTGAAATCTAATCCTGCTTCAACAGTAGGATCAACATGAAATTTGGTGAAAATTGGCCAAGTGCTTCTATGCCCCCAACTGCCTGACTCTAACACTGTTTGACTCCAACACTGCTTAGCCATGACGGTAACAACAGTACAAATATATGATTTCAATGTTATTTTATCAAAGGGAAATAACTCTAAAATAGGAGATGATTGGGATAAGAAAAAAATACGGATCACCTATTTTTTCATGAGGAATCAAAACATGAAATTTCAAAACATTAGCATACATGGTTCTAAACTTATGCTATACACGATAAAGCAACGACATTAAATGGCCCGAAATTGCGAAGGGCCATAACTCCAACATTTCATTTAATTGGTTCAAAATTTATTCAGGTGATCTCCTCCTCAATCCCAATCAGTATACCAAATATCATGGCTCTAGCTTAAATACTTTTTGAGATATCTTGCTGAAAAAGTCAAAATGCCTAGAACTACAAAGGGCCATAACTACATCAATTTTTCATGGAATTCCCTAAAAAACAAACCAGGTAATCTCCACATCATCCCCAATCAGCATATAATATTTCAAGACCCTAGCTTAAGTGCTTTTCGAGATATCTTGCTGACAAGGTCAAAATGAGCAGAACTGCAAAGGGCCGTAACTTTATCAATATTTTCATGGAATTCTCTCAAAATATAACTGGGTAATGTACACATCATTCTCACTCACTGTATCGAATTTCAAGAACCCAGCTTAAATACTTTTCAAGATATCTTACTCACAAGATTTAATTCTGATTTTTTTCAAAGGAGCATAACTTTAAATAAACATGCTAGACAAGAAACAAAATACGGGACGGCTATTTTTTCATTGGGAACCCAAATATAAAATTTCAAAACCCTAGCGTGCAGGGTTCTTAAGATATGGCATGCACAAAAAAAGCTTGATGAACGGACAAACAGTCGGATGGACAAATGAAGGCAAAATAATAAGCCCCATCAATTTCATTCGAAACTGGGGGCATAATCAGGTCATCTACTCATCGCTTCCAATCTATTCATCAAGTTTCAAGGCTCCAGCTTCAATAGTTTTTGAGATATTTTGTTCACAAGGGAAACATGCCCAAATTTACAAAGGGCCATTACTTATGAAATATTTTTCAGAATTTACAAAAAAATTAATCAGGTCATCTACTCATCATTACCAATCAATTCACCAAGTTTCAAGTCTCTAGCTCTAATAGTTTTTGAGATATTTTGCTGACAAGATAAAAATGCCCAAAATAACAAAGGGGCATAACTCAAGAAGTATATTTCAAAATTTCTTCAAAAGTTAATCAGGTTGTCTACTCATCACTACCAGTCTATTCATCAAGTGTCAAGGCTCTAGTTCCAACAGTTTTTGAGATATTTTGCTGACAAGGTAAAATTGCCCAAAATTACAAAGGGCCATAACTCATGAAGTATTTTTCAGAATTTCTTCAAAAATTAATCAGGTCATCTACTCATCACTACAAATCCATTTACTAAGTTTCAAGGCTCTAGCTCTAACAGTTTTTGAGATATTTTGCTGACAAGATAAAAATGCCTAAAATTACAAAGGGGCATAACTCAAGAAGTATATTTCAAAATTTCTTCAAAAGTTTATCAGGTTGTCTACTCATCACTACCAGTCTATTCATCAAGTTTCAAGGCTCTAGCTTCAATAGTTTTTGAGATATTTTGCTGACAAGTTAAAAATGCCCTAAATTACAAAGGGCCATAACTCATGAAGTGTTTTTCAGAATTTCTTCAAAAGTTAATCAGGTCATCTACACATCACTACAAATCCATTTACTAAGTTTCAAGGCTCAAGCTCTAACAGGTTTTGAGATATTTTGCTGACAAGGTAAAAATGCCCAAAATTACAAAGGGCCATAACTCAAAAGGCATTTTTCAAAATTTCTTCAAAAGTTAACCAGCTTGACTACTCATCACTACCAGTCTATTCATTAAGTTTCAAGGCTCTAGCTCCAACGGTTTTTGAGATATTTTGCTGACAAGATAAAAATGCCCAAAATTACAAAGGGCCATAACTCATGAAGTATTTTTCAGAATTTCTTCAAAAGTTAATCAGGTCATCTACTCATCACTACAAATCCATTTACTAAGTTTCAAGGCTCTAGCTCTAACAGTTTTTGAGATATTTTGCTGACAAGGTAAAATTGCCCAAAATTACAAAGGGCCATAACTCAAGAAGTATTTTTCAAAATTTCTTCAAAAGTTAATCAGGTTGTCTACTCATCACTACCAGTCTATTCATCAAGTTTCAAGGCTCTAGCTTTAATAGTTTTGAGATATTTTGCTGACAAGATTGCATCCATATTTTTTCAAAGGGCCATAACTCAGAAAAGGGGCATAATCCTGTCAAGAAAAAAAATACGTGTCAGCTATTTTTTCATGAGGAATCCATATATGAAATTTCAAAACAGTAGCATTCACGGTTTTAAAGTTATGCTATGCATCAAAAAGCGTGACGAACGGACGGACGGACGGACAGACGGATGGACGAACAACCCAGAAGCAATATGCCCCTCCAACTTCTTTGAAGTTGGGGGCATAAAGAAAAGACGGGAGAAGAGACATTTCAGTTGCTTTGCCACTCCCACCTATGCTACATGACCTATGTCTCTTTACAAGGCCAGACAAGAGACAAGCTCAAAAGTCTTCTTTCCCTGCTAGTGTACACAGGGTTTTTTTTTCCCCTGGTGTGCAAAAGTCTTCTTTTCCCATGGCAGCTCAACAGGGCTTTTTCCCCTGCTGTTGCTTAAAAACTTCATATAAAAAATTTTGCCATGGCAACCAAACAAAATGGCCATTGGTCATTAAACACATAAATTGGATAGAAAATCATCAAATGCTCATAACTGCCAAATATGGTTCACATCACTTTACACGTAATTGAGTGAATGCATTACAAGTCTACGGGAGCTTTCTGTTGCCATGGCAACCAAACCAAGAGATCACCATTATTTTGGCTATTTTTAAATCCCTCTACCCAAGCAACACTATTACCTAATTAGGGACAAATTGCTTCAAAGGCTGGGAGTTGTTGTTTGAAAGTGTGAATGGACAGACAGACAGATAGGTGAACGAAAAAAGATCACTATATCTTATCCTGGGCATAGCTCAAGTTAGTTAAAAATATTATCCAGATACCCCTCTTATCTGGACTTATCATATTTAACCTTTATCTTTCTCTAGGCAATTTCAGCAAACAATAAATTGAAATTGTTCTAACTGACATTTCATGCAAATTGTCTCCAACATAGACTATTTCCATGAAAAATCAAATTCTGTTTACTGGGAAAAAATAGAAAACATATATTTTGAAAATTTTACCCAGAGTGCTGTGTGTTAATTCAACAAACCTAGATGTCTCAGTTTTCCCAGATGTCTTCTAGTTTCTGCGTAATAAATCATATCTGACCAATAGCCAGACCCAACCATAAGTGAAGAGTAAACAAGCAGCTCCTCCTGGCAATGTACCGTCATCAATGGGTTGTAACGTTTTTTACCTAAAACATAAAATCACAAATACAACAAGGCCTACATAATTCCTGTCTACTAAATTAACTCTTATCACTTTCTGCGCAAATTCAGCAAACAACTTTTTGCTGATTTTTCATATTTTTCAAGAAAAATAAAAATCTAAATTGTTGCATTTGGAATCAAAATATAGATCAAATTTTGGTGAAGTTGATGTTGCATCTGGCCCAAAAACTAGAATTCCAAGAATCGGATGCCAACCATTTGATATAAAAAAAGAAAAAGAAAAAAAAAAACAACACTGTATTTGTCCTAATAATCACTCTTATACCTAGCGGCAACCCCTCACTATTTTGTCTGAATTTTAATAATCAAGTTAATAAAGGGCTATAATTTAACCAAAATTTTTGGATGATTACCAAAATCAAACTTGACCTCTATGATATGCCATTCTGCAAACTTCGCATGGAATCAATGCATCCCTTCAAAAGTTATTTAGGG
Organism: Anodontia alba; assembly: GCA_964016985.1. Classification (NCBI taxonomy): domain Eukaryota; kingdom Metazoa; phylum Mollusca; class Bivalvia; order Lucinida; family Lucinidae; genus Anodontia; species Anodontia alba. The sequence continues at coordinate 23,442,431 of OZ024825.1, forward strand.
GAAACAATCTTGTATTTTACCCCGACAACAAAAACTAAGTCGAAAAAGGGCCATAACCGCCAAAATTTTGCAGATGATTACCAATATTGAACCTGACCTGGGTTTTACAATGATATATCCTTCTGCAAACTTTAAATAAAATCAATGCATCCCTGCAAAAGTTATTGAGCGGAAACCAATATCAACACACCAACAAAAACTAAGGCGAAAAAAGGGCAATAACTCAGCCAAAATTTGGTGGACGATTACCAATATCAAACTTGACCTGTATTTTACAGTGATATAAAGTTATGCAAAGTTTGAATGAAATCAATGCATCCCTTCTAAATTATTGAGCAGAACTGTACAACAAAAACTCAGTTGAAAAACGGCCAAAACTCAGCCAAAATTTAGCAGATGATTACCAATATAGATTTTGACCTGCATTTTATAGTGATATAAAGTTCTGCAATGTCTGAATGAAATCAATGCTCCCTTCAAAAGTTACTGAGTGGAAACAAAAAGTGCGATGATGCCGGACAACATAATCCCCATGTGTCTGGCATGCTATGCAAGCGGCACAAAAGTCATGTTTATTTCAGGTAGAAGAAATTAATATAGGAATTTCATCGAAAGCACATACATTTTCTCATATGATGCATGGGACATTGTGCTCAAAAGGTACACATATTCTATACACTTTCATAAAATCTGAGGTAAGAAAATGACAAAGTTAAAGTGGAAAAAGTGACAAAAATAAATTTAAAAACTATATCCAAACCACATGCCCTTCTGCAGACCCTGGAGAAAACGTGTAAAGTTTCAACAAGACCGGTATAAAATGTATGAGAAGTTGCAATCACAAGATACCCACTGTCTATACATCTGAGGTCAGAAAATAACAAAGTTCACAAAGTAGAAAAAAATGACAAAACTAAATTCAAAGATCATATCAAAAGCATATGCACATCTTCAGACAATGGGGAAAATGTGCGAAGTTTTATAAAGACAAGTATAAAATTGTACGAGAAGGTGCAATCACAAAGTACCCACTGTCTATACATCTGAGGTCAGAAAAAGGACAAAGTTCACATAGCAGAAAAAAGTGACAAATATTACTGCAAAGATCATATTAAAAGCACATGCACATCTTCAGACTATGGAGAAAATGTGTGCAAAGTTTCAAAAAGATTGGTATGAAATTGTATGAGGAGTTTTGCTCACAAGGTACTAACTGTCTGTACATTGAGGGTGAAAATGACTAAGTTCACAATGTGGAAAAAGTAAAAAAAAAAAATGACCTAACAATTATATCCAAACTCATGCACATCCTCATACCATGAAAACAACACAAATTTCATAATTATCGATACAAAACTGTAAGAGTAGTTGCGCTCACAAGAGGTACCCACTGTCAAAATAGTGAAAGTTGTAAATAGTAATTGGTAAATAGTGAAATGATCTAACAATCATATCCAAACAAAATGCACATCCTCATACCAAGAAGAAAACACATGCAAAATTTCAAAATCATTGGTACAAAACTGTAAGAGGAATTGCGCTCACAAAAGATACCCACTGTCTATATACATGTATTGAGATATACTGTGGGTGAAAAATGACTAAGTTTGAAAACAATGTGGAAAAAGTGACAAAAATGGTCTAACTATTATATCAAAACCATATGCACATCTTCATACCATGAAGAAAACACATGCAAAGTTTCAAAACTGAAAGAAGAGTTGCACTCACAAGACACTCAGGGTAAATGTTGATGGATGGATGAATGGACTAATGAACAGACAAACGGATGGAAGCTTGCACACCTAAGCCCCCCTGCTAAAGCAGGTGCAACAATAACATAAAATGTGTTGGGATAGACATGCCTAAACAAACAATTTAGACCCACATCAAACACTGCTGAACCTGTGGCTTTTGATCTGCATCTACACTGTCTTTAGGACCTGTATGGTATGGCATTATTATGGTGTCCCAATATACTTAGGGTAAATAACTGCAACAGCCAGTATTGATTTTTTTCACACGCCAATCAAATGAGCAGTTACTTATTTTTGACCTGCAGATAAACCTGCATTCTGATAATGAGCATATCAATCAAGGCGGTTTCCTGTATACGGCAAGTGTTATGCGTTGAAAACAGGTTTGTTTTTATAGCTCCAGATAACCTTTCGACGGCAGTGGTGTAATTATGCATAATTGCTGGCCAACACTTTTTTAACAACCCTCACGGCAAGATTAGTAAAGCAATTTTCCAGTTCCAGTATCATTTAACACAGTAGTATGTGGGGTAATAACAGTATGAACACCAGCTCTCTAACATGTAAAGGAAGGGTGCAAAAGGCTTCCAAAGTAAGAAAAGCTGGTCAAATTTTAGGACCAAAAATGTTTGGTTTACCGTTGTACCTTCATAATGCAGCCCTGTCAACACCAATTAAGCTCGGCTCAAATGGCCCAGCATACGAAATACGCAAAAAAGGCAAAAGAAAAACTGGGGAAAGAGAGAAAGGAGGAAAAAATGAGGGATCAAAATGAAAAAAAAAAAAAATCTCCGTGCGCATACATTTTCCCACCGTGAACCCTGGGCCATAACCTTTCATGAGTGTAAAATTTTGGCAGTGCTTGAATATAAAGAATAACATATCTACTTTTGTTTTCAAGTAAGCTATTTTTATCAGTTGCTTATGTTGGATTCCAGAGGTAAATATCCAACCCTATCCATATTTTGGCTGCATTTTTCAAACCCCCCCCCACCATTCTAAGGATATGGTGTAAATTATAAAGTTGAATATTAAGAATATTGACTTAATTTTTATGTAATTCTGAAGTGAAAATCGGACCACCTATTCAAAAATTGTCCAAGACCAAAGAACTGCCATTTTCTCAAGTCCTGTCCACAATATATATTACTGCGAAAAATTGTGAAAAATATTAATCTGGATACTCCTCTTATCTGGATCTATTGTCTGAAGATAGATCAGGGCCCAGTTGTTCAAAGCATTGTTAGCTTAATGAGGTCATTAAGGGTCATTTCGTTAACTGTTTTAGCGGATTCAATATACAATGTTCTGAAATCTTTTGCTGAAAAAATGTGAGTAGCTTTTGCACTGCAGTGCAAAAGCTACTCACATTTTTTCAGCAAAAAATTTCAGCATATTTGGTATCACTTGATGTAAATTTTAACGAATCGTTAACTAACGACATCTTTAGTTTTGAACAACTGGGCCCAGACTCGTTATTGCAATATTCTACTTTTCCAAAATGTACCCACTAGCCTGATTCCAGTGAATCAAATATTCATCACCATTATCAGATTTTTGATTAACTTGCAGGTACTGGGGCAATATCCACATCACTGGGCCCCCTTCCAGATAGCTAGCTTGCTGCACGCATGGCAGATCTCACACCAGATCTCCAGGTATGTCTATCAAGAGGGTTGATAGCTTTCCCTCAACCTATATGTGAAAGGCTGTCTTGACTGCACCATTGGAGCGTTCCACATGTCCATACCAGTGGAGCTTTCTCTCCTTCAGAATGTGGTCCAGATCCTCAATCAAAAGCTGCGCAAGTACCTCATTGGACCTGGTTGTGACAATGTCTTGCGACCTGACATTGCAGATCTGTCGGATCATTGCCCTGTCATTCTGCTGCAAGGGGAGTGCAGTTCCCTGGCACTGTGTACATCTGTAGTCAAGCGCTTGAGCCCACTGCATTTCTTGTGCAACCAGTGCTTGCAGCCATTGCAGAAGATGCAGTTGCTGCCCACTCCAGTGCAACAAACGGTGCGTGGAAACTCGCCTGAACTTTGCAGGAGGTCCAGACCCATACAGCAGATCATGATCTTCGTCTTTCCAAAATTTATATGTCTCCCTCCCTTTAGATGAGGGAATATAACCTGGATCTGGAAATATCATGAGTTTCAGTTGCCTTGGAGTTTAAGGCGAATGAAATATTTTCAGAGGTGACAACTCTGACAATACTGTTTTGCTCCCCTCAGATGAAGGTTCTATGCTGAAAGGAGAATATTGGGAGCGAGTTTGTCTTAGAGTAGAGCCCTTTTCAGAATGGACTTGGTGTGCAGGAAAACAATCAGTAAGTCACAACAAGAATTCCGCAGAAGGCGTCATCACACCTGCTGGGGCAAAAGTCACAGGAGCAACAATCAGAACGTGATTATTAAATAAGTTTATTTCATTCTTAGCAGTGCTTAGTCGGAAAACTGGGTTGAAAAAAATGTAGACAAAGTGCCTAGTGGGGCACATATATTCCAGGCCAGTCCCATTCCCTCTAATGGCTATATCTTCAACACAGACTTTTCGTATCATACAGCCCAATGATAATGGAATGTTGACGTAAAATGTGTAAAAGTCACTGGAGCATGAAATATAGGTCAAGGTCATGGGTCAAGGTACCCGCTAATTCAGTATATCAAGGAGAAGCACAATGCAAGGTATGGTGGTTGTAGGCATTATAGTTGAGGAGTTATCAAACATCAACGTAAAATGTGTCAAATATAGGTCAAGGTCACCAGGTCAAGGTACCTGCCAAGCCAGTGCAACGAGGTGAAGCACTATGCAAGGTTTAGTGGTTGTAGGTCTTATATTTGAGGAAATACCGAACATCAACATAAAATGTGTCAAAGTCACTGGAGTGCACAATATAGGTCAAGGTCACCAGGTCAAGGTACCTGCCGAGTCAGTACGTCGAGAAGAAGTGCTATATAAGGTTTGGTGGTTGAAGGCCTTACAGTTGAGGACATATGGAAGGGTGACGTAAAAGGTGTAAAAGTCAATGAAGTGCAAAATATAGGTCAAGGTCACCCAGTCAAGGTACCTGCAGAGTCCATACATTGAGGAGAAGCACTATGCAAGGTTTGATGGTTGTAGGCTTTATAGTTGAGGAGATATTGAACGTCGACGTAAAATGTGTAAAAGGCACTGGAGCGCAAAATATAGGTGAAGGTCACCGGGTCAAGATACCTGCCGAGTCAGTACATCTAGGAGAAGCAATATGCAAGGTTTGGTGGCTAGAGGTCTTACACTTGAGGAGATCTGGAACGTTGACCTAAATTATGTCAAAGTCACTGCAGCCAAAATATAGGTCAAGGTCACCAGGTCAAGGTATCTGCCAAGTCAGTACATCGAGAAGAAGCACTCTGCAAGGTTTGATGGTTGTAGGCCTTATAGTTGAGGAGATATCGAACGTCGACGCAAAATATGTCAAAGTCACTGGAGCGCAAAATATAGGTCAAGGTCACCGGGTCAAGGTACCTGCCAAGTCAGTACATCTAGGAGAAGCACTATGCAAGGTTTGGTAGTTGTACGCCTTATAGTTGAGAAGATCTGGAATGTCAACGTAAATTGTGTCAAAGTCAATGGAGCGCAAAATATAGGTCAAGGTCACTGGGTCAACATACCTGCCAAGTCAGGAGGTCAGGGAGATGTGTCATGCAAGGTATGATGGTTGTTGTAGAATTGTAGTTGATTAGAATACTAACTTTGACGTAAATGTCGAACTTTGACATAACAGAACTGTTAACAGACAGACGGACGGACGAACAGACAGACGAATGGAAAAGCGGGCACCTATGTAGCAAAGTCAGGAAGTCAGGGAGATGTTTCATACAAGGTTTGATGGTTGTTTAGTCTTGTAGTTGATTAGAATACTAACTTTGACATAAATGTCGAACTTCGACATAACAGAACTGTTAACAGACGGACAGACAGACGGACGAACAGACAGACAAATGGAAAAGTGGGCACCTATGTCGTAAAGTCGGGAGGTCAGGGAGATGTTTCATGCACGGTTTGATGGCTGTTTAGTCTTGTAGTTGATTAAAATACTAACTTTGACATAAATGTCGAACGTCGACATAAATGTTGACAGACGGACGGACAAATGGACAGACATTTGGAAAAGCGGACGCCTATGTCGCAAAGTAAGGAGGTCAGGGAGATGTTTCATGCAAGGTTTGATGGTTGTTTAGTCTTGTAGTTGATTAGAATACTAACTTTGACATAAATGTCGAACGTCGACATAAATGTTGACAGACGGACGGACGGACGGACTGACGGACAGACGGACGGACTGACGGACGGACGGAAAATCAGACGCCTAAATCACACCCTGCTACAAGCAGGTGCGATAAAAACTGTCTAACTTGGCAGAAAAGCAAACAGGTTGTCACAAAGGTTCTCTCTCTTGAAAGAAAACCTACCAAGTGTATCCCACAGGAGCTTGAAATTTGGTCAGACACGCATGTTAAAATGGTCCAAATCGACAATCCTATAAGGCAAACCAAACCCACAGGAGCTTGAAATTTGGTCAGACACGCATGTTAAATGGTCCAAATCGACAATCCTATAAGGCGAACAGAACCCACAGGAGCTTGAAATTTGGTCAGACACGCATGTTAAAATGGTCCTAATCGACAATCCTATAAGGCGAACAGAACCCATAGGAGCCTGAAATTTGGTCAGACACGCATGTTAAAATGGTCCAAATCGACAATCCTATAAGGCGAACAGAACCCAAAGGAGCTTGAAATTCGGTCAGACACGCATGTCAAAATGGTCCAAATCAACAATCCTATAAGGGGAACAGAACCCACAGGAGCTTGAAATTTGGTCAGAAATGCATTTTAAAATGGCCAAAACCTTATGTCAGGCTGAAGGCAGGCCTTATAGGATCGTCAATTTGGGCCATTTTCACATTCATTTCTGGCCAAATTTCAAGCTTCTGTGGTGTATCCATTCTCCTTAATAAGTAAATAGTCAAAGAGTCATACCTATCACTGTAGACAGGGCAGCACTTACAACATCTTTATTACCAAAACATGCATAAGCAATCCCATTGCCAGTACCTGAAATATAAGACACATAACTCCAGATAACTAGAAATTGTGTTTAAAAAACACTATGTCCCCAACCACTTGCTTGCCTCTAAAGATAATACAAGGCAAAAATGTCCCAATCTACAAAGGGCCAGTATTTTTTAAAACTTATTCAAAAGTTAATCGATCCATCTTCTCATCACTACCAATCTATTCATCCATCACGAAAACATGCCTATAGAATTTTGACCCCCTTAAACCCCACTTTTATATAGTAAAACTGGGGTTTACAGGGGTATACATTATTTTTCTTATGCTGCTAAAAAACATAGATTGTGGGTACTCGTTAGAACCGCCTTGCTGAGGCAGTTTTAATGATTACCCACAATCTATGTTTTGAGGAGAAGTATGAAAAATATCAGAGTTTTTTTATCTGAAAATTTTCAAGTTTTGGAGGTGAAATTTTCAGTATATTTGAATAGGCGTGTTTTCGTAATGAATTTATGATGCTCTAGCACCAATCGTTTTTGAGATATTTTGCTGACAAGAAAAAATGCCCAAATTTACAAAGGGACATTACTCATGCGCAGAGGCAATAGGCCCCTCCAACTTCCTTCTCATCACTACCAATCTATTTATCAAGTTATGAGGCTCTAGCTCCAACAGTATTTGAGATATTTTGCTGACAATGGGAAAAATGCCAAAATTTATAAAAGGTCATTACTGCTGAAATCTTCTCTTCGTTACCAGTCAATTCACAAAGTTTCAAGTCTCTAGCTTCAATAGTTTTTTGATATTTTGCTGACAAGGCAAAATGCCCGAAATTACAAAGGGCCATAACTCATTAAGTATTTTTCAGAATTCAATTAAAAGTTAATCAGGTCATCTACTCATCACTACCAGTCTATTAATCAAGTTTGAAGGCTCCAGCTTCAATTGTTTTTGAGATATTTTGCTGACAAGGGGAAAAAGCCCACATTTAAAGGGCCATTCCTCATGAAATATTTTACAGAATTTATTCAAAAGTTAATCAAGTCATCTACTCATCATTACCAATCAATTCACCAAGTTTCAAGGCTCTAGCTCCAACATTTTTTTTTTTTTTTTTTTTTTTTTTTGATATTTTGCTGACAAGGTAAAAATGCCCAAAATTACAAAGGGCAATACCTCAAGAAGTACTTTTTAAAATTTATTCAAAAGTTAATCAGGTTGTCTACTCATCACTACTAGTCTATTCATGAAGTTTCAAGGCTCTAGCTTCAATAGTTTTTGAGATATTTTGCTGACAAGATTGCAGCCATATTTTTCAAAGGGCAATTACTCAGGAAAGGAGCATAATCCTGTCAAGAAAAAAAAAAATATGTAAGCTGTTTTTTCATGAGGAATCCATATGAGAAATTTCAAAACAGTAGCATGCACTTGGCTAAAGTTATGCTATGCATCAAAAAGTGTGACAAATGGAAGAAGGGACAAATGGACAAATGCCCCAGCAGCAATACGCCCCTCCACTTTCTTCAAAGTTGGGGATTCAAATAGGGGTATCCAAATAATAGTTATCCTGTCTCTCCATTAAAACATATGTTGGGGGTACTCATTAGAAGAGCCTCAGTGATCCTTATTTTTAGGCAGAAAAATACCTTATCTTGTGTATGGGACAAAACTGCCATTGCTTGCAAACAGGTAGTAAGTCCAGACAAAAGGCATATAACCTTGAGATAAGGAGCTTTTTCTTTTCAACCAAAATGTGGTGTATTTGCTTATTTCTTCAAGAATTTGTATCTTGTGTTAATCATTAGAAGTGTCCTGCTGAAGCAATTTTAATGAGTACACATAAAATTAGATTTCTCGATACCTAGAGATCTGGTGCGAGCTCTGCCATGCGTGCAGAAAGCCAGCTACCTGGAAGGGGGCCCATTAATGTGGATGTTGCCCCTGTACCTGCACATTAATCAAAAAATCTGATGATGATGATGATGATTCTGTGGAGATATTTTTGATATATATATATCTGAATACCCTTCTTATTTACACCTTTTTCATCCTGACTGACAAAATTTCCCGGCAGGCACATGACGTAAATACAACGTCGCCTCAACGTCGATGCAACGTCATGACGTTGCATCCACGTTGAGGCGACGTTATATTTATGTCATGTGCCCGCTGGGTTAACTCTATTTTGCCATAAAAGCCTCTGCTCCTTAACTCCTGGCTCCCTTCCTGTTTCAATTCACAGGCTGCTGAAAAAATCTTGGTAGACCTAACCTGCTGGTATCAATGCAATAGGGATGGGAATTGGTTTTAGATCAATACTAGCATCATTCTCATTTAGTCCTGCTTCTTTCATCATTCTATGCTGTAAACCATTTGTTACTTCATGGAAAAGTCCATCACCACTAACAAGTACTATGCTGAAATAAGAAGGAAAACAATAAGCTCACCATATCTAAGAATACTGTAATGTAATGTGGGCCAAATCAAGCTAAAAGGCCTTCAAACATGCGCAAATGCATAGATTCAGATCATTTTGCTTATGCACAAAGTATCATCCAAGCTTTTGTTTTCCATTCGTACATTCCGTAGTATTCAATGATTCTGTAAGTGGGCAGTTAAGGTCCTGATCAGACTGCACAGATACAAATATGCCCAAAGACATGTTTTTGCATGGAATAGCTCATTAATTTATTAAGCAATTACCTAAAACTAATCTGGAATAAAACACTTGGATTTGATTGATTGATTGTGTTGGGTTTAACGACACGTCAACCCTTGAGGGTCATTTTGTGTCGTCTCCCAGAGAAAGGGAGAAAGGAGATAGAAGAGACAGTAGAAGAGATAAAAGAGAGGGACAGGGAAGAAAGAGGAACAGGAATGAAAGTGAAGAAACAGAAGAAATAAAAACATTCCCCCTCTACCCTTACCCGCTACAAGGATAGCAGGCCTTGCCCAACTGTAAGCCAATATCAGCTGGACACCCCGGTGATGTAAGAAAAACATGTTTATTTTATTTAAAACAAGAGCTGTCGTAGGACAGCGTAGCTCGCCTGCTGGGTACATTTTATATTGTAACATTTTTATCATTAAGAAATTCAAAATGAAATAATCTATGAAATAATTTTCAAGTTATATGGCGAAATCATTCAACCATATAATATAGGTCACACTGACCTAGATGTATTTGTATGTAAATCATTTTGTCACATAGATATAATAATCCAGGTATGACAATTCTCCATGAAATAGTAATAAAAATAAAAGGCAAAATCACTGAAGCATGAAATATAGGTCACAATGACCTAGATATAGTAAGTGGTCATTCATTGGGTCACATGGAACTAATATCCCAGGTGTGACATTTATCCAACAAATAGTATTCAAGATATAATGCAAAATCACTGAACCATGAAATATAGGTCACACCAACAGAGATATATTTTGACGTCAATAATCGGGTCACAAGGAACTAATATCCCAGGTGTGACATTTATCCAACAAATACTATTCAAGATATAAGGCAAAAATCACTGAACCATGAAATATAGGTCACAATGACCTAGATATAGTAAGTGGTCATTCATTGGGTCACATGGAAGTAATATCCCAGGTGTGACATTTATCCAACAAATAGTATTCAAGATATAAGGCAAAATCACTGAACCATGAAATATAGGTCACAATGACCTAGATATAGTAAGTGGTCATTCATTGGGTCACATGGAAGTAATATCCCAGGTGTGACATTTATCCAACAAATAGTATTCAAGATATAAGGCAAAATCACTGAACCATGAAATATAGGTCACAATGACCTAGATATAGTAAGTGGTCATTCATTGGGTCACATGGAAGTAATATCCCAGGTGTGACATTTATCCAACAAATAGTATTCAAGATATCAGGCAAAATCACTGAACCATGAAATATAGGTCACAATGACCTAGATATAGTAAGTGGTCATTCATTGGGTCACATGGAAGTAATATCCCAGGTGTGACATTTATCCAACAAATAGTATTCAAGATATAAGGCAAAATCACTGGACCGTGAAATCTAGGTGACCTGGACCGTAAAATGTAGGTCACCATGACCTTCACTCTCTTACACTTAAACCGATGTCACATAGTTAGCTGATGTATAACCAGTTGTGTCTATAACCTGTAGGCATATAAGATTTTACAAATGTGTCCTAGATTTTGACCCCTAGCCCCACTCCAAGGCCCACCCTGAGGTATGAACCCAGGGGTGTGTTCTTTTGGAATCTCAGAAGACTCCTCCAGGTACCCAAATTCTAAATATGAATGCTCTATGAGGAGTGAAAGTCAAGATATAAGAATTTGAAAAACTTTAACACAGTATTACAAAGGTGTCCTAGATTCTGACCCCTAGCCCCACCCAGGGGCATGAACCCAGGGGTTTATTCTCTTGGAATCTCAGAAGACCCTCCAAGGTACCTAAGTTCCAAATTTGATGCCTGTGAGGAGTGACTGTTGAGATATAAGCATTTGAAAAACTTTAACGCAGTGTGACGGGAACGGGAACGCAAACGCAAACGCAAACGTGGACGACCGGGGTGACTACAATAGCTCTCCTTGTACTTCGTACAGGCGAGCTAAAAAAGATTTTAAAAGCAATGAACTATAAGAGGAATATAAACTCATAACACAAATGACAACTGTATTTTCATTTAAAGCAAAATTTGACAAATGCAGGTCTGTTATGTGAATAAGGTGATAATAGTATAGGTGAATTACTGCATTTGGATAGAAAGGTCCAAGCAAACAGTGGCGATCAACACTCAGACAATGAAGACTCAGATCAGCGTCTACATTGTCTGTAACGCTGTCACAACAGTTTAGGCATCTCATCAGGTATAATTATGGATTTAATTTGCCTTATTCATGCAATTTCCTTATTTTTATATAAACAGTCATCCAACCTTGACTTAAATGATTAGAAAAGGCAGTTAGCTTATTGTTACCCCTGTTCTAGCTTATATTATTCAAGAAAATAAATGTACATTGTGATCCCTTCAGAACAATCTAATGTCGAAAAATCTACTGATAGTCAATAATGTGAGTTTTTATGAGGAAAATAAAAAAACTAGAATTCTTAGAATCGAATGTGTTGCCTGCTTAAAGCGCCAACCACTTGATATAAAAAAGGACAAAAAAAAAAAACCAACAAAAAACCTGTATTTGTCTAATAATTACCCTATCCCTAGAGACAACCTCTCATTAAATTAATACGTCTAAACTTTATTAATCAAGTAAATAAAGGGCTATAATCGGACAGAAATTTTTTGGATGATTACCAAAATCAAACTTGACCTCTACACTATAATGATAAAATCATCTGACTGTACTTTACAGTGATAAAGTTCTACAAAGTTTGAGTGAAATCAATGCATCCCTTCAAAAGTTATTGAGCAGAAACTAAAAATGTGACGAAAACAGAAATGACGCTGGCACAAAAAATAGTTGTCATCTCTAAATCACAAATTTTATCTGGAGTTCCGTCAGTCATTTAAGTGTAGGGAGGCAGTGCTTTTCAACTTCAAAATTCAATACAAAATCCCGAAAGTTCCATCTGATTACAGGAAGTAAACTATAAATCTGTTAACCTATTTTAGTCCGAATACTCACAAAAGTGTAACTGGCAAACAGTGCAGATCCAGATCCGGTGCCACAAAATGTGGTGTTTGTTCAGGATCTTCACTGTTCAAAAATAGTTTAGCCATTTTTCTCTTGGAATGTCTAAATCACATTGCTTGATATAACTTAAACTGTAATTGCAATCTTCAATATATAGTGTGGAAGAGTTTATTCAGTCTAGGTTTAACTATAAACCTCCAGATATCTCAGAGCCTCTCTCCCACTACAACTCTAATCCAAGAAAGTTAAAAAAACAAAATAAAAACAAAAAAAAAAACAACTGATATCTAAGAAAAAAATGTTCCAAAAATTCAAGTTAAACAAGATGTAATATAGAAGAGTTCCATAAGCTGTTGGAGCTTGGAGGGCATTTAACAAGAGGGCCATGATGGCCCTGTAACTCTCACCTGAGCAACATAGCACTTTGAGAGCCTGATCTAGAACTGATCAAGGCAAACATTCTGATCAAAGTTCAAAATGATTATATTAACAAGTAAGACAATGTAGCATGTCTAATGGATTGTGAAATAAAGGTCAAGGTCAAATATGGATGGCTGCATTCAAGAGGCCATGCTAAGATGTATGCATGTACTAAGTATCACTGGCTGTAGAAGCAATTGTTACTGAGAAACTGACCTAAACACAAACACTTCACAAGTACCAAATATCACTCTGTAGGACCAATAATTACTGAGAAACTGACCTAAATGGAAAAACTTAAGAGAGTCACTGAACAGAAAACTATACATCACCTTGAAATCATCAAGACAAACATTTTGAGCAAGATTCCTGACGATCACTTCAAAAATGTGGCCTCTAGAGCATCAAAAAGGTTTTCCTTTGATTTGGCCAGGTGAACTAGTTTTTGATATCAAGTGACCCAGTTTTAAACTAGACCTAGAAATCATCAGGACAAACATTTTGAGCAATATTTATGATGATTATTTCAAAAATGTGACCTCTGGAGTGTTAACAGTTTTCTGCTGATTTGGCCAGGTCACCTAGTTTTTGACCCCATGTTACCCAGTTTCAAACTTGACCTAGAAATCATCAAGACAAACATTTTGAGCAAGATTCATGATGATTGCTTCAAAAATGTGACCGGTAGAGTGTTAACAAGGTTTTCTGCTGATTTGGCTAGGTGACCTAGTTTTTGATCCCAAGTGACCCAGTTTCAAACCTGACCTAGAAATCATCAAGACAAACATTTTGAGCAAGATTCATGATGATTACTTGAAAAATGTGACCACCAGTGTTAACAAGGTTTTCTGCTGATCTGGCCAGGTGACCTAGTTTTTTACCCCAGGTGACCCAGTTTCGAACCTGACCTAAAAATCATCAAGACAAACACTTTAAGCAAGATTCATGATGATTGCTTAAAAAAATTTGACCGCTAGAGTGTTAACAAAGATTTCTGCTGATTTGGCCCGGTGACCTAGTTTTTGACTCCAAGTGACCCAGTTTCAAACTTGACCTAGAACTCATTAAGACAAACATTTTGAGCAAGATTCATGATGATTGCTTGAAAAAATGTGACTGCTAGAGTGATAACAAGATTTTACACTGATTTGGCCAGGTGACCTAGTTTTTGACCCCAGGTGTTCCAGTTTCAAACTTGACCTAGAAATCATCAAGACAAACATTTTGAGCCAGATTCATGATGATTGCTTCAAAAATGTGACCGCTAGAGTGTAAACAAGGTTTTCTGCTGATTTGGCCCAGTGACCTAGTTTTTGATCCCACATGACCCAGTTTCAAACTTGACCTAGAAATCATCAAGACAAACATTTTGAGCAAGATTCATGATGATTGCTTCAAAAATGTGACCGCTAGAGTGTTAACAAGGTTTTCTACTGATTTGGCCTGGTGACCCAGTTCTTGAGTCCAAGTGACCCAGTTTCAAACTTGACCTAGAAATCATCAAGACAAACATTCTGAGCAAGATTCATGATGATTGCTTCAAAAATGTGACCACTAGAGTGTTAACAAGGTTTTCTGCTGATTTGGCACGGTGACCTTGTTTTTGACTCCAAGTGACCCACTTTCGAACTTGACCTAGAAATCATCAAGACAAACATTTTGAGCAAGATTCATGATGATTGCTTCAAAAATGTGACCGCTAGAGTGTTAACAAGGTTTTCTGCTGGTTTGGCCTGGTGACCTAGTTTTTGACACCACGTGACCAAGTTTCGAATCTGACCTAGAAATCATCAAGACAAACATTTTGAGCAAGATTCATGATTATTGCTTTAAAAATGTGACCGCTATAGTGTTAACAAGGTTTTCTGCTGATTTGCCCCAGTAACCTAGTTTTTGACCCCAAGTGACCCAGTTTTGAACTTGACCTAGAAATCATCAAGACAAATATATTGAGCAAGATTCATGATGATTGCTTAAAAAATGTGACCGCTAGAGTGTTAACAAGGTTTTCTGCTGATCTGGCCCGGTGACCTCGTTTTTGACCCCAAGTGACCCAGTTTTGAACTTCACCTAGATTTAATAGAGGCAAACATTTTGAGCAAGTTTCATCAAGTTTGGGTCAAAACTATGACCTCTAGGGTGTTAACAAGTTTTTCCTTTGATTTGACCTGGTGACCTAGTTTTTGACCCTAAGTACCCAGTATTGAACTTGACCTAGATTTCATAGAGGCAAACATTCTGACCAAGTTTCATCAAGATTGGGTCAAAACTGTGACCTCTAGAGTGTTAACAAACTAATTGTTGACGACGAACGACAGACGACGACGGACATAGGGTGATGACAATAGCTCACCCTGAGCTTATGCTCAGGTGAGGTGAAAAAAAAAAAGTAGTTGTCATTGTGTGATGCACACAGTGAAAGAATGGGAACCATTTGGAAACTCCCCCTAAGCTGTTGATAACATAGGCCAAAATCAATTTGCTTACTTGCACAGGCTGATTAGAGTCTTTGTTGCTTTCCAAGGGATTCAATGGACACTGTAGTGTATGTTGATGAACAGAGAATGCTCAGATCACACTGCACAAGAGCACATGCTGATCTCAGCCTTTGCTGTTTGTTATGGTATAAAGGATTTGTTGCATACTTCATCATGATTCAAATGCAACTGAAGCAAACATGCACATCAAAAGTGCAAATGACATAAAAAAATAAGAGGGCCATGATGGCCCTGTAACGCTCACCTGAGCAACATAGCACTTTGAGAGACTGATCTAGAACTGATCAAGGCAAACATTCTGATCAAAGTTCAAAATGATTATAACAAAGTTTTCTGCTGATTTGGCCCGGTGACCTAGTTTTTGATACCAACTGACCCAGTTTCGAACTTGACCTAGAACTCATCAAGACAAACATTTTGAGCAAGATTCATGATGATTGCTTGAAAAATGTGACCGCTAGAGTGATGATAAGATTTTACGCTGATTTGGCCAGGTGACCTAGTTTTTGACCCCAGGTGTTCCAGTTTCGAACTTGACCTAGAAATCATCAAGACAAACATTTTGAGCCAGATTCATGATGATTGTTTCAAAAATGTGACCGCTAGAGTGTTAACAAGGTTTTCTGCTGATTTGGCCCGGTGACCTAGTTTTTGACCCCAAGTGACCCATGTTTCAAACATTTCCTAGAACTCATCAAGACAAACATTTTGAGCAAGATTCATGATTATTGCTTCAAAAATGTGACCGCTAGAGTGTTAACAAGGTTTTCTGCTGGTTTGGCCTGGTGACCTAGTTTTTGATACCACGTGACCAAGTTTCAAACCTGACCTAGAAATCATCAAGACAAACATTTTGAGCAAGATTCATGATTATTGCTTCAAAAATGTGACCGCTACAGTGTTAACAAGGTTTTCTGCTGATTTGGCCCAGTGACCTAGTTTTTGACTCCAAGTGACCCAGTTTCAAACTCGACCTATAAAATATCAAGACAAACATTTTGAGCAAGATTCATGATGATTGCTTCAAAAATGTGACCGCTAGAGTGTTAACAAGATTTTCTGCTGAGCTGGCCAGGTGACCTAGTTTTTTACCCCAAGTGACCTAGTTTCGAACTTGACCTAGAAATCATCAAGACAAACATATTGAGCAAGATTCATGATGATTGCTTCAAAAATGTGACCGCTAGAGTGTTAACAAGGTTTTCTGCTGATCTGGCCAGGTGACCTAGTTTTTGACTCCAGGTGACCCAGTTTCAAACTTGACCTAGAATTCATCAAGACAAACATAATGAGCAAGATTCATGATGATTGCTTCAAAAATGTGACCGCTAGAGTGTTAACAAGGTTTTCTGCTGATCTGGCCCGGTGACCTAGTTTTTGACCCCAAGTGACCCAGTTTCGAACTTGACCTAGAAATCATCAAGACAAACATATTGAGCAAGATTCATGATGATTGCTTCAAAAATTTGACTGCTAGAGTGTTAACAAGGTTTTCTGCTGATCTGGCCAGATGACCTAGTTTTTGACCCCAGGTGACCCAGTTTCGAACTTGACCTAGAAATCATCAAGACAAATACATTGAGCAAGATTCATGATGATTGCTTCAAAAATGTGACCGCTAGAGTGTTAACAGGGTTTTCTGCTGATCTGGCCCGGTGACCTAGTTTTTGACCCCAGGTGACCCAGTTTCGAACTTGACCTAGATTTAATAGAGGCAAACTTTTTGAGCAAGTTTCATCAAGATTGGGTCAAAACTATGACCTGTAGAGTGTTAACAAGTTTTTCCTTTGATTTGACCTGGTGACCTAGTTTTTGACCCCAAGTAACCCAGTATCAAACTTGACCTAGATTTCATATAGGCAAACATTCTGACCAAGTTTCATCAAGATTGGATCAAAACTGTGACCTCTAGAGTGTTAACAAACTAATTGTTGACAACGAACGACGGACAACGACGGACGACGGACATAGGGTGATGACAATAGCTCACCCTGAGCTTTTGCTCAGGTGAGCTAAAAAAACATAACAGGATTGTAATGAGCTTTTCCAGCTTTGGAGTTGATGCCACTGTCAAGAAAATAAAGACAATATTTTCTTGTCCCCATGAATAGCATTCAGGAAATTTTCAGGGCTTATTTCTGGGAACAAGGGAGTGTGCACTTTATTTAAGAAATGAAGGTAATATGGAAGGAACGTAATCTAACCAATATTTACCCATCTATGGCAGTAAGGTCATAATCTGATAATATTTCTTCAGAATGGTGGGCTTTCTCTGTCACTGCAAACAATTCACAGAAGGATATACTGTGTTAACACTAAATATTGGAACACATTAACTCTTTACCATAGTTTATACTAAAATTTAATGGGTCCATTTTTCTCTGTCCATTTTTTGGATAAGTCTAAAACGTCTGGGTGGGTGGGTGGCAAACAGTGCAGACCCTCATCAGATGCCAAATTTTGGTGTATGATCTGCATCTACTTTGTTTGCTCACAGGCCTGCCAGTTCCAATATTTAGGGTCTTTAAAATCCACTCAATACATCATGAAAACACGTCTATATAATTTTGACCCCCTTAAACCCCACTTTTATATAGTAAAAGTGGGGTTTACAGGGGTATACATTATTTTTCTTGGTGTTCTAAAAAACATAGATTGTGGGTACTCGTTAGAACCACCTCACTGAGGCAGTTCTAATGAGTACCCACAATCTATGTTTTGAGCAGGAATTTGAAAAATATCAGAATTTTTTTATCTGAAAATTTTCAGTTTTTGGAGGTGAAATTTTCTGTGTATTTGAATAGGCGCGTTTTCGTAATGTAAAACACAAAATATGATTCACCTATCAGTTATGCAAATGAAATTATTTTCTTTTTTCTTTTCTTCCAATAGATGATACTGATATGGTAAGATTTGATTGTAGGTTTTATCAGGGTAAATTGCAAGGCCCTGTAACGACTATGAAAATGGGGTCAAAGAATATGCTATCTGTCATTAGCATTTGACTGATTGTGTTGGGGTTTAATGACTCAACCCTTATGGGTCATTTTGTGTTGTCTCCAAGAGAAAGGGAGAAAAGAGATAGAAGAGATAGTAGAGGACATGAAAGAGGGACAGGGAAGAAAGAGAAAAAGAATGGAAGTGAAGAAACAGAAGGAATAAAAATTTCCTCCCTCTACCCTTACCAGCTACAAGGATAGCAGGCCTTGCCAAACTGTAAGCCAGTATCAGTTGGATGCCCCAGTGATGTAAGATACATGACACCTTTGCCACACTCAACCACCCCACATCATTAGCATACAAAGATTTCATAAAGATAATTTGCTAAGATTTGGTCCACTGAATTATGAGTAACCTATTTATCATATGTATTTGGACAGACAGGCCTGAGCAAACAGTGTAAACCCAGATGAGACACTGCAGAGTGTTGTCTCATCAGGGACTATACTGTTTGCCACACATCCAGCAACTTTTAGACAAACATTGAGTATTACATTGTATTTGTTCAAATTTTAGAGCAAGTATGGTAAGAAGAGGCTGAATACTTAGGGTACTGTCACTAAGTATTGGAACAGACATGCACTGTTTGACATTCATCTGGCAGTTTTCAGACACCTCTGCAGGTAGCAAAATGGATGATCAAATTTAAGGACAAGTACAGGGGATACAGTGTCCCAATAAATGTACCTTAAAAATATTTCTTTCTATATTTGTTTCTGTATTGTTATACTAATCAACTACCATACAGGTACTACAGCAGGTATTCAGCAGACAAGCTTGAGTAAACAGCATTGACCCAGATGAGATGCCTGCAGAATGCAGAATCCGAGTCTACACTGTTTGCCAGTCATCCAGCAATTTATGGACACAGCAAAAGGTTGAACATTGTACTTGTTCAATTTTTAGAACAAGTATGGTACAGAGCTGAGGTGTCCAACTACTTCAGGTAAATACAGTACTACCACTACCAAGTACTGGTAACTGAATAACATCACTGTCTGTAAATGAGGTCATTAGCTTTAGACTTATAATTACTGTATTTACCCTATAATTGGTAGACAACTCCTTAGCTTACTTGTCAAAAAAAATATGAAATAGTCTGGTTTAGTTGATGTGTCTAAAATATTGTTGTATGTATGGCAAACAGTGTAGACCCTGATCAGATGCCACATACTGCAGCATCTGATCTGGGTCAACACAGTTTGCAAAGGCCTATCTGTCCTAATATTTAGGGTTATTATGGTATGACATTGTTCTAAATAACATAATAGTATTTAACAAGAGCTCTGCAAGCAGAGGCATTATATACGCCCGTGGCAAATAATAAGCTGTAGTACATATACTGACTTCTGTATAATTCAGTGCTATGGATGTAAACTGTAAGTGGAGTGAATTGGAAACCAAAAAAAATTACTGATATTTGGTGAACTGTAATCTCGAAAAATAAGCGCTGCTGCACATCATGGTGTAACTATTTACAAAGTTTCAGCTTGATTGGATGTAAACTATTAGAGGAGTCAGCCAGAAACAAAATGTTTACAGAAATTTTCAAAGGGACATAACTCTGCTAATATTTGGTGGACTGTTACCATACGCGCTGCTCATCATCATGGTTTAGCTCAATACAATACGCACTGCTCCACATCATGGTCAATATATCACAACAATTTCAGCTTGATCTGATGTAAACTGGAGGAGGAGCTAGCCGGAAACAAAAAGTTAACAGGGAAATGTTCGAAGGGGCATAACTCTGCCAACATTTGGTGTATGGAAACCTTGAAATAATATGTGCTGCTCCACATCTTCATGTAACTATTCATGAAGTTTCAGCTTGATCAGATGTAAACTGTAGGAGGAAATAGCCAGAAATGAAAATTTTTCAGAAATATTCAAAGAGACATAACTCTGCTAATAATTGGTGGACTGTAACTTGAAAACAATATGCTCTGCTCCACATCATCATCTAACTGTAAATTAAGTTTCAGCTTGATCAAATGTAAACTGTAGGAAGCCTTAGCCAGAAATGAAAAATTTACAGAAATTTTCAAAGGGGCATAAGTCTGCTAATATTTAGTGGACTGTAATCTCAAAAGAATATGCCCTGCTTCACATCATGATCTAACTATAATTCAAGGTTCAGCTTGATTGAATGTAAGCTGTAGGAGGAGTTAGCCAGAAACAAAAAGTTTGCAGAAATTTGCAAAGGGGCATAACTCTGCTAATATTTGGTGGACTGTAATCTCAAAAGAATATGCTCTGCTTCACATCATGATCTAACTATAATTCAAGGTTCAGCTTGATTGAATGTAAGCTGTAGGAGGAGTTAGCCGGAATCAAAAAGTTTGCAGAAATTTTCAAAGGGGCATAACTCTGCTAATATTTGTGGACTGTAGCCTGGAAACAATATGCCCTGCTCCATATCATGGTTCAACTATAAATCAAGTTTCAGCTTGATTGTATGTAAACCATAGAAGGAGGAGTTAACCTGAAACTAAAAGTTTACAGAAATTTTCAAAAGGGCATAACTCTGCTAATATCTGGTGGACTGTAACCCCAAAATAATATGCGCTGCTCCACATCATGGTCTAAATATATACCAAGTTTCAGCTTGATCAGATGTAAACTGTAGGAGGAGTTTTTGGAACCAAAAAAGTTTACGGACAGACGGATGGACAGAAGCCAGACCCGTAACATAATAATTATGTCCCGTTTTTCAAGTGGGCATATAAAGAAAACAGAAGTTTAAAATGCCACTTAAAACATTTATTTCACGTTTTGGTGAATTTCTGATCTTTGCTAGGAAAGTATGAAGAAATAAAGGTTCATTAAATTCACTTTTTTTTTTTTTGGTTTTTAGTAGGTATATTGTTAATATTGAGACCCTCATATTGTTTACACTAGAAGCTCAACTGCACATCCACAAAAACTGGGAATAAGACCAATTTAAAACTGAATAATTTTCAGACTAGTTTTAGAAGGAATTCGGTCTTTTAACATACACAACTTTATCATTGCTCTAGATAAGGCTGATAAAAACACATAATGTGATAATTTAAATTTTATTTTTGAACTAGAATATATCATGTGGGTATGATATGTAATCACTTGAGACAATTCCAATGAGTATCCACAAGGTATTTTGGGTGCAAAAACAACAAGTCTGTCTTCTGATTACTCTCTTAAACCTGGTCCTGCTGAGTCTGGATATGCAATGCCTTTACAAACAGTGTAGATACAGATCAGTTAGCTTTTGAAGAAATTAGAAGTGGGTGTGGCATCTTAACTTATTCAACATGGTTGGGATTAATCAGCACCTAAATTTATGAAAAACTGAGTGGCCAGCATTTTTTCTTGAGTGCTGCTGCTTACCTATTACATCCGTTTCAACATGGGCTGTTTTGAAAATTTCAGCCACCGTCTGGTTGTAGATTTTCTTAGCGTGACCATTTCCACTGACAGGATTAATCAGTACCAGAACTCTACGTGGTCTCTCTTTCACTAAAATTCATTAAATTAATACATGCTAATGATTGTGTTGGGGTTTAACGACACGTCAACCCTTGAGGGTCATTTTGTGTCGTCTCCCAGAGAAAGGGAGAAAGGAGATAGAAGAGAGAGTAGAGGAGATGAAAGAGAGGGACAGGGAAGAAAGAGAAACAGGAATGAAAGTGAAGAAACGGAAGAAATAAAAACATTCCCCCTCTACCCTTACCCACTACAAGGATAGCAGGCCTTGCCCAACTGTAAGCCAATATCAGTTGGACGCCCCAGTGATATAAGATACACAGCACCTTCGCACCACCCGACCACCCCCTAATACATGCTAAAGGAATATGGGTTTCCAACTACAAAAGCAGAAAACAGCAAATTTCTAACTACAAAAGCAGAAAGCAAATTTCCAACTACAAAAGCAGAAAACAGCAAATTTCCAGACCAGCTTCTGAGTCCAGGACCCAGTTGTTCAAACCTAAATAACAAAGTTGTTAGCTAATGTGACATTAAAATTACTATCTTGAAATAAGACAAATACATTGATATTTTTTGCTGAAAAAAAAAATGTGAGTAGCTTTTGCATTGCAGCAAAAATATCAATGCATTTGAAAGTACCTTAGCTACTACAATTAACAAATTCATCATTAAAGAGCTCATTAAGCTGATGCTTTGAACAACTGGGTCCAAAACTTCAGCTGTTCTACAACAACTCTGAATAAATGGTTCAAGTTTTAAACATTATGACTGCAATATATGACAAACTAATAATCAATACTGTATTTACCCTAAGTATTTGGACACCTTCTTTACCATATATCTTCTAAAATGAGAGTAAGACAATTTTACTATTTATTGATGTGTCAAAAAACTTCTGTATAAGAGGGAAACAGTGTAGACCCTGATCAGATGCCAGATGCTGCATTCTAGGTTTACACTGTTTGCTCTGGTCCGCCTGTCTGATTACTTGGAGTAAATACTTACTACCACCTAAAATATATATTCAGAAATGTATTTCACAGATGATACAAACTGTCAAATAAAATGTGGTTTTAAAAGTGCAACTTTAAATATTTCAAACATTGAAACTCATACACAAATTCTGATAATTTGGTTTCTTATACCTCTTTCAACACTAATATAGAAAGCTGACTGTTGTAGAGAGGCAGTGGTTTTGCAGGTTAAATAAACAGTGAAACATAATTTAGGGAAACCTGAAAAGTGGCTGTTAAAAGGTTCACTCTTGCAGAGGCAGTGGTTTTAAGCTAAACAGTGGAACCTCCTCTAACGGTCATCTCCGCTGAGTGGTCACCTCCCGTTAACTGCTATTTTTATCCCCCCCAACCCCCACCCCGTGGTGTTTTCCTATACATTTTACCTCTGATAAATGGTCACCTCCCTCCTCCGGTCAGCCGCCATAATAATTTTAGGGCCACACATATAAAGTAAAACAGCACTTAGGGAAATCTGAAAAGTTGCTGTTATATGGTGCTGACTATTGTAGAGAGGAATTGATTATGGAGGCTTAATATACTGTAAAACAGCACTTAAAATATTTTAAAAGTGGTTGTAATAGAGAGGTGACTGTTGTAGAGAGGTAGTGGTTGTAGAGGTTAAATATAAAGTAAAACAGCACTTGGGGAATTTGAAAAGTGGCTGTTATATGGGGTGACTGTTGTAGAGAGGCAGTGGTTGTGGCAGTTAAATATAAAGTAAAACAGCACTTGGGGAATTTGAAAAGTGGCTGTTATATGGGGTGACTGTTGTAGAGAGGCAGTGGTTGTGGAGGTTAAATATAAAGTAAAACAGCACTTGGGGAATATGAAAAGTGGCTGTTATATGGGGTGACTGTTGTAGAGAGGTAGTGGTTGTAGAGGTTAAATATAAAGTAAAACAGCACTTGGGGAATATGAAAAGTGGCTGTTATATGAGGTGACTGTTGTAGAGAGGTAGTGGCTGTGGAGGTCAAACATAAAGTAAAACTGTACTCAGGGAAATCTGAAAGAGGTTGTTATAAGGAGGTGGCTGTTGTAGAGATAGTGGTTGTGGAGGTTAAATATAAAGTAAAACTGTACTCAGGGAAATCTGAAAGTGGTTGTTATAAGGAGGTGGCTGTTGTAGAGATAGTGGTTGTTGAGGTTAAACATAAAGTAAAACTGTACTCAGGGAAATCTGAATGTGGTTGTTATAAGGAGGTGGCTGTTGTAGAGATAGTGGTTGTGGAGGTTAAATATATAGTGAAACAGCACTAATGAAATTCTGAAAAGTGGCTGCTGTAGGGAACTGACTGTTGAAGAGAGGTATTGGTTGTGGAAGTTAAATATACAGTCGACTCTCGTTATCTTGACCTCACTTATCTCGAATAACCACTTATCTTGAAGTGAAAATCTGGTCCCTGTTTTAACACTGAGATCTACCAACAGGCAACAAAATACTGTGGAAAAGAGGAGAAATTGCTCCTTAGGAGCAATTTCTCCTCTTTTTCACAATATTTTCAATAGATCTCTAACTTAGGAGTCAAATTACATATCTATTCTGTTAAAGGTGGTTGTTCGATTAATTGTTTCCCTCAGTTCCACAAATCAAATATGTAGAAATATGGATATCTCGAAGTGTTTCATAGAGTACCTTGGATTTTGAGATAACGAGAGTTGACTGTATTGTAAAACAGCACTTATGGAAATCTGATAAGTGTTTGTTATATATGGAGGTGACTGTTGTAGAGATAGTGGTTGTGGAGGTTAAATAAGTAGTAAAACAGTACATAGGGAACTCTGAAATGTAGCTGTTATAAAGCGTTGACTGTTGTAGAGAGGCAGTGGTTGTGGAGGTTCAATATAATGAAAGGGCACTTAGGGAAACCTGACAAAAAGGCTGTTATTGGGAGGTGGCTGGTGTCCAGTGGACTGTTCATGGAGGTTCCACTGTATTAAGTGTATGTCTTAAAATTTAGAACACTATTCAAATTTCAAATTTTTTATTGCCTACTTTGCTTTTTATGTAGTTGTTTCTTAAAATACTTAGTGGAATGGAAAACCGTGTAGACCTGATCAGACTGCTTTCAGGAATATTCTGATCTGGGTCTGCACTGTTTGCATATACCATTTTTTCAGACACCTTTGTTATTTAAGCTTTGGCCATTAAACTGCACATAACTGATGTAATGTAGTTCCAGACTTGGTGGTGGTGGGGAGGGGGGGAGGGGTGGGGAGGGTGGCACTTTTAATGAGTACCAAGAACATATATTCTTGTATAAATATAAGAAAAACTCAGCAACAAAAGATATTGTACTTATGACAGCTGACCAGGTCAACCTGTCCATCCACACACCTGTCCATCCACACAGTCTGATCAGTCTTTACTATCCACCTGAAGGATGATCATAATGGTTTGGTTCTGAAGAAGCCAACTGATCTGGATCTGCACTGTTTATCATTAAGTATGTGAATTTGTATTGACAATCTAGATCAAATAATCTGACTGGCTGAAAGTTAGAAGTGGGTGGGGCATCTTAATTTATTCAGATGACAAGGGTTAAGGGTTAATCCCTATACAGAGCAAACAGTTATGTGTAGCTAATGTTGTGTCAGGATCCAGGGTGAGGTCTGGTGCCAGCAAAGCTATTTCAGCCCTGCAGACCTATGCAAACAGTGTAGATCCAATGAGCCATCTCATCAGGATCTACACTGTTTACCATTCTGTTACTGATTTTTAACTGAAACCCCTATCACAACAATTGTTTGTGTTGAGGTTTTACGGTCCAGTCAACCCAATGGGGTCATGTCGAGCGCGGTCAGTTTACCTAGCCACACGTTTACTGGGCAGGCTTAGTCCTCTAAGCGGTTAACCAGTATTGTGCACATTCTTTCACCAGAAACTGACAACTGCCCTTCTTGAATCAGCGGAAGGGAGAGAATGACCGTAGAAAATATTTCATGATCAATCTCCACGAAAGAATGTTGCCGACCTCGGCGGGGGTTGAACCCGCGACCTCCTGGTCTCCAGTCGGACAGCGCATCCAACTGAGCCACCGAGGCCGGCTCCAATATCACAATGGATAAGTCCAAATTCAGAAATGGAGGAGTCCATATCAGAAAGGCTGTATTTCTGTTGCAGTTTCTTCTGTTTTCATCATTCTGTTTTTGATATCTTCATATAAGGCACTTTTTTTTCAAGCCAAAAGAATTGGTATTTTTTTTATTTCTCTATGAAAATAGATATATGTTGTGGTACTCATTAGAAGCACCTCACAACATTTGATTTCATGGAGAAATAAGAAAAAAAAACATTACTTGGAAACCCCTTTGATCTGGAGCTATGATGTCAACCCTTATCTGGTGCCTTGGAAGGGTTGTGTTCCATGACCATGACCTTTCTTGAGTTTTCCATATTATCTTTTGGATCCTAATGGCTATCTTCAGAGCACCCAATGAAGACTTTGACCAGACTGCACTGATGTATAGGCTGATCTGAGTCTTTGCGGAAAGAACAAGTCAAAAGGTATATGTTCTCACACTGTGACACATTTTCTGGCCAAACATACATGAAACTTCAAACAAAATTACCTTTCTCTAGAGCTTCTTCTATTTTCCTAGTCCATACCTCCCCATCCTCAGAACTTCCCCAGAATTGAACTGTAGCTTGTTTCAATATATAGTTCTTTTTATGTTCAACAAAGATCACAGTGAAACAAACTGCCACAACAGCTTCACCATGGGCTCTTCCTGTTATCTTACTTACACTTAATATTTCTTCTATAGGAACACTAACTGAAAATTAGAAACATATTGTAAAACATTATGCCCCATCCCCAACACCCAAATTCAAATGTATGCTGTTTTTTTTTTTAGTGGGGGGTGGGGGGTTAGTTTGGAGTTTTCTGGCCCAATCAACACTACTGAGGTCATGTTGAGGCAGTCAGTTCACCTAACCACACTTTTTCCAGGGCATGCTTAGTCCTCTAATTTATTAACCAGTACATTTGTTTGTGCTGAGGTTTATGGCCCAGTCAACCCAATGAGGTCATGTCAAGTGTGGTCAGTTTACCTAACCACGCTTATACTGGACAGACTAAGTCCTCTTAGCAGTTAACCAGAATTGTGCATATTCTTTTGCCAACCAGAATTGTGCATATTCTTTTGCCCTTCTTGAATCAGCATAAGGGAGAGAGTAACCATAGAAAGTATTTCATAATCAATCTCAAAGAAAGAATGTTGACGGACCCAGATCACCAGTCAGACACGGAGTCCAAACAACTATATGCTTGTCCATACAAAATGCTAAAGTTAGAAATGGACATCTCTGACAAAATTGATCTGATTTTTTTTTTCTATAGTTAATCAGGTGATCTACTCCTCAGCCCCAATAAGCTCACCAAGTACTTCATATGAATACAACTAAGTTGAAAAGTGGTACCAGCAGTTCATATGAATATGGCTTAGCCATATTCATATGAACTGCTGGTACCACTTTTCAACACATTAAATTATAATTACATGTACAAAGCTCCAGATGTGAGGAGGTTATCAGGTAAATATTCTTTTTTATTTGTCTCGGTACTCATTAGAAAACCTGAGACAACATGTGATGTACATCTAACTAGAGTTAGTGTTTATCAAACACTATGCCCCCAACTTCTTGACCCTAACACTGCTTGCAGCTAATAGGTTTTTAGATATCTTGCTTACAAGGTTAAACTGCTGATATTTTCAAAGGGCCATAACTCAAGGAAAAAAAACAACAAAAAAAAAACAGATTTTTTTTTTTTTTTTTAATTTAATCAGGTCATCTCTCATCATCTCATATCAGCTTATCAAGTTTTAAGGCACCAGCCTAAATAGTTGTTCAGATATCTTGCCTACAATGTTAAAATGATGAAATTAAGGGTAAACTCAAGAAAACAACTTTTGGAAGTTTTTGAGAAGTTAATCAGATTAGCTATCCTGTATCAGCCTATCTAGTTTCAAGGCAATAGCTTAAGCAGTTTTTGAGATACCTTGCTTAAAATGTTAAAATGCTGAAATTTTCAAAGGGCAATAACTCTAGAAAAAAATATTCAGAATTTTCTTCAAAGTTTATCAGGTCATCTACTTATCATCCCTATCAGCCTATCAAGTTCAAGGCAAAAGCTTCAATAGTTTTTGAGACATCTTAATTACAAGATTAAAATGCCAAAATTTTCGAAGGACCATAACTCAAGAAAAAAACTGAATTTTTTTAGGTTCATCAGACAATGTACTCAACATTCCCTATCAGCCTGTCAAGTTTCAAGGCAATAGCTTAAACAGTTTTCAAGAGATTTTGCTGCCAGTTTTAAAATGCCGAACTTTTCAAAGGGCCATAACTCAGGAAAAACAATAAAAATGCCTAACAGCATTTTGGACAGGTTTTTCCACTGAGGAATAAAGGTAACATATTGCCTTGAAAAAAGGTTAACCAAAAGTTGGACCTTGGACAAGGCCAAACCGCCCAAACATAGCTATTTTAAAGGACAGACTTGACAGTGACCTAGGCAGAGGGTCAAACTGAGGAAGGGGTGTGTCCTATTGAAAGGTCTTACCCTCCGGTAGGTAAGGGCCAAATATTAAAGCAGCATCTTGAATACTTCAGCAAGTTATGAACACTTTACAAAACTTCAACGCAGAACTCAAACATGGGTTTAAATAACAAAGTATGACCTGACCTTGACCTAGGCAGAAATCACACTGAGGAAAGGGTGTGTGCTATTGAAAGTTATTACCCTAATGTTGGTGTGGGCAAAATATTAAAGCGTTATCTTGAATACTTCAGCAGTTACAAACACTTTTCAAAACTTAAACGCACAATTCGAACATGGGTTCAAATGACAAAATATGACCAGACCTTGACCTACACAGAAGGTCAAACTGAGGAAGGGGTGTGTGCTATTGAAAGGTCTAACCCTAAGGCTGGAGTGAGCCAAATATTAAAAGCCTGTCTTGAATACTTCAGCATTATGTACACTTGTCAAAACTTAAACGCAAAACTTAACATGGGATGGGGGTGTATGCTATTGAAAGTCTTACCCTAAGGTAGGTGTAGGCTAAATATGAAAGCAGTACCTTAAACAGTTAAAACAAACTATGCACATCTTTGAAAACTTAAACAGTGTGCAAACGCAGATGCCGACGCCAACGACTGGGTGACAACAGAAGCTCTCCAGGGACATAGTCCTGGTGAGCTAAAAAAGCTTAACCAAAAGGTAAACTTGGGACGATGCCCGGTGCTCGCCCATCCGCCTGGACATCACTAGTTTAAAGGACAGATTTTTTTTTAAAAACCCGTCCAAAAATTCAGATTTTTTTTTCCAAAAGGTAATCAGGTCAACTACTCATCATCCCCTATAAGAATATATTGTTTCAATATAATAACTCAGATACTTTTTGAGATATGCTTACAAGATTTCATTGCCGTTTTTTTTTTTTCAAAGAGGCATAACCATGTTAAGGAAAAAAATAGGGATCAACTGTTTTTTCATAAGGAATCCTTATATAAAATTTCAAAAACCTTGCATGCATTGCTCAAAAGTTATGCTATGTACTTTTTCAAGATATCTTGCTTACAAGGTTTAATGATGAAATTTTCAAAGGACCATAACTTAAGAAAAAAATTTCAGTTTTTTTCCAAAAGTTAATCAGGTCATCTACTTATCATCCCCTACCAGCCTATTAAGTTTTAAGGCAATAGCCTAAACAGTTGTTCAGATATCTTGCTTACAAGGTTAAACTACCAAAATTTTCAAAGGGCCATAACTCAAATTTTGGAATTTCAAAGGGGCATAACCCTGATAAGAAAAAACAAGAGGCCCATGGGCCACAATTCACTCACCTGATAAAAGAACTATTGCATATCTGCAAATACCTTGCAACTTCTTCCAGTGTTGCCACAGCTTCTAGGACCATACCATAAAAAAAGTCAACAATCATCCTATTATCATCATTAGAAGAAATTTAGTAAACTTTGAGTCCCAAATGCTGCATACCAAGATTCAACCTCAAAGTTTTCTTAGTTCTGGAGAAGTAGTGTTTTACATATATGGGTATGACAGCCATCTTGTACAATGGCTCAAAACTATTTGACTAAACTGTCAACATCTTTTCACCAGAAGGCCCCATGTGAAATCTAATGAAAATATTTCTAGAGGTTTCAAAGAAGATGTTTTGAAATTTTACAATTATACACAGGTATATAGCCCAGGGCAAAGGGCAGATAACCCCCAAAACTTTGACAGTATCTAAACAGTTTTACTAATAAAGACCCACAACATACGTTTTTGTGTAGACAAAATATGTGAGGTACTTCTAATGAGTACCCACAACATATGTTATTGTGTAGAAATAAGAAAATATTTATTTGCTACTTCTCTTACATTTTGTATATCATATGATGCTGTGAAGATCTGATACTTTTATATAATTTTTTTGCTTGTCAAATTTACAGAATCACCGTATATTATACCTACTTGGTTTATCAGTTGTGCCACCTCTCTTGACCCAGGAAAATTTTGTTGATGACAATGATACATCATATAACACCTTCCCAATTGTGAAAGATCCTTTTAGATAGGGTTCAGTCTCTGCAGCAGGATCAGGGAACCCACTTGGGTCTGCCTCAGCCATTTCACAACAGCTGTCCTAGTGTATGACACCTTGTTTTAATTCATCTGAAAAAAAAAAATATGAAACAGCTGTATATTTTGTATGAGCATTTACCAGTGACATAATTATTGTTATGTAAAATGCCTACTAGATGTCATTGGTCACTTTCATTCACACAAAAAAAAAAAATGCTATTTTTTCCCTTTTGGTATGCAAATTTAAATAATAAAGAAATGTTTTGTAAACAGTCAACTTTTGAATAACAGAAAATGTTGGTCAATTATTACAATAAGGAAAAACTACCCTCTTTTGTTTTATGATAAAAGCAAATAATTAAAAATATAACATTCGTAATTTGGCATGTGATTTTGTAATTTAAACAGTCTGGAGCGCAATCTCTACAAGTTAAAACCAGAGGACCAATGGTCCTGTAGCTCACCCGAGACTATTTGTTCTGAGCAAGCTTATGGTTATATTTTTAAAGAATAAAACATATGGGTATGGCAGCCAGTACAGTTGAAAAACCTTTGGTAACTATCCTTCAGTAACTTGGTATGGAATTTAGCTATAAGTAATTTAGCGAAACAGAAACGTCACATAAAATATGGCTTTGATAAAGTGGCATACCAAATTCAAAAGTCTGTGCCTTCTAATATCACACAGGAAGATTTTTTTTTTTTTCAATATGAGTCTATGTAAAACAAATCACCCTGGGGTGGGGCCATTTTTGACCCCAGGGCTATGTGAAAAATCTTGGTAAAGGTCCAATCAATAAAACTAAGTAACAAATGTCAAAGGTTGAATCCTTTTAATTTTACACAAGAAGAGTTTTAAAGTTTTTCCCCATACAAGGCTAGTTTATAGTAAGATAAGTGACCTCTGGAATTGAGCCATTTTGACCAAAAGGCCATAATTTGAACAATCTTGGTAAAGGTCCTCTAGCCAAAGCTATATACCTTGTATCAAAGGTCTGGGACATCTAGTTTTTAAAGAAGATTTTTAAAGTTTTTCCTTAAATGAGACTATAAAAAAGTGACCCCTTAGGTGGGGCCATTTTTGACCCCTGGGCTATAATTTGAACTGTCTTTGTAAAGACCTACTAGCTGAAGCTACATGTACATACCAAATATCAAAGGCCTGGGCTTTTTAGTTTCACTCAAGAAGATTTTAAAGTTTTTGCCTCTATGGGTATTATGTAAAACAAGTAAAAATTTGATTCAAACTAAAAGTTTAACTACATTAATAATACATTGTAAGATTCAGCCATTAGTCTTAAATACATATTGAAAAAAAAATTTCAACATTCCCTCCCCTCCATCTCTCCCACCCGCTCCCCCCACCCCCCCCCCCCCCATCCATACAAATACAGACCTACAGAAATGCAAATTTGACCTTGCCTTAAAAAGGTCAAAGGTCAACCTATGCTCATCATTTGAACAAACTTGCAAGAGCTTGAGTCCTCGATGCTATATACTAAAATTCAGCTTCAAAGCGTTCTTGGTTCTGGAGATTTTCAAGTGTTTTTTACCATATATGGGCATAGCGACAATCTTGTTCAATTGTGAGGAACCATTTGAACAAATTGGCAATACCTTTTCGACAGAAGGCCCATGCGAAATTTTGTGAAACTGCCCAAACAGTTTCAGAGAAGAAGGCATTTAAAAATTACACAATTTTAGTCATGTACATAGCCCAGTGGCAAGGGCAGATAACCCTTGAGGGACAAAATTTTGATTAGAACTAAAATGTTTTACTATTTTTTATCACACATTGTAAGTTTCAGCCATAAGTCTTTAATACATTCTGAGAAAATGACTTTTCAACATTTTCCCCATATAAATGTATAGGGATGCAAATTTGACCGTGCCGTAAAAAGATTACAGTCAACCTATGAACCTATTTGAACAAACCTGGTAGACCTTGAGTCCTCAATGCTATATACATGTACCAAGATTCACCCCTAAAGCTTTCTTGGTTTTGGAGAAGAAAATTATTAAGTGTTTTTACCATATATGGGCATGGCCGCCATCTTGTTCAATGAAACAAAACCATTTGAACAAATTGGCAATACCCTTTTGACAGAAGGCCCCATGTGATATCTGGTGAAAATAGCTCAAGCAGTTTCAGAGAAGACCATAGCACTAGTTAAGGTGCTTTTTTCAATCCAAAAGTATAGATATTTTTCTTATTTCTCCACGAAAACATATGTTGTGGGTACTTATTAGAAGCGCCTCACAGAGGTGCTTCTAATGAGTACCCACAACATATGTTTTCGTGGAGAAATAAGAAAAATATTTACCGGATACCCTCCCTTATCTAGACCTATGGAAAACATTTAAAAATTACACAATTTTATATTTGTATACAGTCCAGGGACAATGGCAGATAACCCAAAGGGACAAAATTTTGATTATAACTAAAATTTATGACTACTTTGATCACTCAATGTAAGGTTCAGCTGTTAGTCTTTCATACATTTTGAGAAAATGACTTTTCAACATTTTCCCCGTACAAATGCATGGGGATGCAACTTTGACCTTGCCATGAAAAGGTCAAAGGTCAACCTGGGAACAAACTTGGTAGACCTTTAGTCTGTGATGCTATATACCAAGAGTCAGCCTTGAAGCTTTCTTGGCTCTGGAGAAGATTTTTAAGTGTCTTTACCATATATGGGTATGGCAGCCATCTTGATTAACAGACCACAACCATCTGAACAAATTTTCAACCCCCCTTTAACATGAAGTTTGAAGAAAATTGGCCCAGGGGTTGCAGAAAAGTCACTTGAAGGTGTGAATGGATGGAAGGACGATGGACAGCAAGTGATCACAATAGCTCATCCTGAGCCTAGCTCAGGTGAGCTACAAAAAGAAACAAGAGGGCCATGATGGCCCTGTAACGCTCACCTGAGCAACATAGCACTTTGAAAGCCTGATCTAGAACTGATTAAGGCAAACATTCTGATCAAAGTTCAAAATGATTATATTAACAAGTAAGACAATGTAGCATGTCTAATGGACTATGAAATAAAGGTCAAGGTCAAATATGGATGACTGCACTCAAAAGGCCATCCTAAGATGTATGCATGTACTAAGTATCACTGGCTGTAGGAGCAATAGTTGCTGAGGAACTGGCCTAAACACAAACACTTCACAAGTACCAAATATCACTTTGTAGGACCAATAATTACTGAGAAACTGACCTAAATGGAAAAAGCTTAAGAGAGTCACTGGACAGAAGACTATACATCACCTTGAAATCATCAAAACAAACATTCTGAGCAAGATTCATGATGATCACTTCAAAAATATGACCTCTAAAGCATCAACAAGGTTTTCCTTTGATTTGGCCAGGTGAACTAGTTTTTGATATCAAGTGATCCAGTTTTAAACTAGACCTAGAAATCATCAAGACAAACATTTTGAGCAATATTTATGATGATTATTTCAAAAATGTGGAGTGTTAACAGTTTTCTGCTGATTTGGCCAGGTCAGCTAGTTTTTACCCCATGTGACCCAGTTTCAAACTTGATCTAGAAATTATCAAGACAAACATTTTGAGCAAGATTCATAATGATTGCTTCCAAAATTTGACCGCTAGAGTGTTAACAAGGTTTTCTACTGATTTGGCCGGGTGACCTAGTTTTTGACCCCAAGTGACCCAGTTTCAAACGACCTAGAAATCATCAAGACAAACATGTTGAGCAAGATTCATGATGATTGCTTGAAAAATGTGACCACTAGAATGTTAACAAGGTTTTCTGCTGATCTGGCCAGGTGACCTAGTTTTTGACCCCAGGTGACCAGTTTTGAACCTGACATAAAAATCATCAAGACAAACATTTTGAGCAAGATTCATGATGATTGCTTAAAAAATGTGACCGCTAGATTGTCAACAAAGTTTTCTGCTGATATGGCCCGGTGACCTAGTTTTTGACTCCAAGTGACCAGTTTCGAACTTGACCTAGAACTCATCAAGAGAAACATTTTGAGCCAGATTCATGATGATTGCTTGAAAAATGTGACCGCTAGAGTGATAACAAGACTTTACGCTGATTTGGCCAGGTGACCTAGCTTTTGACCCCAAGTGTTCCAGTTTCGAACTTGACTTAGAAATCATCAAGACACACATTTTGAGCCAGATTCATGATGATTGCTTCAAAAATGTGACCGCTAGAGTGTTAACAAGGTTTTCTGCTGGTTTGGCCTGGTGACCTTTTTTTTGACCCCAGATGACCCAGTTTGGAACGACCTAGAAATCAACAAGACAAACATTTTGAGCAAGATTCATGATGATTGCTTGAAAAATGTGACCGCTAGAGTGTTAACAAGGTTTTCTGCTTATTTGGCTTGGTGACCTAATTTTTGACTCCAAGTGACCCAGTTTCGAACCTGACCTAGAAATCATTAAGACAAACATTTTGAGCAAGATTCATGATGACTGCTTGAAAAATGTGACCCCTAGAGTGTTAACAAGGTTTTCTGCTGATTTGACCCGGTGACCTAGTTTTTGACTCCAAGTGACCCAGTTTCAAACTTGGCCTAGAAATCATCAAGACAAACATTTTGGGCAAGATTCATGATGATTGCTTCAAAAATGTGACCACTAGAGTGTTAACAAGGTTTTCTGCTGATCTGGCCCGGTGACCTTGGTTTTGACCGTAAGTGACCCAGTTTCGAACTTGACATACATTGTAGATTTAATAGAGGCAAACATTTTGAGCAAGTTTCATCAAGATTGGGTCAAAACTATGACCTCTAGAGTGTTAACAAGTTTTTCCTTTGATTTGACCTGGTGACCTAGTTTTTGACCCCAAGTAACCCAGTATCGAACTTGACCTAGATTTCTTAGAGGCAAACATTCTGACCAAGTTTCATCAAGATTGGGTCAAAATTGTGACCTCTAGAGTGTTAACAAACTAATTGTTGACGAGGAAAGACGGATGACGGACGACGACGGACATAGGGTGATGACAATAGCTCACCCTGAGCTTTTGCTCAGGTGAGCTAAAAACCCTAACAGCATTATGGACGGGTCTTTTAAATAACGAAGAAAGAGAGTTGTCTCCCTTGCACTTGAAACAGATACTGGTCCTCCTCTTCATCCCTACCAAAATGTGAAAGCAATCCACTGACGAATAAAGGTAAGATATAACTTTCAATAAAAATAAGTGATCAAAAGGTTAACCTGGGATGACGCCCGATGTCCAAAGCCCGTGCTGACATCACTATTTTAAAGGGCACATTTTTTGTAAAATCTGTTCAATCAACATGTATAGGTTACACTCCTGATTGTTAACCCATTGTAGACTGAATTAACTTCCACACACTATATAATGGGAGAATCTAATTTTGATCTTATTATTTTGATCTAGGGTATGTCAGGCTGAGATCAACATATTCCTAGCGAAAAATAATTGAACTGTTTGAAAACAGTGGAGACCCTGATCAAATGCCATATTCTGAGGAATCTAATCTGGGTCTGTACTGTTTGCCAGTTACCCTTTTAGGGGTCTCCAGACTAAAACGGGTTAAAACACATGCCATTTTCACTATATTTTGCACAGGAAGAACAATCCTTTGTTATGTATAAGTTTTCAGCTTGTTGCTTAGTTTACATACTGCAAAAGGTGTTTTCCAAGTACATGTATATAAATGATTTGCTCAGCTGCACGATGGTATACAACAAATTACAATTGTCCATATCTGCTTACTATTTTGTACCAGCTTAAGTAGATGCTTAAGTGACCTCAATTTTACCCCAAGTGACCCAGTTTCTAACTTGACCTAGAAATCTTCAAGACAAACATTTTGAGCAAGAGACATGATCGCTTCAAACATGTGACCGCTAGAGTGTTAACAAGGTTTTCCTTTGATTTGGCCCAGTGACCCAATTTTTTACCCCAAAGGGCCCAGTTTCCAACTTGATCTAGAAATCATCAAGACAAACATTTTGAGAAAAATTCATGATGATCACTTTAATCACTTCAAAAATGTGACCACTAGAGTGATAACAAGGTTTTCCTTTGATTTGGTCCAGTGACCTAGTTTTTGACCCAAACTGGACCTAGAAATCATGAAGAAAAACATTTTGAGCAAGATTCATGATGATTGCTTCGAAAATATGACCTCTAGAGTGCTATCAAGGTTTTCCTTTGATTTGTCCCAGTGACCTAGTTTTTTACCCAAAGTGACCCAGTTTCAAACCTGACCTAGAAATCAGCAAGATTCATGATGATTGCTTCAAAAATGTGACTGCTAGAGTGTTAACAAGGTTTTCCTTTGATTTTGCCTAATGACCTAGTTTTTGACCCCAAGTGGCCCAAGTTTTAAATTGACCTAGAAATCATCAAGACAAACATTTTGAGCGATATTCATGATGATTACTAGTGTTACCTCTGGAGTATTTACAAGGTCTTCCTTTGATTTGGCCTGGTGACCTAGTTTTTTAATCATAGTAATCCAGTTTTGAACTTGACCTAGAAATCATCAAGACAAACATTTTGAGCAATATTCATCATGATTATCGGTACTTCAAAAATGTGACCTCTAGTCTCTAGAGTCTGCAAAATCGATTTTTTCTTAATTTCTGATCGTTTGCCGTAAATTTCATATTAACAAGCAAATCACTGTAACTATCAAACAGATGGTAAATAATGTTTGTGGGTGACATGCTGTTAGATGCATCAGTCAATACATGGCGAGCGACACACATCAAATTATTATGAGTTAATGCAATAGCTTAACAAGTTGTTAAATATCGTTAGAAAATTAATGACCCATAACATTACTCAACCAAACCTGAATAAACAAACATTATACTGTATTATTTCAACAAGATTTGGAAAGATCACAGGTGCTTGAAGTTTAGTCCGTAACGAAAAACTCCACTGTATACTATAGACTGTATTATGTATACATATACGCTTAATTCATATGATTTGCTTCATTCATGCAGTTCCAAGCTTGCCGATGATCAAGGTACTGGAAAAACAAACGAAATGCATCTATAGAGGCTAATTAGCCTCGATGATGTTGACGTCAAGACCATGTTGGCTAAGTAAGTCTTACTAGCTTTGATTTCTGACCAAAATATATGGCATGTTCTCATAATTCCGTTCACCCCCATAATTCTGTTCACCTTTTGCTTAGAATAATATGAAAACAAATCTTTCTTAAATTTATGCCACATTAAAATTAACAAGAAATAACTAACATTTTAGCTGATTTTCAAGAAAATCAGTTATCGCTTACAATTTTATGGGATACTGGACAACTCGGTCCCTGACCAACTCGGCCCATAATATTTGTTAATGATTATTACATGTAAGTTTTAACTTGAAAATACATGTATTATTAATCTGCATATTTTAAATATGTGTATCTATATATATTACCTTCAATGTTATTTTAAATTAGATCTTTTACGAGTTCATGATTGAGTGTCATCAAAGACTCTTAATAGACTGCACTGAAGTACAGGCTGGTCTGAGTCTTTGACTGGTGAAATTTTATTTTAATCTGTTCTTTTATTTTCATTTTCACAGCCACATCTTTATTGTAAATATTTTGTATTTAAATACAGTGCAACTATCCACCTAATAAAACAATATTTTTAGGGGCCGAATTGGTCGGGTCGAGTTTGTAGGGGCCTAGTTGGTAAGGGGCCGAATTTGCTAGGGGCCGAGTTCGTTAGGGGCCGAGATGTCCCAGAATCACATTATGCATAAAATTCAAAATATCACAAAATGCTAAATATTTAGGGGGTACCCTCAAAAAATCACTAACCAGTGACAAGCATGTTAATGAATACAAATAGTATCAACAATTTTAGAACAGTTATATTCTAAATTAAATGTTCATTATATAAAATATGCATAGAATGAATCTGGTTGCCTGTGATAAACAAAGAAATTTGAGTGAACGGAGTTATTAGATCATGCCCTACCCTAAACACACCCCTTCATATTCTGAAGTGTAGAATTTAAAGATGTGATATTTATTTCCTTTAATCTTGGGATTCTTATTGGTATTTAGTCAAATGTATAAAATATATGCACATAAAACCATTCTTGCAATAAAAAATAATTAGCAGGATTGCTAAACCTTAGACCAATGTTGAAGTAAACAACATCTCAAACAAATTATCCGGGTGGTGTGCAATATAAACAAGTATTGGGTCTCCCTAATTGCCGACAAGAGCCGAGAAGAGGTGACACGAGCCGAGAAGAACCGACAAGAAACTTTCTTGTGATTCATTCCAGTTTATTTTTCAAAAGGATATGTTTTTTTGATGTTGTTCATATCTTAGATCAATATATTTTATGTGTTTTATGGAAGAAGCAACAGAAGATTTACCCCATTTACCGACAAGAGATTTTACCCGATAGATGCGTGGTGAAATAGCATCGGCATGGGTCAACAAGAAGTTTTATATCATATTATATGAGATTTTGTGCTTGTAACCTTATTTTTGAAAGATTATCTCAAGTTTTCACGTACATGAAGCCCGTTTGAAAAGTTTTAATGGGTTCGTGCAAGCAAAATGACCTTTACAAAGCATTTACCGACATGAAATTTAATAGGCTAATGGTGCAAAATGTTTGGGCTGCCAAGAAGTTTCAGTGATGCTGTTTCAATGCAATTTATAATATAATGAACCCATCTTTTAAAAAATTGACCAGAAAAAAAACCAACTATTGATTGATGCTGAATTCGTAAATCATTTCTTCGTTCATTTTGATAGCTTTATTGTTTGAAAATGATCTAAAGGTTTGATGCTTAAAAGAAAAAAAACTATTTCGTCTCCTCCATGAGTCTCATCAGGTGGTGGCCTGTGCAATTACTTACCAACTTGCAAAGACAGATGTCCCCACTATAGGTTTTTATTTTAATTTTATTTATAAAAAATTTATCAATGGGTAATGTCTCATAAGGAATTAACTTACGGGCTTTTCAGGGCCGCGCCATAGGTACTCACTGAGAGACATATACACCCATAAGAATAATCCACACAAGCATTAGGTTACTTACGGGCTTTTCAAGGCCACGCCAGAGGTCTAACATATGCATTATGCATTATTTCTTATGATTTCTTTTTCTTTAAGAGTTATTTACAAATGCTTTTGGTTACTTATGGGGTTTTCAAGGCCGCGCGAGAGGTCTACCATTTGCAATTGTGTTTTTCTCTTAATGTCTTTTTTTCTGTATGTTCTTATTAATTTAGTTGGTTTTTACACCAGCATTTGGTTACTTGCGGGCTTTTCAAGGCCGTGCCAGAGGTCTACCATATGCATGATGTTTATTGTTTTCCCTTTCCTTCTATTTTTATTTTTTCTCTTTCCTTTTCATGTTAAGAAAAGATGTTCACAATGATCAGCATTAGGTTAATTGCGGGTAAATTAAGGCCGCGCCAGAGGTCTACCACTTGCAGAATGTGTATCATTCACTTTTCATTTTTTTTTTCTAATTTTTGTCAGGTTTTCAAACATTGTTTTTTTTTTTTTTTTTTTTTTTTTTTTTTTTTTGTAGTTGTTATTGTTGGAATTGGTGTTTATTTTCATCCAGTATCTTTTCATTTCTTTTTTCTATTTTATTCTTCCTTTCGTTCTTGTTTGTTTGTTTCACATATAATTTTCGTAAAATTAATTCCCCAAAGTACCTTTCGCAAATGCCTAATCAAGTTACTAATTTTCTTCGTTTTGGCGCGCTTACCGTTTTGTCAATGCAAACTCTCTTTTAGGATTGTTCTGGTTTTCTCGCGACAGGTGTAGTAACCGGAATTTCAAGTTTACCGACAGTAGATTTAATTGTTTTAATGACATGTTTTTTTGACCCAAAGGATAGAAATTTTCTCAAGAGCAATTGTTTTTCATGTTATTTCTTTTGATTCCAATCCATTCTGGGTACTCTTAAAGATGTTGCCTCGTCCGAAAGTTCAAAATTTCCAAAAAAAAAAAAAAAAAAAAAATGTTAAAAGGGAAGCAACTGCAACGCACACACGCAGAACTTTTCATACGAGTTGCGTTTTATATTAGTTCTACAGTAATACGGCAAAATTAACGTCTCGACAATATCGATCATATCTATCTACACAAATGAAAACAGATAATGCGGATTTTATTTGGAAAACTCATTATTCTTTCCATATGATTTCAATAACATAACTTGTACATACTCGTTAGAATTGCATAAATGTGACCGTTCAAATTAGCATCTACGACCTGAAATAAAAACATAAATAAGAAAAGATTTTACCAACTATGTTTTGTGTGTTGTAAGACTAATATCACTATTGTTCATCTAAAATTTTTCGTTCCTGCCGCTGTAAAGTGTACAATACCTATATTTACACATATGTCCGTTCGTTCTTTCCGTCCGAACCTCGTTTCGTTCATTCATTCATTCATTCATTCATTCATTCATTCATTTGTTTGTTTGTTTGTTCGTTCATTCGTTCGCTTATTCGTTCTCTCTTTAGTTCGTTCGTTCATTTAGTCATTTCATTCACAAAACAAGCGTGTCGTAAAGATAATTACTGTCACTCAGTTTTGAGCTTTTTTCGGTCGATTAACCACAGGTTAGCTTGCACTTCGTTTGTCAAATTGAAAAAGCTTAAGACAAAAATACATATAAGCCAACATAGCTTTGGCACGAAAAGCTAAATATAACACTGATTGAATCTTCCTATCATTGAGCATTGAGCAAGCCAACATAGCTTTGGCGCGAAAAGCCATAATATCATGACATTAATTGGGTCTTTTAGCAATGCGCATGATTTTTGTTCTCTCTCTCTCTCTCTCTCTCTCTCTCTCTCTCTTATTAATGTCGTTTTAGTTCACACTAGGCTTTTTGAGGAAAGTGCCATAGGTAATCTGAAAATGTTTTTATTAATGTCGTTTTAGTTTTAATATAGTACGCTTTTTATGGAGATTACCTTATTTGTTCTTTTCCTGTATGTATTGAAGCACGTTAAATTTAACTACAATGAAATCAAAGCCAAAGTCAGTTGAATTGGCCTACAAATACTGAAATAAGGCCAACAACATCTTAAAACATGTTTTTATTCAAAATTAATCTTTCAGCAACCTAATCGAGAAAATAGTGAGTCCTTCCCGACTACATAACTATATTTTGTTCTTGTCGGTAGAACACACATTGGTTGATTTACCGACAAGAAAGTATGTTGGTCTTGCTCGCCACATACTTGGTTCTGGCTCATCCCTTTAAAATTTTTTTTTTCTAAACAAACTTCTTGATTTTCGTTTCCTATTGTATTTTATCATGATTTAAAAATTCGCAGAGATAAAGTAACCCACAGAGACAACCAGTACAGAAGTCTAATGGTTGATTTTTACTATTTACCGACAAGAAAATCTTATGACATGTACCTAACCTGAAATGATCAAAACAGGATCCTAGGATATTATATATCATAAAAATGTGTTTCTTAGAACATCCTCTCTCGTGCACTCTGTAACAAATTTATTTTTTTTTCTGACATAAAACTATAAAGCATCAAAACGCTTGATATTATATTATAATAATATCTAAGACAAACGTCGACTGCAAGTTTACCTATACGCGTTCTATCACATGATCTTTTATATAGCTGCATTAGCATCTACAGGGAAAAGTTTGGAATGGGGGATTCATATATGTGCAAAAAGGTGCATTGAATCATAATTTATATTAAAAAAAGCCTGAAAATGGGTCTTAGACCTTCTTGTCGGCTCGTTCCGGTTCTTCTCGGCTCTTGTCACCTCTTCTCGGTTCTTGTCGGTAATTAGGGAGACCGCAAGTATTGGTTTCGCAAAAGGAATTGGTCTCAATGCGGAGAAGTATGATCGCAAGATTTCTGACATACTGAAAATAATTTAGATGTGTGCATATGGCTTGTAAAGTATCGACTTAGTACAAAGGGTGATCCTATACGGTAAGCACTAGAATAGCGACACAATGATGGTCCGAGAGTTTGGCACTTTGGCTTGCAAAACCACGCCAACGTCACGACGTCGCACGCCTATATACTGTTTCTGTTTAAAAGTTAGTTTCTTTCATGTTTTATGACTTTAGGCCGTTTGATTTTTTTCTTTGGTTTCTTATAAAAAAATATACTTAACAATACGATTTATAGCGTAAGCTTGTCAGCAGACAGGGCCCAAAGGTTATAACTTTTTTTTTTCTTTTTCATGCTTATCTCGTTTGAGTAGAAAACTTGTAATTCTTGTATCAGCAGAGAAGGCCATTTGACGTAGTTTTATATTTCAAAATGCTAATACTGTTAGCAGTTTAAATTTTCTGAGCAGGACAAATTTAATGCCTAAATGAGTTTAGCATGAAAATGTAAAATAAAAAAAGTTCTATAACCTTGGGATCGGATATATACAAACAATGCAGACTCACTTCAGGGTACGTGCACTGTTGCCATTCTGTCTGGATGTTTTGGAAGCATTAGTGTATAATAAATAAAAACACTGTCGAAAG
Source organism: Anodontia alba (assembly GCA_964016985.1). Taxonomy (NCBI): domain Eukaryota; kingdom Metazoa; phylum Mollusca; class Bivalvia; order Lucinida; family Lucinidae; genus Anodontia; species Anodontia alba. Next base: position 23,485,412 of record OZ024825.1, read on the forward strand.
GAAAATTTGTGGTAATTACAACTTTTTGCGGAGGAAGATGGTCCAAAGGTTTGGACTTTTAACGCTATAAAGTGTTGTTTTTTTTTCAGACAAGCTCCTAGATATGAACACTCATTTAAACAAAATATTTGCTGTTCAAATATGAACAAATTTATTATACCAACTACAGCATTTAAATGGAGCATTTGAAGGCACGATTTATTATTTTGAGATTATGTTAGTACTTCTTTTCTGACCAATGTTGAGACCATTTGAGAACCATGATAATTGTATTTTTTGAGATTATATCATTACTTGCAAGAGTTGTTTATTGGATGATATTTTCCTGCATTTTGATCAATATTATGTAAATATATTAGTTTTTTATATTAAAGGTCATGTATCAGTGTGTGTTTGATTTTGCTGATTGATTTAGATAAGGTCGTATATCAGTGTGTATTTGATTTTGTTGATTGTTGTAGATTTTTAAAAGGTTTTCCAAGTGATCTTCAATATTTTGTAAATTAAGTCAATAATTACTATGTGGTATAGATTTTTTTCTGAACAAGCTATCACTTTTTTATTACAGAAAGTGATTATGTTAAGAATTAATATATACAAAAAAGTAACTAAATTTTCATTTGATTGGCCTTGAATTCTTTTTATAAAAGTCGCAAAATATTGTTATGCCCCGTACAAGTCAGTCCGTCCGACTATATGGACCATCACGAATCACATGTACATTTTTATTACCTGTCGGGATGTTTCCACTTTGTAAATTTGCAATTTTCATCTGTCGTGTAAATCCGTTATATCGAATGCTTGAATCAGTTTCTTTTTAACATTTATGCACGATAGATATGCTTGTAATAGCAATTTGACTTGTGTTTTTATCGGAAAACGTCCTCTTTCACTTTTATGTTGACTGTCCGTAATGTGTGTCATGCTGTGTGTAAGTAGCTTTTGTGTATGCGTGATTGAGGCTGTGTATCTGTCGTCTGCCGTGTCAACGAGTGCGACTGTCAATTCAGAATTTTCATCTTTAACACGCAATTAAACATAGATCCCAATTTTTCTCCATCAAATCATTGTAAGGGTCATTTAGAAAAATCTTTCTTCTTTCGTTTCGCTACCATTTTATCGTCAGCAAAATTATTTACGCTGTTTATTTTGTGATTTTTCATTTCCGACAGTGGAATTTTCGGTGTGTAATGGCGGTTTTCTTGTAGTTTTCCTACAGTCTACGGCATCTTACGTCGGTTACGGCTGTAGAGTCACGTGACTCTACGTCGTGTTTCGCTGTAGGCGTTGCATGCACACACGCTAAATTCATGTAGAATGTAGACTGTAGAACGTAGAATCGCGTAGAGTATATAAGAAATCGCGTAGGGGCAATCGAGGACTCCGAATTTCGATCACATTCAAAGCAGACGCGTTTTCAGGTCTCGCTTCGATTTATTTCGATTTTAGCTTTATTTCTTGGTTTATTTTAAATACAAAAAGCACAAAAATGATAGGAAATAAATAATTAAGCAAACGCTTTCATCTTTTGGCACGTTTTATTGACATTTGTCATAAAAAAAAAAAGGGAAAACAGTTATTTTCATCACTAGATTTTTCTCTTCCGTAAGCTTTAACTTGTATTCGTTTACACCTTAGTTGACGCTGACACAGCATTGAGTGCAAGTGATTTTTACATCTTTTGTCATTGAAGCTATGTTCATTATCAATTCAAACCCCATGCTACCATTTTAACTTAAATCATGTTGTTGTAAAGCCATTTTTAACATGTTTTCTATGCTTTGTTAAACAGTTGTTACAGTTTGCACATTAATCAAAGTACTGTGAGTACTGTTTCTAGTCAAATAAAATAAAGTTCACAAATTAGTGCAAACTTACATCGTCGTTCTTTTGTCTTGTTTTCACATCCTTTTAAGGTCATAATTAGCTCTCATTAAAGCATCTTTACATCAAAAAAAGTCATTTTTCGTTGGAGTCCGCTTTTGTTTCTTTATCATTTTGCACCACCGGTCTGCTGTCTATCGGCCTAGAGAAGAGAGCGGCTGTTATTCCCAGTGCCGACTGACTAAGTGGGCACAGATAAAGACCGAGGCCAGCCCCCAACACACTTTTGTGGTGGCAGCGGTGGGATCTGCTTTAATACATATAGCAGGTCCAGTGATCGAACCTAGAGATGGAAAGGGGGCTAACTGGAGATGACGGCACTGGCTGTTTTGAGTCCCATGATACGATAGACACAGATGGTAGCATAAACCAGACCCAGGCTGACACTACATTAAGAAACTTGACGAGTCAAACAACCATGGCAGATAGCCATAATTCTTCCCAGATGCAAGATGGTCAAGTAGATAACCTTGCGAGAGATTCCCTTGCAGCATCTGCTTTGGTACAGCTGCATGGCCAAAATCAGAATGATAACCAGTCATTTGGTGTAGGAAGATCCTCAAATGAAAACACTAGTATGAGCCGTGCCCCTAGCATGACCAATTTTTATGACAATACGAGACAGCTGCAAAATAGACCCCACACTCAGATCCAACAACAGTCCTGGTCCCATGGAAATATTGCCTTTCCCTCTGCTAATACTATGTTGTGCCACTCTGATGCAAGTGTACGAGACACAATTTCAAGCTTGAGCACCACAATTACATCAATGCAGCAACAGCAAGCATTTATGGCCAATGCCTTGGGTAATCTTACTACTATCATACAAGATATCCGTACGGGCCCACAGCCCCAAAACGTCAATGCTCAAAATTCCTCCCTAGGTAATGGGCAAGTGCAGGCAAGCCACAGTACTGATTATTGCACAAACCCAGTAGGGTATGAAAACAGCACATTTCAAGAGCCCAGAGAGCAAAGATCCCAAAATAGAGCTAGGAGTCCGTATGGGCAGGGTGATGCTGGTAATTTGCAACCGAATGGCAGAAACAATGTAACACAGCAATATGAGTGGGCTGATAGGGGAACCTTGTCAAACCCCGCTGACCATTTGCAAAGAGGCGAAGCCGAAACGCGAAATTTGCGCCAGCCACGAAGTTTTGAAGAATATGAAGAACAAAGGTGGTCAGAGGATCGCCCCTTGCCTCACACCTTCAGAGATAGACAATTTCACCGACGGCAGCAGGTAAACCAGGCAAGTAATTATCCATACTCAGAAGTAAAATTACCTCCATTTAATGGAAAGGAAGAGTGGAAGGTATGGATTAATAGGTTTGAGTCTGTAGCAAAAAGGAGAAACTGGGACAATGACACCAAATTAGATTATTTATTACCAAGACTACAAGGTAGGGCTGGGGACTTTGTATTCAATCAGTTGTCTGAAGAGGAAATCTCCTGCTATTCAACTTTGGTAAAAGAGCTTACCAGTAGATTTCATACAATAGAGACAGAGAAGACCTTTGCCGCAAAATTCTCTCAGCGAATGCAAAAGCATGATGAGACTGCCGAAGAGTATGCTGCTGAACTCAAAAGGTTGTATTCAAAGGCATACAAATCTAGAGACAGTAAAACTAGGCAAGAAGATTTGGTCCGACGGTTCCTGGATGGTTTGAAAGATCATGAAGCTAGATTCGAAGTTGAGTACCATAAAGAACCTGAGGACATAGATGAGGCCGTTTACCATGTGGTGAATTTTATCCAGACCAGAAGAAGAAACCACACAGATTCTTATGCAGACAGAAAAGGTAAGAGGTTTATAAGAAGAACCAGCCATGATAGTGACACAGAAGAGAGCGAGGTAGAGCCTCAAGATGACACCAGTGACTGTGAGTATGTTATGAGGGTTCCCACAAAAGGAGACTCCTACCAAAAGAAATCACAGGTAAGTGGCAAGAAGGCGGACACTACCTTGTCCAAGTCAAGTGCAGAGGCTAGCTCCATGATAGAGTTAAAGAACATGATGAAAGCCTTGACAGACAAAGTGGAGGAGCTGCAGAAAAGAAACACCCAGGTAACTAACCAGCAGCAACAGGCAACAGCAGCAGGTAATGGCGGTAGTGGAGTCTTATGCTATGCTTGCAACCAGAGGGGTCACATCGCGAGAAACTGCCCTGATAAACGGCGAGTCCAGAGCACGAGTGGCACGGGAAGTGGCCAACCACCCAACCAAGGTAGGACAGATAGTAGGGGTGGCAGAAGAGAAAATCCTTTAAACTAGAAAAGGCTGTCTCTGATGGCCGCAGAGACGCCTTGTCTAATACTAATGGCCAGTGTATAAATACAGAAATACAAAGAGAAATTGTTAAGTCCATTAAGCATGTAAGAAAGCTGCCCGATGGTGTTTATATTAGAGGATCTGTGCAGGGCTACCCTGTACTACTTACAGCTGATACTGGAGCAACTAAAACAGTCATTTCAAAGAGAGTATATGAGGCAATGAGACCCGAAGATAAGCCAAAGCTTGGAAAGTCATCAAAATTGATAGGAGCAGGGGGTACTTTAATTAGTGAGTTAGGAAAAGGTGAGTTTAAAATACAGCTAGGCGCTGTGGACCTGAGGGTGGAAGCAGTCGTCGCGGAGATAGACGATGATGGTTTGATAGGGATGGATGTTCTTCAAAGTAGAAAAAATGGGCCCACTGACCTCTTGTTGAGTAAGGGGATATTGAAGATAGATGATCAGGAAGTACCTATTATACAGGTAGGTGTCAGCAATAGAGTCCGGAAGGTGACGGCTGCAGATCACTTTGTTATACCTGCCCAAAGTGAGGCGATAGTGGATGTTTTTGTGGAAAGGCAAGAATATGATGATTTTTCATCAGAACAAGATTACATCATAGAACCTACAGATCATTTTAAAGAGACTTATCCATTGCAGATGGCCCCGTCTCTGGCAAACATAGGCAGATCATGTACTAGCAAGGTAAGGCTGTTAAACCCATTTCCAATGGCAGTGTCCATCAAGCAAGACGCTGTAGTGGGAAGAGCAGAGCCCATAGAGGGTGAGCCAAAAGTATTAGTGCCTGAAGAAAACCGTGAAGAAACTAATAACTTCCATAGGGTAAGACGCCTAACATTCAAAAGTAAAGCCAGTCTGCAGGATGAAAATGCTAAATTGCATGCAGTCAGAGTGACAGGTAGGGCAGAGACAGAGCAGGTGCCTGCACACCTTACGGATTTATTTCAGAGGACCTGTAGGGGACTTAGTCCAGCGGAAAAGGACCAAATAGCTGGCCTTCTCACCAAGTTCCAAGACACCTTTTCCCGAGATGAATGGGACATTGGGCTGACTGACATAGCAGAGCACTCAATCCCAACAGGGGACGCCACTCCTGTAAAGCAACCACCAAGGCGCGTACCCCTTGCTCATGCTGAGGCGGAAAAGACAGCCATAGAGGATCTGAAGGCCAAGGGAGTCATTAGAGAGAGTCTTTCTCCTTGGGCGAGCCCAATAGTCCTAGTGGCACGCAAAGATGGTGGGGTAAGGCCATGTGTGGATTACAGACGGGTCAATCAGCTTGTAAAACCTGATGGTTTTCCACTGCCTAGAATTCAAGACTGTTTAGATGCAGTTGCAGGCTCTAGTTTTTTCAGTACGTTTGATTTATTAAGTGGCTATTTTCAGATTCGTGTCAAAGAGGCAGACATACCGAAGACAGCATTCGTTTGTAAGTATGGCCACTATGAAATGACTAGAATGCCGTTTGGTCTCAATAATGCCGCCTCAACTTTTCAGAGGACCATGGAAGTGGCGCTCCAGGGGCTGCAATGGGTGACCTGTCTTATATATATTGATGACGTCATAGTCTATGGAAAGGACTTTGAACAACACGTGCAAAGAGTGGAGGAAGTCCTTAGCCGAATCCAAGCAGCAGGCCTGAAACTGAGGCCCGATAAGAGCCATTTGCTGCAGAAAGAAGTCCTTTTCTTGGGCCATGTAGTCTCAGGTGAGGGAGTCAAACCTAGCCCAGTCAACATTGCCAAGATTGTGGACTGGCCAAAGCCGAAAACTGCCAAACAGGTAAGACAATTCGTGGCAATGGGGTCTTACTATAGAAGGTACATCAAAGGCTTTGCCTCTATGGTCAGGCCAATGGTTGAGCTAACCAAGAAGACAAAAAGGTTTGTATGGGATGCAGCATGTGATGAAGCATTCAGCAGACTTAAGGAAGCACTTACTGGGTCAGACATAATGGGCTACCCTCTCAATGATGCTGGTGAATTCATTCTTGACGTGGATGCATCGGATATTGGCATAGGTGCAGTGCTTCACCAGGTTCAGGAGGGCCAAGAAAGAGTTATAGCCTATGCAAGCAGGGCTCTAAACAAAGCTGAATCCAATTACTGCATAACGGAGAAGGAATTACTTGCAGTCAGATATTTTATTGAATATTTCCGGCAGTATCTGCTAGGAAGAAGATTCCTTGTTAGAAGTGATCATCAGAGCCTAGTGTGGCTTTTCAGACTCAAAGAACCAAGAGGTAAGATAGCAAGGTGGATAGAGATCCTGAGCCAATACGACTTTGCAGTACAGTACCGACCTGGGAAACATCAAGGTCATTGCGATGCCCTTTCTCGGTGTGAAAACCCTTGGTCTTGTGACTGTCCAGAACAAGACACATCAGAACCTTTGAAGTGTGGCCCATGCAGAAAGTGCATCAGACGAGCCCAAGACATGATGCACGAACAGCACTATCAAGATATGGTTTCAAAGGGGCACAAAAGTATTGAGCCCAGTGAGCAGACTGAGGTGGTACAAGCAGTAAGACATTCAATCCAGGAGGATGCCATCCCGGGCACTTCTACAGAATCAGGCAGACTTGAGGCAAGTACAACAATCCCTGGTACACCTTGGTTCCAAAGCAAGACTACAGCTGAGTTGAAAAAGTTGCAAGAAGATGATCCAGACATTGAGCCAGTCCTTACAGGTAAGGCTGGTAACAATAAGCCAAGTAGCCAAGATATGGCCATAAAGAGTCCAGCAGCCAGGCATTATTGGATCCTTTGGGATTCTCTAGTCCTCCAGGATGGGCTCCTTTGCAAAAAGTTCATCAAGAAAGATGGAACTGGAGAGTATACACAGTTCATTGTGCCTAGAGCTCTGAAAAGGGATGTCCTTTTTCAGATGCATGACTCATTGCTTTCGGGTCACCTTGGCTGTAAGAAGACAAAAGCAAAAACATTGCAGCGCTTCTACTGGTATGGTCTAAAGGATGACATAGGTTTATACATCAAGAAGTGTGACACGTGCGCAGCTGACAAGAAGCCAACAAAGATTCCACGAGCTCCAATGGGTAGTCTACAGGTAGGTGCTCCAGGCGACTGTGTCTCAACCGACTATCTCGGACCACTCCCAGTCACAGATAGAGGTAACAGGTACATTCTCTTGTTCACGGACCATTTTTCCAAAAATGTTGAGATTATTCCGGTGGCTGACATGACAGCTGAGGTCTGTGCTGACAAACTGCTGAATGAGGTCATATCCAGGTGGGGATGTCCGCTGCAAATACACAGCGACCAAGGTAGGACCTATGAAAGTAAAATATTTAAAGAGTTGTGCCGAATGCTTGAGGTCAGAAAGACCAGGACAAGTGTCAGGAATCCTCGTGGTAACGGTCAGGCCGAACGGTTCAACAGAACCTTGCTCCGTATGATAAGAGCATATTTGGCAGGTGAACAGCAGGATTGGGACCTGCACCTCGGATGCCTAGCAGGGGCATATCGGGCAACACCGAATGAGTCCACCAAGATGACGCCAAACTTGCTAACAATGGGTCGGGAGGTGAGGTTGCCTGGCGAACTGATATTTGGAAGCACAAATGGCTATGACGGCGAGGACATTACCACATATGGAGACTACGTAGACATCCTCAGGGCAAGAATGCAGCATGCTCATGAGGTGGCACGTAAGTACATGTCCGCCACAGCTAAGAGAAGCAAAGAGCTCTATGACTCAAAGTTAGCTTTTCATAGATATAGTGTGGGGGACATAGTATGGTGTCTAATGGAGACTAAAAAGGTTGGAATCTCACCCAAGCTGGAAGTCGGGTTTGAAGGGCCATTTGTAGTCATAAAGAAGTTGTCTGAGTTGGACTACATTATTCAGTTGGACAGAGATGGGGTGGAAAAATCAGTCCACCACAACAAGTTGAAACCTTATGAGGGAGACAATGCCCCAAGATGGGTGGAGAAAGTCAGAAAACAGCTCTTGAGAAGGAGAGCAAACTACCAGGTAAATACACAGTAATAAGATGAGCCCAACACAATGTAGTAAGAAAAGGGCACTTTAAACAGTTGGGTGAAAGAGCATATGGAATGATGTTAGTTTTTCTTTTTAGTAACTACCGGTACTAATCCAGGGGGTGGACTTTAACTTACAAAAAAAAAAAAAAAAAAAAAAAAATCCAGTAGATCCAATGTCAGTACTAACAGCTCGTGAGAGAAAGTAAGTCAGGAGGTAAGAAGGGGCTCAATAGATAAAGCAGTGACAGAAAAAACTCTGATTCCACGAGGAAGATTGGTAGCCTAGGAGAGGGCAAGAGAGAGGCTAACATCGATTGGAGATGCCAAACAGATAAGCCCATGAGATAAGGTGAGAGGTTTCATTGCGAAGGGGTTGAACGGGTTTATAGGAACAACGCGTACTAGAACGGCGATTTTTGCGATGGTGAAAGTAGCAGTTCGGGTATTTTGGGCAGATGACTAAGAGTGGATGGCGGGAAAGCGCTTAGAGGAATGAAAAGGTGGTGTTAGCAGGAGAGGTCTTGCCAGGCGGAAGAACAGTCTAAAGTGGAGAAGAGAAGAGTTTGGTGTGTGTCACTGTTTTAAACAAGTCGGGGTAAGAGAGGTAAACCAATCCTTGATGTGATCTAGTTAAACATGGCTTCTCTTGATATGTGAGGTTAAGTAACAGGAAAATTACTTGCACTGGTCAGCCTCGGTTAGCGACATTTATAAGATGCTTAATGTATTTTACATATCTAACTTCAGGAGAGATGGAACAGCTGATAGCCAATCTGGTAGCCTCAGGGATCAGCCGAGAGAGAATAGACAAGGCGAGAAGGCGAGGGATCGCATACCAATGCCTTTGGTGCTATAACCTGAAGGGAACGAAGCAAGTCAACATCAAGTGCAGAATGGAGGAGCATATAACAAAGACACACCTAGAGAAGGAGGAAATGCCCTTCCGCTGTCTGTTGTGCGGGTACGTCTGCATGTCATTTATGAAGCTGGAGAGTCATACCAGGGACAATGCGAAACATGTGTTGCAAGCGGCCAAGAGGAAAGTACTAGACCATCGGCCATTCCTGTGGATAAACCCAAGTCCACATGTGTTTACAGCCCAGGACTACCTTGCTTATAATCCTGAGGCCAGCCTCCTGCATTTCTTGGGAATTTTTGGGCAGGCCTCAGCCACAGAAGGCCAGGGAGAAGAGACCCAGAGCAGTGAAGATGGGGAGGAACCGACCCCCGGACCTATGGATACTGCAGGTCATGGACCAACAGGGGAGAAGGCTGGACCGTTGGCCACCAGTCTGCCAGAAATAAAGCAGCCGGTTATAACGACAGCCTTCCCAGCAGCAACGCCAGGACCCAAGGGGAGCCCAGTGCCAGCTTCGGGACAGCAGGGACCAACATGGCAGGCGACACCAGTTCCAACAACGGGGTCACAACCAACATCCTCTCTACCCTTCGGGATGTCGTTGCCAGCAACCTTACGACAGGCTGATCCAATGTGGCCGGTAATGTCTGTGGCGCCACACTTGTCGCCGTTGATACCACAGGTGACCCCACCTCCTGCTGCGGTAGCCGTTACAGAGAGCAACTCAACTGGGATATCGGAACCATCACTGAGTATTGGAGAGCAGCTGACGGCCCTCATCAACCGGGTTACTGGGCCCTCCTCCACTCTAGGATCCCCGGTGCTGGGTCAGTCTTTCCAAATGAATGTGACATTTCCTAACCTGCAGCCCGTGAATGACCAAACAGATCCACAGCTTGTGTTCTTAACAGCGGAACCCCTCAGGGAAGGAGTCATTGAACCCCTGAGTGTGCGGGACGAGGAGGAGCCAGCAGTTTCTGAGGCAAGTGGGCAGACCATGGAGAAGGCTGGTGAGGCTGTTTCGGACACTACCCACCGGGTTATGGAGAACTCTGGTGAAGTTGCTTCCAAGGCAACGGAGCAGGCTATGGGGAATGACGGGGAAGTATGTAAGGTCCAGGAGAATGCCAGGGACAGTGTCACTGAGGCGAGGGAACAGGAAGGCAGTGGTCAGACAGAGGTCAAACTAGAGGGTCCAGTACCGAAGAATGATGCGGAGGAGGAGGGTCATCTAAATGCAGGAGACGGAAATACAGACGGTCAGGATCAGGAGGAGGTTATGGACCAGACAGGGGAGGATGAGACAGCTGAGTGCAGAAGCGTTGTTCCTGAGGATGATGTTTTATCTTTGCAAGATGATGATATGGCCATCTCAACAGGGAAAAGGGAGCGAGAAATAGAAACTTGTGCGGGGAAGGAAGACGAGACAAAATCAAAGAAACCTAGGTGTGAACTTGACGTAGATATTGTGGATCTCAGTAATAAAACTATGTTGGAAATAGTAGAAAGGTCGCTGAAGGCTAACGAAAGGAGCATGGGACTGTCAGAAAGAAGTGTAAAGGCGATTATTGACAATACCTGTGTAATCAGCAAGTTCACAGATGCGATAAATCGCCTGACAAAAGCGATTGAGAGCCATGACAGGGAGGAACGCCGGAGAGAGGAGAGGAGGATCGAAATGGAAAGAAGGAGGGAGGATGAGTGGAGGAAGGCTTTAGGCAGGTTAAGGGACGAGGAGCGGAGATGGGAGAGCAGGAGACGTGATATGGAGGCGAGGGAACGTGAGGAGAGGAAAGCGCGGGAGGAGAAGAAGAACCAGGAGGAGCGAAAGTCTGAGCGGAAATCGGAGGGGAAGGAGAATGACAGTCGGCCAAAGTCAGTGTTGGGACGAATTTACACGAAGAACACCATCTCGGAGGGGAGCAGCAAGGAGAAGAAGGACGAGCAGAGGGACAGGAAACATTAACATAGAAAAAAAGAAACATAGACAATTTAATGGGTAGCATGGGCAATTAAAAAGAGAGAGAGAGAGAGAGAGAGAGAGAGAGAGAGAGAGAGAGAGAGCGTTATGGATTTGAGGTTTAAGTTAAGGATTTTAAGAAGGATGGGTATGAGTGAGGTGTGTGTAAGCCAGGGGGTGTAAGAAAAAGTTAACTAGCGTTTGTTTAATCAATTTATTGTCAAAGTCATGTACCTGAAATCTATGAGGACATATAGTCCAAGTCAAAACAGTATTGAAATCAAAGTATACTTACCTCTAGGTGCCATATAAATGTTCTTGTAAATTGAAAGCAAAACTGTGATCAACACTTCAACTTATTCTGTAATATTTAATTTATGTAAACTATGTACATTCCAAATTGCTCAATAGGCTATATAATGAGAAAACTATGTATACACCATTTGTACAGTCAAGCAGCACTGGGTCAAATTCATATACTTTACACACCATTTATCCAACATCATTAGATTTTCATTTATGAATTTGTAAAATGTACTCATCATATTAATCATCAATCCAGGTTCAACTTTGCCATTTCATTATTGATGTATAAGTCTCATGATAATTTTATTATTAGTTGTATCCCACTTCTGACACCATGTTAAGTCAAGATTGGATACATATTGTAATTTGTGGTACTTATGCGATTCGTGTTGTGCCATACTGTCCTTTTGTGTTTTATTTCTTTAGGGTCTCGACACCATCCTGTTTCCTAGCTCGTTTGTTGGAACTTAAACGAGCTGGGAGGGGGGTAGTGTTATGCCCCGTACAAGTCAGTCCGTCCGACTATATGGACCATCACGAATCACATGTACATTTTTATTACCTGTCGGGATGTTTCCACTTTGTAAATTTGCAATTTTCATCTGTCGTGTAAATCCGTTATATCGAATGCTTGAATCAGTTTCTTTTTAACATTTATGCACGATAGATATGCTTGTAATAGCAATTTGACTTGTGTTTTTATCGGAAAACGTCCTCTTTCACTTTTATGTTGACTGTCCGTAATGTGTGTCATGCTGTGTGTAAGTAGCTTTTGTGTATGCGTGATTGAGGCTGTGTATCTGTCGTCTGCCGTGTCAACGAGTGCGACTGTCAATTCAGAATTTTCATCTTTAACACGCAATTAAACATAGATCCCAATTTTTCTCCATCAAATCATTGTAAGGGTCATTTAGAAAAATCTTTCTTCTTTCGTTTCGCTACCATTTTATCGTCAGCAAAATTATTTACGCTGTTTATTTTGTGATTTTTCATTTCCGACAGTGGAATTTTCGGTGTGTAATGGCGGTTTTCTTGTAGTTTTCCTACAGTCTACGGCATCTTACGTCGGTTACGGCTGTAGAGTCACGTGACTCTACGTCGTGTTTCGCTGTAGGCGTTGCATGCACACACGCTAAATTCATGTAGAATGTAGACTGTAGAACGTAGAATCGCGTAGAGTATATAAGAAATCGCGTAGGGGCAATCGAGGACTCCGAATTTCGATCACATTCAAAGCAGACGCGTTTTCAGGTCTCGCTTCGATTTATTTCGATTTTAGCTTTATTTCTTGGTTTATTTTAAATACAAAAAGCACAAAAATGATAGGAAATAAATAATTAAGCAAACGCTTTCATCTTTTGGCACGTTTTATTGACATTTGTCATAAAAAAAAAAAAGGGAAAACAGTTATTTTCATCACTAGATTTTTCTCTTCCGTAAGCTTTAACTTGTATTCGTTTACACCTTAGTTGACGCTGACACAGCATTGAGTGCAAGTGATTTTTACATCTTTTGTCATTGAAGCTATGTTCATTATCAATTCAAACCCCATGCTACCATTTTAACTTAAATCATGTTGTTGTAAAGCCATTTTTAACATGTTTTCTATGCTTTGTTAAACAGTTGTTACAGTTTGCACATTAATCAAAGTACTGTGAGTACTGTTTCTAGTCAAATAAAATAAAGTTCACAAATTAGTGCAAACTTACATCGTCGTTCTTTTGTCTTGTTTTCACATCCTTTTAAGGTCATAATTAGCTCTCATTAAAGCATCTTTACATCAAAAAAAGTCATTTTTCGTTGGAGTCCGCTTTTGTTTCTTTATCATTTTGCACCACCGGTCTGCTGTCTATCGGCCTAGAGAAGAGAGCGGCTGTTATTCCCAGTGCCGACTGACTAAGTGGGCACAGATAAAGACCGAGGCCAGCCCCCAACAATATTTTTACTGTCGTAGTGTCAGCATGTACTCCAAAAGTTTAGATTATATATTAATATAGCAATTCTCCCCGGCATTTCCCCGGAAAGAATTTCTACTCCCCCCTTTTTTAGCTCACCTGAGCCGAAGGCTCAGGATGAGCTATTGTGATCACTTGCCGTCCGTCATCTTCCGTCCGTCCGTCGTCCACACCTTTGAACATCTTCTCTGAAGCCCCTGGGCCTATTTTCTTCAAAAGGGGATTGAAAATTTGTACAAATGGTCACGGTCCGTTAATCAAGATGGCCACCATGACCATATATGATAAAAAACAAACTTAAAAATCTTCTCCAGAAACATGAAAACTTTAGGACAGACTCTTGGTATAAAGCATCGAGGACTCAGTGTCTACCAAGTTTGTTCAAATGAAGACCAAAGGTTGACCTTTGACCTTATTACGGCAAGATCAAATTAGTGTTCCCATACATTTGTATGGGGAAAATGTTAAAAAGTCATTTTCTCAAAATACTTTAAAGACTAATGGCTTAAACTTACAATGAGTGATAAAAGTAGTAAAACATTTTAGTTACAATCAAACTTTGTCCCCTGAGGGTTATCTGTCCTTGCCCCTGGGCTATATACATGTATAAAATTGTGTAATCTTTAAATGTTTTCTTCTCCGAGACCGCTGGAGGTATTTTCACCAGATTTTTCTTGGGGCATTCTGTCAAAAGGGTATTGCCAAGTTGTTCAAAAGGTTTCGCGCCATTGAACACGATGGCCGCCATGTCCATATATGGTAATATCTTCTTCTCCAGAACCAAGAAAGCTCTGGGCAGAATCTTGGTATATACTCGAAGCATCAAGGACTCGAGGTCTACCAAGTTTGTTCAAATGATGACCGTTAGTTGACATTTGATCTTTTCACGGCAAGGTCAAATTTGCGTTCCCGACGTTTGTCTGGGAAAAAATGATGAAAAGTCATTTTTTCAAAATATATTAACGACCAATGGCCGATACTTACAATGTGTGATTAATTAAAGTAGTTAAAAGGTAAGAGAAAAGTCCAGGCAGTGCTATAATCATAAACCGCAGCCCTTCCCAGACACCAAGAGGAAGAGGAAACAGACAAAACCAAACAAGCGCAAATCGAACAAACGTACGAAAAGCACTAAGATTAGCTCTCTCTTCCCCAAGCGAGGTAATCGCAATGCTAAAAGGACTGAAAAACACAAGAACAAAATAATACAAGGCAAGACATAAAACGAATCGCCTCGTAGAATAAACCACAAAGCAACAAAGAGTAAGACCATCACCAGGACCACCGCCTTAGAACGGTCAGTAGAATAAACCGCCGAGGGTGTGTGTGTGTGTGTGTGGGGGGGGGGGGGGGGGTTAAAGCACTTTTACAGCTAGCCAACCACCCTGGGTCAGGGGTGGTTGGGTGGTGCGAAAATATCGTGTATCTTACGTCACCGGGGCGTCCAACTGATATTGGCTTACAGTTGGGCAAGGCCTGCTATCCTTGAAGCAGGTAAGGGTAGAAGGAGAATGTTTTTATTTCTTCTGTCTCTTCACTTTCATTCCTGTTCCTCTTTCTTCCATGTTCCTTTCTTTAAGCTCTTTTACTATATCTTCTATCCCTTTTCCCTCTTTCTCTGGGAGACGACACAAAATGACCCACAAGGTTGACGTCGTTAAACCCCAACACAATCACCTTGGGTCCCGATGCTACTCTTACGAGTCGTAATACGGAAATACATAAAAGTTCGGTTCGCATAAAGGCTCCCAACTCAGTCAATGCATCAAAGCGAAAAAATAAAAATCAAATTAATCACTATAATAAACAAAGACGAATACTCATGGCTAACTCTACTGTATGCTAGAGTAAATGAAAACCAATAGTCGAACCACGGCGGGACAAGCCAAAGACATATCGTCAAGCCCCCAACCCACTGGTTAAAGTTTTACGAAGAAGCCGTCATTTAGTCTGAGGCCCGAACCGCCGTCGTGCAATGAAAGAGTGAAGCATAGCCATCAGCAATGATTGGGTTGACAGCTAGGCATGCAATCTGCCGCATAATATCCAGGCTATAGCCAATTCTTTTATAAGGTTAATTAGTTTTCTGAATTGCTCCAAAAAGTTAGATTTTCCCACAATTTTTCTAAATCTGTACACTAAGTCACCGTAAAATTCTGGTTCCGATATACCTTGTAAAACAGTTTAGTTATAATCAAATTTTTTTCTGATGAGGGTTATCTGCCCTTGCCCCTGGGCTATATGCATGTATAAAATTGTGTAATTTTTATATGTCTTCTTCTCTGAAACTGCTTGAGCAATTTTCACCAGATTTCACATGGGGCCTTCTATCGAAAGGGTACTGCCAATTTATTCAAATTGTTCCGCACCATTGAACAAGATGGCCGCCATGTTTATATATGTTAAAAACTCCAGAACCAAGAAAGCTTTGGGGCTGAATCTTGGTATATAGCATTGCTGCCTCAAGCTCTGCCAAGTTTGTTCAAATGATGATCGTAGTTTTACCTTTGACCTTTTTACGGCAAGGTCAAATTTGCGTCTCTATAGATTTGTATTTGGGAAAAGTTGAAAAATCACTTTTCAAAAATGTATTTAAGATTAATGGTTGAAACTTACAATGTATGATTAAAGTAGTAAAACTTTCTAGTTAGAATCAAACTTTTGCCCCTTCAGTGGGTATCTGCCCTTGTCTTTGGGCTATATATAGGTATAAAATCGTGAAATACTTAAACGTCTTCTTCTCTGAAACCGTTGACCAATTTTCATCAGATTTCACATGGGGCCTTCCGTCGAAGGGATGTTGACAATTTGTTCAAATGGTTCTACTCCATTGAACAAAATGGCTGCCATGTCCATATATGGTAAAAACACTTAAAGCCGTTCTTCATCAGTACTAAGAAGATTTGAGGCTGAATCTTGGTATTCTCGGGGACGGGACTCAAGGTCTACCAAGTTTGTTAAAATGATGAGATAAGAATGACATTTGACCTTTTATGGTATGGTCAAATTTGTGTCCCAGTTGCTGTGGCAATACTGGAAGAATGTTGCATAGCATATGCAAATATACAATAGATGTTTTTATCAGGTGAGCGAATTGTGGCACATGGGCCTCTTGTTTAAACAATTTAAAGACTTACAAGCATCCAATTTCAAACATTCCATAGGTCTAAACAGGAGCGGGTATCAGGAATTTTTTTCTTATTTCTCCACAATATATATATATATATATATATATATATATACACATATATATACACACGCTTCTAATGAGTACTCACAATATGTGTTTTCATGGAATAATAAGAAAAATATCAATACTTTTGGATTAAAAAAACAAACACACACACACACGCATCTTATCAAGATTTTGAAATACTCTACTCACAGCATGCAATTAATTTTTCTGATATAAAGCAGAAAATGTACAGCGGGGACATCAAAACCTTTTTTTTTTCGTGAAGCAAACAATCTGTGAAGTAAAAAAAAAAATATCACAGAAAATGACAAAATTCATGCAAAGGTTTGGGATAAAAACGCTATAACAGCACACTGCGATAGAATGTAATAGAAATGCAAATATGAATTTGGACATTGTTATCATAACATTGGACATTTTTTTAGATAAGCTGTCCGCTTACAGAATTACATGATCGCGAAAACATGCCCATTACGAAAACACGCCTATTCAAATATACTGAAAATGTTACCACCAAAAAATGAAAATTGACAGATAAAAAAATTCTGATATTTTTCATGTTTCTGCTCAGAACATAGATTGTGGGTACTCGTTAGAACCGCCTCGACGAGTTCTAATGATTAGATTCTGTAGAATGTATCAACAGGTCACAAAGGCTCTGACGAGACTGTGGTAGTGCACAGTTTGATCTGATTCAACGCATTTTGTGTATGCTCAAAGACATCTGTTTACTTGATGCAGCTCAAATGAAACTGAAATATTTAAAATTGTAGCTTTTTGAGACTAATTAAATGAATGATGTAAGCAAAATTATTGGAAAAGCATAAAGCTCTGCTGAGAAAATTATGACACCATATGATATTAACAAAAGTTCATAGGTTTGAATACAACATGGTTAGAAATCTACTTTAAAACAAAAGAATCTACTTTTGTGCGAGACACAGCATGGGGGTAATCTAACCTAAAACAGAAGAAAAAAACCCAGCGGGCACATGACGTTAATACAACGTCGCCTCAACGTCGAATCATCGACGTTGAGCCGACGTTGTATAAACGTCATGTGCCCGCTGGGTTAAGAACACATCATGTGGCGGGATCTACTTTTCAACAAAAGTACTTTTTGTGCCCTCAGAAGTAAAGTACTCTGATACTTTTTAATATTCCGTTTATTCTTAGATTTATTATTAAGGTTTTACAATGTCTACGTTTCTGCATACAGCACCTTTTAGGAAATTCTATTTCTTTTATTCGCTTAGTATTCAAAGAGGCCTTAACCGCGATCCCTAGGCGGTTTAATTTAGACTCCAAGTATGTTTAATGTGTTAGATTATAAATTATCCGGACAGACACTTGGCGTTGGAGCAACATTGAATCAACGTTTGGCCAAGTTAGACCAGCGTTGCTCTGATGCCGGCCGCATTTTACAGTGTGAATATGTGTAATATGTATATATTGTCAGAAGTTTTTAATGAGGACCACATCAGATTAGCACACTGTTTGCTGAATATGTCATCGTCGGAAAATCAAAATAATCCCGTGGGTGGGCCGTAAATTTTCACGTATTTCCCTGAATAATTTCCATCTCAGATCCCTAAAATACCACCTCTGTTTTCAATGGTCTGTCAAGTTTCTGAGGGCAGGGATATTTTTGCTGTCTAACAAACAACAAACAGGGTATTCCTGTCAGGGAATTCCCTCTGGGGTGCGTGGATGGGGAGTGTGTGTGTGTGTCGGGGTGGGGGGGGGGGGGGGGGCGGGCGGGGGAACAGGAATCATTGATAGGTGCATACACAAAATGTAGTCGCGCCTATTGTTTGTAGTTGTGTCTATTTTGCCTCTATTGTTTTGTAGTTGCGTTTATTGTATGAGTTGCGTCCATTGTTTTGTAGCTATTGTTTTGTAGTTGCATCTCTTACTGGAGATGCATCTAATGCTTTGTAATTGCCTCTGTTGTTTCGTAGTTGCATCTATTGTCTTGTAATGGCATCTTTCTTTGTAGTTGCATTTATTGTTTTGTAGTGGCACATGTTGTTTTGTAGTTTCATCTATTGTTTTGTGGTTGCGTCTAGTGTTTTGCAATTGCATCTCCGGTGTTTTGTAGGTTTATCTATTGTTTTGGTTACCGGCATAACATACGTGATCTATTTTCAGGTTTCTCATTATTTTGAATGCAGACTGGCATTTTGCTTGGATAACTGGTTGTTAGTAATGCTCAGTAGGACAAAGGAAGCATAATCAGGTCTACATCACGAAAACATACCTATGCTATTTTGACCCCCTTAAACCCCACTTTTATATAGTAAAACTGGGGTATACAGGTGTATACATTATTTTTCTTATTTCTGCTCAAAAACATAGATTGTGGGTACTCGTTAGAACCGCCTCAGCGAGGCGGTTCTAACGAGTACCCACAATCTATGTTTTGAGCAGAAATATGAAACATATCAGAGTTTTTCATCTGAAAATTTTTCAGTTTTTGGAGGTGAAATTTTCTATATATTTGATTAGGTGTGTTTTCGTAATGAGGGTTTGAATGGCACAGCCGGTTTTGATATTTTTCTGTATATCTTTTATTTGAATAATGCCGTAACACTGCACATTATACAAAGCCACCCAATCCTGCTAGTCAAAATTCAAGAATAGAATGGCAAATAGTGTAGATCCAGATGAGACGGCTCATTATGAGACGGTGTAAGCCCCATTTATCGTACAGTTACCTTTAACCTTGCTTTTCACAAATAATGGTATTTCCTCTATATCAACTACTATTACAAGTACTATTAACCTTTTCACCGGGGCGTCCAACTGATATTGGCTTACAGTTGGGCAAGGCCTGCTATCCTTGTAGCAGGTAAGGGTAGATGGGGAATATTTTTATTTCTTCTGTTTCTTCACTTTCATTCCTGTTCCTTTCTTCCCTGTCCCTCTCTTTAATCTCTTCTACTATCTCTTCTATCACTTTTCTCCCTTTCTCTGGGAGACGACACAAAATGACCCACAAGGGTTGACATGTCGTTAAACCCCAACACAATCAAACTATTAACCTTTACCACTCTCCGGGCTAATTCAGCAGGCGACAAAGAGGCGATATGTTTTTCTTTTCTCAGAAAACAGGATTTCACATTTCATGCAAATTGTCTTTATTGGAGAGAATTTGCATGCAATTTCAGATCCTATTTTTTGGGGAAAATATTTCAAAATGTCTGCTGAAAATTTTACCCAGAGTGCTAAGCGTTAAATAAAAAAATAGAATACGTTCCGCTGTTTCTGTACAGATTCTTCCTTTTAAACATTTAATGACTGATACGTTTGGAAGTAGTCAAACGCGCCAAGCAAAATTTGTAGCAGACGACATTCTATTTTGTGACAAACGATTCACATGAAACGTCTGTACTCATTTTCCATGAAAATCATAAAAATAAATAAATAGATTTTTATAACAATAAAATACATAAAATGTTATGTGTACATTCCGATTGCTCAATTTCACTTATTGATGATAAATATTCTTGTGTACGTTGATACGACCATATTCTCAATCCCATTACGAAAACACGCCTATTCAAATATACTGAAAATTTTACCACCAAAAAATGAAAATTTTTAAATAAAAAATTCTGATATTTTTCATACTTCTGCTCAAAACATAGATTGTGGGTACTCGTTAGAACCGCCTCGACGAGGCGGTTCGTCGAGGCGGTTCTAACGAGTACCCACAATCTATGTTTTGAGCAGGTATAAGAAAAATAATGTATACCTCTGTAAACCCCAGTTTTACTATATAAAAATGGGGTTTAAGGGGTCTAAATTATATACATGTAGGCATGTTTTCGAAAAGCCACTCAAAATCTTTACGCGATCTTCCGGCCTTGAATTTCGAGACATTCAAGTTCTCCTGATTTATTGATTTTTAGTCAATTTCATAGACATATTTTGAAAAATCGGACAATGCTATTCCCAACAACTTTCATTTCTGCGTCGGAAAAGATTGGTGTGGATTTGACAAATAACAAGCAGCTAATTTTTAATTTAATTTCACCCGGAGAAGGGTAGTCTGATAATCCTGTTTTGACTTTTTTTCCAGTGCAAAATGAATATTGGACTATGAAATAAGATGCACTAAAACCTACGGGGTTAATGCCCCCGTAAGGCGTAATCGGCTTCGTAAGTCATATTCGGCACATATATTTCAGTCCCCGGAACAAATGCTTGGGAAGTATTTCAACATAGACGTAGGTTGCAGTGCATCTTATTTGATATGTGAAATAATTATTAACGGCCGATTACCCCTTACAGGGGCATTAACCCTTACGGGGACAAGAAAGCCAACTGTCAAGTATTTGATTACAAGGTCCGATTATCCCTTATGGGAACATTACCCAGTATTTAGAATGCCCCGCATTTAAAAACATGCAGATTTTAGACCAAACCAAGTTTTAAAATATTGCATTTAGTACATATTAAGAAAGGTTTTGCAAAATGAGACAGCATGTGTCAACAGGGATTTGATATGGCACGTTTGCATATATTTGAAGCTCTCAATTAAGCAAATTCATATAGAAGTTTCCTTTTACTGTCTTAAAAGTCGCTTTGTAATGTATAGGCTTTCTTGTACCAGTCGAACATGTGCGCCAATCGAAGATTCAGATCATTACGAAAACACGCCTATTCAAATATATTGAAATTTTCACCTCCGAAAACAGAAAACTTTTAGACAAAAAATCTGATATTTTTTTCATATTTCTGCTCAAAACATAGATTGTGGGTACTCGTTAGAACCGCCTCGGTGAGGCGGTTCTAACAACTACCCACAATCTATGTTTTGAGCAAAAATAAGAAAAATAATGTATACCCCTGTAAACCCCATTTTTTTCTATATAAAAGTGGGGTTCAAGGGGGTCAAAATTATATAGGCATGTTTTCGTGATGAAAATGCCCATTCGCGCAGTATGATCAGAGTCTTTACTGAGCGCATCACAAAAACATGCCTATATAATTTTGACCGCCTTAAACCCCACTTTTATACAGTAAAACTGGGGTTTACAGGGGTATGTATTATTTTTCTTATTTCTGCTCAAAACATAGATTGTGGGTACTCATTAGAACCGCCTCGCCGAGGCGGTTCTAACGAGAACCCATAATCTATGTTTTGAGCAGAAATATGGAAAATATCGGAGTTTTTTATCTGAAAATTTTCAGTTTTTGGAGGTGAATTTTTCTATATATTTGAATAGGCGTGTTTTCCTAATGGCATTTTGGAGAGCCAATGATACAGTTTCTTCATGCGGAAAGCGAAAATAAAGATCAGACAGCGCGCATGTCAGAAAGTATGTTATTTCACGTCGGGGTTAACTTAAGTTTAATAGTTGCATCAGATTCTATTGCTTTGTAGTTGCAGCTATTATTTATACAGTCGAACCTCGTTATCTCACACTCGCTTATTTCGAATTACCGCTTATCACGAAGTGAAAAATCTGGTCCTTGTTTTAACATGAAACTATGACAACACGTAACAAAATAATGTGGAAAAGAGGAGAAATTGCTCCTAAGGAGCAATTTCTCCTCTTTTCCACATTATTTTATATGTATATTTCTAACTTCAGGGGTCAAATTACATATTTATTTGTTAAATGTGGTTGTTCAATTTATTGTTTTCCTCACTCTCTCAACTCTGATATGTCGAGGTACGGATATCTCGAAGTGTTTCAGTGAGTCCTTGGAATTCGAGATAATGAGAGTCGACTGTAGTTGCATCTCCAGTGTTTTGTAGTTGCATCTCCAGTAGTTGCATCTTGTTTTGTAGTTGTGTCTATTGTTTTAGTGCATCTATTGTTTTGTAGTAGCGTCTATTGTTTTGTACTTGCATCTGTTGTTTTGTAGTTACGTCTGTTATTTTACAGTTGCATCTACAGTGTTTTGTAGTTGCATCATTCTTTTGTAGTTGCTTTTATTGTTTTGTAGTTTCGTCTATTGTTTGTAGTTGCATCTATTATTTTGTAGTTACATCTATTGTTTTTTAATTAGTCTATTGTTTTGTAGTTGCATCTGTTGTCTTGCATTTGCATCTATTGTTTTTAGTTGCATCTCCAGTGTTTTGTAGTTGCATCTATTGCTTTTCAGTTGCATCTCTAGTGTTTTGTAGTCGCATTTATTGTTTTGTAGTTGCATCTATTGTTTTGTAGCTGGGTCTATTGTTTTGAAGTTGCATCTATTGTTTTGTTGTTGGGTCTTATTATTTTGAAGTTGCATCTATTGTTATGTAGTTGCATATATTGTTTTGTAGTTGGGTCTATTGTTTTGAAGTTGCATCTATTGTTTTGTAGTTGCATATATTGTTTTGCAGTTGCGTCTATTGTTTTGTAGTTGGATATATTGTTCTGCAATTGCATCTACAGTGTTTTGTAGTTGCATATAGTGTTTTGTAGTTGGCGCTTTTGTTTTGTAGTTGCATCTCTTGATTAGCTATGACATCTATTGTTTTGTATTTAATTATTGTTTTGTAGTGGCATATGTTGTTTAGTAGTTGCCTCTATTGTTTTGCAGTTGCGTCTTTGTTTTATTTGTTGCGTCTTTTGTTTTGTGTTAGCGTCTAGTGTTTTGCAGTCGCCTCTGTTGATTTGTAGGAACGTCTTTTGTTTTGTAATTGTGTCTATTGTTTTCTGGTTGGTACATTGTTTTCATTACGAAAAGACTCCTATTCAAATAGATAGAAAATTTCACCTCTAAAAACTGAAAAATTTTCAGATAAAAAACTCTGATATTTTCATATTTCTGCTCAAAACATAGATTATGGGTACTCGTTAGAACCGCCTCGAGGAGGTGGTTCTAACGAATACCCACAATCTATGTATTTGAGCAGAAATAAGAAAAATAATGTATACCCCTGTAAACCCTAGTTTTACTATATAAAAGTGGGGCTTAAGGGGGTCAAAATTATATAAGCATGTTTTCGTGATGTCTAGTGGCGACTATAGTTTTATAGATCGTCTGTTGTTTTGTTGTTGTATGTTTTGTTTTGTAGCTGCATCTATTGTTTTGTAGTTGCATCTATTGTTCTGCAGTTGCATCTAGTGTTTTATAGTTGCCTCTGTTGTTTTGTAGTGGCATCTATTGTTTTGTAGTTGCATTTATGTTTTGTAGTTGCATGTAGAGTTTTGTAGCTGCCGGTCTCTTGTTTTGTTGTTGTCTCTATTTTTCTGTAGTGGCATTTATTCTTTCTTCTATTGTTTTGTACTTGCAGCTTTTTTGTAGTTGGGTCTACTGTTTTGTGGTAGCCTCTATTGTTTTGTAGAAGTACAAGTGGTTTGTAGTTGCATATGTTGTTTTGTAGTTCATCAATTGTTTTGTGGTAACGTCTATTGTTTTGTAGTTGCGTAGTTAGTTTTTTAGTTGTATGTATTGCTTTGTAGTTGCATCTTTTGTTTTGAAGATGCATCTAACCCATAATTATTGCTGGTTGTTGCCAGGTATTGATATCAGCTACATAGGCGCAGCGCTCATTACGCACATTCTCATGAGCGTAAAACATAAAGAGACATCAACTGACATAAAATATTTTCTTCTTTACCATGCTATCAAAAGAAGGATTTTATCGCTTCCAAAATTGCAGCTACTCTTAAAGAAAAGAATTTGCTCCCAAACAAAAATAGGGGATATTCTTAAGAAGAGACTTTGCTCCCTCGGGTGGGGGGGGGGGGGCGTGGGGGGGAGCAAAGTCTCTTCTTAAGTCTCTCCTTTAAGAGTAGCCCCTATTTTAAAAACGAAACTAGTGAGAATATTTCAAGGCTTTTCCTGTGTGTGCATAAAATAATTCCGTTCTGGCTACGGCACTGGACTACATTAATAGTCAAGCTTCAAGAAACGGCCAATAGAGAAGGAACGTCCAAACGACAGACCACGCCTACGTTTGGCATTCCGATAAATACCATGTGTATTATGGTTCTCAGCCATATATTCTTAATATTTTCTTGGGAACATTGAGAAGAAATTGAAGTGGCGAGACTACTTATAGGTAAATAATGTAATCTTATATTACTTTAGTAAAAAAAAAAAAAAAAAAAAAAGAAATCTGAATTTCAACGTCGGTTCACCATCACGAAAACATGCCTGTATAATTTTGACCCCCTTAAACACCACTTTTATATAGTAAAACTGGGGTTTACAAGGGTATACATTATTTTTCTTATTTCTGCTCAGAAACATAGATTGTGTGTACTCGTTAGAACGGCCTCGCCGAGGCGGTTCTAACGAGTACCCACAATCTATGTTTTGAGCAGAAATATGAAAAATATCAGGGTTTTTTTATCAGAAAATTTTCATTTTTTGGTGGTAAAATTTTGCGTATACTTGAATAGGCGTGTTTTCGTAATGTAAAGGTATGTTTTTTGACGTTGCGACTCAGCTGATAATTCCAGCCACTGACGGTTAATTGAATAGTTACCAGTGCTTTGTAATCTTAGCATGTCATATTGTATTGGTTTTATTTTGGTGTTTATATAAAAAAATATACGGACAACCCTCTGCCGTTGTAACAAGGGTTCGCTGTAACTAGCGGAAATAAAATAAAAAAAAAAGCAAGTTTTTTGTTTGGTGTAAAATAACAGGGCCCAGTTGTTCAAAGCTAACGATGTCGTTAGTTAACGATTCGTTAAAATTTACATCGAGTGATACGCAAATATGCTGAAATGTTTTGCTGAAAAAATGTGAGTAGCTTTTGCAGCGCAACAGCTACTCACATTTTTTTCAGCAAAAAATATCAGAATATTGTATATTGAATCCTCTAAAAAAGTTAAAGAAATGACCCTTAACGAGCTCGTTAAGCTAACGACGCTTTGAACAACCGGGCCCAGAACTACAAAAATGATTTCAATCAAAAGTTTTAACGTATGTGTGCTTTGAGCATTTTTGATCGATTTTTAATGTAAACGTTAATCCTGTACCAGTTAGCATGTCCACAGTGATGTTTTCACATAGACAGCCAACGCTATTTCTCTCTCTCTCTCTCTCTCTCTCTCTCTCTCTCTGTATATATATATATATATATATATATATATATATACATATATATATATATATATATATACAGTCGAACCTCGTTATCTCGAACTCGCTCGGGGTATACATTATTTTTCTTATTCTGCTCAAAAACATAGATTGTGGGTACTCGATAGAAGCGCCTCAGCGAGGCGGTTCTAACGAGTACCCACAGTCTATGTTTTGAGCAGAAATATGAACACAGACACACAAAAAATATAATAAATAAATAAATAAATAAATAAATATCAGAATTTTTGTCTGAAAACTTTCAGTTTTTGGTGGCGAAATTTTCAATACATTTGAATATGCGTGTTTTCGTTATGCTAACTTAAAGGTAATTCAGGCCATAAAGCAGTACCTTAACCCTTTCATCCGAGTTTTCGCGCATAAAGCTAATTTATCAGAGAGAGAGAGAGAGAGAGAGAGAGAGAGAGAGAGAGAGATCACGAAAACATGCCTATATAACTTTGACCCCCTTAAACCCCACTTTTATATAGTAAAGTTGGGGTTTACAGGGGTATACATTATTTTTCTTATTTCTGCTCAAAAACATAGATTGTGGTACTCGTTAGAACCGCCTCATCGTGGCGGTTCTAACGTGTACCCATAGTCTATGTTTTGAGCAGAAATATGAAAAATATCAGAATTTTTCATTTGAAAAATTTCAGTTTTTGATGGTATATTTGAATACTTAAATTGTCAGTATATTTGAATAGGGATTTTTCGTAATGGAGAGAGAGAGAGAGAGAGAGAGAGAGAGAGAGAGAGAGAGAGGATAGTCCCACGGTTTTGCCTCCATTGATGTAAACTATTCCTACAGGCACGTCCCCAACCAGCTATATATATGCAGTTCGGAACAAACCATCACGAAAACATGCTTATATAATTTTGACCCCCTTAAACCCCACTTTTCTACAGTAAAATTGGGGTTTAAAGGGGTGCACATTATTTTTCTTACTTCTGCTCAAAATCATAGATTGTGGGTAGTTGTTAGAAGCGTCTCGGCGAGGCGGTTCTAACGAGTACCCACAGTCTATGTTTTGAGCTGAAATATGAAAAACATTTCAGTTTTTGGTGTGAAATTTTCAATATATTTGAATAGGCGTGTTTTCGTAATGCTAAGATTATTCAGGCCATAAAGCAGTACCTTAACTCTTTCATCCCTGCAGACCAATTACACTCAAAGTAAGAATCGATACATGTTCCGAGTTTTCGCGCATGAAACTATTTTATCAGAGAGAGAGAGAGAGAGAGAGAGAGAGAGAGAGAGAGAGAGAGAGAGAGAGAGAGAGAGGATAGTCCAAGGGTTTTGCCTCGATGGATGTAAACTATTTCTACAGGCACGTCCCCAACCAGCTATCTATATGCTGTTCGCAACAAACCGTCAAGAAAACATGCCTATATAATTTTGACCCCCTTAAACCCCACTTTTATACAGTAAAACTGGTGTTTACAGGGGTAAAACTTATTTTTCTTAATTCTGCTCAAAAACATAGATTGTGGGTACCGCGGCGAGGCGGTTCTAATGGGTACCCACAATCTATGTTATGAGCAGATATGTGAAAAATATCAGTTTTTTGCCTGAAAATTTTCAGTTTTTGATGTGAATTTTTTCTATATATTTGAATAGGCGTGTTTTCGTAATGAGTGTGTGAAATCTCCCGTGTGTCCGAAGCAAACATCGAAGACCCGGATAGACCTGTCTATTCGCTCAGTCTGTCTATAAAGTCAACAGAAGCCAAAGCTTTAGCAGGCTAGCAAATGTCCTGATCGCACAACGCAAATGCACAGACAGACATACACTTACTGTACGCACCAAAGCAAACTGATTTAACCAAATCACAAATAAATAGCTCTTCATTTCTATAAAAGTAAAAATGAATTGTAATTCTGTTGAAACCAATCTACTGAGAATCATAGGAGTGAACTTTGACATTATCACTAGATGCAAACTTCACGTGTGCTTTTAGAGGAAGAATTCCGAAATTTGGATAACCCTATATCAAGGGAGAGCTTTTGGGTGGGCTTATGATTCTCAGTAGATTGGTTTCAACAGAATTACAGTCAAACTTCACCTTACAGGTAAGTCTCGTTTAACTTTCCAATTCTATTGCAACCAATCTACCTTTCGAATCACTGGAGTTTTTAGAGCCCAAATTTCTGAATTCGTATAATGTTCAAAATAAGAAAATCACAATTTTCTCATAAACATTTATATCAATCATTATCATTCCAAGAAAACATTTTTTCCCCTACAAAGAACCTCGTGAAATTAAAATTTAAATCATTTAATTGAGTAGAAAAAAAAAAAAAAAAAAAAAAAAAAAAATGCTTTCCCTATGTTATTCAGTGCCGGCCTCGGTGGCTCAGTTGGATGCGCCGTCCGACTGGAGACCAGGAGGTCGCGGGTTCAACCCCCGCCGAGGTCGGCAACATTCTTTTGTGGAGATTGATCATGAAATATTTTCTACGGTCATTTTCTCCCTTCCGCTGATTCAAGAAGGGCAGTTGTCAGTTTCTGGCGAAAGAATGTGCACAATACTGGTTAACCGCTTAGAGGACTAAGCCTGCCCAGTAAACGTGTGGTTAGGTAAACTGACCGCGCTCGACATGACCCCATTGGGTTGACTGGGCCGTAAAACTTCAACACAAACAAACAAACAAACTATGTTATTCAGAAAATTTCATCCTCCATCAGCACAGAAAAACATCATGAATAGTTATTCATTCATACATGTGCTCTAGAAAATGGTATTGACTGAAATTTATATGATCTGCTAACTAGCTAAACTACACCAGTTTAATTAACTCACCTCTCAACCGTTTGAGACTTATGAGGAATCTAAAACACTATGACTAAACTCAGAGCTGTTTACCACGGGTCTTTTATAGAATTTCCTGAATGTACTGTCTCGTGTCCATCCTGCAGTACGGATAATGGTGTCAATGGATACTTTCACTGAAGCTGCGCTAGTAGCAGCAGCTCTGGTACTGTGATGTGCAAAAATATTTGTGTCAACACCAGCTAATTTAAGTGCTAATTTTATCCACCGAGCAATTGTACTTTTTGTAGCCTCTGTGAACGGTTTTTGTGTAATCAGAACAATTTTTATGAATCACTCACCCTTCTGAGATTTGCAGTTTGTGCTAGATACAATTTTAAACACTGAATAACACAAATATTTGGATTCTTTATAAATGGTTCAAAATACATTTCCTCCAAATGTTTATTAGGTTTTGACTGCTTTAATAAATCAAATATCCTGATTTTCATGAATTTGTCAGATACTTCAACATCCTTGATCCTTATGGACCACAAAGTCTGACATCTTTGCCCCGTAGTTAAAGCCAGTAATGAAGCCAGCTTAACAGATAACAATTTCAAATTTAACTCTAATGTTATTAGAGAATCTAAATAATTAATCACTACTTGTACATTCCATGTATTTATATATTTTGGTAAGGCAGGCTTCAGATTGAAAATTCCTTTCAAAAAATGTCGAATTAAAGGTTCCTTTCCAATATCTCTTTTATGCAACAAAGAAAATAAGGATGACAGCATTGACTTTGCTGTATTCACTGAACTATAACCAAGATTTCCTTGATGCAGCATTGTTAAATAATTCAATATATTATTTACAGATGGGTTAATGACATCAATCTGTTGTTCACCACAAAAGCGCACTCATCTCTTGAAATGCGACCCATATTGTTTAATTGTACTTTCCCGCCATGATGAAATAATGACTTTGGCAGTTTCTGTTGATACTCCTGCACACTTGAGGTATTTCCCGATAACCTAAAAGCCACTATCCTAATAGTTGTTAACCGATGAACTTTGTTTTTTGTGTAAGTACAGTAGATTGTCTACTTTTGGTAGTATGTAACTGTCTGCTGAAACTAGTTTCAGCAGATGGGGGAACCAAGCCCGTGTAGGAAACTAAGGTGCCACCAGAATCAACTCTGCTCTGTCTTCCACAACTTTCTGAATCGTCTGTGCGAGGCAATTGAAAGGTGGAAAAGCAAAATTTAAGCCATTGTGCCATGTTAATGAGAATGCATTTATTGCCAGATCCTTGTTGTCTGGTATGTATGAACAGTAAACAGGTAATTTGTGATTTTGAGCAGATGCAAACAGATCAATGCTACAAATTCCCATTTTCTTTTGAATTTCGTGAAAAATGTTTGGATCAAGTGCCCATTCCATATCTTGATTTAGCTTTTTCTCCGTTGTACTGAGCTGATCTGCACGAATGTTACGAATACCTGGAATGTGAAAAACACTTAACCACAAATTTCTTTCTTCGCACCACAACCAGATATCTCTGGTAAGTGCGTTTAGTTGATTTTTCCTTCCCCCTATTTTAGAAATGTACTTAAGTGCTACTCTGTTGTCTACAAAAAGTTGAATATGTTGATTCCTATCGTCAGAACAAAATGCCTATAGACATAGAAATGCTGCTTTTAACTTTTATGTGTAATTCTTTTTCATCATCATCCCACAATCTACTGATTTCTAAATCATTTGTAACATCATGTCCACCATCAGTTATCAGTTTCTATCCTTCGCTGAGGTGGACTATGTGAAACGGGTTTGTAAGCTGTTTCTACATTTTTAATCCACCAATGCATACATTCCTGTGAAACTTTTACTATTTTCATGTGAGCATCAAAATCTCCCTTTGACCACTTTAAAGCAAAGTCTTTCTCAACCTCCATACTCTTGTAATGCGCACCAGCATATAACACTCCCGGTTCTGCAGCTACCAGTTTTCCAATTAACTTAGCAAAATCTCTGATTGTTACAGTTTGTTGTTTTAACAGTGAAAAACAAAGATTTATGAGGAGACAGACGAACAGTCATGTCCACTGAGTTAATAATGAACCCTACAAACTCTATACATTGTGTGGGTACAATCACCGATTTTTCTGGATGAACTGTTAACCCCAAATCATCCATTAACTGCACAATATCTCTCAGATTTTCAACACAAGTTTCTCTAGTATCACTTTGCAGCAAGCTGTCATCAATGTAGGGCACATTACTATGTCCCAATTTTCTCAGTGTTGCAAACACTGGTTTTAGTAATTTCGTGTATATTCTAGGGGCTGGTGATAAACCATCATCTAATGCTATAAACTGGAGTAATCTCCCTTCCCATGTAAAGTTCAAGAGTTTTCGACAATGTTCTTGAACCCCCACTGAGAAATATGCATCTTTTAGTCAATTTTTCCCAAAGTAATATCCTTGTGTCACTAACTGCAGTACATTTTAAGTGTTTCCATTTTAAAATGAACTTTCTCTATGTGTTCATTCAAACGGCTACGGTTTAATATGTCTATAAGAGTCATCAGATTTTGACCTTATAAAAAACATGAGAAATAATATCTCCCTCTTCATGCACTGACTCTTCAATGACCTCCTTTTCATAAAGTTTCTGCAACAATTCACTAATTATACTTATTTCTTTACTGTTAAATTTTATTTCACTTCTTTTGCACATGTCACAATGTTCTGTTTCAAATTCTATCTCATACCCATATTTAACTGTATTCAAAATTGATTTGTCACTTGTCAATTTTAACCAATGTTTGTAACACTGTGAAATGCCACCGGCTCTAAAATATTCAGGCTTATGTTTTAAGAAATGTAAATCTACACTTACAGTTTCCTTTTCTTGTACTATTTTTGGTCGTCTGGCTTCTTGTACTTCTTGTATGCCGACTGATGATAATGTCGGCTCTTCTTCCCTAAAAAAGGATTCGGCTTTTCATAGTGGTTCTTGTACTGATTCGAGAATCTATTACTGAATTTATCCGGTCTTTTTTATTTTCCTCAATGTGCATTGCGCTGCACCACAGCTTTATAATTATTTGACTGTTCATTTTTGGGCTTGTATTTCGATAAATCTTTACCAACTTTCTGCATCTCATCCATTGTCTTGATTTGTTTTTCAAGGTCATCTCCTTATAAATTGTCTGTCAAAGGTGTTGTGCACAATTGTTTATACTTATCTGCAACAAATTTCCTTAATTGTTGCTTCTAAGGTGAGAGATGTCTCTGTGTGCACACAACTGAAAAGCACTCTGTGTCAGCTGAAAATCCTCATTCCTGTCTGTGTCGAGCAGTTTGTTCATTGATGTGACTAAGGGAATTAACTCTTGATTTAGATATTTCTGTGCAATTGAAAAGATCTGTCTATTTCTTTTGTAGTTTTCCTCATAGTGGGTGTTAACCACAGTTCCTTATTAATATTTGGAACCACTAACCCAGCACAATTTTCCGGTCTATCAAATTTTTCACACAACTATTTAGCCACCATTCTATCTATCTTATTTCTAATCCCTGAATTAACCACTGATCCAAGGGATTCCACTTTATCAAACTCATTGCCCATTGCCTTCAACAATTCCATATTACTACGCACGTGTCCCTTTTCAGCCGATGTCCTTGCAGCTGAGCTACCTTTGTTCTCCATACTATCTCCCTTTTTAGTCATCTACCTTCTCTCTTTTCCTACGTCTGCTTCTTCCTCTGAAGAAGAATCCATTAGAATATCTGAGTCAGATGTTATATCCTCAGAATCTGACAGTTCATGAGCTTTCCGTTTTCTTCCCATGGGTGGAGTGTCTATCGCCCTTTTTTTTCACTTTGTGGCTGACTTTTATTAACTGCTTTTGCCAAACTATCCACCCGTGTTATAAGTGATGATATTGTTTGTTGTTGCTGGGTGATCATTTGTTGATTCAACATCATCTGCTGCTGGAAAAAGGCAAGAGGAATTGAATTTCCCGTTGTGACTACTTCTGGGTTTACTATATTGTTTTGATATCCGACCTTGTGGGCGATCCAAGCTTTCTCTTGCGAGACATAAACAAAGGATGCATGGTCACTGGAACTAGGGCCCTCGAGAGGGATTCCCATGGCAGCACCGTTTTCACTGTTGTTTTGCATATTCACGGCATTTAACCCTTGACAACGACGAATTTCTGTTTGTTCAACCACCGTGCCTTCAGCCTGGGTGGTGGAGAAACTATACATTGGTTTCTGTATCCTAGGCGAGGCGTTTTAACCGCTTTCTCGCCTGGCATCCTCCGCCCTTGTTTTTGAGTCTTCCATTGAATTCAGCTATATTTCATATCACTGGATTTCACTTAAATTCCTGTCTACTAAATACACCATTAACTAAAATTAATCCACACAATTTTCTGATCACATTTACACAAATTAAATTTGTTTTCAATATTCCTCCAAATAGCAGTCTGACTGCATCCATTAAATGTCAACCTTGTTCTGAAGTTAGCATCTAGGGATGATGTCAAAGTGCACTCCAATGATTCGAAAGGTAGACTGGTTGCAACAGAATATGTATTTTATCGCAGTCAATTTTTTTGAGATTCCTCGTTTGTCCAAAATAAACAATTAAATAAATGTCAGTCCAAATTAATAATTACACAAGCAGTTTTGAAACCCTTCTTGTACAGAGTCACATAATAATAATAATAATAATAATAATAATTTATTATTATTATTATTATTATAATACCACAACCTCTTTATAACACTATTGTTGGAGTCCATAGCATAAACCGTGTTAGTTAAACAACCGTGTTATATCCAAATAAAAATGTATAGATTATATTGAAAAATGACCATTTATGGTCATTTTTCAATATAATCTACAATGTATACATTTTTGGGATCCATCTTTGAACCGTGTTATATCCAAAACCGTGTTATAACGAACCGTCTTATAAAGAGGTTGTAGTGTATTTACCTGTAGCGAGTTCGCTGCAAGGCCACTTGCGGCACAGGCCTTCGGCCTGCGCGAACAGCACACGTACGTTTCGTTGCCGTCAAACCAAACCGGAAATAAACATTTTGTTTGCAGTTTGTCAGGTTCTCAATTAATGTGGCTGATATATTTGTATTTGCCGAGACCAAATGAGAAAATCCGGTATCAGAATCCGGTACGAAAATTTTAATGGTATAGCCTTGGCCTTATATTTTGATTTTTTGGACGATTTTTGGCTTCAATATTATCCACTTGTACTGTAACTGAAAAATGTGGTTTTTCAAAGCATAGTGCATTGCGAGCTCGCCTATAGGCATTGCCTATGATAATATTACATATTATCATTATTATTATTATTATTATTAATTTTATTATTATTAAGATAAGAAAAGCCGACCAAACTGACCTGTCGCTTTAACCTTTTTATTGTAATATTTATAAGAGTACGTCTAGGTGAGCAACTTGCTGCAGGATTTTCTGACTGTCACGCCTAAAGTGTATAGTGGACGTATCCTTATGAATATTGAATGTAAAGGTCAAAGCGACGGGTCAGTTTGGTTGATCTATATCTTATTATTATTATTATTATTGTTGTTGTTATTATTATTATTGTTATTATGAAAAAGGTGCAGCCTAATGAGCAACCAACCAATTTGTGACTTTCCAAAAATAAAAAAAAAATAAAATAAAATAAATAAATAAATAAATAAAAATGGACTTTTAAGCTTCATCATCCAACGTATCATTCTGAATGACAGAGGACAGGAGGCAAAAATGCTGCAATAATAACTAATTTTGAAGATTAATAATACTCATACATAAAGGATTTATAAGAAAGATAATGACTTATTAAAATTAAGAATTCGCGGGGGTGGTGGTGAGGGTAGATGGGGTGCATCTTATTTACAAGTATTCCTCAACAGGTTTTATAAATTCAATAATGCAGAAGCATGCATTTTTTTAGTGATTTAAGTCTGTATTAAAAGGCGAGAAAAGGCATTTTCATCCAAATACATTGAATAAGTTCCCACTGAGTGACCTCAGTACAAGTTTAGGGGGTGACTACTTCCAGTTCCAGCATAATTTCTCACAATATTCACCAATACTTAACTGAGCCAAAGCATGACAAAATCTATTGCAACCTGTTTGTGATTTTATCCATTTAATTTAGATACCTGCATTTCAAATACAGATATCTCTGCTAATAAACACAGATAAAGTTTTTATTTTATTGTTATTACAAATATCTCTAACTGAAATGCAGATATATGTTATTGACTTGAGATATATCTTACTGAAAAGCAGATATCTGTACTTGAGGAACACAGATATCTCTATTTTCAATCATAA
The DNA here is from genome assembly GCA_964016985.1 of Anodontia alba. NCBI lineage: Eukaryota > Metazoa > Mollusca > Bivalvia > Lucinida > Lucinidae > Anodontia > Anodontia alba. Next base: position 23,520,053 of record OZ024825.1, read on the forward strand.
TATAGAAATCTGCATTTATATTAGAGACATCTGCTTTTAAAAATACGGATATCTTCATTTCAATGAGAGATATATCTTATGTAGCTGACATTCAGATATCTGCATTTAAATACAGACATTGCTAATGCAAATGCAGATACCTGTATTTGAAATGCAGATATCATTATTTCTAAATTAAATACATTTATCTGCATTTTAAGTACAGATAGCTACATTTCATTAGAGATATCATTATTTATGGTTGAAATAGATATCCTTATTTATTCCACTTATGAGAACCTGGTGTCTCCCTCGCGGATTTTCACATGCACTGTTTCACTGGTTACAATAAGTTGGGCGGCACATTTCCCATCTCTGCAGACCACAAAACAACTAATTAAAGATGCTCAAGATGTCAAATCACCATGTCTTTCCAATCAAATCCCTCGCTCCTTTAAGAGGAGCACCAAAAAGAGAGACTGTGTAGTATATTTTAGGAATCTTTTATCGGTGTGAGGGGTAGACAAAAATTTCAGGCGTGCTGAGTGATGCCAGACTATGATTCCGAGGGACGGATATTTCGATCTACCTGTCACGCACAAAAGATTCTTTTTCTTGCATACTTTATATCATTTCTAGGGCTAATCACTTCGATTGTTGACATCTTCCATATTGTGATAACATTTCTGTGATCTTTAATAAAAACATTCCTGAAAATATTATCACAATAACTTGAATTATCTAGATATGTTTTTTAATTTCCAGAAAATATTTTAACGCAAAATTTCATGATACTGCTCGGAACTGACATCAAGTATCTAGATAAAATTATCGCGATAAATTTTTCAGGGTAGCGAGGTAGCTATAAATAGAACACGAGCGGATATGACATAACGGGATTTCCCCGCACCAGTTTGCGATTACCTAGTTTACACTCTTACCTTTAAAGTCGGTATTTGGGAATACCGAAATCCACTATTTACCGGAATCTACCGAAATCTAATATTAATTACCGAAGTCCAACAATATTATCAAGTTTACCATGATTTGTGTAAGTTTAGACATATACACTGTTAAATAATATATAAACAGATAATATGTCCAAGTTTGGAAGAATATTTTGGATTAATAACGATTTTATTTACGTCTTTACAGTTTTCATAGATGGAGTTACTTCCCTTCGTAGTGTAGCTCTGTGACGGGTACATAGAATACGGAACACAGCGAAACACTTTCATATTCTTCCCAGAAATAAAGATTTGACTTTTCCTGCAAATTGTCTCCATTTGAGACGATATTAAGCATGAAATGTCAAGATATAAAGCATAGTATTGGTTTTGTTTTGCATATAACTGCATGTAAACCAATGGTAAAAACTCTCCCCCACACACGTCATTTAAATGGCTTTGTCCAAACTTAACCGTTACCACTTTCTGGGCTAATTCAGCAGATGACAAACCGATGATATGTTCTTATTTTTCCAGAAAACAGTAATAGAGACAAATTTCATGTACTGTCAAAACCTTTTTCTGACAAAAAGACATATTTCAAAATGTCGTCAGCTGAATTTATATTCCACAAAGTGTACTTTGATAACCCGTATAGACTAAGATCGGAAGTCACAGGTCACGGCGTCTGATAAGGGTCTGTACTTTTTTTAGCGCTGAATTGCGTAGTAACTAAAAACTCTCCCACACAGATTAAATGGATTTGTCCAAGCTTAACCATGGCTAATTTAACGGACGACAATTTGCTATTTTCTTATTTTTCCCAGAAAGGGGATTTGCAATTTCATGCAAATTGTCCTCTGTTGAAGAAAATTTGAATGTAACGTCAACACCTGTTTTGTGCGGAAAAAAAGAAAAATATTTCAGAATGTCGTCTGCTAATAAATAACCATAATCACAACTGACTCCAGCAGACGACATTTCAAAATATTTTTTTTTTAATATTTTTCATAGAAAAATAAGTCTTTCTGACTTTTATTGGCATTCATGTGAAATCTTTTGCCAACAAGAAGAATTCACATGGAATGTCAAGATTTGTTTTGCTATGAAAATCTAAACCAAATGAAAGTCGTCTGCTACAAATTTTGCTTTGCGCTTATCAACATCCAGCAAGTGACATTTTGAAATATTTCCAGACAACAGTTTTGCCATTTCATGCTTTACATCTTGACAGTTCATGCTTGATATCGTCTCCAGTAGAAAAAAAACAAACAACTTTTTTGTTTTCTGAAATATGAATATGAAAAATGCTCTGCTGTGTTCCGTGTTTCTATGTACCCGTCACAAGCTAAACTATCTATGAAAATTATAGAAACGTAAATAAAATCGTACTTATACCAAAATATTCTTCCAAACTTGGATATATTATCCGTTTATACATTAATTAATAATACACATCTATATGTCTAAACTTACACAAATCATGATAAACTTGATGAATTGGTTAGATTTCGGTAATCAATATTAGATTTCGGTAGATTCCGGTAAATATTGGATTTCGGTTATCCCAAAAAACCCAGAAAAGTCGCTGTGAATACCCTCGGTGAATTTTCAACATTATAAACACAGGTATTCCAATATCGGTTCTATTTATAGATATCAGAAAGTAAATTGCAGCTCTGGGCACTAATGCAAGAAATATCGCGATAATACTGTAAACTTTCGAGATAATATTTCCAGGAAACTTTAGAATATCTTTAGAAACTTCGAAATATCTAGATAATTATTAAAAGTATCGTGATAGCTACCTAGCTATCTCGTGGGAGAAATATGCCACTATACGTGTTTAAGTGACGTAAACATATACAGTGAGCATAATTCCATCGCCGCGAGTACTTTTTCGAGACAAATGTCCTGTCATTTGTATGAGAAAATATGCCAACTGTGCATTTCCTTTCAAAAATATACAAGTAAATTTACTTAGTGCATACTTATAATAGTTAGATACGATACATCTTAAGACACTAAGAGAATTTTAATACGGTCAGAGAGAAAAGTATACAATGTATAACATGAGCTCACACATTATTAGCAGTTGAAATGGGTAAGAGAAACTACGTAATAAAATAATGCTGCTCTTAGTCTTCATTACTTCCACACGACATAACATTGTATTTTCTGTGACCCGCCTCAATATGTGCGAGCATTTACTTTTAAAGACGTAGGCAAACACCAACGTTACAGATCAGGCTGTACAGCAGCACACCTCGAGTGTTTACTTGACCAGAGGCTTATAATTCTACCAACAGGGCTATCAGCTCTCTAGTATAGGGTATACAAAATGCTGTGCGCAGGTTGCCTGTCATCTGATTGACTTCTCACTGAGCGCTTATCAGAAATACAATCTGGTTCTATTAGAGAAACCGGCATGATAATAGCTTTCACCTCTGCATTACTTCAACAAATGTTTAAAGAAATAATAATTACAAATGCCAATTGCCCAGTCAAAGAAAAAAAATCAGCAGAAGACAATTTGAAATATTTTTCTTATTTTTCCAGAAATGAGTGTTTTACAATTCATGCAAACTGTCTCCTTCTCCTTAGGAGACAGTTTGCATGAAATGTCAAACCCGGTTTTATCAAATTATGTCTTCTAAATTTGGACAGAAAGTGGTAACGGTTAGAAGACCTCAGTAAAGATAATCTGTTTGAAACAATTTCTTAATCTTATCTTATTTTGTAAACACATTAATGCCAGTCTCTGCTGGAGTCAGCTAGCCAGTGATATGATACTTTCCTGTAAGTCGTTTAAAGCATCATAGCCCCGTTGGTAGAATAATAAGCCTCTGAATTGACATAATACAGGACATTCTGGAAGCCAGTTCACACGTGCTACAATACATTTCGCCACCACAGAAGACTATGACAACATAGCGAATAGATTATCACTCGGCAACTTACTTTTCTTTTCACATCGACCGCAGGCTCTCTCACTCTAAGGTTTCATGGGCCATTCGAGAGAACAAGTAGTTCCCCAAAGAATCATTCGTGGTATTTTGCATTGTCGTTTTCTCCCGCGGTCTGCCGTAGCACAGATAAACCAAAAGAGTTTAGACTCTCTTAATTAGTGTCAAACCAGTCAAATAAGCAGGAAACTTTTATTTCCTGTGTGCTATTTTTCACCGTACCAAAAATTGTGACGTCAGTAGTGGACTAGTTCTGTCTAGCACTGATTACAAAGATGGCTGTGAATACCCGGCATCTTGGAGACTTCTTAGCTTCTCTGACAAAAAAAGGATACTTATATTGAATACCCCAGCGAAACATTTCCATATGGAATAGACATTCGTGTGAGAAAGATACGGAATCCCATTTACGCATGTCTTAAGGTACTGCTAGGATTTTGTAATTTTGACAGACTCGATAAAACGCAACCTGTTCTTCAAACGGCAACACTAGAAGGCGGTGGAGTATATCATATATTCATACCAGAATTGTTGAAAAAATAATCTGTTGCTGTTGCGATCACATGTAGTTCACTGAAACTGCCACAGAACTCAACGTGCACTTTTAAGTATTCCTTGTTTCTGTTATCTTCCTTTGTTACCAGCATACGTTCGTAGAAATTAGCTAACCTCTGTGGAGTGCAAATGCATGTATAGCGCATTTTCCGTCATACCAGAGAGTCGAAGCGTGATCTGCACAAACCCAGTGGGTAACCGTTTGGATGTAAATGTCTTCCGGAATAGGAACAATAGCATAGTAAAGTAATTCTTATCGCATATGCGAGCATTCAAACATTGTAAACTTAGAACCGGAAGAATATTGTGTAATACATGCAAATGCTTACTTGCTTCCGTTCAAGACACCAAAAGGAAAGAAGGACGCACTTAAAGCAACGACACCACAATCAAAATACTACAAACAGAATGCCAAAAGGACTGTTTCTATCCCAAACAAGTGGCCAAACGACTATTAAAAATAAAAACAATCACGAAGACATACATGCAAAGACATACAATGACAGACATAGTAAACCACAGCAGAAGTACCGCCTTGGAACGGTCAGTAAAAACCTTACTTGGGGGCTTTAATCGATTTTACGTGGCCACAACCCTCGCCCTTAGTTCTGCCGTGGTATACACGAGACATTTGTTCAGTCCGCGTGAAGGGTTTCTAACTCATCAGTGCTACACCTCCGAGAACATAAAATTCAAACGAATACAAAAATAAAAAACGATGAAACTCGACAGCAAGAAATAACTGAAATTCTGAAAGAAAACCAACACTTGAACTCCGGTGGGTCCGACCAGAGCCAGAACATCAGGCACCAGCCGACTTACTTAAAAGTCGTTAGGCCGGAGCCGTCATAGAGTCTGAGGCCCGTCCCGCCGGCGTGCAACCAGAGAGGGAAGCAAACTCTTTGCATGCAGATGGCAAAGATCCAAAACAGCATTCGCATTCAAATGCGGAGATCGAGGGAAATTAACCAAAGACATTAAACGGTGTGCATTGCGAAAAATAATATATACGAATTAGTGTTTCATACATGACGAACCATTTCAGTCTGGTACCTGCAGACCTAGTTCAAATCTGCATTCTGTTTCACTCGTTAGTACGTTAAATAAATCAAATGTTCAATTAATGTAGGGATGTGTTTCAGTTTTAATTACAACAATAATTCAGAGGGGTAATAATGCGGAAAAAGCAAGGTAGCTCCTCATGACGGCAGTCAAATACATGTAGTCAATTTTATAATCTGCTTATTTTGTAAACTTCTACATGTCTGTCTATATCGGGTGGAAACAAAGTTCTCGTCTTTTTAGTGAAGTTAAGCAACGCCAAACAGGCTTGTACCTGGATTAGTGAACGCCTTACACTAGAAGATTTTTCGTGTATATTTTTTTCTTTTTCTGTGCCTGTTCTGTTTTTGTTTTTGATTTTTTTTCTCATCCTTTTGTCACTCAGCAATAAGTCTGTTTGCATTTGTTCTGCGACGCCTTTTTCTATCCTATGACATGACTCGAATATGTCTTTGCTGTAAATGGGACGATAATATAAAACTTTGAAAAATGTAGTGAGTCGGCTGATATGTATAGTTATGGATGAATTCAAAGGTGATTCAGGGGCTTCAGTTTAGCCCCACCCCCGTTTTGACTCAGCAGTTCAATTTCATGGTAAATTTTGGATAAATTTGGGATACCGTATTTACCCTAAGTATCCACACTCCTTACTTTTCACCCTATACTTCACTTCAAGAAGTCCATTTTATAACCTACAAGTATGATTGTATGTAAAATTGCTGGATAAGTGACAAACAGTGTAGACCCTGCTGATTTGGGTCTACACTGTTTGTTCAGGCGTGTTCTTTCGAATACATAGGATACGTACGGTAATGTGATCAAATCGATCCCCTCAGAAACAATTCTGGATCCGCCCCTATACAGTTCAATCATGTGTTTTTGTCCTCTTACAGAATCATCGGACACTTTACATAAAATGTGTGGAAGGACAGTGAAGGTCATGATCGAACAAATTGGAGTCGCTTCGAGGATGCAAAGGCAGATTTGGACTCGTTTCTGGAAAAGTCCATTTTATCACGACAAGGGACAAATGAATTCATTGCAATTTAAGGCGCTTATACGTCTCCTGCTTTAGTATTTTCTATTTTCAGGCATTTGTTAGAACTTTTTGAACCATTTGCACCACATTTACCTCTTGCCTCAACAGCTGCGAGTACTCCTATGTTGGGGATGGAGTAGGTATTATACTTGGTTCTTGGGAGTCGGCAGTCGTTTCACACTTTACCGCCCCTCCTCTTTACCGTTTTGTCATGCTGACACAACTCTTTTATACGTCTATAACATGTCAAATGGAAATCAAGAACCATTGTTTTTATACTCTACATTGCATAGTTAAAACGTCTGTAAACACGGCAACATGTATTTAAACTGGAAACCACGATCTGCATACTTTTCTCGCACTATCTACTATAAGATATAGAAAATATTTAAAAATCCTTCCACATATTCTGTAGCTGCAAGACGCTACTTACACAGATACATACTTTCTGCTAGAATGTTCGTTCGCTTTGTTTAAAAACATGCGTGACACATTTATTTGTGTATTCATTGGGAAGTGAAACTGTTGACAAAGCACGGGGGAAACTCTTGCCAAGGCAAGCTATACATAAACGGAAATATCAGCGTTTGCAATAATAAAATCTGCAACAAATGAATATCTGGTTAGAGTGCGCAGAGATGCGGGCGTAACTGTTACCGCACTGGTAACATTGCGTTGTGCCTTATAAAAACACTAGAAAACGAAGATATCATATCGAGAAGAAACCTACAAAGTGCGGTAATAAACTGTTGCATTGAGTAGCAGCGAGATAATAACTGACTTGTGGGTATATCAATACATTGTGGGTTGTGCTTGTTTTATATAAATAGGATAACAAGCACTTGAATTGGTTTATAGAAGAGTATTGTAGCTTTACTGACTTCATAATGATTTGCTCTGACGAAAGAAATTAGATTAGTTTAACCAATTTAACTCCCCATAAAATGGACATTGGTAAACAGTGTAGACCCAGATCAAACACCGCGGAATGGGACCTCTGACAAGTGTCTACAATGTTTGCATTAAGTTCAGAAATTTCTATAAACCATGATAATGATAAAATGTAACCGGACATCCCTTATATAGAAAATAGACTTTGTTCAAAGATAGACAGAAGATACGAAATCGTTTATCGTTGAAATCGTTGCATTTCTTCTACTCCCACCAAGAGTAACATGTAAAAGTCCCCCTATCCGGGAAAAAAATAAACAAATAAAACAAATGGGGGTGGAAGGAGAACTACTTTGCAAATCCTCCCTCGGAGAAATTCGCTTGATTAACGAGAATGCAGATCCCGTTCACTGACCACCCAGACAAGTCCGGACAGGGCCAAACGACACGACACGTATTAAGTATAATGTTTAGGTCTGAGCACAATAAATATACATAAAATATTAAATTTAAATGGTGCTTCTGAAGCTCTATGAGAGTACAGTTATTAACGGCTTTGTTTCGCTTAAAAAGAAGTCTACTAATGAAAACGTTATTTTAAATTTTATAAATAATAAATGACATTCAACTACAGTGTTAGAATGGAGCTAATTACTGTGCTGATGGTCTCATTACAGTATAAACAAGCGGATTAGCTTCCTTTACAAAAAAAATATTTAAACAAATAATAACGCCAAAGATTAGTGGTTGATTGCACAGTTGATCGAACTGAATGCAGTGGTCAAACTTTCTCGGCGTCAGTTCAAATCCTGGTCATGGAACATTTATATAGGAATCATCGTGTTGTTTCTTTCTTTACTTATTCTTTATTATTATTTTTATTTTTCACGTTTTTATTCTATTTATCTACTGCATCATTTCGCTGGTATGCTTTTTATTTTCAAACACATTAATGCCAGTCACTGCTGGAGTCAGCTAGCCAATGATATGACACTTTCCTATACGTCGTTTAAAGCATCATAGCCCCGTTGGTAGAATGATAAGCTTCTGAATTGACACAATATAAGATATTCAGGAAGCCAGCCCACACGTGCTACAATACATTTCACCATCACAGAAGACTTTGACAACATAGCGAATAGATTATCACTCGGCAACTCTCTTTTGTTGTCACATCGACCGCAGGCTCATTCACTGAGGTTTCATGGTTCATCTCGAAAGAACAAATAGTTCCTCAAAGAATCATTGGTGGTATTTTGCATTGTCGTTTTCTCCCGCGGTCTGCCGTAGCGCAGATAAAACCAAAAGAGTTTAGATTCTCTTAATCAGTGTCAAACCAGTCAAATAAGCAGGAAACTTTTATTTTCCTGTGTGCTATTCTTCACCGTACCAAAAAAAATTGTGACGTCAGTAGTGGACTGATTCCGTCCAGCACTGATTACAAAAATGGCTGTGAATACCCGACATCTTGGAGACTTCTTAGCTTCTCTGACAATAAATGGATACTTGTATTGAATACCCAAGCGAAACATTTCCATATGGAATAGACATTCGTGTGAGCAGATACGGAACTCCATTTACGCATGGTTTAAGGTACTGCTAGGATTTTGTAATTTTGACAGACTCGATAAAACGCAACCTGTTCTTCGAACGGCAACACTAGAAGGCGGTGGAATATTTCATATTTTCATACCAGAATTCCTCTTCCTCCTGGGGTCTGGGAAGGGCTGCGGTTTGTGATTGTGGCACTCCCTGGACTTTCCTCTTACCTTTTTTTTGTTGAAAAACATTTACCTCTTGCCTCAACAGCTGCGAGTACTCCTGTGTTGGGGATGGAGTAGGTAGTATGCTTGATTCTTGGGAGTCGGCAGTCGATTCACCTTTTACCGCCCTTCCTCTGTACCGTTTTGTCATGCTGACACGAATCTTTTATACGTCTATAACATGTCCAATGGAAATCAAGAACAATTGTTTTTATACTCTACATTGTATAGTTTATATGTCTGTAAACACGGTAACATGTATTTAAACTGGGAGCCACGATCTGCACGATCTTGTTGCACTGTCTACTCTAAGATATAGACCCATTGTTTTTGATTAAAACATTTTGTTTCAAAATCCATCCACATATTCTGTAGCTGCAATACGCTACGTACAAAGATACATACTTTCTGTTAGAATGTTCGTTCGCTTTATTTAAAAACATGCGTTACTCATTTATTTGTTTATTCATTGGGAAGTGAAACTGTTGACAAAGCACGGGGTAACTCTTGCCGAGGCAAGTTATACATAAACGGAAATATCAGCGTTTGCAATAATAAAATCTGCAACAAATGAATATCTGGTTAGCTTGTGCAGAGATGCGGGCGTAACTGTTACCACACTGGTAACATTGCGTTGTGCCTTATAAAAGCACTAAAAAACGGATATCGAGAAGAAACCTACAAAGTGCTGTAATAAACTGGTGCATTGAGCAGCAGCGAGATAATAACTGACTTGTGGGTATATCAGTACATTGTAGGTTGTGCTTGTTTTATATAAATAGGATAACAAGCACTTGAATTGGTTTCTAGAAGAGTGTTGTAACTGTACTGACTTGATAATGATTTGCTCTAGTGAAAGAAATTAGATTAATTTAACCCATTTAAGCTTAGCTCCCCATAAAATGGACATTGGTAAACAGTGTAGACCCAGATCAGACGCCGCAGAATGGGACCTTTGACCAGTGTCTACAATGTTTGCATTAAGTTAAAAAATTTGTATAAACCATGATAATAATAAAATGTAACCGGAAATCCCTTATATAGAAAATGGACCTTGTTCAAAGAGTTAAGGTAGAAGATATGAAATGGTTTAATGCCACCATTGGATTTCTTCTACCCCCAATCAAGAACACCCGTTACATTAAAAAAATGTGAAAGTCCCCCATCCCGGCCAAAAAATAAAACTAAACAAAAAAATGGGGTGGGAAAGGGGAACTAATTTTGCGAATCCTCCCTCGGAGAAATTCGCTTGATGAACGAGAATGCAGATCCCGTTCACTGACCGTCCAGACAAGTCCGGACAAGACCAAACGACACGACACGTATTAAGTACAACGGTTTGTTCTGAGCACAATAAATATACATATAAATATTATATTTAAATGGTGCTTCTGAAGCTCTGTGAGAGTATATCATCGTCCTGTTATTGACGGCTTTGTTTCGCTTAAAAAGAAGTCTACTAATGAAAACGTTATTTATAGATAATAAATGACATTCAACTACAGTGTTAGAATGGAGCTTATTATTGTACAGATGGTATCATTTCAGTATAAACCAACGGATTAGCTCCCTTTACAAAACAACTATTTAAACAAATAATAACGCCAAAGATTAGTGGGCCAAGATAGCCGAGGGGTTATGAAAGTCCGCTTGATTGAACAGTTGATCGAACTGAATGCAGTGCTCAAACCTTCTCGGCGTGAGTTCAAATCCTGGTCATGGTACATTTATATAAGAATCATCGTGTTGTTTATTTCTTTACTTGCGGGTTTTTTTTTTCAAATTCTTCGCTATATACGTATTAAATATATTAGAATACATGACCAGACAGCAACAATCTGGTAAGACTGCGTTGATATGCTGCAGGATGCGCAGGCTGATCTGGGCACATGCAAAAGGAAACATTTTCTCACGACATGGCTCTAAGTTAGTAATTAAAACAGAAGGGGTTCACCAGTATTACTTTTTCACTTCTCTGCGTTGGGTATCCCATGTATGCGATAGAACGCTCTGTGCCGTTTACTTCCTACATATCCTACACCAACAAAACAATAGTATATGTCTATGAAAAAAAAATGGATTTGTATCTTCGAAAATTGGCAGATTCGCTCAACTATCAAATGTTTTATTAGTAATCGGGTGTAAGAGACTTAAATTCGCAAGTTTATATGTATACCATCTGGCGAGCGCCCGTGTGTAAGTGACTGTTGAAATGTTAACATATACAGGGAGCATAATTCCATCGCCGCAAGTATATTTTTGAGACAAATGTCCTGTCATTTGTATGAGAAAACGTGTGTCATGCCAACAATTCATTCCCTTTCAAAAATATAGACGTAAACTTATCTAATGCATACTTATAATAGTTAGATAGGATACATCTTATGACACTAAAAGAATTTTAATACGGCCAGAGCGAAAAGTATACAATGTATAACATCACCTCAACATTATTAGCAGTTCAAATGGGTAAAAGAACCTACGTAATAAAATGATGCTGCTCTTAGTCTTCGTTATTTCCACACGACATAACATTGTATCTTCTGTGGTCCGTCTCAATATGTGCGAGCATTTACTTTTAAAGACGTAGGCAAACACCAACGTTACAGACCAGGCTGTACAGCAGCACACCTCGAGTGTTTACTTGATCAGAGGCTTATAATTGTACCAACGGGGATATCAGCTCCCTAGTATGGGGTATACAAAATGCTGTGCGCAGGTTGCCTGTCATCTGATTGACTTCTCACTGAACGATTATCAGAAATACAATCTGGTTCTATAAAAGAAACCTGTATGATAATAGCTTTCACCTCTGCATTACTTCAACAAATGTTTAAAGAAATAATAATTACAAATGCCAATTGCCCAGTCAAAGAAAAAAATCAGCAGAAGACAATTTGAAATATTTTTCTTATTTTCCAGAAAAGAGTGTTTTACAATTCCTTCAAACTGTCTCCTTCTCCTCAGGAGACAGTTTGCATGAAATGTCAAACCAGGTTTTATAAAAGTATGTCTTCTAAATTTGGACAGAAAGTGATAACGGTTAAAAGACCTCAGTAAATACTCAGTAATACAATTTGAAACAATTTCTTAATCTTATCTTATTTTGTAAACACATTAATGCCAGTCACTGCTGGAGTCAGCTAGCCAATGATATGACACTTTCCTGTAAGTCGTTTAAAGCATCAAAGCCCCGTTGGTAGAATGATAAGCCTCTGAATTGACACAATATAAGATATTCTGTAAGCCAGCCCACACGTGCTACAATACATTTCACCACCACAGAAGACTTTGACAACGCAGCGAATAGATTATCACTCGGCAACTTACTTTTGTTTTCACATCGACCGCAGGCTCACTCACTCTGAGGATTTATGGGTCATCTCGGAAGAACAAGTAGTTCCTCAAAGAATCATTCGTGATAATTTGCATATGTAGCGCAGATAAACCGAAAGAGTTTAGACTCTCTTAATCAGTGTCAAACCAGTCAAATAAGCAGGAAACTCTTTTATTTTCCTGTGTGCTATTCTTCACCGTACCAAAAAATTGTGACGTCAGTAGTGGACTGGTTCCGTCCAGCACTGATTACAAAGATGGCTGTGAATACCCGACATCTTGGAGACTTCTTAGCTTCTCTGATAATAAATGTATAATTGTATTGAATACCCCCAGCGAAACATTTCCATATGGAATAGATATTCGTGTGAGCAGACACGGAACTCCATTTACGTTTGTCTTAAGGTACTGCTAGGATTTTGTAATTTTGACAGACTCGATAAAACGCAACCTGTTCTTCGAACGGCAACACTAGAAGGCGGTGGGATATTTCATATAATCATACCAGAATTGTTGAAAAACATTTACTTCTTGCCTCAACAGCTGCGAGTACTCCTATTTTGGGGATGGAGGAGGTAGTATGCTTGGTTGTTGGGAGTCGGCAGTCGGTTCACACTTTACCGCCCCTCCTCTGTACCGTTTTGTCATGCTGACACGAATCTTTTATACGTCTATAACATGTCAAATGGAAATCAAAAACAATTGTTTTTATACTCTACATTGCATAGTTTATATGTCTGTAAACACGGCAACATGTATTTAAACTAGGAACCACGATCTGCACGATCTTCTTGCACTGTCTATTCTAAGATATAGAGCAACTGTTTTTGATCAAAACATTTTGTTTCAAAAATCCATCCACATATTCTGTAGCTGCAATACGCTACGTACACAGATACATACTTTCTGTTAGAATGTTCGTTCGCTTTATTTAATAACATGCATGACTCATTTATTTGTTTATTCATTGGGAAGTGAAACTGTTAACAAAGCACGGGGGAAACTCTTGCCAAGGCAAGTTATACATAAACGGAAATATCAGCGTTTGCAATAATAAAATCTGCAACAAATGAATATCGAGTTAGTGTTTGCAGAGATGCGGGCGTTCTTGTTTCCACACTGGTAACATTGCGTCGTGCCTTATAAAAGCACTAACAAAACCGGAGATATGATATCGAGAAAAACGTACAAAGTGCTGTAATAAACTGGTGCATTGAGCAGCAGCGCGATAAGAACTGACCTGTGGGTATATCAGTACATTGTGGGTTGTGCTTGTTTTATATAAATAGGATAACAAGCTCTTGAATTGGTTTCTAGAAGAGTATTGTAACTTTACTGACCTCATAATGATTTGAATTGACGAAAGAAATTAGATCAGTTTAACCCATTTAAGCTTAGCTCCCCATAAAATGGACGTTGGTAAACAGTGTAGACCCAGATCCGACGCCACAGAATGGGACCTCTGAAAAGTGTCTACAATGTTTGCATTAAGTTCAGAAATTTCTATAAACCATGAAAAAATGGTACCGGAAATCCCTTATACAGAAAATAAACCTTTTCAAAGAGTTAAGGTAGAAGATATGAAATGTTTTAATGCCACCATTGGATTTCTTCTACCCCCTCCAAGAATATCCGATACATAAAGTAAAATGTAAAAGTCCCCCAATCCCGAGCAAAAAAAATAAAACAAAACAAACAAAAAAAAAAATGGGGTGGGAAGGGGAACTAATTTTGCGAATCCTCCCTCGGAGAAATTCGCTTGATGAACGAGAATGCAGATCCCGTTCACTGACCGTCCAGACAAGTCCGGACAAGACCAAACGACACGACACGTATTAAGTACAATGGTTTGTTCTGAGCACAATAAATATACATATAAATATTATATTTAAATGGTGCTTCTGAAGCTCTGTGAGAGTATATCTTCGTCCTGTTATTAACGGCTTTGTTTCACTTAAAACGAAGTCTACTAATGAAACCGTTATTTATAAATAATAAATGACATTCAACTACAGTGTTAGAATGGAGCTTATTATTGTGCTGGTGGTCTAGTTTCAGTATAAACCAGTGGATTAGCTCCCTTTACAAAACAACTATTTTTAAACTCTTCGCGTATTTAATATATTAGAATACATGAACAGACAGCAACAACCTGGTAAGACTGCGTTGATATGCTGCAGGATGCGCAGGCTGATCTGGGCACATGCAAAAGGAACCATTTTCTCTCGACATGACTCTAAGTTAGTAATTAAAACAGATGGCGTTCATCAGTATTATTTTTTCATTCTTCTGCCTTGGGTATTTCATGTATGCGGTAGAACGCTCTGTACGGTTTGCTTCCTACATATCCTACACCAACAAAAATACAGTATATGTATGAGAATGAAAATTTGATTTGTATGTTCGAAAATTGGCAGATTCGCTTAACTATCAAATGTTTTATTAGTATTCGGGTGTTAGAGATTTAAATTCGCATGTTTATATGTATACCATCTGGCGAGCGCCCGTGTGTAAGTGACTGTTGAAACGTAAAAATATACAGTGAGCATAATTCCATCGCCGCAAGTATATTTTCGAGACAAACGTCCTGTCATTTATATGAGAAAACATGTGTCATGCCAACAATGCATTTCCTTTAAAAAATATAGAAGTAAACTAATCTAGTGCGTACTTATAATAGTTAGATACGATTCATCTTATGACACTAAAAGTATTTTAATACGGTCAGAGGGAAAACTATACAATGTATAACATCAGCTAACACATTATTAGCAGTTGAAATGGGTAAGAGAACCTACGTAATAAAATGCTGCTGCTCTTAGTCTTTATAATTTCCACACGACATAACATTGTATCTTCTGTAGCCTGCCTCAATATGTGCAGCATTGACATTTAAAGACGTAGTCAAACAGCAACGTTACAGACCAGGCTGTACAGCAGCACACCTCGAGCATTTACTTGACCAGAGGCTTATAATTCTACCAACGGGGCTATCATGTGATTGACTTCTCACTGAGCGCTTATCAGAAATGCAATCTGGTTCTAAAGAAACCTGTATGATAATAGCTTTCACTTCTGCATTACTTCAACAAATGTTTACAGAAATAATAATTATAAATGCCAATTGCCTAGTCAAAGAAAAAAAAATCAGCAGAAGACAATTTGAAATATTTTTCTTATTTTTCCAGAGTCGTTTAAAGCATCATAGCCCCGTTGGTAGAATGATAAGCCTCTAAATTGACACAATATATGATATTCTGGAAGCCAGCCCACACGTGCTACAATATATTTCACCACCACAGAAGACTTTGACAACACAGCGAATAGATTATCACTCGGCAACTTACTTTTGTTTTCACATCGACCGCAGGTTCACTCACTCTGAGGTTTCATGGGTAATCTCGAAAGAACAAGAAGTTCCTCAAAGAATCATTCGTGGTATTTTGCATTGTCGTTTTCTCCCGCGGTCTGCCGTAGCGCAGATAAACCAAAAGAGTTTAGACTCTCTTAATCAGTGTCAAACCAGTCAAATAAGCAGGAAACTTTTATTTTCCTGTGTGCTATTCTTCAGCGCACCAAAAAATTGTGACGTCAGTGGTGGACCAGTATCTATCATAATACGAAATAGGAACTAAATCAATGATTTAGTTTAGTAGTAATGAGATCCACTTTGACGTAAAATTTTAACATAAAAGTTTGTGACCTTGACCTTGACCTAAGGTGCGGGGGATGGTACTGCACAAAATTTTGGACCAATATATATCATCATACCAAAGATGACTCAAATCGGTGATAAGGTTAGGAAATAATGAGGTCTTAAAAACTTTAATGAAAACTTCAACATTTAAATTTTAAGTTTGTGACCTCGACCTCAAGGTCACGGTCATGGTGCTGATAAAAACTTTTGACCAGTGTCTATCATAATACCAAATAGGAACAAAATCCATCATTTAGTGTAGAATTAATGAGACCCTAAAAACTTTGACATAAAATTTTAATATGAAAATTCTAAGTCTGTGACCTTGACTGTCACATTACCTAGAGTGGTGGGGATGGTACTGAACAAAATTTTAGACCAATATGTATCATCATACCAAAGATGCATCAAATCGGTGATAAGGTTAGGAAATAATGAGGTCTTAAAAACTTTAACGACAACTTTAACATTTGTGGCCACCGACGCCAACGCCGACGGTAATACAATAGCTCTCCGTGAACGTTGTACAGGCGAGCTAAAAATGAATCGCATTAACAAACTGATCTTAGAACTGCTAGGAGGGCCTCATTCGTGATATTCCAGAAAACCATAATACACTTCAACCTCTTTATAACACGGTTCATTATAACACAATTTTGGATATAACATGGTTAAAAGATGGATCCCAAAAATGTATAGAGTATATAGTAGGGAATTGCCTTTGAAATCCAAAATATTTGATAAAGATTTAACAAATTAATGATACATTTGGCCATCCATACATCATAATTTAAGGGGGGGGGGGAGGGTGAGGAATGGGGGGGGGGGGGTTTACTGCCCTTTCAAGAATATTTCACTTAATTGAGCCGATCGTTCATCAAAGGTGGGCGAAAACCGGAGAACCCGCTGAAAAAACACCTGACCATCCATAAGCAGAACTTGACTTTCCCACATATGGCACAAGGGAGGCTCGAACCACAGCAGTGAGAAACCTAATGGATTAAGAGTCGGCTCTCTTATCCACTAGGCTACGGCTGCATCATTAACTGATTCACTGAATGATACACAAGGGTACACAATATCTGACATGTTTTCATATACTTTGTCGCTGACTGATATTCCAGAAACATTCCAGGTGACAGGCCGTTATATCCCAGGTTACTAACTGATACACGAAGGAACAGGTATCTGACAGGTCTTCGTATACTGTTTTGCTGACCGATATTTCGGTAGATCTATACACTCCTAGTGTATACCCTGGGTTACTGACTGATACATTGGGATATAATGTAGCTGGCAGACCTGTCTTTGTCGCTAACTGATATTCAGGTGTACATTTCAAGTGACGGGCCACTATACCCTGGGTTACTGACTGATATACTGGGTAACAGTGTAGCTGACAATGTCTTCGTATAGTTTATCGCTGTCAGATATTCCAGTGTACAATCCAGATGAGAGGCAGCTATACCCCACGCTACTGACTGACAGAAGGGTACAGTGTTGCTGACAGGTTTTCATATACTTTCTCGCTGTCGATATTCTGCTGTAAGGGGCTAAACCCCGAGTTACTGACTGATACACACGGGGAACAGTGTAGCTTACATGTCTAAGTATACTCTGACTGATATTCTGGTATACACTCCAAATGACTGGCTGCTATACCCAAGAGTACAGACTTATACTTTGGGTACAGTTTATCTAATAAGTCTGACCGTTCTAAGGCGGTGGTCCCGGTGTTAGTCTTACTCTTTGGTGCTTTGTGGTTTATTCTGCCGGGCGATTTGTTGTATGTCTTACCTTGTGCCATTTTGTTCTTGTGTTTTTCAGTCTTTTTAGCATTGCGATTACCTCGCTTGGAGAAGAGAGAGCTTGTTTGGATTTGTCGGTTTCCTCTTCCTCTTGATGTCTGGGAAGGGCTGCGGTTTGTAATTGTGGCACTCCCTGGACTTTTCTCTTACCTTTTTTTAGTATACTTTGTCGCTGCAAGTCACTGGTCTAGACTTTAGGTGACAGGCCACAGGCCGTTATACACCGGGTTACTGGATATACCAGGGAGCAGTGTAGCTTACAGGTCTTCATATACATTGTCGCTGAACGATATTCAGGTAAACATTCCTAGTGACAGGCCCCCCTATACCCCAGGTTACAGACTAATATACTGTGTAACAGTGTAGCTGACAGTTATTCATATACTTTGTTGCTGACCCGTTTTCGGGAATGTACCCTAGTCCATTGTAACTTACAGATCTTATTATACTTTGTCAGCTTACAGATCTTATTATACTTTGTCGCTGACCGATATTCTGGTCCAGATGAAAGGCTGCTAAACCCTGATGCTTTGGGGTACAGTGTAGCTGACAGGTCTTTGTATACTTTGTCTCCAACTGATATTCTGGTATACACTTTAGGTGACAGGCCGCTATTACCTAGGTAACTGACCGATACAGTGGTGTACAGTGTAGCTTACAGGTTTCAGTTTACTCTGTCGCTGACCAATATTCCGGTATTCCGGTATACTCTCACCCCTATACCCCGGGTATCTGACTGATACACTGGGTAACAGTATAGCGGACAGGTTTTGTATACTTTGTTGCTTATTTAGGTATGTTTATAATTGTCAACTATCAAAAAACTATCAATCTCAACCCTTTCACATCGAGTAGAACATAATGTACTTTTTATGCTTTGCATCATGTCTGCCAATTAATCAATCAATCAGTCAATCACTGAATTAGTGATGTGAAGTTCTCTAATACCATGTTAGATTGTATGTTTAGCATGGAAACCCGTAACTCCTTCACCTAAGGTTCAGCAATCCTGCTATCATTTTTTATTGCAAGAATAATTTTCAGCACATATATTTTATATATCGTATTTGACTAAATATGTATGAAAATCTTAAGATTAAAAGAAATAAAATTCACATCTTTACATTCTACAATCTTCACAAAAAGAAGGTGGTGTTTTGGGCATGTTCTCATAACTTTTTTTTTTTTTTTTTTTTTTTTTTTTTTTTAGTTTCTCATATTTTTATGACAACTTTTTTGCAATAATATATTACGAGTAGATCTATCCAAGAAGATATTAATGTCACATGCTATATTTAGTACTGAGATTTTCTTTCATAGTTCGCAGGTGTGTAGCCCTGGGTGGGTTATAATTTTTTTTATCTTTTACATATGAATATAAATTAAAGGTATCTAAGACTTTATATACTATAGAGTGTCAGAACTGTTTTAATTATATAAAAAAGACAAAAAAAAAAAAAAAAAACGGAACTCATTTCTCACATTGTGTTAAGCGGACGGACCAAGGAAGACCATTTTCCCAGAAATTTATTATACTTATTATTTATTCTTGCAATATACTGTTCATTTTTAAATTTTCTTTTCAACAATGATTGAAATCCTTGTATACTCAAATGTTTGGATAAAAACTTTGTTTTATAAATATAATACTTAGCTATAATTATGAGATAACTAATTAAGGATGATTCATGTGGCCAAGCAAATATGATATTTTTATCAGTGATACTTAAATTTATATTCCCATTAAGCTGTAGCCAGTTTTTCAATGTGTTCCAAAACGCTTTTACTTTAGGACAGTCTACAAATAAATGTTTAATTGATTCTATTGCCTGTTCACAGAAGGAACATCTATTGCTGTCTATTTTATTGATTTTGTATAAAAATGAATTGGTTGTCAAAATTCTATTATTAATTTTGTACTGGAAATCTTTCAATTTAACCTCTTTGATATCATTAAGGGCTGTATTATATTAACTTTATTCCTCCTTTGAAATATCCCCTAGATCTCGTTGCCATCTATTTGGTAAATCATTTTCGCTTTTAATAAAACTTTCATAAATTTTCTTACAACCTTTTTTATCTTTAAGAATAAGTTTAACATGTTTTGAACATATTACATTATATTTCATATCAATACAGGTTTGAATATTATTGTTTAATACATTCTTCCAGACCTGTGGTATTCTATTTATTACTCCTTGAAAATCTAAAATTGTGCCTCGAACATTAAACAAAGTTTTGAACTGATTAAAATCATAAAACACCCCATTCTCATTAACAAGATCGACTATATTCCTTATTCCTTTCTCATACCAATTTTTAATGAAGAATTTTCCACCATGTTGCATTTCTGAATTAAACCATATTGGTGAGTTTAAAACATCTTCAGTTTGACTTGCTGGATTGCATTTTAAAAAAGCTTTCCAACTATTTAAAACATCAATCCAAAAAGGATTACTTAGATTTGAAGCACAAAGTTTGGCATAACCATCTCCAAAAATAACAAGTTTTCTAAAGTCAACACGGGAAAGTCTGTTCCAAGAACATTCGTTTGTACTAATTAAAATTCTACGCAACCATGTTACTTTTAGTGATTCGATAAACTTGTTTATTTTTATCATCCTTAGTCCACCCTCCTTAACATCTTGTATAATAACATTACGACTTATCCTATCGGGCCCTGAGTTCCACAAAAACTTATAAAATAATTTCTCTAACTGTTTGACAAACTGTTCCGAGGGGTTTGGAAGAGCTGTAAATAGATGAATAAATTTTGAAAATGCTAAAGATTTTATGATTGTGATCTTGCCTGGGAGAGTCAGCTTTCTTTTTGACCACGATTGTAGTATTTTCTCCATTTTTCGTACTGTTTCTAAGGAGTTAAAATCCCATATATTAAAAACTTCAGGGGTAAATATAACACCTAGTATTTTAATTGGACCCTGCTCTCAATCAAGATTATAGTTATGACATAACCTCAAATCTGATCCTGACATTGAACCTATCCAGAGAGCCTTTGTTTTATCCGCATTTATTTTCAGCCCTGACATTAAGTAGAATTTTTTTAAAATACCTAAAGTTGCTAATAGTGAAGTTTCAGACCCATTTAAAAATATCTGAGTATCATCTGCATATTGACTAAGTAAAAAGGTTTTATCATTTATATCAATTCCTTTAATTGCAATTTCTTTTCTCATCATTAGGCTCAACACCTCTGCACAGAGAATAAATAAGTAGGGGGAGATAGGGTCTCCCTGTCTACACCCTCTTTGTAAATAGAAAAACTCTGACAAGAAACCATTTTGCAGAATACATGATTCTGCTCCATTTTGAAAAAGTTTAATCCATTTCTTGATAGAGGGACCAAAATTAAAATAATCTAAAGTCTTCGAAATAAATTTCCATGAAACAGAGTCGAATGCTTGTTGAAAATCTATAGAAAGCAATAAACCTGGTATATTTTGTTGTTTTGTTTCAAATAAAACATTATATATTAATCGGACATTTTCACCAATAAATCTACCAGCAATAAAGCCTTTCTGATCTTCGTGAATTATACTATCTAAAACTGATTTAATCCGATTTGCAATTACTGAGGAGGCTAATTTATAAATGACATTTAGGAGAGAAATTGGTCTCCAGTTCTTTAAAAAATGCCTTGACTTATTTGGTTTAGGTATGCAGGTAATAATACCCTGTTTTTGTGTAACTGATAAAGTGTTCTCATAACTCTGTTCACTCAAATTTCTTTGATTATCACAGGCAACCAGATTAATTATATGCATATTATATATAATAATCATTTAATTTAGACTATAACTGTTCTAAATTGTTGATACTAATTATATTCATTCGCATGTATGTCACTGATTAGTGATATTTTAGGGGTATCCACTAAATATTAAGTAGCCTGGAAACTAAGAAGTCCGTTCACCTAAGCATCTGGTACCCTGAGCAATCCTGCTATCATTTTTTTATTGCAAGAACGGTTTTATGTGCATATATTTTATACATTTGACTAATACCTAATGGTGTCTGGAAAGAAACTGTACTTATAAATGTCAGTTCTAGCATATGACACTTGAAATGCCATTGGATGCTGATTCCTACTGCGCCTATTTGGGGTCGTTACAAGGTATACTCGCTCTACCTTTCAGACCTTTGAATAGCAATATGAGTTTACTACCTTTGCGTCTCTTGTGAAGAGACTCCCTCCCTAACTGTTCAAAAATGCTAGTCATACTTCCATTTCAAAGTTGTAGTTTCCAGTCACAAACCTAGCGGCATGATTCTGAACCTTTTCTAATTCTTCCTGGACAACTATTCCATGTGGTTCCCAAACAGGCTAGCATACTCTAGGATTGGTCGCACCACCCCCTGCTTGCCGCCTCCTTAACATCTTGGGGGCATGATGATAGATTACGTCTTAAGAAACCAAGAGTTCTGTTTGCTTTTGTGCAAACATTGCTTACATGAGTATTACATTTCAAATCCTTAGAAATTGTCACACCAAGGTATTTAACATTATCCACATTTTCAAGGACTGTTCCTTCTAAGGATTAAACTGCACTAATCCTTTTGATCCGCTTCCTAGTAAGCTGTATAATGTTACATTTCGCGGGCTGAAATCTCATACCCCATTTTCGGGCCCATTTGCCCAGTTGATCAATATCCTTTTGGAGTTTCGATGTGTCTTCAGTGCTATCAGTCTGACGATAGCAGACACAGTCATCAGCGAACAAACAATTCTCAGATTCTGTTCCAACAATGATGTCATTTATATATAAGGAAAACAACAGTGTACCGAGAACAGTGCCCTGCGGCACACCAGATAAAACAGGTGCCTATTGAGATTTTGCTCCGTTGACTACAACCCTTTGCTGCCTATTGCACAGAAATGAATCAATCCATACTAAAGTTTTTTTTCCACCTATGCCATATCCATGGAGTTTGCATTTCAGACATTCATGAGGAGGAGTGTCAAAGGCCTTCTCGAAGTCCAATATAAATGTATCTACTTGACCTCCTGCATCCAAAAATTCTGCCTAAATATTTATTACTGTGATCAACTGAGTTTTACAGCTACGATTCTTCCTGAAGCATGTTGCCTGTCTGACAGAAGCTTGTGTTCATTAAGGTGAGCCATAATAGTTGTACATACTATGTGTTCCAGCATTTTGCAAGGAACAGATGTCAAGGACACATGGCGATAGTTACTTAGTAAAGCTCTGTCGCCCTTCTTATAAAGTGGACATATGTTAGCCAAAGACCATTCCTAGAGAATTCCACCCTTATCAAGAGATTGTTGGAACAAATGAGCAAATACAGGACCAAGTTCTGCCACGTTCTTTGAGGACTCTAAGATGAAGTTCATCAGGTCCCAAAGCCTTTGATGGATTTAAACCTTTCATCATTTTTATATCACCTTCATTTGAAATGTGAATGTCGCTCATAGGCGGAGCTGATTTCTCATAACTCCGTTCACTCAAATTTCTTTGTTTATCACAGGCAACTAGATTCATTCTATGCATATTTTATATAAGGAACATTTAATTTAGACATTAACTGTTCTAAAATTGTTGATACTATTTGTATTTATTCATATGCTTGTCACTGATTAGTGATTATTTGGGGGTACCCCTTAATATTTAGCGTTTTGTGATAAATTTTGATTTTTATGCATAAAATTGTAAGCGATAACTGATTTTCTTGAAAATCAGCTATAATGTTGGTTATTTCTTGTTAATTTTAATGTGGCATAAATTTAAGAAAGACTTGTTATCATATTATTCTAAGCAGAAGGTGAACGCAGTTATGGGGGTGAACGGAATTATGAGAATATGCCATATTTTGTGACAAATTCTGATTTTCGTGCATAAAATTTTAAGCAAAAACTGATTTTCTTCAAAATTAGTTGTAATATTATTTATTTCCTATTAATTTTAATATGGTATAAATTTAAGAAAGATTTGTTTTCATATCATTCTAAGAAGAGGGTGAATGATTATGGGGTTGAACGGAATTATGAGAATAGGCCAATATTTGCTGTTTTGTAAACAAAAATGCCAATGGGTTTATTTTCTTACTTTTATCCTTGCAATAATCACCAGGAGCTCCGGGAGGAACAAGTGCAAGATTATTGTAACATGACTTCATTCAGTTTATACCCATCGTTTAGAATTGTTTGGAAAGTCTATTATTTTCACTCTATGAGATATCAGTGTTGGTTTTTCTACTTTCGTTTCAACCGGCTGTCGCGTTGCGCGCAAGGCATTATGGTCTTCTGGAATAGCACCGAAAATATTGACAAAACCATTGTGTTTTATTCTTACCTTAATATTTCGCCTGTACCTGATTTTTATTAGTTTTTAGCATGAAAACGTGATGTTTGTTAGGTTTAACAGTTGCTGTCACCGGGTAATTGCAAACAAACACTGAAAACGGAAGTGACGTATTTACCGGTTCACATTTACAATTTCCTGTTACACAAAAAAAATTAGCCTTAGTATAGCAATTTTTGAATAGAAAAGAATATATCATAAAGCAACCAACTCTCGCTGGTTGGTTGCTATTATTATTTTTATTATTATTATTATTATTATTGTGGTTGTTATTGTTGTTATAAATTCTACATATGAGCTACATATACATGGCATCTTTAACAGATTTTCATAGCGGCAAGGCTATAAACCTGGGAACATCTATAAAAGTTAGGTTAAGGCAGGCATACAAGACAGACAGACAGAGAAACAGTAAGAAGAAGACAGTAAGAAGTAGAAAAAGGGGAAGGCCACATGATATATTTGTGTTTGAAATATACAAGTGTGAAATATTTTACAATTCTTATATGGGCCGCACCATGCGAAAATGCTTCTTCGAGCAAATGTGAACAGCGAAGGCCCAGACCAGCCTTTGCATCCGTGCCGTCTGATCAGGATCTCACTGTCCGCATATAGACGAACTATTGGGTACCGCAGGACACAAAGAAGAACAATTGTTTAGTACGTATACTGATGTCACTTGTGTCATATTGGACTCTGCATTCGCTGGTTCACTGGAGCATAAATATCTTAAGCATGTATATAAATGTATCACTTTTAATCGTGTCCTATATTGCTTAACCTTTTCAGTTTCTGTTATGGACTCACCGATCTCTGAATCTGGACACATCCATTTTTGCAAATATGGGTTCAGTCAGAAATCAGTAAAGAAAGGCAAATAGTGTAGATTCTAATGAGCCGTCTCATCTGAATCTCCACTATTTGCAAAGGCATCAGTGTTGGTCTGTTGGGATGCAAGGTTTATTTTAAGGTAGTTTGCATCTCCCGAGATGTTGCAAAGTATTGAGTTACGTCTGTCTTTTTGTAGTCTAAAGTGCACAAAAGTATTATAATTTTCGGCACATGTGTGCAAAACGAAGCTGATGCCGACTCCGTGCTGTCCCATCAAGGCTTTTGCTGACGTCCGCTTTTTGAAATAAGCCGGGGCACATCATTTCCTACAATACTGCATATGCGCCCAGCGAAGACACAGATCAACCTGCGCATCCGCGCAGTCTGATCAGAGCTTTCGCTGTCCGCTTAACGGTGCTTCGGATCTTTTGCTACCCACAGAGTGCCCTGTGTCTTCGCTTGCGATCTTGTAGGAAAAAGATATGCAATCTTGTAGAAAAAAAGATATTCAGTCTTGTAGGAAAAAGCTGAGCTCCGGCTCATACATTACGAAAACACGCCTATTCAAATATATAGAAAATTTCACCTCCAAAAACAGAAAATTTTCAGATACAAAAACTCCGATATTTTTCATATTTCTGTTCAAAACATAGATTGTGGGTACTCGTTAGAACCGCCTCGGCGAGGCGGTTCTAACGAATACCTACAATCTATGTTATGAGCAGAAATATGAAAAATAATATACACCCCTGTAAACCCCAGTTTTACTATATAAAAGTGGGATTTAAGGGGGGCAAATTTATATAGGCATGTTTTTGTGATGTATATCAGATAGAACATATCAATGGACAACAGAGAACTGGATGATATTACATAAATGCGCAGGAGGATCTTAGTCTTTTCTGTTAGCACATTTCCCTTAAAGACTTTGCGCATGACGCGGACTAAAGTTTGCTTCCATAACCCCGGATACAATTATGATTTTTGCATAATTATGATTGCGCAAACGTGGTTTCCAGGCAATGTGCTGATCAGCACCCCGCCCCCACCTGCACCCCCCCCCCCCCCCCGCCACACACAAACGCTGCTTCTTAGCAGTGTGCTGTCAAACCCCCTCTGAGCAAGGTCTTCAAAGCCTGCTTCACGAAATGCTAGATAATGTAGAATATTTCAACGTTTCAACGGACAGCAAAGACGCTAATGGGACTTCGTGGATACGCAGGAAACGTAAGCTGAGACTGGTCTTTCTGTTAACATATCATCGACGAAACAGTTCGCATGGTGCGTCCATGTAATGCATTTCATTACTTTACCACAGTAAGTTTAAATACTGTTGTTGCCTCATAAGATCAGAAGCAAGTTTGTTGTTGTTGTTGTTGTTGTTGTTGTTGTGTTCTACCTTTGTACGTAGCGAAACAAAATTATGGTTGAAAATTGAAATATAATTTTTTATTTGTTTTGCTTAATACTGAGTAAGTTATGCACCAGTCATTTAAAACTCTGCCCCTACAGGGCTAGAGAGAGCGAGGACATAGCGGGGCTTATTTGATGTGATTTAACCTCTGATGAGTTGACAAAGAATACCTATAGAACTGCATTTTTGAAAAAGTTCACCACCTGCAAAAACAAACCAACCAACAAACCATATTTTCACAAAATACAACCACCCACTAGATTATAAAATAATCTAACCCCGTCAGAAAAGTTAAAACATTCAAAGACCCCATTTTGATTTAATCCAGAATATCATTCTAAAGTTGTGGTCTTGTATGCAAGGATACGGTTTATTTAAAGCGGATATGATATATTTAAGACTCTCTCTCTCTCTCTCTCTCTCTCTCTCTCTCTCTCTCTCTCTCTACATTCTCTTTACGGTTTAGCTTCTTACCTCGTGGTCTTCACTGTTTATACTATACTGTTTATGCATATATATGCTATTGTTACGACCGAGTACTCCTACCTTCGATTATCTGCCTTGGCAGATTACGCATTGCTTCTAAGTATATATTCAGTCTCTGACAACTGCGTCAGGGATTCGACTCTTTGGCTCAGTGGTTAGAACATGGGATTTTTAAACGGGAGGACCGGGTTCGATTCCCACGGCAGGCGTTAGATTTTTCAGATATGCTTCATTCCTTTGTTACGGCCTTCATGTTATAAAATGGAGGGTCGTCCGGGATTGGACTTTATAAATGTCGACAATGGCTTCACGTCATCATAAATGATGACTTCCTTGAAGAGGGGGAGTGTTACGACGGAGCACTCCTACCTTCGATTGTCTGCCTTGGCAGAATACGCATAGCTTCTAAGTATATATTCAGTCTCTGACAACTGCGTCAGGGAGTCGACTCTGGCTCAGTGGTTAGAACATGGGATTTTTAAATGGGAGGACCGGGTTCGATTCCCAAGGCAGGCGTAAGATTTTTTCAGCTATGCTTCATTCCTTAGTCTGGCCCCAGACCCTTTCTTTATTTTTCTTTTCTTTATTTTTCTTCTTTTTTTTTTTTTTTTTTTTTGAGGGGACATAACACTTGTATAGCTTGTAGAATTTTTGTTTACTTCAGTCCCTTGGCCAGGTTTTTGTTCAGCCATAGGTAACTTGAAGTTGGATTAAAGAGGATCATGATAAAAAGATAATGTAGAGAAAGAGAGAAATAGATATAAAACAAAAACGACTGGAGCCAGTCTATTCATTCCTTTGTTACGGCTTTCATGTCGTAAGACTATATACATGTCGCTGTGCTTCGATGCCTTTAATCAAAATTTACCATTTTGTATGTCTTTGTTTGAGCAAAGAGAAAATTTGCATCGGCTTTTGTGTCCATTGATCATCATCATTGCCTAGACGATTGTACATATGTTGCATGATGTGGGAAGGACCATGATAAATGTTTTTAAATCTCTTGGTCCGACCCATTTGCTTGCTTTATTACGACAATATAACATGTTTAAACTAACGTTTTTTATTTCAGCCAGTAATACTTGATTATCTTAATCATGTAAATTTTACTGACCGCAAACATGCGAATTATTCGTTCCTTTATCTGTATATAAAACTTAGAATGCATGCATATTCACATAGCTACAGATAAGAGGGTATATCCACTTAATATTTTTCTTATTTCTCCACGAAAACATATGTTGTGGTACTCATTAGAAGCGCCTCGCCTAGGTTATGTGGATGTAATTTAACACCTACATTCTGTTAAAATTAAATGAATTGATATGTATCATATAGTGGATTAAGCAATAAATAAATCACTAACAAAATAAAATAAAGGGATTAAAATGTCTTTTGTACACACCGAAATGTGCAAATTCAGTTACACGCAATTTACAATATCTCAGTGAAAGTACAACATAAAAACTTATGCAAGCTACATTAGTTACTGCGTATTTGGTGTGAATCATATAGAAAATAAGTATTAGCTTTTACGAAAAGCCTGATCTACGCTTAGCACACGACGTGTGCTAAGTGTAGAGCATGCTTTTTTGCGAAATCTAATACTTGGTTATAATAACATTAAGCAGTTCAAGTAAAATAGCACTGGACTAGTCCATGACGCTTCATAAAGTGCTTCTAGAGCAACGACAAGCTTGTCTACGCTCATGGGTACATGACAAACCCTAGGATTGTCTAAGCTCATGTGTACAGATAATAATATATTCATTATATGAGCCGGGTCACAATATTTCTTACAAGAATGCATGCCCGCCGAGGAACGACTTAGATCCGCATGTGCAAATGCGCATGTTGATCGGTCATTGCTTCGCGCTCCATGGATAGCAAGAGACCCAAGCTTTCTTTAGACGGACGACAGAGGTCCCAGCCAGCATTTTTTATAAATCTATAGCGGGCCATTATCGGCCCGTCAGGGTAGCTGACGGGCCGATAACGGCCCGCTATAGATTTATAAAGAATGCTTACTGGGGTTCTGCTTTGAACGTGTGGATGCCCAAGCTGATATGAGTTTTCGCTGGGCGAATAATCTTGTAGGAAGTATGTGCCTAGGCTCATTATTATGTAATTTGTTTGTACATTGGTTTGTTTTATACAGAATGGTAGCTTTGACCGGAATCCGTACTCAACCGTTTGCACTTTACTTCATAATGAGTTTCGCACTTTCAAGTCGAACTCCACCGGAGAGTTTGTGGAACAGAATCATCGAAGACAACTACAAGCATCTTCCGTTCGCTACATTCTGCAATAGCTCTAAACCGCCTGCTACGAATATATCTTCCCAAATTAGCGTCCCTGCAGCTGAACAATGTATGTTGCCCTGTTCATGTGATACAGACTCATGTGGAAATAAATTATTATGTTGCCCTGATATCGTACAAAAAGAAGAAATGAATTCATCTTGTTTTTATCCAGCTGTGTATGGGGACCAATTAACAAATAGTTATCATCCAAAATTGCACACTGAATTCCGGCTAAGAATGGTACATAGCTGTCCACTAGAATACCATGGTTCCGAGGTTCACACAAATTGTCTAAGATATCGGAATACAAGTAGACTTGACAATTTGATTCCCGTTATATCAAATCAGTCAGGTATCATATACGTTAACCGTTTCTGCGCAGAGTGTAACCATGTTGAAAGCTTTCAAAAGTTTAATACAACATTTGTGTGTTCGAACGATTTATTTCGGTTGGAGAACTGGGACATTCTTACGAAACCAAGGACACCTGAGAATCAGATAGAACTTATAAAAAATGGACATTGTATGTTTATTTTCAAACTGTCTAACGAAAGCGGATTGGAGGATAACAGGTGCATTAAACCTAGATACACTTCCTGCAATCAGACTGGGCTATGGGATTTTACTGATCCTTATTGGGTAGACGCTTGCAGTGCGTATGAGCTGCCCTACGAGGATTACAGAAATATTCATTGCTATTTTTGTAATAGACCATCTGTTGAGAGCTACTCGCTGCGACAACGCTGCCTGACACCGACCCACCATGTGCTGAAAAGGTCATTCTATTGTATTATTGATCTAGATCTCTTTGACAAACAATGGGCTTTGGTCTTTGAGCGACATGATCTCGACTACGACGAGCAAAATTGTACGAATCGTTCTGATGCTGTCATGGATCCGTACATGGTAAGTAGAATTTTGATTATTTTAACCCAATAATGCGGAGTGGAGATACTAAATGACAATTTATATAATTGTAATTTATACACAATGTATGTTTAAATATCTAAGACATAACACCTTAACCTGCCTTTATGCAGTTATTATTTTTATTTCCGTAGTAAAACTGTATAAGTGGCACACAGAAGGTATCATTTATTACTATTCATTACATAATCTCTACTGTTTGATGTTTGTCTTGAAGAAAGGTAGATACTGGACAATTAGACAACACAGCTGGGTAATATACAGCTGCCTCAATTGGGTCAGTTCAGTTTTTGTTTTTGTAGAAGAAAGTGCTTGGGCAATAATCAGGAGTCTAATACTTTTTATTTATTTTTATATAATTTTTATTATATGCAATACTATTATTTAGACAATGGGAATCCCTATTTATATTTCATAACATTCTGGAGCTCCTGGTTATTGACTATCCTGAGAACTTGTCTTCTGCCTGGTTCTTTTCTTACTTTCTTTCTTTTTTTTTTTTTTTTTTTTTTGTTTTTAAAGAAATATCTGACACACAAATAATTGTAAGAGGGGATAATTATATCACCTTCTCTATATGATAACTGTGGATAATTTACTTTCATTATTGGAAACACCTTCACCGCTGGACTCACATAATTAAGATGTGTGTATACTCTACATTATTTCCACCTTTGGATACGCATAATACCCCAGTCAGCATTCTACGTAAATCTATATCGGACCGTCATCGGCCCGTCAGGGTAGCTGACGGGCCGATGACGGCCCGATGTAGATTTACGTAGAATGCTAGCTGGGACAAAAGTTGACGGAGATTCTTTCTGTTCACCTCAGAATGAAAGCTGCCTGGATACGTCATTTTCAACACTGGATACACATACTGGATACACATATAAAGCAGACTTGACTGTGATATTATACCCTTCACCACTGCACTTACTTTCATGGAATTTATTTGACTAAATAGATTCATCATAAGAAATCATAAATATTGGTTGTTGTGGTTACAGAGACATGTACACTGACATGTATGCTAACCATACTTCCTATCGGAAGTAAATACCGTAAGTGGAGGTTCGTCGTAGTATTTATCTGTGACAGGATATACTTCAGTGTAAATGCCAGGCTCCTTAAGAGGACACAGGCGTCTGATTTCCTACCTTAATTTTCAGTTGTTCTCAAATTCAAGCTACATTGACTGGCAGTCCTCTACATGATCCTTATGGGTTGACTGGGCTGTAAACCTCAAACAACTGAACCTTTGCCAGGAGATCACTTCGAGAAACATTTATCTATTAATGATGGACAGTGAAATAGAGCAGAATAATACAAGAAATTAAGTGCAGATACATACAAACAGAAACTTTGTCCCAGAATGAATATCAGGGGACATTAATAATTTTTCTGCCTAAATATCAACAGTGTCAGTATCAAGGATAAGTACAGAGAACTTGATGAGTAATAAGAGTTAAAAATTCACCACAAGGACTATTTAGGAACTTTCAAATAGGATCTAAAACAGAAGTTGTGATACAAAGTACTCGAAATTTTTCATTGACTACAGGAGAATGTCAGTGTTATAAACTGACAGGGAAGCCCCTAGATGGTTTGAAAGTGCTGACTATGTTAACCAGCTAAATGCTGGATATTATATCATACTATTTATAATATTTATGCCCCGCCTATTCGAAGAATAGCGGAAGGGTATTAAGTGTTACCCCTGTCCGTCCCGTATGCATAGCTCCTAAACCGTACGGAATATATTTATGAAACTTTACAGGTGCATGCATTACACTGAGACAATAAGTCAGAAACAAGGAAAACAACTCTTGCTTGTTTGGTTTTTTAATTATCTGCCCTTGACTTAGTTCCATATAATAAACCGTGTGTGGGCCATAATTCCTAAACCGTATGGAATATATTTATGGAACTTTACAGGTGCATGCATGACATTGAGACGATGTGTCATGAACAAGGAAAACAACTCTTGCTTGTTTGGTTTGTTTTTGAATTATCTGCCCTTGACTTAGTTCCATATAGTAAACAGTGTCCGGGCCATAACTCCTAAACCGTATGGAATATATTTATGAAACTTTACAGGTGCATGCATGATACCTAAACGATGTGCCATGAACAAAGAAAACAACTCTTGCTTGGTTGGTTTTTTAATTACCTGCCCTTGACTTTCATATAGTAAACAGTGTCCGGGCCATAACTCCTTAACCATATGGAATATATTTATGAAACTTTACAGGTGCATGCATGGCATTAAGACGATGTATCATAAACAAGGAAGACAACTCTTGTTTGTTTGTTTTTTTGTTTTAAATTATCTGCCCTTGACTTAGTTCCTTTTAGTAAACCGTGTGTGGGCCACAACTCCTAAACCGTATGGAATATATTTATGAAACTTTACATGTGCATGCATGACATTGAGACGATATGTTGTGAAAAAGGAAAGTCAATTCTTGCTTGTTTGGTTTTGAATTATCTGCCCTTGACTTAGTTCCATATAGTAAACCGTGTGTGGGCCATAACTCCTAAACCATATGGAATATATTTATGAAAATTTACAGATGCATGCATGACATTGAGGCGATGTGTAATGAACATGGAAGGCAACTCTTGCCTATTTGGTTTATGAATTATCTGCCCTTGACTAAGTTCCATATAGTAAACAGTGTGTGGTTCATATCAGCCTTAATAATAATTTCATGCTGTACCTGTCACAATTACATATGAAACCGTTTTCTGAATTTCATTTTGGCGGGAGCATCCGTGTCCTATGAACACTTTTTCTAGTTATATATATGTATGTATATACAATAGTATTTTTTGCTCATTAATGTTAGCATTTCCACAAAACACACATATCAGCAGATGGTGTGAACCCTGATCGGATGCAGCAAACACGGCTACAAGTTGGGGTCTACAATGCTTGCGAAGCACTGGACCGCTTCAGTAATTAAGGCAGTAATGGCAGTTCCAGTGTTCAACCCCTGCAAATATAACAGCCCCTCTCCAACATTCATGAATGAAATATTTATTGTGGTTATTAAGGCATTAATGGGTTAAGTGTATTATGTATATATTTAAGTATGATCTGAGCTAATGCTCTCAACTGCGCCAGTCTTGGGAAAGACTATATGGAAGAGTGGCAGGCAAAACAGACCCTGACTGAACACGGCATTCTTCTGGGTCTGTGCTGTATGATACTCAATGTTTGTACATAGTTCACGTCATGTAATTGTACACAGGTGAGGAATGTATCATTTAATTTGCATTAGTTATTAGATGATATCTGTGAATTATTGTTGATTAAGACAATCAGGATAATCTACGCTGACCTCCGGTCCAGCACGGGTCCTGACCGGTCACAACAAGCTTCGTCAGAATCAGTGGATGGTACCAGGGGATAACCCAGGTCTATCTGTTATTCAGTGACTGAGAGTAGATCCTACTCTGACCTCGGAAGCAGGCCAGGTCCATTTTCAGGCACTATTATCAGCCAGACATCTACAGGTGACATCATGGGCGTCAGCCCATTTCTATCCGTTATTCACTGATCCGTCTGAGGGTAGATCCTATTCTGACCTAGGGAGCAGCCCAGGTCCATTTCTCTGGCTCAATTAGCTATTCATCATGAATCTACGGGTAGCATAATGGGAGTCAGTCCAGATCTGTCTGATGATCAATCTGAGAGTAGAGCCTACCCTGACCATCACAGCAGTCTAGTCTACAGTAAGAACAGCAATACACCAGTCTAGTAAATATGGTAAGAGCAGCAATTCACCATTCTGGTAAATATGGTAAGAACAGCAATTCACCGTACTGGTTATTATGATAAGAATAGCAAATCACCATACTGGTACTTGTAAATAAACAGCAATTCATAATTCTCGTAAATATGGTAAGAACAGCAATTCACCATACTGGTAAATATGGTAAGAACAGCAATTCACCATACTGGTAAATATGGTAAGAACAGCAATTCACCATACTGGTAAATATGGTGAGAACAGCAATTCACCATACTGGTAAATATGGTAAGAACAGCAATTCATCATACTGGTAAATATGGTACGAATAGCAATTCGTCGTACAGGTAAATATGGTAAGAACAGCAATTCAATATGGTAAGAAATTATTCACTATACCGGTAAATATGGTAAGAACAGCAACTCACCATATGGGTAAATATGACAGGAACAGCAATTCACTATACAGGTTAATATGTTAAGAAAAGCAATTCACCATACTGGTAAATATGGAAAGAACAGCAATTCACTATACAGGTAAATATGGTAAGAACAGCAATTCAATATGGTAAGAAACCGTTCACTGTACTGGTAAATATGTTAAGAACAGTAATTTACCATACAGGTAAATATGGTAAGAACAGGAATTCACCATACAGGCAAATACGGTAAGAACAGCAATCCACCATACTGGTAAGTATGGTAAGAACATCATTCACTACACTGGTAAATATGGTAAGAATAACAGTCAACATATTGGTAAATATGGTAAGAACTTCATTCACTATACTGGTGAATATGGTAGGAACATCATTTACTATACTGATGAATATGGTAAGAATAACAGTCACTATACTGGTAAATATGGTAAGAATAGCAGTTTACTATACTAGTAAATATGGTAAAAACAGCAAAGAGAACCTGGGAAGTTTCTGAACATTTAAACCATTAGACTGATTTATGTAATATCTGCTATTCAGCTAAAGATCATCTGCAGGCCACCTACAGGAGACTGTGTGGGCTCCAAATAACATAAGATCTTTCATTCTTGTTTATGATTGGTTACATTGTGTTTTGGTCGACAGTTTTGGGGAAGAGTCATCTTGGTGGAGGACTACTTGGTGTTATTAGGTCAGCCCAGCCGCCATCCTATCTCCTCCTTTACAATTCTGTTAGCATTGGCCTAGTATTGATCATTTTAATTAACCAAGTGCTGTATGTATCATATAAATTCTTCACGTCGGAACGTCTTCTCACTTTACCATACTTTTCTCTAATCTGGACCTAGTGCTTGGACATGTCAGAGCAAGAAGCTTGAATCAGGTCCTAACAATAGAAATGTTTCATCTGGGTATACACTTTGCCACAGTTTGATCCATCGCAATACTAGGGATACATGTTACAGTGATCTTAATGTCGGTTTATTCTTTGACAGTCTCGACTACTTAAATATGCACAAGTTATATTGTTATATATGTGTACCATGCTTTATCTACACGCATGGGG
Organism: Anodontia alba; assembly: GCA_964016985.1. NCBI lineage: Eukaryota > Metazoa > Mollusca > Bivalvia > Lucinida > Lucinidae > Anodontia > Anodontia alba. The sequence continues at coordinate 23,555,662 of OZ024825.1, forward strand.
TGGTCACTCTTCATTCATAAACTATACCTGCAACTCTTCTCCTTCACCACCCCCCCCCCCACCCCACCCGAAAAAAAAAGAACAATACTCATTACACATGATTCATATGCTGTTTAGTTAAGCACAGCTGGGGAGTGTATCTTTAATTTAGCAATATCTATTAGATCATAACTGTGAATTGCTGTTGACTGTGTGAATCAGGATAACCTGCGCTGACCTCCGGTTCAGCATGGGTTCTGGCCGGTTAAAGCCAGCCTTATTAGAATCAATGGATGGTACTCGGAGATAACCCAGGTCTATTCGTTATTCACCGAACCGTCTGAGGGTAGATCCTACCCTGACCTCGGTAGCATTCCAGGTCCTTTTCTCTGGCACAACTATCAGCCAGTCACATCATGCTGGCACAACTATCAGCCAGTCAGAATTGACGGGTGGCATCATGGGGATCAGCCCATGTCTATCCGTTATTCACCCATCCGTCTGAGGGTAGATCCTACCCTGAACTCGGGAGCATCCCAGGTCCTTTTCTCTGGCAAACCTATCAGCCAGTCAGAATCTACGGGTGACATCAATTGGATCAGCCCATGTCTATCCGTTATTCACCGATCCGTCTGAGGGTAGATCCTACCCTGATCTCGGAAGCATCCCAGGTCCATTTCTTTGGCTCAGTTATCTGTTTGTATGACAGAGTCTTTGTGTGGCATCTTGGGAGTTGGCGCAGATCTATCTGTTATTCAGTGATCTGTTCATACCTGTATCATTGTCAACAGAAGCATTTGCAGAGCCTGTGATTGAGGGGGAGGATTGAGATATGGCACTCCAGTTTGAATTCATTATTTTTGCAAGGGTGCGATGGACAGCCCCAGGGAATAATAAAATAAAAAAAATGTCACTAAGGAGATGAGTCCATGTCTCATGTCTCATGGTTTTTGGGGGCCTCATTTGATTCTACCAAATTCGTTTGGCCTTCTCAAATCCCCTCCCCCACCCCCTCTCCCCCCTAAAAACCTGTATTCATTGTATTGTCTGCATTGTATACCAAGCTTACGTCTGTTACTTTGAGAATCTCCAGTCTGCTTGGTAATAAATCAACCTAAATCATTTGCCTGTTTGAGGATCAGTTGTTCCAATCTATTGCTGCAAACAGAGGAAGTAACAGTCCAGTTCTGGCTTATAAACTTCTCTACTTCATCCAATTCCAAAGCTCTTCGAGCTCAGTCTTCATTTCTGAAATGCAAGGGTGGAGTCAGACACCCTAGACTGTAAGACCTCCAAAGCTCTGTATGTTTTGTTTTCGGGGGAAGTGAGAAGATAAATTAGGTAAACAGTTAAACATTCAGTGTTTACGATCATCGGGTGAGTTGCCCCCAGAGAAAGAGACAAATACATATTGTGTTTACGTTTGTTATGTATTTAATAAATAAAGTGAATAATTCCATCTTTTCTTTTGGTGGGTATAAAATGACATTTATATAATTGTAATTCATACACAATATATGTTTAAATATTAAATATCAAAGACATAACACCTTAACCTGCCTTTATGCAGTTACTATTTTATTTCTGTAGAATTGTATAAGTGGCACTCATTATTACTATTCATTACATAAGCTCTACTGCTTGATGATTGTCTTGAAGAAAGGTCAGATGCTGGACAATTAGATAACACAATAGATGGGTAATATACAGCTGCCTAAAGTGGGTCAGTTCAGTTTTTGTTTTTGTAAAAGGAAGTGCTTGAGCAACAATCAGGAGCCTTATCCACCAGCCATCCCCATTACCACCATCTTAGGTTATACCATATTAAAACATAAACCAAGTAGATGGTCAATGCTGTTGGTTGACAATTTAATCAAAGCCAAGTAATGCAAATTGTGTACCATAAATGTGTAGGTTTAAGTTTATCCAATAAATGCTGTAATACGATTCTGTGTTAAATATTATATTATATTATAATAAACGTCAAAACAATTGCCTTTGGAAACAAAGATCACACTATGGATTAGAAAATGGGAGTCTCGTTTTTTATTAAGACTCTATATTAGTAGTACTGAAGTTTGCAACACTGCTTACGCCCTTTAGCGTATACATGAGCAGAACTCCATTTTCAAATATACTACAATGGGCCCAATGATCCCAAAGGAAACGAAATATAATTTGCACTATAGTAAAGTACGGGGAGGCGTTCTACCGCCACCACACGGTCTGCATTGTTTATCAATTACCCTTTATATGTATCCAGACTAAAATGGGTCCCCCGAAAACAAAACATACAGATCTTGGGAGGCTTACAGTCTAGGGTGTCTGAATCTACCCTTGCATTTCAGAAATGAAGGCTGAGCCCGAGAGCCCAGCTTTGGAATTGGACGAAGTAGAAGATTTGATAAACCAGAAGTGGATTGTTACTTCCTCTGTTTGCAGCAATAGATTGGATTAGCTGATCCTCAGAAAGGCAAATGATTAGGTTGATTTACAACCAAGCAGACCGGAGATTCTCATAATAACAGACGTAAGCTTGGTAAACACTGCAGACCAAGTGAATACAGTTTTTCGGGGGATTTAAGAAGACCATCATGAAGGCAGATCAAGTGAGTAACCCCTTGAGTTCACTGAGTGTATACATGTATTACAGACGCAGACAATTCTTAAATAGTGTATAAAGGACATAATACCAACTGTTGCACAATAAAGAAAAAACAGGTTGCTGAACTATTAATATTTGCAGTAATTCCGATTGTGGCTTTAAATAATGCACAATTTGAGAGATGCTTATTAGGAAGATATTTCTAATATGTTTACTCTAACTGGTGATGAGCTTGATCCTTACCGGTGTTGATGAAATTGTGTCGATCATTTTTCAAGCCCCGTATACAAGACGCAAGTAGGATCACTTTCTGTTGAGAAAAACTAAGGACGAGGCTAATATTTGTAACCCTCAGTTCCAACCTACCTTCCGAAGAAACCATTCTATCCTCCACCATTGATGATATAACCGTTGACTCAACAGCAGTTAGAAAGATTTAACATATATAAGGCATCCGGACCAGATAGCTTGAATTCCTGGGTAATTAAAGAATGTAGGACTTACATTGTCACTGTACTCGCTTACATATAATATAAAATGCCTCTATTACTCGGGGTCTAGTATCAGATGACCGACGACAAGTAAATGTAGCACCAATTTTCAAAAAAAAAAAAAAAAAAAAAAGAAGAAGAAGAAGAAGAAGAATTACCCTGCAGATTATAGAGATGTGTCGCCCATGTGCACCCGTGGCACAATCCTGGTAACATGAATGAATGAATGAATGAATGAATTATTAGTGTCACCACCGTATACAATACAAATGCACAAACAGACAATAATACATAAGACTGTGTCAGCCTTTGAAGGCTAATGAGACACTAAACAAGTTGATATGCCGTTTTTTTTTGGTTTTTTTTTTTTTGTTTTTTTTGTTTTGTTTTTTCATTTCATTTCCTTTGAGATCATTGAGCTCATAGTGGGTATATTGGAAAATTGAGTTCTGCTCATATATACGCTAGAAGGCGTAAGCAGTGCTGCAAAATTCATTACTGCTTATGAAGAGTCTCAATAAAACCGAGACTCCCAGTTTCAAATCCGTAGTGTGTTCTTTGTTTCCAAAGGCAATCTTTTAGACGTTTATTTGAGTCAATCATCATTAATAAATACAAAAAAATTCTTGCTGACTGTCAGCATGGATTTCGAACGGATTCTTGTGACCCCGCCCCCATCCCCATTCACCCCACCCGGGGCCACTCACTATATAAGCATGGGTAGGGATATGCGGACAAAATGGGTCTTATTTCAGGGTTTGTCTGGAACGGGGGAGTGTTTCCTTTTAAAAAAGCTGGGAAGGGATTCAAATATACCTGTCTGGTAAGGGGTTCATGTCTGTTTGGAAAGAGGGTGGTAAACTACTTTAGCCTGGAACGGGGATATCATAAATAGATTGCTGTGCTCCGCCTTATGTTGTTTATACCAACAATATAATAAGTATATCACAATTGTATTTGGTAAACTTTATTGTATATACCTTAATTGAACTTGATATTGTATGATTCTTGTTGTTCTTAATATTGATAATATGCAAGTAAATCCTTGTTAAGTTAACTGTCTGAGCAAATGAGCATATATTGATTGTCTACAGTAGGGTATTTATTCGTCTTACTTTTGTCTGGAAAGTGGTCTCAATGATGTCTGGAAAGGGGTAGGGGTCCCTGGCTCCTGGCAACACCCCCCTACATTTTTATATTAAGCGCCCTTCCACCCCACCGGGGTGAAACCCAGCTTGTCCAGTTTGTTCTCGATCACGTTCACGAACTTACTAGCAGCCTGGTGAGTATTATGCAATTAGAGGATCTACCCAAACGTGGATTAGCTCTTGGTTATCTGGACGCTCACAACGTGTAGTATTAGATGGCCAAGCATCAAACCATCAGCCCATAGTATCATAGTATTCAGTCTGTCAGGTTTGCAGTTAATATTAAATAGAACCAAGCCAAAGCTTCCTACGTTGTAGTGGTTATGGAAACTCTATTAAAGGCCATACAAAGCACGCTTTATCACAAACTCTAGTTCATGTACTACGACCAAACTCACAAAATAATTTACTTTTTGTCTTACTGCTATGAAAAACATGTAGTTAAATACTGTTAGACAGTATATGAAATATCTAGTGAAAACCTTTTTTGATGTATAAAAGAAAAAGCGGTGAAGTTTTAAATAAATTTAAGACTAGATATTTCCGTCCGTCTAGTTTGTCTCAAACATCTTTACACGTTTTATAAAAATAAACTTCTTGAGTTAATTCAAAGAACCTTCTTATGAAAAAAAAAAAAGTCTTTACCTTGCCTGTAATGGGAAACATGGGTTTTCACTTCTAAGTATCATGAACATTATACTTTGTGGTCTTGTTAGAACGTTTATGAGGCGCTTCGACTCTTCTTTATAATATCTTAATTCGGTTGGGTACTAAAAACAAGGTTTTAATATACCGTTGGGTACAAATTGTGCCCTAACCTTATTACAGATCTATTATTACAGATTTGTTTCTATTTTGTTACGAAACAGACTTTTTATTTTGGGTAGCCGTTTGGCCAATTTTTGGGAAAGAAACTGTCCTTTTAGCTTTCTGCTTGTAGTGTTTTGATTGCGGTCCTTGCTTTAAGTGCGTCCATCTTTCTCTTTGGTGACTTAGACGGAAGGTGTTAAGTAATTGTGTCGATTCCTGATCATTGCTTTCCTTTCTATTTATGAAGAGCTGATTGTATCAGTTCCTGAGTTCATTTATTTATTTCATGTTGTCCCCTTCTCATGAAAATCAGGCCAATATTATTGAAGCATTCAATTCAACTTTGCGGTATTTGGATGATTTACTAAATATTGATCATGAATATTTTGAACTACTGGTTGATGCAATATATCCAAAAGAACTAAATAAAATATTATATCTGACACCGAAGCATCATTTATTGATTTAAATTTGTCAATATCTGATGACATTATCTTTACTAAAAGTTTCCAATTTTGAATTGCGATGTCCCTCATGCAACATCCTATAGTGTGTATATTTTTCAGTTTATTCGTTTCGCTAGAACATTAACCAGGTCAGTGACTTTACCCATTTGTGCCTAGCATCCCATAAATGGGACATTGGCAAACAGTGTAGACCCAGGTCAGATGCCACCGAACACAGCGTTCATTCAGGATCTACACTGTTTGCATTATCCACATGCATTTCAATAAAACATGGTAATAATCAAGACTGACCAAACACCCCTTAAACTGGAAATGGACTGACTGGTCTAAAGGGTTCGAAGAGTCCACTCGGCATAAATGGGTTAATAATCGAAATCTGACTTTAACTTCTAAACTCCTTAAGCAAGGGTACAGTTAACATACATGTAAACTGCGTAAAACATTATTTAAGTTATAACGCCGTCATTATAATATGAGCCAGCGCATGACAAGACCTACAAAATGGTATGTGCACCCAGCGAAGACTCAGATCAGCCTGGTCTATGCATCCATAGTATCATAGTATTCAGTCTGTCACTTTAACCCAGTCTGATCAGATTCTTTGCTGTGCGCCCAGTGGGTAGCTAAGGACCAAAGCTAGCTTCATGCGGACAGCGAAGACTTTGATCAGACTGGGCGCACATGCCATTTTGTAGGTTTTGTCATGCGCTGGCTCAATTATAATGTTCAAATATAATGTTGGTTTGACAAAAAATATCTGCAAGAAAATCTATCCAGAATTGCTGGCAAAACTGATTTTCGGAACAATTTAAAAATACATAGTCACAGACTACAAAAACATAGGTGGCAAAACTGATTTTCGGACCAGTTTAAAAATATTGTCACTGACTGATTATAAAAAGATAGTTTACATCATGGATATACTGCAGCAAACATCATGCATTGTTGTTTACCCAAGTACGGTTGATAACTTTGCTTCCTTCTGTTATTGCACGACAGTGGGTCGGTCCTGAGACTAAATGACGGCTCCCTTTTTAATCTGTTTCCGATGGTTGGCGTCTGACTATCAAAGTCTGTGGACAGGCCATGTTCACTTTCTCATTACGAAAACACGCCTATTCATATATATAGAATATTTAACCACCAAATAAATGAAAATTTTCAGATAAAAAAATCTGATATTTTTCTTATTTCTGCTCAAAACATAGATTGTGGGTACTCGTTAGAACCGCCACGATGAGGCGGTTCTAACGAGTACCCACAATCTATGTTTTGAGCAGAAATAAGAAAAATAATGTTTACCCCTGTAAACCCCAGTTTTGCTATATAAAAATGGGGCTTAAGGGGGTCAAAATTATATAGGCGTGTTTTCGTGATGTGTGTTCTGGCTTCAGATCGTTTCATTACATTGTGTTTGATTACATGTATATTTGTTTCACTGATGTTTCACCATACCGAAAACAAGCATATTCAAATATACTGAAATTTTTACAACCAAAACAAAATGAAAATTTTCAGATAAAAATTCTGATACTTTTCACATTTCTGCTTAAAACATATATTAGGGGTACTCAGTAAAACCGCTTTGGCGAGGCGGTTCTAACGAGTACCCACATTCTGTGTTTTTCAGCAGAAACGAGAACAATAATGAATAATCCTTTAAACCCCAGTTTTAACATATAAAGGTGGAGTTTAAGGAGCTCAGCACTATATAGGCATGTTTTCGTGATGCAAATGGAGTAGAAAACCCCTGTGCTGCCCGAACGTATGTTTGTAATTGTGAGCTGCATCAGAATTAAGAATGGGGTTTCGCGCCAGTAAAACCGGTTTACGCACCACAGTAAATTTTATTACTAACCGTTCCAAGGCGATCTCTCTGTTGCAGTTTTCTTAATTTGTGCGTCGGTGGTTTCATAAGTGGTGCTTCTTTTATCATTATTTGTTCCTCTTTCCTTCTTTTGGTGCCTCGAGAAGGATGTACCTCGTAATTCGAAGGTTGTACTTCGTAATTATACGCACCACTCCCCACCCCGTAAAGTTTGTTTGTGGTGGGGTATACTGTTTCCACGATGTGTGTCCGTACGTCCGTCCGTGACACTTTGGTCTTTCCTAATATCTTGAAGTCGCAGTGATGGATATTCACCAATTTATGCAGACACGTTTATTTCAATAAGGTGTACCAACAAGAGAAAAAAAAAGTCATCAAAAAGCTTTTGTGCTCATTATCTCTTTAACTGTTGACTGACCTAATATAGGTACATCATTACGACGGGGGAAAGAAGTGATTAGATTTTAGTGACCTTGACCTTATTTTCAAGGTCACTGCATTGTTAAGATTCTAAAAGTGAGCCTTGTATGCACTCTTTTTCTTAATGTCTTAAAAACACAGCAACGGATATTCATCAATCTATGCAGACACTTTATTATCAATAAGGTGTACCTAAGGGAAAGAGGCCAATTCTTTTGAGTTATTGCCCTTTGTAAAATTTCTTAATGCAGCAAAAAGGCTTGTGTGCACATTATCTCTTTAACCGTTGGCTTGAATTTGACCAAAACTAATACAGATTCATCATTACGACGGGGGAAAGAAGTGATTAGACTTTGGTGACATTGACCTTATCCTCAAGGTCACTACATTGTTAAGACTCTATAAGTGAGCCTTGTATGCACTCTTTTTCCTAATATCTTAAAAAACGCAGCAATGGATGTTCATCAGTTTATGCAGACACTTTAACATCAGTAAGGCGGTACCTACATAAGAAAAAGTAAGTGCTAGGGGCCAATTCTCTTAAAATTATTCCCTCTGTTAAACTTTTTAATGCAGTTAAAACTTGTGTGGACATTTATTCTTTAACCAATGGCTGGAATTTTACCAAACTAATACAGATACATCAATACGATTGGAGAAAAGTAATAAGATTTTTTGTGGCCTTGACTTTATTTTCAAGGCCACTTCATTGTAAAGAATCTAAAAATGAGCTTTGTGTGCAACCTTATTTCCTAATATCTTAAAATACAGCAAGCAATGGATGTTCATCAACGTATGCAGACATGTTGAAATCAATAAGGTGTACCTACATAACAATAAGGGCTAGGGGCCAGTCGTCTTAGAGTTATCACCCTTTGTAGAATTCTTTAATGTAGTAAAAAAAAAAAGGCTTGTGCGCACATTACCTCCTTAACCAATGCATGAAGTTTGACCAAACTAATATAGATATATCATTACGACTGGGAAAAAAGTAATAAGATTTTGTGACCTTGACCGTCAAGGTCACTACATTCTTATTCTAAAGCTCGTTAAAACTCTAAAAGTGAGCCTTATGTAATCTTTATTTCAATATATTGAAAACGCAGCAACGGATGTCCATCAATTTAAGCAGACACATTGATATAAGTAAGGTGTACCTACACAAGAAAACGTAGGGCAACGGGCCAATTCGTTTAGAGTTATCGCCATTTGAAACAAAAAAAATAAATAAATAAATAAATAAAAATAAAAAATAACACAGTAAAAAGTGGCTTGTGTGCACATTTTCTCTTTGGCTGGAATTTGACCAAATTAATAAAGAGACATCATTACAACGGGGGATACTTGATTAGATTTGAGTGATCTTAACCTTATTTTCAAGGTCGTTAATTTAAAAAGACTATAAAAGGGAACCCTGTGTGCACCCTTTTTCCTAATATTTCGAAAACGCGGCAATAAATGTTCATCAATTCATGCAGACACATTGATATTAGTCAGGTATACTTCCATAAGAAAAAGAAGGGCTAGGGACAAATTATCTTAGAGTTATTGCCCATTGTAAAACTTCTTATTGCAGTAATAAAAAGAAGCTTGTGCGCACATTACCTCTTTAACCAATGTCTGGAATTTGACCAAACTACGTAATATAGATACATCATTACGACGGGGCAAAGTAGTGATTATATTTGGTGACCTTAAACTTCAAGGTCATTACATTATAAAGACTCTAGAATGAGCCCTCTGTGCATTCTATCTCAGAATCAATAGATGGAATTCGACCGAACTAGCATAGATACTTCATTTGGATGTGTGAAAGAACTGATTAGATTTTGTGATCTTGATCTCATTTTTAAGGTCACACTAGCACTTTGGTACTATTTTTTTTATATAGAAAAAGTGCTTGTGTGCACACTATCTCGTGATTCAATGTCACACAAGCACATTGAAATGCAATTTTTCTATAGAGAGAGAAAAAAAAAAAAAAAAAATGTGTGCGCACTATATCTTGAACCAATGGCTGGAATTTGACCATTTTTTTTTTGTGTTAAAAAGAACTAAAACATGGATAAAAGCCATATAATAAATAGAATATTAACTAATGTTTCTCGGATATGAAAACTGTGTCTCTTGGTGATGGCACTATTTCGGTAGATTCGTACTATTGACTCGTTGTTTACACTCCTGTCATAACATTCTTTTCCTATCCGAAATCACGATATAATATTCTCAGCATCATACATTTTTAATTATTATTTAGGTTTTACAGGTATGTATTATTCTGATAGTTGACACAAATACTTGATATAGCGAGTAATGCGAACGAGTAACTTGCTATAAGCGTAGGCTATCAGGTAACATTTTATTTTGTTTATTTCAGGATATCTGTCGCAGTTTCCAATGTCCACTATTTAAAATCATGCAACAAAACAACTGCGTTCATGTGTACAGCGGTTTTGAATTTATTCCTGTGTCAATGACTCTGTTGTTTCAAGAAATCAATGGCTCGGAGCACTTAAGGAACCCTAATTATTTCTCGACAGAAGTTGTCCCTGTGCTAAAGCAACAGTTTCTCAGCAGCTTAGTGAACATGGAAAAACTTTGTAGATTCTCTATATCTACTCCACGCACAGGCAACAATAAAATAGTATCAACACTTTATTCAGACGAATTTGTGGTAGATATTGCATGGTTCACTTCTAGCTCCGACAATATTGTTCCGGAAAAGATTTCGACATTTTTCAACTTGAAATTCGTGAATTTAGACATCAAAAACACAAGTGGAAAATTCAAAGTAAGATTGACTGAAAGAACATACTTTCAGAGAAAACATTATTCGTTCGTTTATATATTGCCCACTGGCTTAATATGTCATGATACATTACAAGTAAGTAAGGTATTAATTTGTAAACGAATCGTCCTTGAAAAACATGAGTTTAATATATCAGATGGTAATATTTTCTTAAAGTCTGGTTTCATGCTCAAGCTGCCAGACTGGCATATCTTGAGGGCAGACGGCATTGAAATGTGTCTTGATGATTATATAAGTCATACAAATAAAACTTCAGGAAATTCCATTAGTAATCCACAAACTAGAACAATGGATCAAGTCACAATCATTTTATCCTTTGGGTGTTCAATGCTGTCCATTATTTGTCTGTCTATCACAGATCTTACATATATACTTTTCAAACCACTTCGTACTACTCCGGGTAAAATTAACATGTTTCTCTGCTTATCACTACTAATGGCCCAAATATTTCAACAATTTACGATAGATATCACTGAGTACAGGACCGCATGCATTGTGTGCGGATCGTTGACACACTTTTTCTGGCTAGCCACTCTCCTTTGGATGAATATTTCGAGCTTTCATCTATTCCGCCATTTTTCACCAATAAATACGAGGTTAACGTCTGGAGGATCTGGCCCTTCTTTATATCTATACGTTATCTACGTATTAGTCTTAGCAGCACTCCTTGTATGTACAAATACCCTGTACAGTTATATTATTTCGAAAGGGAATGACTTTGGGTATGGTATGACTATCTGCTACATTTCGTCCATTGCGGGATTATTGTTCACCTTTATTGTTCCTGTCGGATTGATTGTTGTGGCCAATGCTGGTTTCCTACTCGTGACTGTCTGGCACATAAGTCACATTCCAAAACCAGAAGGAAGTCAGACACCAGACAGAAACAACGTCGTGATTTATCTAAAAATGTCAACATTGACTGGATTATGTTGGTTGTTTGGATTCTTTCGCATCTGGACGGGACACAAATTGTTTGAAATTTTGTTTATTTTGGCCAATGCCTCGCAAGGGATGTTCTTGATGCTGTCCTTTATTTGTAATTGGCGGGTCTTTGGATATTACAAGTCCTTATTATATGGAGAGAAATAAAATTTGATTATACACTTTGTCGGCTCTGATCAGATTGACCAACATTTGTGCCGCACTATTGCGAAATTCAAACTTAAATATATAAAGGTTGCCTTGGAAACATGGTGCACATAAAATGACGAAAATGAGTGTCTCGGTGTCATCGAGGGGCTTTTCATATAACAGAATTATAGTTGGTAGGGTTGCATATTCTCCCTAACACCGGCTGAAGCGGAACTCGATTTTCCCAGATACTAAAGGTCTTTAATATGATCCCAGCGAAAATGAAGATTAAAATTGCACTTTGATGAAGTACGAGGAGATTGCTTACAACGCATGACTAAACCAACAATATGGCATGTGCGCCAAGCGAAGACTCAGATCAGCCTGGGCATCCGCCCAGTCTGATCAGGGTCTTTGCTGTGTGCTCAATAGGTAGCTAAGGACCCAAGCTTTGTTTATGCGGACAGCGAAAACTCCGATCAGACTGAGCAGATGCCCAGGCTGATCTGTTTTCGCTGGGCGCACATGCCATTTTGTCGTGCGCTGGAGCAGCTGCAATGTAGCCAAATGAACCGCACTCGACAAAACCTACAGTAAGACTTGTGTGACTAGCAAAGACTCAGATCAGCCTGTACATCCACCCAGTATGACCAGGGTACACGTTTATCCCTGTTTGGATAGCCTGAGGGCTGTAGAAGGTTCATGCGATTAGCGAAGATTCTCATCAGACTGCGCGGATGCGCAGGCTGATCGGAGTCTTCGCTTTTCGTACAAGTCTTATTTTGGGTTTCTCCTGCGCTGGCTCAAATAAAATAAAATCTATAATGGTTGCGCTTGGAGCCAAAGAAAGCATAATAGACAGAACATCGGAGTCCAGACGGTGCATGACGGTTGGTCGGGTCTCAGACTATATCGGCATCCACCGAAAGCTTTTATGAGCTCTGGCTGCCAATGTCTGATGTGTTTGCCAATAACCGTCATCCATGTAAAATCACAGTGATTTAATTTGATTTAAACCAAGGTTTTTCCCGACTCACATTTTGGCATTTTTACCCCAAAAACCTTGTTCCGGACCTTCAAAAGTTAGGGGCAAGGATCTTGAGCGATGCATATATGATCAGTCCAAAATTACAAAATGTAATTTTATTTATCTATAGGCTCGTATTTTCATGTGTTTCTGGTCTGTAAGGCAAGAATTATCAATATTTTGGCAGTAGGTAATCCTTTAAACACTAAGCAAATTGCAATAGACAACATTCTAAAATTCATTTTATTTCTTAGAGAAAATAAGACGACATTTCATTTAAATTGTCTACTAGGAGACAATTCACATAACTGTAAACTCATATCTTTCTGAAAAATTAATGAATATACAAAAAGTGTTGTCTGCAGCAGTTGTGATTCGTGCTTTAAGGGTTAGCCTCTTTAAAACAACAAACCCCTGAATCATAATAAAGGACCCATTCACTCCACATAAGGGAGTCCCTGGGGCCCTTGCTTTAAAGCCCTGAAGGAAACCCTGATTTAAACGTTGTTGTGTTTTTGTTACTCTGATTGAGTATGGAAGCCTCTATGCGAGCTGAACAATTATTATTAGTTTGCAACATTTCAACTAAGGAAAAATACTTGGCATCAGTAAAATCGACTAGAGCGCATCCCTCCCCCTCCGGCAGTTTCTACTACTGACCGTTTTAAGGCGGTTGTTCTGGTTTTGATTGGTCTTTGTTTGGTCTTGTGGCTGCTCGTTGCTGGACTTATTTTTATGTTGTATTCTATTCCTCGTTTTCATCACAAAAACATGCCTATATAATTTTAACCCCCTTAAACCCCACTTTTGTACAGTAAAACTGGGGTGTGCATGGGTATACATTT